>JAECXO010000130.1:0-1200000 GCA_018152825.1 Scaptomyza hsui | reverse complement strand
CCATTTTAATGTTTAGTACATAAGTAGTATTATTATTATTATTATTATAATCATTGTATTAATCATATTTATAATTTCTGTTTAAATTTGTATAGGATTATTTAAATGTGACTAGTGCACTAATTTATAAGTACTCCCACTTGTAGCACTAGGAATAAAATTCAATAAATAAAAAAAAAAAAAATCAAGTACTCTATCAAGAGAGTTTGGAATACCATTAATACCATTACCCAATGACATTTCAAATAAACCAACCAGAAAATCTGTCTGCACCACGGGGGTCAACACGCTTGAGTCCGGACATGAGATCCAAGTAGCATCAGCAATATTAAAATCGCCAAGAACTACAAAAATATTGCGATCAGAAAGCATAGAAGAAATGGAAATTATTGCTGACAAATGTTCATTTAGACAGAGTTGTCAGATAAAGGTGGTATATAGGAACAAGAAATATAAATACCAACACCATTAATATTTAACTTTACAGCAACAAATTCAATATCTATAGAACCACTTAATATTACTGTCTCAGAGGGAAAGTCAACATCAACAGCAATAAGCACCCCACCACCTCGGCGCAGAGGGCGTTCCCTTCTAAAGATGCAGAATCTGTTAGATAATATTTCAGAGTTAAGTATGTCTTGTCTTAGCCACGTTTCCGTGAAGGCAACGACATGAAAAGGAAAAGATTGTCTATGAAGATACAAAGTACTAAGTTTACTACAAAGTCCTCTAACATTCTGATAGCCCAATAAGGAGGTTGTTAGTTTTTTGAACTATCAGAAGTACTGGGCCCAGCCACCAAAAAGGGGGATACAATCGGAGGCCGATTTTTCTTTTTATTTTTGTTTACACTATATTCTTTCACTACGATGTGTTCTGGCCAAAATTTTTTATTGCAAATAGCATTAAAATCTTGGGTTGAAACACTTATTTTAAAAGATGAGATATCACGGTCATACGCAAGTTTAAATTTTTCCACCGAAACTGTGGCTTTGGATTTGGCCTGAATATAGACCTTAACATCTTCTGATGTTAAATCAGGGGGAGCCTAGATACTAATACATGTTTCTTTGGAGGAACACCTACAAATTGTTTGAAAATATTCTCGACTGAGCCTCCTATAGGAGCCACAGTTTGAGGTACGTGACTATTTGGCTCGATTCGTATGCCAGTCACCTCAACGCAACCGACCACCGAAGGAGCCATTGAGCACACGTCCTCAACAGAGCCCGCTATAGGAGCCGCAGTCTGAGATATATTGGTATTGGAAATGTTTGCCTCATTTTGAACCGAAGGACCGGGATCGGATGTTGCAACAACCATAGGGCTAATGGCATTTTCATCCATGTTTCGCCAGTATCTGGAGACGGGACTGAAGCTATTTTAGATCTAACATTTATTTTTTGAACTTTACGAGTTCTTTTCTCCGTTAAGGGAGATGTAGAAGACCGACTTACAAGTGGCTTCTTACGCTTCGGTGATTCCGAATTCAAGATTATGTTGTTCTTAAATTGGAAATCCAGAACTGAGAACAGTTCCATCACTTTAGTAAATAAAAGGAAAAGCTCTTTAAGGCCAACTTGCATCTGAATCATAAAATTAAAAATATTTTTCTTCAACTCTCGGCATGACCAGCACGGCCACTCGAGATTTGAAGTGTCCACATCCAACAACAAACAAAAGCCGCATTTGGCTTGTCGCCGCGAACTTTACACTGCTTTGCACAAAAGTCGACAGACATTTTTCAGAAAATATAAAATAACAAGAAAGAAGGCTCTAGTCGAGATTTCCCGACTAGGAGATACCCCGAACCCTATACTTAACGCGCACAGTCATTGTCTGTATGCATCTGTGACCTAAACTTCAATCTTCGATATCTCTGGTGTTTCTCAGCCAATTTCGATGAAATTTTCAGAAAAGTTCTATCGTTATCCATTATTTCAACCCCCATTTTTTTGTAATCGATTCCATGTGTATATCGGAAACTAGAATAGTTATCGATAATTTGAAACAAACTTGTTCCGCTCATGGTATAGGAGAACTTATATTCAAAATCTGAAGTCTCTAGCTCTTGTAGTCTCTGAGATCGACGCGTTCATACAGACAGACAGACGGACGGACAGACGGACAGACTGACAGACGGACAGACGGTCAGACGGACATAGCTATATCGACTCGGCTGTTGATGCTGATCAAGAATATATATACTTTATGGGGTCGGAGATGCTTCCTTCTGCCTGTTACATACTTTTGCACAAAACCATTATACCCCTTTTACCCATTTTATGGGTTAGGGGTATAAAAATGTAGGGAAAATTTAATAATATTAATAAGAAAATATGGTGTTGATATTATAAGAATGAAACAGGTCCACTCTAAAGGTAATACAAAAAAAAAACTTACAAGCAAGAATACTCACAAACAAAGCAATTATATCGACTCGAGCGCGACTACCGAGAGCAACGACAACGGAGTATAATTGAAACGCGACGAACAGAACTCAAAGAAAGAGCGCGTGAGAGCAAACGAAAAAAATTAACGGTTTTTGGTGCTCTGAGAGCAAGCACAGAAACCTTAAAGTAAGAAAGCGTCAACAAACAAAAACAAAGCAAAACGAATTAAGCAGTAAGCTGCTACTGCAATTTGGTTTTGTTTTTGATCACTTTGCAAGAAATGCAAATAAGTTATTAATCTTAGTGTCCACTCCGTGTTTTACACAGCTAACACACAAAGTCAAAAAAACTATTGACTTGCACAAATCACGGGTTTTAAAAGATTATAAATCGCAAGAAAAAATTAAAAAGGCGAGGAGCACAAAAAAAAAACACGTCCGTTGCTGATGAGAAGCAGATAATCCGCAACGATAACTCATAAATACTCGATAGCTTTCGAGTTTTAGGGCGGCCCTTACACAGCACAGGTGTTTTTAGGTTACTTATATTCGTGTAATTACTCGTTTTTGCTAAAGGTCCGTGTCCAGCACAACTTTTGGTATATTTTTAAAGCGTGGGCACAAGATTTCATAGTGCGACCGTATTCCACTGATTTGTGGAAAAAATATGGCATTTTGACTTAAAAACTTAAAAGTACTAGGTCACACTGAGCTATTTAAATTTAAGTTTAAAATTTATAAGAAAAAAAAAAAACATAATTAAGAAGTGCAACTAGTTTGTTTCTTTTCTATTAAAATATAATACTGCATAAAAAACCAGAAAACCAAAGAAACCGGCGACACCGGTAGCACAAATGTTGTTGGTTGCTGGCCTGGGCACAGCGAAATATATGATTTGGTATTTCCTGAGCCCAGCGCCAGTGTGTACATATTGTATTAAGTCGATACTATCGATAAGCAGTTTAGTATTTTTTGCTACGTTGCCGGATACCTAGAACACACGCAGCCAAAAAAAAAACAATTCGCGCTGCGACGATTTTGTATGGAAAATATTTTTTTCGCTGTGCAGGATACCCACCTTTAAGCTGAACGTGTCTCCGATATAGGAATCAAGTTTTTATAGTTATTTTAACAAAAACCTTGTGTTAATAACAATAAGAACAGGTGAAAACGTTGCAGTCGGACGCAACCGACTGCGGCATACTTTGATACCAGTAAAAGAACGGATGGTAAAGAGTCTGCTTGCAAAGGAGTGGGCCGGGTGGTAAACATCGCCAGCTATCATGTTACCAAATTTGGTGACTTTAGCTCAAAAACTGTGGAAGATAACTGAACTTCCAAATTTAAATGGTGGGCTGCAGAGGAGGGTGTGGCACCCAAATTTTTGAATCAAATGTTTTTAACTGTCACCATCTATATTCGTAAAAAGTTTGGTGGCTCTAGCTCAAAAACTGTTAGAGATATAGTCGATTCCGATTTTATAAGGCGGGTGGCTTGGGTGGGCGTGGCGTCCAAAATGCAGATCTTTGGTAGATGTCACCATATATCTTCCTACCAAATTTGGTGACTCTAGTTAAAACAAGTAAAAACGTTGCAGTCGGACGCAACCGACTGCGGAATACTTTGATACCAGTAAAAGAACGGATGGTAAGGAGTCTGCTTGCAAAGGAGTGGGCCATGTGGTAAACATCGCCAGCTATCATGTTACCAAATTTGGTGACTTTTGCTCAAAAGCTGTAAAAGATAGCTTAACTTCAAAATGTAAAAGGTGGCGGCAGAGGTGAGGCATCCAAATTTTTGAATCAATTGTTTTTAACTGTCACTATCTATCTTCCTAACAAGTTTGGTGGCTCTAGCTCAAAAACTGTTAAAGATATAGCCGACTCCAATTTTATAAGGCGGGTGGCTTGGGTGGGCGTGGCATCTAAAATTTTGATGCAGATCTTTGGTATATGTTGCCTTATACCTTTCTACCGAATTTACGGTCTCTAGCTTAAAAACTGTACGAGATATCGAAATTTCCGATTTTAAATGGTGGGCGGCAGAGGTGGTCGTGGCATCCTAATTTTTGATGCAGATCTTTTGTAGATGTCACCATATATCTTCCTACCAAATTCGGTGACTCTAGCTCGAAAAATGTGAAAACTATAGTCGTTTCCAATTTCAAGAAGAAGGGGGGATGGGGCGGAATCAGGGGGCGTGGCATCCAAAATTTTGATGCATTTGTTTGGGGAACGTCTATATCTATCTTCACACAAAATTTTGTGGCTCTATAGGCGTTTCCAATTTCATGGTGAAGGGGGGATGGGGGCGGAAGGAGTGGGCGTGGCATCTAAAACTTTGATGCAGTTTTTTCAGGGATTTGACTAGCTATCTTCATGCAAAATTTGGTAGCTCTAGCGGCAGGAATGTGAGAAATATATGGTTTTATCGGTTTTTAGTTATCGATTTTATCGATTTCCCAGCCTCCTAGTGAGCGTGGCAACCCAATCTTTATCTGACTAGCCCATAGACAAACATAATTGCAAAGTTTCAAGTCTCTAGCTTTACAGGTGTCGAAAAAAATTGCGTTTATACGGACGGACAGACGGACACCATGACGGACATTGCACAAAACCAATATACTATGAGACCTTCGGTATCAAAGTATAAAAACATATCTAATTCTTTGGTTAAACATGACGGCTCTACATTTTGTATAATACGGTTTCCTCACTAGCACTTTGCATCAGCTGTAACAGCAATTATCGATAACAAGACGGAGAGCTGTCCTCACGCTCTACATCTTCATCTTCATCAAAGTGACAGTAGTTAGTGAAAAAAGTGAAACGTAAAATAATGGACGGTTTGTTAAATGCTGTTTTGGAGAACGACGCAAAATTGGAGGCGCTACTAATGCAAAATTTATGTGGGTCGACAAGCTCGATACAAAATTTCACCCAGAACGTTCGTGGCGTCTGGAAATATGTACGTTATATATCCCATACTGCAAAAAGAAGCATTTCATTTTATAAAATAATGTTTGATAATATACATAGAACCGATTTGGAAGTTTTTGGGAGAAGGATGTGCCGCAGAACTCTGATGAATTCTTTAAACAAAGTTTTAGGTGTGAAAGGCGGGTGTTTGAAATGTTGGTAGCCCTATTGCCTGGGCTTGCAAAGAGGGACACAACATTTCGGTTGTCAATACCACTTGACAAGCGCATCGCCATTGCCCTATATTCTTTGGGATCATCTGCCGAGTACCGAACAGTTGGAAGACTGTTCGGAATATCCAAAACGATTGTTGGCTCAATTTTAATTGAATTCTGCCAAGAAGTAATATCCAAGTTGGCAGATATACATGGCGCCGGACTTCTTGACACAAGAAAAAGTGGTGGACTGTGTAAAGGGTTTTGAAAACCTGGGTTTTCCACAATGCTTTGGAGCAATGGGTAAATTTTGTGCAAGGTAAAAAATTCATATATAATCTAAATGTACCCTCCAATTACAGACGGTTGCCATATTGAAGCCAAACCGCCGGCAGAGCACGCAACTGACTACCGTAATTATAAAGGATGGTACTCAACTATTTTGTTTGCTCTGGTCGATTATCGGTAAGTTGCTGCATAGTATCCATAGTAAATAAACGGTTAAATTAATACAATTAACAGTTACAGATTCACATATATTAATGTTGGTGTTCCTGGTCGAGTTCACGATTCACAAATATTTGAGAAATCATCATTAAAGAGGAAAATAAGTGGATCAAGTTTGTTCGAAGACAATTCGAAACAAATAGGTGGAGTCAGCATACCTGTTTTCATTTTGGGGGACTCGGCCTTTAAATTTACAAAATCGGTCATGAAACCGTACCCATTTTTTTTAGAGGCTTCAGAGGAGCAACGCGCATTTAATTACAACCGCGCAAAAGTTCGACGAGTAGTGGAGAATGCGTTTGGACACCTTAAAGCTCGATTTCGTCGTATAGGTAGAGGGCTGGAAAATGCTCCAAAAAACAACACAAACATTATAATTTGTTGCTGCATTTTGCACAATTTTTTTAGTACACACAATAGCAACATACCAAAAAACTGGGAAAGAGAAGTGCCGAATGAACGATTTCAGCCTGATCATGCTTCACAGCTTGGCAACACCAATGATGTTGCTGAAAATATTAGAAGTGCGCTGGCAACATATTTTAATAACAATGTTTAATATAAATAAATGAAGTTTAGCTACACACTAAAACAATCAAACTTCATATAATTTTAATATTTCTTCGTGGAAAGTTTTGTTGTCATCCACAACTTGCTTAAACAACTTAACTTTTTCCCTTTCCAGCTCCAACTTTTCCATTTCTATTTCTAGAAATTCACTAGTTACGTTGCGCTTGCGTTTTTTTGCAGTCTTCTTGGGAGTGTCATCTTCATGTTCTCCTGTCTCCAAGAGCGCCACTGGTTCGGCAAACCCACTATCACTTTCGCTCATTTGGTTTCGAAAGTTTACTGAATGTGATTTGCCTAATATGGCACTCATTAATTCAAAATACTCCCAAGTTGAGGGTGCCCCACCAGATGGACCAACCTTGGCAAGCTCTGTCCTATAAGCAAATTATGAATTAATTGTTAAAAAGTTAAAATACACAACTATGTAACTCAACGTACTTATACTTTCGCTGCAAATTGTCCATTTTGGTTTTAACTTCCTTGCACGATGGCCCAAATTTTTTTAGTTTTTTCGCCATCTCCATGTATATGTGTTGGTTTTTTCGAGTGCCTCGCAAACCAGTTATATTCTCCTCCCAAAGGTTGAGCAACACCAGCGTGGCTTCCTCGCTCCACATACATCTTGTATCTTCTTCTAGAACAGATGCAATCATTCATTTTCTTCAATAATAAAAATCTAATTATAATTTAATTTCTTACCGTCGCACAGTGGGGCCTTTGCTCATTTTACATTGCAAAAATCATAACTTCTAAACTAATGAAGCGATTTCAAAATTTTAAAAAGCATTTGATAGAAAACTTCTCAAGCTTTAAATATCCGTTTATATTTAAGTATCCGTGCTGCTTAAATATTCATGGTCAAAGTCAAGAAATATTTTCGAGCATATTTTGCCTGTAAAATTCAAATAAAAATTTTTCTTTTAATTATAACTGAAAATTTTTAATGATTTCAATAACTATATAACATTTTTAGTTGTTTTAATTCGATTTTCTAACTTAAATACATACATAACATTTAAATTGGTATTTTTGCCGATTTTTTGAGGTTAATTTTTAATATTTGCTATTGATGACTGATTTTCTTCAAAATAATCATCTACATTAATGTTCATGTCTAATAAACTTAACATTTCGGAACTATAGTTGCTTCCTTCCAAATCCTTTCGTGATCGCACATGTCTAAGCGATGCAAGAAGTGGATCCGATGAGGCTGCCAGCATGTTAAAAAGGTCTTCATTTTGTCGAGCCCGAGAAATTTTGCACGTATTAGTGTATCTGAACCTTTTGCAGTCCTTGTTTTTACATTCCTGTGCTTCTTCAGACAGCTCTCCAATTGGTAAGCATTGATACTCTATTAAGTCCTTTCCATGAGCCAAAATCCTATGTACCGTGGGGGTAAGTTTTTTCTGAGGATACAAATCAGTCAAAAGTTGAGCTGTTTGCGATGTGTATTCGCCAAATTTTGCACCATTTATCATTTCCTTGCAGTTTATAACATTTAGGATAACAGCCAACCTTTTAATGATCTCATGATTAACACCTGTTATCAAAGATGACATTTTATCATTTTCAAAAAATCGCCTTGAAGTATTTCCGTCATTCGTATTTCCGTATCCATGCTTTGGGCAGTCAACTTTCAATCCCAACTTCCGAGAGAACTCAGCTTGTATAATTTCTTTTCTACTCTGTATATCCTCACGAGGTGTATTATCCGTTGCTGTTTCTCCTGGCCGAGGAAGTGTGTAGGCTAGCTTCAGAATAAATTCCATACACTTTATTCTGCAATGCAAAGGAGAAATTCCATATTCGTAGCAGTTCTCGTCACTCGTTGAGTCGTCTAAATTGTGAAAGTCCTTTTGAGTTTTTTTACAAATAGGACACCTTAAAGTTGAGGAGGTGTTTGTAATTTCATTTAAGACTTTTCCATCAATCATTGTCAGGAAAAATTTAAAGTTAATCGTGATTTTTTTTCCACTTTTGGTTTGAAAAACAGTAGGCTTCAGTTGGCTAATTTGATTCTGTATGTCGCTTACAGTTGATTTAATCAACTCAGAGGACTCCTTCGCATATTTAAAGAAAATAGGGCGACAATAATGAATCGATGATGGTCGAAGATTTTTCCAATGTTCAGAAGTTTCACTCCTCCGGCGTAAAGGGAACAACAGAAGCCATAAACATATTTTCATCGGAAATAGTTACGTCATCTGTGTTTATAATTTGTTTGTATGCGCTTTGTCTAGACGATCCATCGCATCCCCACTTATTGAGTAGGGTCAGGTTTTCAGGAAGAAGCTCGACCTCTCCATCTGGCAAACTTTTAATCAGACGCATCGCAGTGTGGTCCATTAAATCCTGGAGTTTTACTTCTACAGTTGTCTCTGTTATTATTGTATTAGGTGGCACTGCTTCCTTTTTTGCAAATCCAATCTTTTTATATCCGGGAAGAACGTCGACGTTATGTTTTTTTAAGGAGCCGCATAAAATATTATATTTATCCTTAGTTAATCCCAAGTCCATAAAAAGGAAAACGCTTCTTCACTTACTTAATGGCGACTGAGTTTGGGGGCGTTGGAATACTTTCCTTAATCCTATTTAGCCGTAAAGGACTGGCGATCTGTACAGCTTTCGTGATTGTCGCTTTTGTCCTCTCTTGTTCCTTCACATACTTCGATGAAAGTGCTTCCGACAGATGTTCTGTTCTAATGCTGTCTGTAGCATCCTCAAGTTTACGTTTCCTTGTAAAAGCTGAACACTCTTCCATAGTTTTATGCGGCCTTCCTCTTCCTCGGCTAGTCGATGGGTGAACTTCTTCCTCTTCTGAATAGCCGAATGTTGAATATTGCTCAAGCCAATTTTCATTCTTTTTTTTGAAAGATGTCAAATGTCTATGGACCAAGTTCCATTTTTGCTTCAAGTTAGCGTGAATGGATTTAATTTTTGCTTTAAGCTCCGTACTAGCGTTTTCGAGTACGCCCATCTCTTTAAGCAATGCCATTTCGAAATCGTTTTTATTTTCAGAGGCACGAAAAAGTTCAAAAATCGTAGAATTTTTTACATTCATTATTGCGCTTTTAAACAAAAAGTTAGTGAATTATATTGAAAAATACTATTCAACCGGGAAATTGCTTGTAGTGTTTACTCTTATGAAGTTAAAAACAACTGTCGCAATCAAGTGAAATTTTTTGCACTATATACCATATATTTTGGGTTAGATAGGTAAAAAAGCAAAAATGGTATAAGCCTTTTCCAATGTTTTTGGTAAAAACCCAAAAAAAACATGAGGTATTGATTTTCATTCAAAATAGGTAAACGGGGAAATTCCCAAAAAAAATTACCTGTAATTGCGAAATTTTCCATCAACTAAAACTATATTTACCTGCCTTTCACACCCTTTTCAAGCCGACTCAACATTTCTTATAGGGGGTACATATAGTCAGGTAGTACTTATAATACAACATATAGCAATGTTATAAATAAACAACACACCCGCTACAGCCAAATTTGCATGCGCTCTTCTTCTTCCTTATACCTTATTCTTCTACCTTCTACCTTCTTATTTCCGCAGATTTCCGCAGATTTAGACCAAAAACATATGAAAGGTATATATTTCATCTATCACATGCAAGTGGTCCCACAATTATCCCGTATCATCCCTGTGAGTTCTATTCCACGAAAGTTCAAAAATAAGGAAAATTTAGTGTATTTTTTAAACGTTTCTAGTTTAATAAGTATTTCAGTTATATTCAAAATTTAAACAACAAAATACTAACATTGAACATACTTTTCATATAAAAAAAAAGATCGAAGATCGGTTGTTTATATCGCCCAATATTCACTTTAAAAGTGGCGAATTTTCGTAAAAATTGTCATTGATTAGTACTCACGAAAAATTTCTCAACTTTGATAAGCTCTAGCAGCCATAATTTTTAACCGATTTCAAAAAGTAGTACTTACATCTTGCTAAGACGGCACCGTCTCCCACCTCTAGCACCCATACAATTTGTATGGGAGATGTTCTCCATCTTTGCCTGAGATGCAAAGATGTAAGATGGAGACCTAGTGAGGACAGGGCATAAGACTGATCCCGATCGTTTTGGCTTTGCCACCGCACGTAAATTTTGAGTGTGCAACTTAACAAAAAAAATAAAATTAAAATAATATGCAGGCCTATGAGTGATAATGCTAAATAATTGCCAGCAGCATATACATTTTTTTTTTTTGCTATTTATATTTTGGTTTTATCCCTTATGAAAAAAAAAACAAAAACAATGATATGTCAAAAAGTTTACATACAAATCTTACAAACATTAATTAGCTAACAGTTACTTTTGGACTGAAAGCTTGAGATCGCGTTCCTCAACTCATCGCTGGGTAGGGAGGTCATTCCGATGAAGGCGGGATCGGCTGCACGTGTTTGTGAGGCCTCTCGCGAGATTGTTTGGGTGCGATGAGAGCTTGCTCAAGTACCTTTCCTTGTGTTCCGCTATGACTTCCCTGCCCGGTGGCACGTCTAAGACCCTTTGTATGTTTTCGTTGCGAACGTACCACGGTGCCGTGGTGATAGTTCTCAGGATCTTCGACTGGGCTCTTTGGACTATGTCGATGTTACTGCTGCACGCATTACCCCATAGCTGTCAGCCATAGGTCCAGATTGGTTTAAAATACCCTATGTCATAATAATAAGTTTTTGTCTATAAATCCACATATATAAGATTAGTATAGAAAGATAAGTATTTGAAAGCATACTACGTTTTTTAAATGTTATTTAAAATTTCACATTAAGACATACAAATTACATTTAATAAGTTATAAGTGCCCTTCCTTATGGTCAAAACACATAATAAAAATATCATAATTAAGTATATTGCGTTCATCTATCTAATAACGCAAAGTTTAAATAAAGTCAAACTACCCATCCTTGCTAGGGTGGCAGCAAGCAGATTGAAGCAAAAGTCTAAAATTGCCAAACTCAAGTTCTGCGACAACAACAAGAGAAATGAAGTGCCCCAACAGCTAATTATGTCTCCCGCATTTTACACTTTGCAATCAAAACAAAAACCTAATCAATAATGGCCGCTATAATTTTACTGGTACTTCTCTATGCACCAGTTGGTTGTCGCCGAGTATGCTGACGAATCAACTGAACGAAGAAGCGCTCCGACCACGCGGAATGTTAGTTAACATAACAGAGCAGTGCTTATTTCCAGTCGTGTTACATTTATTCGTCTATGAAGGAAATGTACTTGAGCAAGCTCTCATCGCATCCAAACAATCTCGCGAGAGACCTCACAAAGACGTGCAGCCGATCCCGCCTTCATCGGAATGACCTCCCTACCCAGCGATGAGTTGAGGAACGTGATCTCAAGGTTTCAGTGCAAAAGTAACTGTTAGCTAATAAATGTTTGTAAGATTTGTATGCTAACTTTTTGACAGATCCTTGTTTTTTTTTTCTCATAAGTGATAAAACCAAAAAATGTATAGCAAAGTATAAAAAAAAAAAATTTGGTGGCTCCAGCTCAAAAACTGTTAAAGATATAGCCGATGCCAATTTTATAAGGCGGGTGGCTTGCCGTGGCAATTTTGATGCAGATACACCCATTAACGTTTTAAAAACAGCGGTGGCTGAGGGGCGGTAGAGGTGGGCGTGACATCCACATTTTTGATGCATTTTTTTTGGAAACCTTTATTACCTATCTTGACGCAAAATTAGGTGGTTTTAGCCACAAAAAAAAAAGAAAACTATTAGCATTTCCAATTTCAAGGAGCAGGGAAGATGGAGGCGGAAGGAGTGGGCGTGGATGCAGTTTTTTAAGGGACGTGACTAGCTATCTTCGTGCACAATTTGGTAATTCTAGCTGAAAGAATGTGAGAAATATATGGTTTATCGGTTTTCAGATATAGATTTTATCGATTTTCCAGCCTCCTAGTAGGCGTGGCACCCAGATCTTTACACTTTATCTGTCGCGCCTATAGAAAAACATAATTGCAAAGCTTTAAGTCTCTAGCTTTACGGGTGTCGAAAGAAGTTGCGTTCATACGGACGGACGGACAGACAGACATCATGACAGACATTGCACAATACCAATATACTATAATACTTGCAATATCAAAGTATAACAAGTAAGAAGGCTCTAGTCGAGATTTCCCGACTAGGAGATACCCCGAACCCAATACTTAACGCGTACAGTCCTTGTATGTATGCATCTGTGACCAAATTTTAATCTTCGATATCTCTGGTGTTTCTCAACCGATTTCGATGAAATTTTCAGAAAAGTTTTATCGTTACCCATTATTTCAACCCCCATTTTTTACATTTTCCAAATTAGAGAATTTTTTGTAATCGATTATATGTGTATATCGGAAACCAGAACAGCTATCGATAATTTGAAACAATCTTGTTCCGCTCATGGTATAGGAAAACTTATATTCAAAATTTGAAGTCTCTATCTCTTGTAGTCTTTGAGATCGACGCGATTATACAGACAGACAGACGGACAGACGGACGGACAGACGGACAGACGGACAGTGCTATATTGACTCGGCTGTTGATGCTGATCAGGAATATATATAGATTATGGGGTCGGAGATGCTTCCTTCTGCCTGTTACATACTTTTGCACAAAACCACTATACCCCTTTTACCCATCTTATGGGATCAGGGTATACAAATTACTTACGCTGTGCTGACGGCGCCAAACTTCTGCAGAGCTTTAGAGCACAGCAAACACTAACTGCATTGTTAAGTAGAAAACAACAGAACAAAAGAATTCGGAGAAAAATAGGAAAATAGTAAGTGTTCGTCGATTATGGTAGACAAAGGTTACCAGTATAGGGTTCAGCACAAGTATGCAAATGATCATTTAATTATTTAGGAACAAATAAAAGTAAGGTCTGCAAAATTTTCGACGTTTTCAGCAGCCGAAGATTTGGTGGTTATATCCAACGCGTTTTTCTAGCAGTTAGAATTTCACCGTTTGTCTTTTCTTTGTATTATTGCTTAGTGCTAGAATGTTATGCACGGATGTAATTGGAACTCGGTAATGTTCATAGAACACATAAACCAACTAAATAACAAGACTGGAAATAAGCACTGCTCTGTACTGTTAACTAACATTCTGCGTGGTGGGAGTGCCAACAGGGGAAAATTGAAATTCTTCGTTCAGTTGTTTCGTCGATTCTCGGTGACAACCAGCGGCCATTATTGTTTAGTTTTTTGTTTTGATGGCAAAGTGTGCGATGCGCGAGACAAAGATTATATGTTGCCCTTTTTCATTTCTCTTGTTGTTGTCACAGAAATTGAGTTTTGCAATTTTAGACTTTTGCTTGAATCTGGTTGCTGGAATGGTAGTTTGACTTTATTGAAACTTTGCGTTATTAAATAGGTAAACGCAATATACTTAATTATGCTATTTTTAAAATGTGTTTTGGCCATAAGGAAGGGCACTTATAACTAATTAAATGTAATTTATATATCTTAATGTGAAATTTAAAATAACATTTAAAAAACGTACTATGCTTTCAAATACTTATCTTTCTATACTAATCGTATATTTGTGGTTTTATAGACAATAACTAATTATTGTGACATAGGGTATTTTAAGCCTGTGCAGTTTTAAATGTCAGCAACTGCTACTTTAGCTGCCTTGTTTAGTTTTCTTATTCTTCTTGTTCACATACACAATGTGAATCACACATGCATACACACAAACACGAGCCTGACCTAGGCTACGTTTCGTGCGTTTTCTTTGCCTAGGTGTCCACAACAATATGCATACACACAAAGACGGGCCAGACTACGCTTTGAAAGTCAGCCGCCGTTTTTATTTTAAAGTAAATAATTGTATTAATTAATTAAAAAAATTAATTAATTAATTGTATAAAACACGAATGTAGTATATATTTAAAAATAAAAATGCAAAAAAAGAAGAAAAAACAGAGTTTGTTTAATTTGGCTGGGGGTTGAACTCGGATCATAAAAATTCTTTACAAACAAGCATCTAGCCCACTGCGCCACGACCGCTCTTGCAGGTTGATGACTTGAGGTTGGTCTTATTTTGTGTTCGATGTAATGGAACACAAAAGGAAATCAAATCAAAAACAAAAGTTTACGCGCGTTAGAATTGGTGCGTAAAGGGAAAATAAAACAAAGTGCAGCCGTTAAAGCAAAACATATAAAAACGTAAAAAATAACTGCTTTGCCTCCGGCAAATTATTGTTTTACTAAAAATAAACTATAATTATATATTATATTATTATATTATAATACACAACTTAGGCCAATAAACATACTATTAATTTCATAACGCAATTTATTTCATAATTCAATACACTTCATATACGCTGTTCATTCACGCTGTGTGCGTCCATACATATACATACATATACTCTGTGTCGTGTGTATGCGCAGAGCGATACACAAACACGAACCAAATATAAACAGCGAAGCCAAAGTCAAAACAAAACCGGCAAGTTTCGTTAAAGGGGAAGTGGTTTTGGCTCTTGCGTTTTTGTTTACAGGGCCTTAACATGATCAATTCTGGTTACCAATCTTGATGTTAATTGGTCTATGCAAAATATAAGCAGCAACAGCTAAGGCACCCGCCGTACAAAAAAACGCGGTCGCAGGTTCTAATCCCGGCGCGGTAAGTTTCAATAAAATATTTTTTTATATTTTTTTATAATTTTTTATGAAGTTATATAAATAAACTAGCAAGTACCCGGCGTGCTTCGCTGCGCCGATGATTTTTATTCAATTTTAACACTCACTACCTGCATGGAATATTTGGAATTTCAGACTTCTAGATCTTTTCGCTTAGGCTGTGGATATGTCAACAATCAGCCGTCAGTCAGTCAGTTAGTCAGTTAGGGCAAACTGTTTTATATATAAGATGAGTCGGTGTGAGCTCGCTCTAGTACAAAAGTTTGGAAAAAAAAAACTTAGGTGTTTGGGAGGTACTCGAAGGAGTGGTCGAATTTGGTCTAGATTTGCTATGCATACAATTTTTACACACCCTTATGTTTTGACCATGTTTCGTTCAGATTGATTAGTTTTAAGGGCATGTCTACGGTTAGTGAGGTGCCGAAGTCAGAAAATTGATTCTTGTAGAGCTCGACAAAATAACACGAAAATATTAAATAAAATTTATCGATAACTCACTTGGTTATAGAGATATAGTTAATAAATAATCGAAAAATTCATTTTTTTTTTGGTGAAGTTTAATAGTTTTAAAAAAAGCCGATATATTAAATACAATTTATCGATATATCGATTTGTTACCGAGCTATCGACAAAAAAATTAAAATTTTTTATTTGTTTAATGAAGTTTAATAAGTTTTTGAAAAATATGTCGAAAATATTATATACAATTAATCGATATCTCACTTAGTTATCGATTGTTGTTTTGCCATGCATATTATTTCTTGAACACATTTTAAAAAAATATAAATATATTGTTAACTATTTCTGTTTCTGTTTGTGTTGTTGCTGTTGCTGGGTTGTTCCGGCCAATGAAGTTCTTTCGTATTTAAAAAACATTTTAAATATAATTTTCCTCCTACGCGTTTCGACGACTTTGTCGCCTTTCTCAGGGAGTCTGATTTTATTTTAAAAGAATAATAGGAGAGGTTACATTTTTTCACATAAATATATACATACGAGAAAACATTTAGTAAATATTACAAATGGTACATACATTTATTGTTGTTTTCATATATTTCAGTGTCGTCATTCTTATCCTAATATTGCCTCTGTCTCCGTTTCAATAGTCATTTTAGTCACTGTGTTTTATTTTCTGTGTTGTCCGCTGCAGCTTGGTTTGCCTATTGCAGCTGCATAAATGTAATTTGCCTGGTCAATGTCTTCTTTGTGGTTCAGTGCGGCGTCCCCTCTTTGCTGTATTCGCAAGCTCTCTAACGTTAGTCGCGTGCGCTCTCTTCTCTCTATGTCCACCACTTTGACATCAACAAAGTCAGCTCAGCTGTGTGGTCATTCTCACTCAAATGTTGAGCCAGCGCTGTTGTTGTCTTTTTGTTCTTGGCGTCTCCTTTATGTTCTGGTATTCGTGTTGCGAGCGATCTATTTGTTGTTCCAATGTAAACTTTATTGCACTTCTCTCCCTCTTTTCCGTTGCCTATAATTTCGTAGATTACATTGTTCTGCTTGTCTCTGTCAATTTTGTCTTTCGTGTTCGTAAACAAATTTCAAATTGTTTTGTGAGCTTTGTAAGCATATGTTATGTGCTCATTGCTGTTTTTTTGGTATGAACTTTGCTAGCGTAGCTCTGTTCGTTATGTTTTTTATGTACGGGATGCTGATGTATTGTTTGTTTATCGTACCTTGGCTTATTGTTGATGTTTGTAATCTTGAACTTTTTCTGTTATCAGGCTTAGCTGTGACGTCATTTATTAGTTTTTCTATTAGGTGTACCTGATAGTTGTTTTTAATGAGCATCGTTTTTAGTTTTACGTAGTTTTTTGGTCGGTGTTGCTTGTCGCATAGTCTGTAGGTATTTCTAATAATGTTTTTGATTGTGTTTATTTTCTGTGTCATCGGTTGATTTGAGTCATAGTTCATTATTCTTCTTGATGCTGTTCCTTTGGTGTACCAGTCAAATGTTAGTCTGTTTTCCCTTCGCTCTATTTCCATATCTAGGTAGGCAATTTTGTTGTTCGTTTCTGTTTCTATTGTAAATTGTATCCTTTTGTGTTGTTTGTTGAACGTTTCTAGTATGACTTGTGCTTCTTTCTTTTTTATAATTAGAAAAATATCATCAACGTATTTTGAGATGTGTTTAATTGTTATTTTATGTTGTTTAAGTTCTTCAATAGCATCGTCTAAGATTTTGTCTAAAACGATATTTGCAATTGTTGGTGATAGCGGGTTTCCCATTGACATTCCAAACACCTGGTTTTATGTCACGTTATCGTATTTAAAATAATTGTTTTCAATTAGTACAAAGTCCAGGATTTCCTTGAATTTTTGATTTGGTATAGATGTGTGTGTTGATATGTCTGTCCATCTGTCCATTATGTTTTTTGTTGCGGTATTAATGGGAATGTTCGTAAAGAGCGAGATGACATCAAAAGATACAAGTATTTCGTCATTTTCAATTTCTATGTCCTTTATCTCGTTCTTCAATTCTAATGTTGTACTGTGTGGATTGTATGTTCTTAATAATGTCACCTATATGTTTGGCCGGAACTTCAGTTGACGCTGATATGGGTCTCAGTGGTGTTTCTCCAAAGGATGTCATTTGGAAACATGAATGCGAACTGACTTCAGGAACATGCTAGAATCTGCATCTGTACCGATAAGTAAACCGTGCAATGGTTCAGGTGGTGTTTTAATTTCGGTTATTTGTACTTTTCCTGATGAGCAACACATCCCAAATGGCTCATTTTTATACTTTGATACCGAAGGTCTCATAGTATATTGGTTTTGTGCAATGTCCGTTATGGTGTCTGTCTGTCCGTCTGTCCGTCTGTCTGTCTGTCCGTCTGTCCGTCTGTCCGTCCGTATGAACGCAACTTTTTTCGACACCCGTAAAGCTAGAGACTTGAAACTTTGCAATTATGTTTATCTATAGACGGTACAGATAAAGTGTCAAGATTGGGTTGCCACGCCTACTAGGAGGCTGGGAAATCGATAAATTCGATAACTGAAAACCGATAAAACCAAGTATTTCTCACATTCTTACAGCTAGAGTTACCAAATTTTGCACGCAGATAGCTAGTCATGTCCCTGAAAAAACTGCATCAAAATGTTGGATGCCACGCCCACTCCTTCCGCCCCCATCATCCCTGCTCCTTGAAATTGGAAACGCCTATAGTTTTCACATTTTTTGGGCTAGAGGCACCAAATTTTGTGGCAAGATAGATATTGACGTTCCCCAAAATTATGCATCAAAATTTTGGATGCCACGCCCCCTGATTCCGCCCCCATCCCCCTTCTCCATGAAATTGGAAACGCCTATAGTTTTCACATTTTTTGGGCTAGAGCCACCAAATTTTGTGTCAAGATAGATATTGACGTTCCCCAAAAATATGCATCACAGTTTTTGAGCTAAAGTCACCAAATTTGGTAACATGATAGCTGGCGATGTTTACCACATGGCCCACTCCCTTCGCCCCTGCATTCCCCCTTATCAACCGTTCATTTACTGGTATCAAAGTATTCCGCAGTCGGTTGCGTCCGACTGCAACGTTTTTACTTGTTAAATTTGAGTGCATGACGATGCCAGCATTCCTTTTCCAAAGTACCAATAACCACTTTATATTGAGCATAATATTCAACATCAGGCTCTTACTGGAATGCTAGTCGAAGAAATAAATTTGATGTAAATGCTCGATGAAATTGTTGCCGTTGTTGGTCAATTCCTCTACGTCTGTCGACTATGTATCTGCGCGCTATAGCGTATTTCCACTGCTCCGATTCCGTAAATTTTAACAGTAACTGCCGAAAGCTGTTTCCATTGCTCTGTTACTGAACCTCCGTAAATAAATCAGCTGTTCGGTTTGTTTTGGTTTGATTTTTTTTTGCAATAAATAGATAAAAACTGACCGAAATTTTACATCGCAAATAAGTTATTGGGTATTGCCAACTTTACTGTCTTATTTTTAATGCCTACAAGCTTTATTCCTTGCATTGCAGAAGCAGTACAAGTCCATTTTCGTATATACGTGAGAGCTATACTGAACTGCCTTAAGTGCAACAAAATTATCCGCCCACAGTTTTAAAAGCAACCCTTTGAACCTTGGCTGGGTTTAATTGTTTCCTACAATACTTCATCAAAAAACAAAATTTTTAATTCATTTTTGAATTTTACTATATATTGCGCCTACCTATTCACAATTTCTGCTATTCACAATCATCTGTTTTGCGACTGTTACATTTAAAGTGCCCATTAACAGCGATGTTTTATCGAACAAGTGTTCAAATGAACCAGTTCCTCTTCAGTTATTCTTCAGTTAATATTTACGGTCAGTTTTACTTCAGTTAATTCCTTATGGGAGAATACATGCAAACTGAACCTCAGTTACTGTTAACTAACATAACTGAGAAAAACTGAGCAGTGGAAATACGCTATTACTCTTCGTTCTAGTTGCCTTTGTTGATTTCGTTCATCTAGGGCCTCTTGCGATTGTGATTCACGTAACTGCGCCATGCTCACACGCTTATCTGCATTGTTTTCTTGAAATTTTTCACCTGAAATTCGTACTCTTATATTTCACACGGTTCTAGAATTGATCGTTTGACTACTCAAGTTGGTCCCTCTGCGTCTTATTGGCATTGCTCAAATGTATTAAATTCTCGTGTCACAATGTTTGTTATTAAACTTCTCCGAAATGGCTCGACCGATTTTCGTGAAATTTTATGAGCTTTCGATTATAAGTAAATCCCCGCGTACTTACTATTGTAGATTATTTTAGTTATTTTTATTGAACTGAAAAATGTTTTCTAGAAATAATATACATGGCAAAACAACGTTTCCCGGGTCATCTGAACGAAACTTGGTCAAGACATAGAGGCGTGTAAGAAAAGTATGCATACCAAATCTTGACCCGATCAGACCACTCCTTCGGTTACCACCCAAAAACAAATGGACATAGGTGTTTGGAAGGTACCCGAAGGAGTGGTCTGATCGGGATGAAAAATGGATGTGGGCCGATGCGCAGATTAGAGGTGGGCACGGGCCTATTTTCTGAGGCCCGGGCCCGCACGAACACGAAGTCTTTCTTAAGTGGCCCGACCCGACCCGGCACGACTTTTTTCATGGAGGCCCGGCCCGGCCCAGCCCGAAATTAATACATATGAATGTACATATAATAACCATATGCATTTGAAGATATGGATTAATTTGTTTTGAAATGCACTTATTTTAAAATAAAAATATAAAATTATTTATTTAGTATGTAATACAATACTTAATAAAACAAATCTGCAACAGTGGTGGTTTTATAAATAGAAGTCCTAACTGCTTCTATATACAGGAGAGGTCAACAGTATTCACACAAAGCTAAATCTACTCAAAGCTTGAACTTCTTCATGTGAAGTATGGTACCAATGAAACAGTCACTTAAAGTCAATTTCAATGTTCGAATACTTTCCTTAACCCATTAAGTACCCATTGAAAATTAAGATTTGTGAAAGTCTAATTTTGAAAGGTTTTTTGATGCAAATAGTTTTTCCAAACAATTCTTATAGCGACTGCAAAATTTTAGATCTCCTCGCTAGTATTTTTTATGAAATTGCTAGAAATGACTATTTTAACCACTTTTCATACACAACTATTTAGAAATTAAAAGCTAATAAAAAAGGTTTGTGGTTTCTTGTCGGACTTTTTCGGGCCTTATCGGGCCGCGTCTTTTCGCTAAGGCCCGAGCTCGCACGCAGCCCGCACGAAACCCTATTTTTAGGCCCGGGCCCGCTCAGGGCCTGTGCAAGCCACGAAAAATAGCCCGGCCCGCGCCCACCTCTAGCGCAGACCTTACCGATAAGCACACAAAATTTCACGAAAATCGGTCGAGCTATTTCGGAGGAGTTCAGCAACGAAATTTGTGACACGAGAATTTTATATATTAGATTATTCTGGTGCATGTCAAAAAAGTTCTGTCTCAAAATTAACACTTGGTTTGAAGAAATTATGAAAGCGACTGTCGCTAACCAAATGTATAAATGCCGATCGTCTCTCTAATGAGAGAGATTCCGTAATTTTGCATATACATTTTATGTATGCAAGAGAGCGAATTAGGTACATTCATTTTCTATCGGTAAATTCAAGTATTTTGTACTTATATTGAGCTTAAATCGGCTTAAATGTTAATTTTAAGTACGTTCGACTTGATTTAAGTTCATTAGCCCTAAATTCGTTCTTGAAATGTTATCCCGCTTTCGAGAGTAGACTAAGCCCAAAATTCTTAAACTTTTTTTTCTGTGTGGTTTTTTGCAAAAGTATGTAACAGTATATAAAGTATATGTATTCTTGATCAGCATCAACAGTCGAGTCGATATGGCCATGTCCGTCTGTACGTATGTACAGACTAAAGAGCTAGAGACTTCAGATTTTGCACATAAGCTCATCTAATAGCATATTTCCACTGCTCCGTTTCCGTAAATTCTAACAGTAACTGACGAAAGCTGTTTCCAGTGCTCTGTTACTGAACCTCCGTAAATGAATCAGCTGCTCGGTTTGTTTTGGCTTGAATTTTTTGCGAAAAATAGATAAAAAACTGACCGAACTTTTACATTGCAAATAAGTAATAGCGTATTGCCAACTTTACTGTCTTATTTTTAATGCCTACAAGCTTTATTGCTTGCATTGCAGACGCAGTACAAGTCAATTTTCGTATACATGTACGTGAGAGCTATACTGAACTGCTCTAAGTGCAATAAACTATCCGCCCACAGTTTTAAAAGCAATCCTTTGAGCCTTGGCTCCCAGTTCAATTGTTTCCCACGATAATCCATTAAAAAACCAAATTTTTAATTATTTTTGAATATTACTCAATATTGCGCCTACGTATTCAAAATTTCTGCTATTCACAATCATCTGTTTTTCGATTTTTACATTAAAAGTGCCCATTAACAGCGATGTTTTATCGAACAAGTGTTCAAATGAACCAGTTCCTCTTCAGTTTGAAAGGAAATGTTCCTAAACATTTTTTATGAGTGTATTTGCACAATATTTAAATATTTAAATATTATAATAACATTTTAATATTGAAATTTGATGTCGGAGGTCTTAGAACTCAAGGTGTAATATCAATCCTTTGTGGTTTTTTGCCCATTATATCCAAAATTTGGTCTCTGCTTACTTCCAGATCTCGATGAATGTTGAGAAGCGCCAATCCATTTAATCGTTGCTAAATGATAAATAATAAATGTTCTGAAATTGTCCGCCTGAGACGAAAAATCTCTTTTAAAAGCTCTTTGCAATTGCAACCTCTTTAGTTTATATGCTCGTTGGTTGTACCCCGAGTCGAAAAAGAAAGTATGAATTTGCCACTAAATCCTCTTGACCATCAGAATTTTAGGGTCAGCGCAAAAAATGTTATCGAATTAATTATTTCTGTGTGGCGACCTGGTCACACTAAAATTATACTTTTTTACATCCAATACTCTGATCACACTTGATACAAAATTTAGCACATCGACAGAATACACAGAGAACAAGCTTAATCAATATAGTTGTTAAATATCTTTATATGTTTACTTATGGACTAAATAAATCTAGATATAGATAAAAACTAAAAACTTTGTCCATAAACTGGTGACCAGCGACTTACACGCATATTCAAAACACTACAGTTGTCAACAAATGATCACGCGATCATCTCACACATACATCTACAAATTGAAGCGTCACAACTCACAATTTCGCAACACACCGCTTCAGTTTCAACGTTCAAACTTGCAATTAATAATCAATTCGAATCAAATCAACTAAATCACTCAGTTCAGTATCACATACCGACTTGTGCAAAAAGCTATCTCCAGCTAGGGCTCCTGTGAACCACACATACACATATTCAACTTAAATTTCACCACATAGAGGCACCGGCAAATGTGGCAAACAACAACAACATGGAAGAAGCAAACAATGTAAATTCGGTGTTCGCAAAAATGCCGTTTCCTCAACTAAATTCAATAACGAGCATTGTGATGTTTTTTACAAAACTAGAAAGTTTGTTTTTGTTACAAGGACTAGGCACACGGAAGGAACATGAAAAATACGCCGCTGTTATAGCTTATGCGGATGCAAAATATCTCGACCAGGTTCATAATCTCATTCAAAATGAACCCGAAAGAGATCCATACACCACACTTAAGCAAGCCATCCTTGCTAAGTTCTCAGAATCTGAGATGGTACGTCTAGATAAGCTTGCAACCGGCATTCAACTTGGTGACGGTCGTCCCAGTCATTTGCTCACCCAATTACAACAAACAAACGCAACCAGTGACGAGTCAGTCGTACGCCGTTATTGGATCAAACGCCTTCCTCCAGCAGCACGCGCTGTTATCACAGGCATTTTGGAGAGCTCACCAAACATATAAATTTCCCAGCTTGCCACTGCTGCAGATTCCGTAATAGACTCTCTCAACTACAACAATGATAATATCTCAGCATTATCGCACACAAATACTGGTTCATCATCATACAACGATCGCATCGCCAAAAAAGAACAACGTTTGGATAATAATGACAAAGTTCTCCAACAAACAGCAAGCTTAGCCAGCTACTCAACAACAATCGGCAATCACGTAGCCGCAAGCGCGCGCAAAGCAACAAAAATCGTAACACATCATCATCAACTCAGCAAGCAAACCAACTCTGCTGGTGTCACGCTAAATTTGGTACTGATGCTCAACGCTGTCAAATTCCATGCTCCTTCAACCAAGCGGCCAGCACAAAAAACTGAATACAACCGTCGAAAGTTTACAAGGCAACTCCGGCGGACAGTTCATCAGGGCCTTACAACACAATTTCAATCGGTACATCTTCAATATCTCTAATACTAGCCGCTTGTTTATTACAGATAAGAAATCTGGAAAAAAGTATCTTATCGACACTGGTGCAGACGTTTCCGCCATACCAGTCTCACCAATATATCAACGCATCTCTCACTGCAATACCAACTCACTATTTGCAGCAAATGGCACGCAGATCAAAGCTTACGGTACAACTCGTATCACCCTTGATCTCGGCTTACGACGTCCATACACTTGGAGTTTCATCATCGCAGATATCACTGTTCCAATCATCGGATCTGATATTTTGTACCACTACAACTTGCTCGTCGATGTCAGGCAAAGCAGGTTAGTCGACGCTCAAACACTTTTATCCAGTCCCGGTACCTGCTGTCTTCAATCAATTGGTCAACTCAAAGCCTTCAGCACATCTTGTGAATTCGCTCGACTCTTAGAGGAATTCAAGGATATCCACAACTAAACGTTTCTGCACCAAAACCAACAACCGCCGATGTGACTCACTGCATTGACACAAGAGGACCACCAACATTCGCAAAGCCAAGGCGCCTCACACCAGAAAAATTTCAAGCTGCAAAGAGCGAGTTTGATTTCCTGCTTAAGATTGGCGTGTGTCGTCCATCGAAAAGCTCATATGCATCACCTCTGCACATGGTACGCAAACAAACCGGCGAATGGCGTCCATGTGGCGACTATCGCGCACTCAATGCTCAAACAGTTCCTGATCGGTACCCACTACCGCATATTCAAGACTGCACACATATTTTCTACGGAAAGAAAATATTCTCAAAAATTGATCTTAACCGTGCATATCATCAAATTCCAATCGAACCTTATGATGCTCCCAAAACAGCTATAGCTACGCCATTCGCATTATTTGAATTCACACACATGACATTCGGTCTGTTCAATGCTGCACAGACACAGGGATTTGGATTTCACTTTTGTCTACATAGACGATATCGCCATAGCATCTGACAACATTGATCAGCACAAAATCCATCTCCGTCAAGTATTTGAACGACTCCGTCAATATCATCGCACCATTAATCCAAGCAAATGCTGCTTCGGTCAAACATCGATGAAGTTTCTAGGACATCTAGTTGACTCCAATGGCATCACACCCTTGCCATCCAAAGTTAAAACAATCGCGGACTTTCCATTGCCCAAAGTTGTAAAGGAACTCCGGCGATTCTTGGCAATGATCAACTTCTACAGGAGATTCCTACCCAATGCAATTCAACACCAAGCTCCACTGGTCTAGCTCATCCCAGGCAACAAAAAAAACGACTCATCACCAATCAACTGGACAGAGGACACAATACAACATTTCAACGAATGCAAACGATCGCTAGCCGACTCAACGCTCTTAGTTCACCCTGCTCAAATCGCTCATCTTTCACTCAGTACAGACGCCAGGGACATCGCAGTGGGCGCAGTACTACATCAAGTCATCAACAACGAGTTTCAGCCAATGGGATTCTTCAGTGTTAAACTCACCGACACGCAACGCAAATACAGCACGTACGATCGTGAACTATTGACCGTTTACCTCAGCATCAAACATTTCCGATGTATGTTGGAAGGACGAATTTTCGACATTCGCACGGATCACAAACCATTGGTATATGCATTCAGCCAGAAGCCTGAAAAAGCATCACCACGTCAACTCCGCCAATTGGATTTCATCAGTCAATTTACAACAACAATTCTACATGTGTCGGGCATCGAGAATACAACTGCAGACACATTATCACGCATAACAGCAATGGAATTCAACAACATCGACTACAACCAAATCGCAAACGCACAGTCCAACTGCCCAGAACTTAAAAAGTTACTTGAGGATTGCGCTACATCTTTGCAGCTCAAAACAATCAACATACCAAATACATCAACTTCACTCGTCTGTGATTTTTTAACTGCAACGGTTCGACCATTCATACCGCAACCGATAAGGAAGCAGATTATCAGCAAATTTCACAACATCGCACATGGTGGAATTGGAACTACGACAAAACTAATCAATTAGCGTTTCGTTTGGCCCTTTATGCATAAGGATATATCACATTTCGTCAAACACTACATTCCTTGTCAAAAATCAAAAGTAACGCGCCATGTTCATTCACCATTTCAACAATATACGCCTCCGACACAAAGATTCGAACACATCAACCTCGATCTCATGGGACCACTGACTGAATCTGGACCATTTCGATGTTGCCTCACCATCGTCGATCGATACACTAGATGGCCAGATGCTATCGCCATTGAAGACATTCAAGCTGAGACAGTAGCTTAAGCACTAATCAACACATGGATTTCCCGCGGAGTGCCAGCACGCATAACAACAGACCAAGGCAGACAGTTCGAATCCCGATTATTTGCCGAGCTATCACGGCTCCTAGGTATTGATCATTTACGCACAACTGCTTATCACCCTCAAGCAAATGGGCTCATCGATCGTTGGCATAGAACACTAAAGGCAGCCATTATGTGTCATCATCGGATTGCTTGGCCACGAAAATTACCAAAGATCTTACTTGGATTACGTTCAGCATAAAAACCCGACATTCCAGCAACCGCCGCTCAGTTAGTATATGGGACAACGTTTCGTCTTCCTGGAGAATTTTTCCACACTGCGAGCAAATTTCAACTGCAAACTGATATCGCAAAAGATTTAGCAGAGACCATGCGCGAAATTCAACCAACGCAAACAGCACACCACGACATCTCCAAGCCATTCGTTTTTCGTGAATTAGGCAATGCAACTCACGTCTTTTTGCGAAACGACACGGTGCGTGGTTCACTTCAGCCGCCCTACGATGGACCATTTGAAATTAAATTAAAACAAAACAAACATTTCACCATAACCGTCAATGGCCGTGACATGAAAGTATCGATCGATCGCCTTAAACCAGCTTTCATTGAATCTCACCAATCATCACCACCACCAACCAACATCGTCAATACAGGATCACAGCCATCACAGCAGCCGGATAATGTAACCAGCTCCACATCACAGATGCCATCGCCACAACAATCAACCAGGCCTCGTCGAACGTTCGCTTCGCAACGTGAATTCTAGGAGGGGGTACTGTGGCGAAACTATATGAGCATGTCGGTACTTTCGAAAAACATTAACTTAATTTTTTTTCGGGCATTTCGGGGGGTTCGAGCCCCCGAGAAATGGTTTGGCTTGTCTCAGCCCTGCACTGTCGGTCCAGTGGCGACTTATCTCCGCTTCCTCCTATTTCCTGAGCAGTTCTCTTTGTGTCCTTTTGAAAGTCCACAGAACGGTTCAGGGCCGATTAGTGGTGTCATCGCCCCGCGTTTAGCTAGGGAGTCTGCCACCTCGTTTCCTATATGGCCTTCATGCCCTGGCACCCAGCCCACCGTTAAGTTGTTTTTGGAGGCAAGGGCGTTCAGCTGTTGGAAACAGTTCTCTACAAGTCTGGAGGAGATCGTGGGGGATCTCAGCGCTAAGAGCGCCGCCTGACTGTCAGAGAAGATTAAATCCGTGCGCCTTGCATTCTCCTACGAAGGCATTCACGAGCACAGATTTCTATGGCGTATATTTCTACTTGGAAAATGGTTGGAGACTTTCCCATGGCTATGGATTTATTGAACCTTGGTCCGAAAATACCAGCCCCAGTGTCCCCATTTTCCAGTTTCGACGCGTCAGTGTACCATGTTTGTGATCCACTGGGCAGAGATATTGATTTTGTTTTCCATTCATGTCTGGTGTGCAAGATTACAGAGAAGTTTCTGTGGAAATCAAGCTTTGGTTTCTGTTCGTCAGTTACGCGCAGAATGGGCTTGTTTGTTAGGGGTTCGAGAACCCGAAGATGCCCGGTAAGATCACCACTTTTTATATTGGTGATGTTTTGAAGGCGAAGTGCCCCCAGGCAGGCCTCCTTTTTCAGGATGATGTGTAGAGGGGGTATGCCAGTTATGACTCCAAGTGCTGCAGTGGGACATGTCCGGATGGCTCCAATAATGCCTATGCAGACCAGTCGTTGTACTTTGGTAAGTGCAGCCGCAGCTGTCTTCTGGGTAGATTTCGTCCACCAGGCAAGAGATGCAGATTTTAAGATCGGTTTTACCACAGTGTTAAAAGACCAGTAGATCATTTTGGGACTTAGACCCCATGTTCTACCGAAAAGCCTGTTGCAAGCAAAGTATGCTCGAGTGGCTTTATTTATGGTCTTTTCAAGGTGTACATTCCAGTTGAGCTTGGAGTCGAGTGTAACACCTAAGTAGTTGGCTTCAGCTGAAAAGTCAATGGGGGATTCATTTAGGGATGGTCTTGTTAGAGAAAGAGACCGTTTCCTGGTAAATGGAACTAAAACAGTTTTAGATGGGTTTATGGACAATCCTTTGTCCTGGCACCATCTGCTGGCTATATTAAGGGCTTGCTGCATGCGTTCCGAGATGACTTGTTCATGCCAGCCCACTATATAGATGACTAGATCATCCGCGTAGCCTTGAGGGGAGAACCCTGCTTGCTTGTTTTTTTTTAAACTTAAAACTAATAACATCTAGATCTTTCAAGATCTAGATACGAGATCTATGAGAGATCATTAATTCATTGATTTTTTTTGTAAAAATTGCAACATATTGACCGCCTTTGGCGTCAGTACCGCACGTTTTTGTGAAATGATTTCTCCAGCTTTGCTGAATGTTCGCTCAGACTCTGTCGAGCTAGCTGTAACGCATAAATATTTTATTGCACATTGCGCAAGCGAATCGAATTGTGTTTCATTAATCTGTAAGAGAGTTGAAAATAGTTATTTAAGTTTAAAAAAAACCTATGTAAATAAATTTACTTTCCAATACTCGATGGGATCTACTTCACGTGACGCATTCTGCTTCTTAAAATACCGGCGCAACTCAATAATGGCATCAGATCGATTGCTCTTTGATTTTTGCTGCACTTTTTTTTGTGATGAATGAATACAGGTCTGTGGCATTCTCCTTGTTGCTTGGCGTTCCCTCATTCGTTAGAAAGGTGTTTCTTGGCATATCTTTAAAAAAAAATTTCTTCTTATTCTCCATTGCTTTTGCTGCTTGCTCTGCATTGCTTGGCTCGCGGAATCCCTTCTTTTAGCATCATCGCCAGTCGCGTTCCGGCCTTCATACGGTGCTAGTCTTTTTTTAATTAGGGATGTCAAAGTTAGCAAGTTTCGGCCCCCCCAGTCGTCTTCATTTTTGGAAAAGCGGCGTCCATGTTAATAAGCAGACCAAGCGTCGTTGGAATAATTGAGGGTGACGGTGCCTTCGATGTCTTAAGAAGGACTGCGCGAATTGACTCTCTTAAAAGGAGAGCTTGATTCATTATGTGCAAGGCACTGTTCCAACAAGTTGGAACTGTTTGGATCAGGCTTAATGGTTTACCAACATTTTGCGCACTTTTTAATTTTGCACATGCAACTGCGCTTGTTGTAAAGTAAGTAACAATGGTTCTTACGCATTGCATAACTTCTTTCCCATCGCTTACTGCCAGTGCCTTTTGAACTATTAAATTTAATGTGTGGGTAAAGCAACCCAAATGTTTTTTCTCCAAAATCTCACAGGCCTTCTTCATTGAAGCTGTATTGTCTTGTGACGATTGTCTCAAATTTTTTCAAAATATCATACTCATCGCATATTCCTCCTAATGTTTCGGCAAAATTGTCACTACAGTGATTTTCCTCATTTTCAACGGCTGTGTTCACACCGTCTGTAGTAGATGGATCCGTTGCAAATGGTCCGATAAGTTTGTCGTGTTTCCACACGTCTTATACTCATTTCCACACAGACGACATTTGGAAAACATATAATTTTTTCATTTCTCAAAATATTTCCATACCTCAGAAGCGCTTTTCCTGCGCTTGCAAGAAGGCTCATAATCTATTAAATCAATTGACTCAGCAGCAGCAAATGTAGAGGCAGACGAAGAAGCAGCAGCAGATGTAGAGGCAGACGAAGAAGCAGCAGCAGTCGAACAAGCCTCAGCAGACGGAGAAGCAGTAGCAGAAGAAGCAGCAGCAGATGCAGAAGCACCGTTAGCTTTGTCTTAAACGCAATTGAGTAGTAATACAATTGGCAATTAATTCTGCGAATTTTACTTACTTCACATGCCCAAAAACTTTTCCATTTCATTAAGAGGAACCGCCACTATTTATTAATAAACGTCTTGCTTTAAGAAACTATTAAAATGATTTAAGTAATAAAATAAACTATTTATTTTAAATTACGCACTAGCAATCTGAAGCTTCACTATACAATGAAATATCGATGTTGAGAATAAAGCATCGATGCATCGAACAATTTTAAAAACATCGTTATAATCGAAATTGGCATCGATGTTTTTGCAGCTCTACTTGGTAGGAAGATAAATTTTGGATGCCACGCCCACTCCTTCCGCCCCCATTTTCCCTGGTCCAATGAATTGGAAACGACTTTCGCGTTCACATTTTTTGGGCTAGAGCCACCAAATTTTGTAACAAGATAGGTAGTGAAGTTGTCAAAAAAAACTGCATCAAAAATTTGAATGCCACGCCCACACCATGCCGTTTTTAAAACGGTTGTGCGTGTATCTTCCACATTTATAACTAGAGACACCAAATTTAGTAACATAATAGCTGGCGATGTTTACCACACGGCCCACCCCTTCCGCCACAGCATTATCCCTTTGCAAGCAGACTCCTTACCATCCGTTCTTTTACTGGTATCAACGTATTCCGCAGTCGGTTGCGTCCGACTGCAACGTTTTCACTTGTTTTTATTCAAAATTATTATAATAATCACTCAAAAGCTTTTATATAAAACCCTTTTTCAAAAAATCTTCTCAAAAATAAAAGTCTCAGAAATTAATTATAAAAGTATTCGCTGTGTATCTCAAGAGTTACAATCTATAGTCACGATATTTTCACGCGGGATTTTAAGCAAACTTTGTATTTTTATACTTTGATACCGAAGGTCTCATAGTATATTGGTTTTGTGCAATGTCCGTTATGGTGTCTGTCTGTCCGTCTGTCCGTCTGTCTGTCTGTCCGTCTGTCCGTCCGTATGAACGCAACTTTTTTCGACACCCGTAAAGCTAGAGACTTGAAACTTTGCAATTATGTTTATCTATAGACGGTACAGATAAAGTGTCAAGATTGGGTTGCCACGCCTACTAGGAGGCTGGGAAATCGATAAATTCGATAACTGAAAACCGATAAAACCAAGTATTTCTCACATTCTTACAGCTAGAGTTACCAAATTTTGCACGCAGATAGCTAGTCATGTCCCTGAAAAAACTGCATCAAAATGTTGGATGCCACGCCCACTCCTTCCGCCCCCATCATCCCTGCTCCTTGAAATTGGAAACGCCTATAGTTTTCACATTTTTTGGGCTAGAGGCACCAAATTTTGTGGCAAGATAGATATTGACGTTCCCCAAAATTATGCATCAAAATTTTGGATGCCACGCCCCCTGATTCCGCCCCCATCCCCCCTTCTCCATGAAATTGGAAACGCCTATAGTTTTCACATTTTTTTGGGCTAGAGCCACCAAATTTTGTGTCAAGATAGATATTGACGTTCCCCAAAAATATGCATCAAAATTTTGGATGCCACGCCCCTGATTCCGCCCCCATCCCCCCTTCTCCATGAAATTGGAAACGCCTATAGTTTTCAAATTTTTTGGGCTAGAGCCACCAAATTTTGTGTCAAGATAGATATTGACGTTCCCCAAAAAAATGCATCAACATTTTGGATGCCACGCCCTAATTCCGCCCCCATCCCCCTTCTCCATGAAATTGGAAACGCCTATAGTTTTCACAATTTTGGGCTAGAGCACCAAAATTTTGTGTCAAGATAGGTACTGACGTTCCCCATCAAAACTTGGATGGCACGCCCACTGATTTCGCCCCCATCCCCCCTTCACCAAGAAATTGGAAACGCCTATAGTTTTCACATTTTTTGTGCTAAAGCCATCAAATTTTGTGCCAAGATAGATATTGACGTTCCCCAAAAAAATGTATCAAATTTTTGGATGCCACGGCCCTAATTCGGCCCCCATCCCCCCTTCTCTATGAAATTGGAAACGCCTATAGTTATCACATTTTTGGGCTAGAGCCACCAAATTTTGTGTCAAGATAGGTACTGAAGTTCCCCATCAAAACTTGGATGCCACGCCCCATGATTCCGACCCCATCCCCCCTTCACCGTGAAATTGGAAACGACTATAGTTTTTACATTTTTTGGGCTAGAGCCACCAAATTTGGTTGGAAGATATATGGTGACAACTACAAAAGGTCTGCATCAAAAATTAGGATGCCACGCCCACCTCTGCCGCCCACTATTTAAAATCGGAAATTTCGATATCTCTTATAGTTTTTAAGCTAGAGCCCGTAAATTGGGTAGAAAGATAGAAGGCAACATCAACCAAAGATGTGCATCAAAATTTTGAATGCCACGCCCAACTAATCCACCCGCCTTTTAAAATCGGAATCGGCTATATCTCTAACAGTTTTTGAGCTTGAGCCACCAAACTTTTTATGAATATAGATGGTGACAGTTAAAAACATTTGATTCAAAAATTTGGATGCCACGCCTACCTCTGCCGCCCACCTTTTAAATTTGGGAGTTAAGTTATCTTCCACAGTTTTTGAGCTAAAGTCACCAAATTTGGTAACATGATAGCTGGCGATGTTTACCACATGGCCCACTCCCTTCGCCCCTGCATTCCCCCTTATCAACCGTTCATTTACTGGTATCAAAGTATTCCGCAGTCGGTTGCGTCCGACTGCAACGTTTTTACTTGTTTTATAAAAGTTTTTTATAGCAAAATATAACTATTATTTTTAATTAAAAATAGATTACAAATATTTGAAAAATCTAGTAGTATTTGGATTTATAATAAATTCAAGCGAAATGATGAGACGCGGTTATGTCGGTAATTTAAGCGCAAGTATTGTGGTGGCTTCGAGCATTCAACGACAATTTGTTCTAGCTTAGCCTAAAACAATATGAGAGATCCACAGTCGGCCGCACGACTTATGTATAATAAAAAATAATGCACAAGAATATTGTAATTCTGCCATAAGCAAAAAGGTTCAAGAGTTGTTGAACTCACAAAATTCTATGTAATGGAAAACGTTGTGTTTTGACAATAACAGAAAATTCAACGTGCATAAAAACATTGCACTCGTCAATAAGAAGTAGAGCATAAGCCAGACATGTATAATAAGCATTTATGTATTAATATTAAGTTACGAATAAGTTTCATGTAAAGTAACTCAATAAAGACGAGTGTGTTGTACTACACAAAGTAATCTGACGTTGTTTTTTATTAAATATATTTTTTTATCCGAACTTAAGAAATTGTACGAAATTGGCGCAGCCGGTAGAATAGTGTTAAAAAGCATTATCCTTCGACGAACTGAAAATAAATACATTGCGACAATGGCTAATCGGCATAAATAAAAAAATAATAGCTACGAACAGGTTAAAAAAAAGGGATCTAAAAATCAGTTCTTAAATAGAAATGAAAAGTGCATAGCAACAGTTAACCACAAATCAGTTAACTACGTGTTGAACAATCAAGTGCACCACAACAACTCAAAGTGCGTAATACAAAGTTAACTACAAGTCAGTTAACTAGTACGTGTTGAACAATCAAGTGCACCACGAAAACCCAAATCATCATTGAGGGCTCCCCTCCACCAAAAAACGAGAATTATGCTCAAAACAATCATGTAAAAGCAATGGAAAATTCCACAAATCAACAACCGAACAGTGAAGTGAGAAAAAGAAATATATCTATAAATAGACTTTCCAATGTCTAAAACACTCAAAAACAATTATTATGCTCTTCTTGATGAAGAAGAGTTGGAATGTGACAGTGAAATACTCAAAAGCTTCGAGCAATATTTGCATAACAAAAATATCACTGCGAACATAAGCGAAGGCGGAAAAACAAAAAATCGGGAGGCGATAACGAAAAAGCTTCGACGAGTGCAGCAGCCAATGCTTCTACAAGTGCAGAAGCCACTACCCTAAACAATCATGATAAGAACAGCAATAACAACAACAAAGCTAAACAAGCAATGAAACAAAATAATAACAAAAAAACTCCGCCTATAATTATTTACGATATCTGTACGGATGAACTTATTCAATTTATAACAAAAGGCCTAAAAATAAACGAATTTAAAATCAAAGTGCATAATGAGAGCAAACAAACGCTGTTTGCAGATGATCTCGACATATACATTAAAATAAAAGCTTTTGTCAAAATAGTCAAAGTGAATTTCTACACCTATACCCTAAAATACTTAAAAAACCAATCTTATCGACTAAAAGGCCTCAATGGGTATACTGATGCAGAAATTATTTTTGAGGAGCTGTCAAATTACAATAGCGAAGAACTACAATTTATTAAAATCTCGCAATTTACAACTAAAGCTTCAGTACAACAAACAAAACCACTTCCAATGTCTTTGGTTCAGTTAACTGCCAATAGTAACATTGGAGCCGTTAAACAAATTAACAGCCTGCTGTTTCGTTGTATACAATGGGAAGCCCTTCGACGACCAGAGATACCTCAATGCAGAAATTGCCAGGCGCTCTTTCATAGCGCTCCAAACTGCTACCTGTCACCAAAATGCGTCAAATGCGACTCCAACCATCCCTCCAAGGAGTGCACGACAATTAATGAAAAAGAAGAAAACAAGGAAAAACTTTTCTGCGTTCTGTTCAATAAGTCAGGACATCCAGCATCCTATAAAGGATGTGAGAAATACAAACATCTACAAAAGGATAAGAGCTAAGAGAAACACAAGCAGTCAAAATAGAATTTCTATAAGATCTACCCAACCAAATAATAAGACAAGTAAGAAGCCTCTAGTCGAGATTTCCCGACTAGGAGATACCCCGAACCCTGTACTTAACGCGTTCAGTCATTGTCTGTATGCATCTGTGACCTAAACTTCAATCTTCGATATCTCTGGTGTTTCTCAACCGATTTCGATGAAATTTTCAGAAAAGCTTTATCGCTATTATTTCAACCCCCATTTTTAAATTTTCCAAATTCGACATTTTTTTTTAATCGATTCCATGTTTATAACGGAAACCAGAATAGTTATCGATAATCTGAAACAAAGTTGTTTCGCTCATTGTATAGGAGAACTTACTAAATATTCAAAATCTGAAGTCTCTAACTCTTGTAGTCTCTGAGATCGACGCGTTCATACAGACAGACAGACGGACGGACAGAAAGACAGACAGACGGACATGGCTATATCGACTCGGCTGTTGATGCTGCTCAAGATTATATATACTTTATGGGGTCGGAGATGCTTCCTTCTGCCTGTTACATACTTTTGCACAAAACCATTATACCCCTTCTACCTATTTTATGGGTTAGGGGTATAATAAGTTTCGCAAACGTGGTTAAAGGAAATACAAACAATGATCAGGCAATTTCGCAACCAAGCCCAACGAATTTACCAAATTCCACAGAAGCACTATTACTAAGTCTCCGAAATACCCATGATGCTAAGACTCTTAAAGAACAAGCTGCAAGAATCGATACGTTTGTAACATTGTTAGATTAATTACGACCTTAAACAGAAACAAGACACATCAAATCATATCAAACAAAATTAAAATTATTACTATCAATGTCAAGTCTCTTATTAAAATAAGCAGGAGAGTAGATTTACAAAATTTCCTATTTGAGCACCAACCCGATATAATGTGCTTAAATGAGACAAAGCTACATTATAGGCATAATTTACTATTTGACAAATACAACATTATAAGCAAAGATAAAACTAACGCTAAAAGAGGAGGTGGTACTGCTGTGAGGAGCTGTGAATGCTTCTTACAAAGGGAGCATAACTTGGCTTTGTTTATAGTTATATTTGTTAGTATATATATGTATATGTATACTTGTATAGTATATTTATATATATATATATATATATATATATATAGATATAAATCTATATGATTTAAACGACATAAACAAAGCGGCGCCCAAAGAAGTAGGTGCAGGAGCGACGCCGAGGCCGGACCTGAGTCGCTGCGATTTCGCAGGCTGTCTCGCTCTGACGCAAGGTGTCAGCGCTTAGGTACGTGTCTCGCAGCAAAGATGGCTGAACACGTACCGTTAATGTGGAGGACGAAGAGCCGTTGGTGTGTGAGCAGTGCGATCACCGATTATAGTGATCACTGTCATACCAACGGCAGGCGTGGGCCACAACAACGAGGAACCGTTGTTGCTAGGTGCCAAAGACCATCACGCCACCTTTGCCCTCGACTTGACATTGGCGCTGACAGGCCCCGGTCCAGCGAGACAGCGCAGCGTATAAAAGGAGCCGCCGAGGGCCAGTCCAAGTTCAGAGAGATTAACGCGAGATTCAACACGGCCGGTTCGAGTACCAGTAAACGCGTCGCAAGACAAAGTGAAAGGATATAATGCATCAGTGAAACAGGATCAATGACTTTAAGGACTTCCGCGATCACAATATAAGTGCGTTAAGAGCAAACTGTTGCAGTTTATAATAAATAACGCTAAGTGCCAATTATTGACATTTATACGATAAGTGCGTGAATTGTAAACAACTAAAGTGCGGTTTTGTGCCTGACTGAGGTCTAGCGCTACGAAAGACTTGTTCGACGAACACATCTTGCAAGGCTAATCCTAGCTATCCTCGTGCTGAGTTAGTGAGCCGGACGCAAAGCAGGTGACGCACACAGACACCAGCGAGTAGGAGTGCTATTGGTAGCTTCTTGCGGTGACAAGAAAGCCAATAGCGTAACCTGGTGAATAGCTGGTGCAGTGAGCAATAAACCTAGTCGGGTAGGCGAAACTAAACTCGACCGCTGGTTAGCAGGAGAGCACATTGTACTGTGTTCCAAAAGGGCAAGGGTAATAGTACCGCGAAACTAGTCTAGTGCGCAACCAAACTAGGTTAACAATTACTAGTGTAAGAGCAATTTTTAAACAACACACAATAAATATATAAATCTTATAAATCAAACCACCAAGTGTTCTTAGTGTCGCAGCGCCACAAATACAAGTTTGTTGGCACGTACCCTCAGCACCGCAAGAGCTAGCCCAGCTTATATTTGGGACAACCGAAGGTTAGTTACAAATGGCGCCCAACTATGGATTCTGCGATACTAGTTAACAGAGTGGTTTTAATTTATATAAAACTATTAAGAATGCTCTAGTCGAGATTTCCCGACTAGGAGATACCCCGAACCCCATACTTAACGCGTTCAGTCATTGTCTGTATGCATCTGTGACTAAACTTCAATCTTCGATATCTCTGGTGTTTCTCAACCGATTTCGATGAAGATTCAGAAAAGTTATATCGTTACCCATTATTTCAATCCTCATTTTTACATTTTCCAAATTCGAGATTTTTTTTGTAATCGATCTTATGTGTATATCGGAAACCAGAATAGTTATCGATAGTTTGAAACAAACTTGTATTGCTTATGGTATAGGAGAACTTATATTCAAAATCTGAAGTTTGTAGCTCTTGTAGTCTCTGAGATCGACGCGTTCATACAGACAGACAGACGGACAGACGGACGGACGGACAGACGGGCGTGGCTATACCGATATGGCTGTTGATGCTGCTCAAGATTATATATACTTTATGGGGTCGGAGATGCTTCCTTCTGCCTGTTACGTACTTTTGCACAAAGCCATTATACCCCTATTACCCATTTTATGGGTTGTTCGTGGGTGTATAATCTAAAAAAGGAACAGCTTATAATATATGGCACGGAATTTGGTCTGGAAATGACTGGGACAACCGACATGATGCGGAAGCAGTTTAGAGCAGCGGCTCAAACACGAGATTCTCAGAAAACTCGCCGATCACCGTGGGAGTCGGTGCAGCAACCCCAGCAGGAACACAGTTTCGATAGAAGGTACGAACGTGCGAGCACTGGCATGGAGTACCCAAAAGTGGCAAAACAGGTGCGAGAATGGGGATTTAGATTCGACGGGCTGTCAAAACCATTGGAATTCTTGGAGCAGGTGGAATGGTCAGCGGATACGAATGGACTGAACCTGAACCTAATCCGAAGAGCCATGCCGGAATTGCTCAAAGGGATGGCATTAAAGTGGTACATCGCCAAAAACCAACACTGCACGAGTTGTGTCGGATTCGTGCAGAGTTTCCAGGAATACTTTCTACCAAGAGACTATATCGAAAACCTGGAAGACGAGGTGCGCAAAAGACGGCAAAAGTTGGATGAACCGTTTAAGATATATATGGTCGAAATGCAGACGCTTATGCGACCGCTGCGGTTGGCAGCGGATAAGGAGCTGCACAAAATCTAACCCAACAGTCTCCCCGATCTACGCGCGTACGCACGACCGAACCAGTTTTCAAATCTTGGAGAGCTGATGCATCTGGCAGAAGGATTTGAGGAACTGGAAAAAGATCGAGCGCACCTGCGGTTAGAGCAGCAACAACACCAACCCCAACAGGAGCGGTATCACCAACCACCACAGGGCCGCGGAGACCATCAAAATAATCGCGAGCAACAGACGAATCGCAACAACCGAACGTGATTCATGGCGATGGAGGATCACCATGTTAGAGAACGGGGACCGGAACCAAAGAGACCGAGACCGGCTCGAGACTGCAACAAAACCATAACCAAACACACATAGAGAGCCCGTGAAGGGCGAGTCGTGAATGTGGTCAGAGCGGACATTGGGCGGTGGACTGCCACAACCCAATGCTCGACGGTTGCTGGATTTGTGGCAGAATCGAACAGCGAACAGCGACGTGTTGCAAGTCGGGAAACGACCAGCGGCGTCTGCCAGCGAGGGGCGAACGGAAGCCGCCGAGGACTACCCCTCGCCACTAATCGGAAGCCTGCAAAACGAGGGTGCACAACTGACAGCTACTGTGCGGATCGGTTAGGTACGGTTAGTAGACGGACAGAACAGCAGCGTCTCGGAGGAAATGGAGGCGGAAATCATCTTGGGACATCGCAGCCTAGAGGTAAAGTTATTAGTACTACCAGGCGTGATTGATGATCTAGTGTTGGGATGGGATTTCCAGGTATGGGTACTGTGTTGAAATGTGCATGATTGGTGTTCACCATCCCGGCACGACGCTGCGAGGCTGAGAATCTGGAGGAGAGACTGTCGGTGGCAGTTGTCCAGACCCCAACCGAGAAGCACAATATGTCCAACTGTCAGGATGCCGGGACAGTGAATAAAATCCAACACGAAGATCCCGAGATAGCCGAATTTTAACGCAGCGAAATTGCAGCGTTCAGCCAACTAAAAGGGCCATCACAGATAACGGAGCACAAGATTGTGATGAGGGACTATAGGCCAATTAAGCAGCGGTATTTTCCCAAAAATCTGAAAATGCAGGCCGAAATCAACCAACAAGTTGACGAACTACTGGCAAAAGGCTGTATCGAACCAATCGATCAGTCCACACAGCGCGCCCATAGTGATGGTAGAGAAGAAAACGGGTCAATGGCGTTTGTGTGTTGATTTCCGACAGCTGAACAGTCGATCCATACAAGATGCGTATCCTCTACCAAGAGTGAACCACATTTTGGATCAACTCAGAGATGCCCATTTTATAACCAGCTTGGATCTGAAAAATGGGTATTGGCAAATACCCATGGAAAAGAAGAGCAAACCACTGACAGCTTTTACAGTCCCGGGAAAAGGACTGTACCAATGGAAAGTAATGCCGTTCGGCTTACATTCGGCTCCTGCAACTTTCCAGTGGGCTTTGGATCGCGTCATCGGACCAGACAAGATACCCCACGCGTTCGCATATTTAGATGACATTATAGTCATCGGACGAACCAGAGAGGAACATATGGAGAATCTGCGGGAAGTCTTCAGACGGTAGCGAGCAGCAAACCTGTGCATAAACGTGGATAAGTGCGACTTCTTCACGAAGGAATATGCCACAGAGTTACCAACAAGGGTATCTGCACAGACCCAGAAAAGGTTGCTGCAATCGCAGAATTAAAACCGCCAGAAAACGTGAAGGAGCTGAGGCAATACTTGGGAGTCGCATCCTGGTACCGGCGTTTCGTACCAGACTTCGCGACAACAGTACACCCTCTAAGCGACTTGCTATAAAAAGGAACCAAATGAGAGTGGTCAGAAGAACGGCAAAAAGCATTCGAAACGATTAAAAGCCGACTGACACAGTCACCGGTATTGGCATGCCCTGACTTTTCAAAAACCTTTTGCTTGCAGACGGATGCAAGTAACATCGCGATATTGACTCAACCTTCGGACAAAGGTGAACGAGTTACATCGTATGCCAGTAGAACTCTCAACGGAGCCGAAAGAAACTATTCGGCTATCGAAAAGGAGTGCTTGGCCATAGTAAGGGGTAGACGAAAACAGCGGCCATACCTGGAGAGATACAACTTTATCGTGATAACCGATCACACATGGCGCTAAAGTGGCTCAACTCCATCGAGAGTCCATCAGGTAGAATAGCGCGGTGGGCGTTAGAGCTACAACAATACGACTTTGAGATTCGAAACCGAAAAAGTAATCTGAATGTCGTGGCCGATGCATTATCTCGACAGCCACTGCAAGAGACATGTGGTCGAGTAGTCACAGTAAGTGAAGGAATGGAGGAATCCAACGCAGTATGCAAGTGGATCCAAAAGATGCGTGAGGTAATAAGGAAAAACCCCGAAAAATACCCGGACTATGTAGAGGATAGTGGAAACCTTTACAGGCACATCCCACATCGCGCGGGAAACGAGGAAGTGTCATCATGAAAACTCTGCGTACCTAGCGGTAAGAGAAACCAGGTGCTACAAGAGAACCATGATGCAGCAACAGCCAGACTACTTGGAAGCTGGAAAACAATAGCGAGATTGGCAAAGCGCTATTATTGGACTGGTTTGTTCAGGAACACACGCGCGTATGTACACCGCTGTGAAATTTGCCAACAATACAAACGAAGTCAAATGGCGGCTGCAGGGAAAATGCTGAAGCAAATACCAGAAGAACCATGGAGCACAGTATGTGCAGATTTTGTAAGGCCGTTACCCCGGTCCAAACATGGAAATACCATGCTCTTGGTATTTGTAGACCGATTTTCAAAGTGGGCCAAACTGGTTCCCTTGAGAAGCGCGACAGCTGCTTGACTGCAAACAGGATTCCGCGAAAGGATATTGGCCAGATTCGGAGTACCGAAAGTGCTTATAACTGACAACGGAGCGCAGTTTACAAGCAAGGTTTTTAAAATGTTTCTGGAGGAATTGGGGGTGCGGCACCAATATACAGCACCATACACCCCGCAAGAAAACCCAACGGAAGGGACAAATCGGACGGTAAAAACCATGGTGGCACAATACGCCAAGGACAATCAGCGGTGTTAGGACGAGCTATTGACGGCACTATCGTTGGCCGTCAATTACAGCGTGTCAGTATCTACCGGCTACAGTGCGGCGTTTATTACGCAGGGACGCGAACCGCGACTACCAAACGCACTGTTCGACGGGGTCACAGTCGGAACCGGCAGGAACACCCAAACGCCCACCGAGAATGCCTCCAAGCTAATGGAGGTATTCGAGGTGGTAAGACGTAGTCTGGAAAAGGCGGCCCAAGACCAAGCACGGCACTGCAGCTTGAGGAGAAGGGCATGGAAACGGGCAGTGGGCGACAAGGTGTGGGCAAAGCAGCAACTGTCAAATGCAGCTGGGGGATTCGCTGCCAAGCTGACAAATTTCGTTTCCCCAGTTATAATGAAGTTGAAAAAAAATCGACATTAATATTATGTCAGTAAAATTCTCTTTCATTTCAAAAAAAAAAAGAAAGGTAATACATGTGCCATTACTTTTATTTAAAAAAAAAACACTTAAAATTTATCAGAAAACTTGGCAAAAAATGGTTTTAAACTTATTCAGAATCTGAACTTGACTCAGAATTTTCATCGCTAGATTGATCATATGACAAAAATTGGATCACATCTTGAGATAAGGGTCCACATTTTGTTTTTGGAGGAGTTCGCAAATTTGCAATAAATGGATCTGATGATATTAGTAACCTATGCAGTAGGTTTGTGTTCGTGTGTACGCATGCATTTTTCCTGGTAAAACGTTCACGGTAACTTCTAACATCTTTATTTCTCGCTTTGCCAATGGGAAGAACGCAGGATGAAAAAAATTCTTTCCCATGGAATAAAATGTTGTGCACAGTTACTGGCATGTTGAACCAGGAATATTCCTTTAAATACAGCTCTGCAGTATTAGTCAGGTAGGACTGAAAAGCTGACATTCTGATTTTGTAACCGCTTGCAATACAAGTCAGAATTGTGCGAAACTTGACTATCAAATTAATATTTAATCTGGTTATTTTTGTGGTCTTTTCGCCATCATAGAAAAATCTTCTCGCGGTATTGCCATCATTTGTATTGCCAGTCTGTTGTTTCGGCATATCAATTAAAAGGCCCATTTCTTTTTTAATGCTATCTTAAATTGCCTTTTTTCTTTCAGTGAGCTTTGCTTTGTTCTCCTCACCAGTGACGTACCATTTTTTTGTGTCAATCCTATACGCGATGTGCAGCAAACATTCCATGAATCTTATCCACGCATGAAGAGGTGAGAGACCAAACGCAAGCATATCAGCATTGACTTCAAGATCCGCTTAGGCACCTGGGTTATTCATAATTTTCGGTGTAGCCCCGCATATGAAGCACACTTGTGATGACGTATATGTTGCCAACGCATTGCATATTTTGCCGTCGATCATGCATAGCACAAGCGTAGCTTTTACTTTAAAATTTAAGTCATTTGATTCAATGAAATTAGGAATTAATCATTCAATTTGGTCCTCGATATGCTTCACCTCATCTCTGATTAGGTTTCGTGTCTCCTTAGCAAAAACAAATCGTATCGGTCAACAATACCTAGTTGAGGATGGAGTTGGGTTTTGCCAATAAACAGTTTTGACTGTTCCATTTGAAGAATACAATTGTAGTGGAACCATTTATATTGAAAATAGTTATTCATCTGACAAATTTTCGTACGTGAACGTTTGTTTATACCGGCTCTGTTCAGCACCATCGCATCCCTATTTTATAATTATGTAAACATCGTCTAGTTGAGTCAATGAGTGAAACAAATCTTCGTGGGCACTTATCAACCTTCTTATAGTGTGATCTATAAGCGATTATAAATTTATTTCAGCATACGATTCGGTGACAGTAATTTCGCTGGGATAGCAAAACGATTTTGACTCTTTGATGAGATCATAGCATGGATACATTTTTGGACTGACCAATTTTGTGTCCTGCCGTAAGGTCTTGTATTGGTGCACTGATAACTTAATGTCCACCATTTACGCAAGTGCCTGATCTGATGAAAGACGTTTTGAATGATCTGTGCATAGTCTGGCTTTCTTGATGGTTGATCCCCTAGATGGGGAAGCATTTGCCAACTCATTCATTAGCCTCGCCGAATCCCTTTTTCCGCTCGACCGCAAAGTCAGCTCTGTCGCTGAAATCAATTGATTTTCATCAAATTTTAGCAGCAGATCGTTACTTTTTCTTTGCTGTGTTTTTGGGCAACAATCAGAAAACGGATTTGTAGCTCTTCCGCTTCAATTTGAGGTTGAAGGCGCGACATCAATTTTATAGTCGTCTTCTTTTATTGTGCCCTGCAGCCAGCTTTTATTATTGATCATAAATCTCGATTTATCTCTCCTAGATTTAGCCCACCTCAACTCAAATTCATGGCACATTTTTATTAAGTGCATCTTTAACTTTTTATGATCAATATCATTCCCAAAAATCATCGCTGCGTGGTCTAGAAGTGCGTTAAGCTTGACGGTTCTTACGTTGCTTGACCAAACCTCGAAAAACTATGCGCGTGTTATTGCAGACATTGCTAAATTGAACTCCTTTTTATATCTTATCCTGATTCAAAATGATTTTCTGCAAACGATGTATGTTCTGGTTGATTTGAATGTGATTGAATGTTGTTAGTTTTTTCCATCAAAAATAGAATATTGTGAAAAATTTACTTACTTTTTGGGACTTATTTCAAACAAATAATAAAAATAAGGAACCTTTATATTGCTAAAAAATCAATTATGCTCCAAAAATGATAAGAAAAATAAAAATCGACACAGTCGGGTAAACGAAAATCGCGCACACATGTTGTAAGGGGAAAAAATAGACAAAAAAAAGTCACATTAAAAAAATATAAAAGAAAATTTGTGTGTTTGTATGTACCTGCAAAGAAAAACAAAGGAAGAAGAAGAAATGTACAACCGGCAGACGCTGGTAAGTATTTAAAAACGATACGTACCTGGAGCCAAGAGGGGAAAGCAAAACCAGCGGGCATCGCGGTACCTAAAAGAGGATAAAAATGATTGACGGCGAAAACTAAGATGGCACCGGGCCGGTTTTTATACTTACATTTTGTTGTTTTATTTTTCCAGAAAAAAATTTTGCTCGTCATTTCTCTCCAGTGAGGAGTGTTGTTCGATAGCCAGTGTAGATCGCCGCTATCGAGTAACTATTGCTGATCGCGATCGGCGCTAGGCTCCCTGGTCTGGCAGCCCGGTGCAGATAGCACGTCACGTAACACAAAGCTGACTGCTATGAGGACGATGAACGCACAGTTGAGCTCGAAAGCGGTGCTGCGGATGGCACGCACATTCAAAGATTTGAATTGAAGTGGAAAGCTCCACTTCCCAGGAAAGAGGGGAGTGTGAGGAGCTGTGAATGCTTCTCACAAAGGGAGCATAACTTGGCTTTGTTTATAGTTATATTTGTTAGTATATATGTATATATATATATATATATGTTTACTTGTGAGGTATATTTATATACATATATATATATATATATATATATATATATATATATATATATATACTTGTGTGGTATATTTATATATATATATATATATAGATATAAATCTATATGATTTTAACAAAATAAACAAAGCGGCGCCCAAAGAAGTAGGTGCAGGAGCGACTCCGCGGCCGGACCTGAGTAGCGGCGAATTCGCAGGCTGTCTCGCTCTGACGCATGGTGTCAGCGCTTAGGCTGAACACGTACCGTTAATGTGGAGGACGAAGGGCCGTTGGTGTATGAGCAGTGCGATCACCGATTATAGTGATCACTGTCATACCAACGGCAGGCGTGGGCCACAACAACGAGGAACCGTTGTTGCTAGGTGCCAAAGACCATCACGCCACTTTTGCCCTTGACTTGACATTGGCGCTGACTGGCCCCGGTCCAGCGAGACAGCGCAGCGTATAAAAGGAGCCGTGTTAGAAGCATGCATAATACAGTTGCCAATGCCAAATAATAATATCCTGTATATTGTTACAGCTTATTTCCCTATCGGAAATAATAACAAACATATTGAAAAATATATAAAAACTCTCTTTGAAACAATTTAACTCGCAAACCACAACCATTTTTACGTAGTTATAGGAGACCTTAATAGCAAACACTCCGATTTGGGAAACCCCACAAACAACCAAAAAGGGAACATTATTAAACGCTGGTTGGATGATAGCTCGTTCTTATACAAATGAAATCTTTATGCATCTGAAACTCCTTCTTTTGAGAGCGCAAGTTCCTTCTCAGATTCAAGATAATACATAAAAGACATAAACAGCACCACAAATTGTTTAAAAACTCTAGAATACGACAGCGATCATGCAGCCGTTCAGATAATGTTGTATAAAAATTACATAGATGAACCTATTGAGATATTAACTGAAAAACACACAGGCAAACTTGTTTACAAAAAAGCCAACTGGCAAAAAATCCAAAACAAAATTAATCAACTTTTGAAAACTCAACCAATCGCACCAAACAATAGAAATCTAGATAAAAACGAGATAGCCGGCAAATAAAATAAAATAAAAAAATAAATAAAACAATAGTCCGCTCCATTCATGCGATAATTCCCAAATCTAAGCCACCTAACTACATTAAACCTCTTTTGAACTCCACACTGAACCAGCTCTACATAGAAAAGAAAAACACCCTTTCAATTATTAAAACAAAACAGATTAGAAAATGTTCTTAGACTTTCGGAGTTACAATTTCAAAAAACTAAAATAAAACTTATAAAAAAAACTTATCAGCGAAAACTTAAGTCTAGCAATAAACAATCACTACGAAAATTGTTTTAAGAAATTGATCCATCAAGTTCTCAAGACATGTTTCAAAAGGTGAAACAAAACGGTAAGAAAAGAATAGCACTCAAGTTCGATATCTCTTACAGTTTGTGGGCTAGAGCCCCCAAATTCGGTAGAAAGATAGAAGGCAACATCTACCAAAGATCTGCATAAAAATTTTGGATGCCACGCACACCCAAGCCACCCACCTTATAAAATTGGAATCGGCTATATCTCTAACAGTTTTTGAGCTAGAGCCATCAAACTTGGTAGGAAGATATATGGTGACATCTACAAAAGATCTGCATACAAAATTTGGATGCCACACCCACCTCTGCCGCCCACCTTTTAAATTTGGAAGTTAAGTTATCTTCCACAGTTTTTGCTTTTAAAGGCGAAAAAATCATATTTTTTGTGATTTTTTTGCGGCGACATGAATAATATTATTTTATTAACTTTAATTACATATTATTGTACATTTTTCAAAAACAGGAAAAAATAGGAAAAAATAAAAAAAAGCTCTTCATGATAACCTGTTGATTTATGTGAAGATGTTTTGTTCAAATTTTCAAAAGGATCGGTTCAGTAGATTTTTAGTTATGATGTTCACAAACTTCAAAAAATACGTTTTCGGGAAAATTGATTTTTATGCGACGCGCTGGACGCTTCTACACTATCATTTCCATGTTTAAAACGCTGTAACTCCGTTAGTTTTAGTTGGATTGACTTAAAATTGTTACACAATATTCTCGACATATTGTACATTCAGAAAAAATTATATTAAAACAAGTGAAAACGTTGCAGTCGGACACAACCGACTGCGAAATACTTTGATACCAGTGAAAGAACGGATGGTAAGGAGTCTTTTTGCAAAAGGGGAATGCATGGACGGAAGGGTGGGCCAGGTGTTAAACATCGCCAGCTATTTTGTTACCACATTTGATGACTTTAGCTCAAAAACTTGGAAGATATCTGAACAACTCCAAATTTTTGAATCAAATCTTTTTGAATGTCACCATTTCACAAACCAGAAAAACCAACTTTAGCATCAAAAAAAAAATCAAATTCACTGAGTAGCGATCAATGCGAAGAATTATTTGTACAACATAACGAACTAAATTATATATTTAAATACCAAAGAAGCAAACTATCATCAGGGTTCGACGAAGTTCATAATATCATTAAGCAAGTACACGTAGAGGAGTCAAATCGCGTTTTCCCAACTGCCGAAAAAATGCGTTGTGGAGGCACCATCATTCGGCTGCTGAAAGCAGCGAGCCGAACGCAAATTTTGCAAACCATTTGCGTAGCTAAAAAAGTGCAAGTCATTCATGCGTCGGCGCTTGACTCGGTACAGACGGAGTGCCAGCAATTTGCTGTGTATGCGTCTGTATGTCAGCGACAAGATCGCCGTTAGGTGTATATATGTGTGTATGTATGTTTCTGTATGCTGTTTGCTCTGAGCTGCTGTATATTGTGGAAGGGGGATAGCAGCAGCAGAGTGCGAACAACAACAACACATGTGCATTTTTTCTGTATTTGGTGGCTCCGAGATCAAATGAAGCAAAAATCATTTGGGCGAATGTATACCTAAATACACATATATATGTGTGTGTGTATGTGCGCATGCATATTTTTTCAGTTTTTGGTGGCTCTCAAGTGATTTGGGATTTTTATACTTTTCTAGCAACGCATATCAATGTGTGTGTGCATGTGTATGTTCATGTGCAGAACATTTGAATGTATGCGTAGCCTTGGCGTGGATATTTTGTATGTAAATGATCAACTGAATTGTAGTTGTGTTGCAAAATTGTTTGATGGTGTCATATAGTTAATACCTCCAAAGAGTATGTATGACCAGAAAGTGCAAAAACAGAAATTGCCTGTGTTTTGTAGGCAGATACAAATGTATATATATGTGTATGTATGTATGTATATATATATTAACAAGTGCAAGTGCAAATATAAATGCATGTATACATTGTTGACTTCTGAAGCAAGCTAAAAGAAAGAAACAATTTTCACAAAATATATTCCGTGCTAAAGCAAACACACAAAACAAATAGAAACGAAAGAAAATTTAATTTATATATATGCAAAGCTGCATACATATGTATGTGCATACATGTAATTGTATTTGTTTTTCTATATCGAGCCCTTTGGGCGAATATAAATAATCTCGAACACCTTTGTATAGGGGTGGTTTTGCCTACTTGCTGCTTATATACCTCAGACAAAACGTAACACACTAACATTATTGATATACAATTTCGAACAAGCAAAGGGCGTTCACATAAGTTTGTACATATACAAATTTATGCATGCCTGCGTCGTAGGTGTGAATCAAGCTCTTGGTCCCAAACCTAAAGAGCCGCTTAAAACTTTACAGAGCGCGCGCGTCGCTCTTATGACCGGCGCTAGATATCAAATAATTTAAAATTTCGCTCCGATAATGCGCCTTTGTTGTTGCCCATTTACGTTCACTCTCTTTCTTATGCGCGCGCTTTGCATGTCAATAATAAAGTTTGATAACCCTACCTCCTCCGCACACACTAAATCAAAGCTGAAGGCAGGTACACGTGATTCATGATGCAGATGATCGCGTGTACGTGTGAGTTTAGGCTATGCAAGATATGTTTTGATTTGATTCAGTGCGTGCGAAGAAGGTACAGATAATAAGCTTTTTGTTTGACATGCAGAGCGCGCGCATACATTAGAGAGTGAGCCGAAATGGGCAACAACAAAGGCGCATGATCGGAGCGAGATTTAAAAATAATTTGTCATCCAGCGCCGAACATGAAGAGCGATGCGCGCTCGTGTTTACGTCTTAAGCCGCCTCTTTGGGTTTGGGACCAAAAGCGCGACTCACACGTATGACGCAAACATGAACAGATTCGCTCAATTCTATGAATGTATTCATGATGCAGGTGTACCTATGCCGACTGTCACCACAGCACGACAATGTGCGAGTCTAAATACAAGTAAGAACACTTTAGTAGAGAAGTCCCGACTAAAAGATACCCTGAGCCCTTGTGCAGTGGTGTAGTTTTTCTTGACTTATCTTTAATATAAAATATCTGCGGTGTTTCTAAACTTATTTAGACCACATTTTCACAGAAGCTATACAGTTTTACATAGTTTCAACTGCCATTTTTACATTTTCTAAATTCGAGATTTTTTCACTATCGATTGCATGTGTATATCGGAAACCAAAATAGTTATCGATAGTTTGAAATAAACTTGATCTACCTATGGCTTAAGAGAAGTTATTTTCAAAATTTGAAGTCTCCAGCTCTTATAGTCTTTGAGATCTTCGCGTTCATACATACGGACGCACAGACGGACGGAAAGACGGACATGGCTATATCGACTCGGCTGTTGATGCTGATCAAGAATATATATACTTTATGGGGTCGGAGATGCTTCCTTCTGCCTGTTACTTACTTTTGCATAAAACAATTATACCCTATTTTTATCCATTTCATGGGTTGAGGGTATAACAAGTAAGAAGGCTCTAGTCGAGATTTCTCGACTAGGAGATACCCCGAAACCTGTACATAATGCGTACAGTCATTGTCTGTATGCATCTGTGACTAAACTTCAATCTTCGATATCTCTGGTGTTTCTTAACCGATTTCGATGAAATTTTCAGAAAAGTTATATTGTAACCCATTATTTCAACCCTTATTTTTACATTTTCCAAATTCGAGAAATTTTTGTAATTGATCACATGTGTATATCGGAAACGGAAATAGTTATCGAAAATCGGAAACAAACTTCTACGGCCTAGGACTTAGATGAGCTTATGTGCAAAATCTGAAGTCTTTAGCTTTGTTAGTCTCTGAGATCTACGCGTTCATACATACAGACGGACGGACAGACGGACATGGCTATATCGGCTGTTGATGCTGATCAAGAATATATATACTTTATAGGGTCGGAGATGCTTCCTTCTGCCTGTTACATACTTTTGCACAAAACCATTATACCCCTTTTACCCATTTCATGGGTTCGGGGTATAAAAATAATGTAATACTTTACGCATCGATTGCTTGCAAAACTAAGTTTTCTTATATTTTGTAGCCACAGTAAGATAAAAGAGAGAAGAAAAGCTATTATTGGTGTTTTGGTGCCGCATTCAGTTGTTGCCATAATTGGTGATGGAGCCTGCCTTTTTAGATATATTTCCTACCTCTTATTTGGTAGGCAAGGGTTCCATGGCACCATACGCCAACATATTGTAGCCTATATTGTAACCAACTGGGAAACTTTTGCTTGCTTCAGCTTAAACTTAAATGGAGAGTGCAAATTTTCAAGTTTTTCAAAATGGAAATTTATTACAAGCATTTGGAAATATTATGCATCCTGTAAAAAATTTGCGTTTTACCGGTCCATTAATTAATGGACATTCGGATGTTTATTTTCCTTTAGAGGAAGTATTAACTCAAGATTCTGATACGTCAATTGAATGTTGTTTATAAATGAAACGCCAGAAGTGTCACTGTTTAATTTGCTGTATATTTGTTTTTCACCGAACATTTAATTTAATCAGGTGATCGCGATGCGCTGTGGTTGCATTGGTAACAAAAGTATGACTGACTGTACATTCTTGCAAAAATACAAGAATAGCCAGAATTAGGTAGTAAACAAGATACAGTTAAAGTTTATGTATGGAAAAGTACTGGCTGTAACCATGCGTTAGGGAAATCTTTTACGAATACACATAGAAGATTATGCTGCGCTCTGCATGCGTTTAGGCAAAGCTTTCACGCATACAAACCAAGTCAAGCTGCGCCCGCTCTATGTGTGTGTGCTTGTGGATGACAATAATAGATAACGCACCGAACGGCGTTTAAGAACCAAGTATGAATAAGAATATATATACAGGGTGTCTGGGTCCCAAACATACCGGCCCCCCTGAACGGTTGTTCAGCAAAGAGGCAGTGCAGCAAACTTTGTGATTGGGCGTTTGAAAACTCCGTGGGTGGTTTTTACTGTAGCAACCCTGACCCTTGCATCTTGACCAGCATGCACCTCAGTGATACGTCCTAGGATCCATTTGGATGGTGGTAGATGAGGTTCCTTAAGTACGACCAGAGTATCGACGCTTAAGTTGTCATTCTCCAAATGCCACTTTGTACGTTCCTGTAGAGATGTCAGATACTCCATATGCCAGCGTTTCCAAAAGCCTTGAACCATCGCTTGCAATTGAGTCCAGCGTTCTAATCGGTTGATGGGGATCTCAAGGCGTGACGGTTCCGGTAGCGCAGTATAGGGATCTCCAGTCATGAAATGAGCAGGCGTGAGCGGATCTAAAGTTTTGTCCCCTGATTGGCAAAGAGGGCGTGAATTGAGGATGGCTTCAATCTGCGACAAGACTGTAGAAAGTTCCTCGAACGTTAAGGCTGTTGTTCCCAAAACACGTCGCATATGTAGTTTAATTGATCGAACTCCCGCTACCCATATACCTCCAAAATGGGGTGCAGAAGGTGGTATGAAGTGCCAAGTAATTCCTTCGTTGGCGAAAAAGTTGGCTAACTCTTCATCTCCAGTTTGCTTTATGGACAAAAGCCTCATGTCATCTAATAATCGTTTACTGCCATGAAAGGTGGTTCCGTTATCTGAGTAGAGATCGGTTGGCCTTGATCGGCGGGCGATGAACCGTTGAAATGCTGCGATAAAGGCCTTGGTAGTTAGGTCGCTTACAACTTCAATATGAAGTGCCTTAGTTGTTAGACATATGAATATTGAAAACCATGCCTTTCCGATCCGTGGTGTGCGTCCCTTTGACTCCTTGATTGAGATGGGACCAGCATAATCCAAGCCTGTATGTTGAAAACAGCGGCTTGCTTGAACTCGAGGAGTAGGCAACTCTCCCATTATCTGGTTACTGGTGGCCCTGCGTTGGAGAAAACAGCGTTTGCATCGGAAAATAGCCTTTCTGACGAGGTTTCGGGCTCCCATGATCCAATACAGCTGACGAATATTGATGAATGTTGCATCAACTCCGGTGTGGAATTTTATGACATGAAAATGTCGAACGAGTAATGCAGCAATTGGAGAACTCTTTGGAATCAAAATTGGATGCTTTGCGTTGTATCCAAGAGTAGACTTATCGAATCGTCCTCCTACTCGCATTATTCCATAATCATCAATAAATGGAGAAAATCGTATTAGTTGCGATTTAGAATGAAGCTGACATCGATCTTCTAGGTTCTGGTACTCCTTATGAAAAGCCTTTCGTTGGATATGCCGAATGAGTTGGAATTGTGCTGCCTGCAGCTCTGTTGACGTGAGAAATGTAGACGTAGCCCTATTAGGTGAGCGAAGTCTGTGAACTGTAAGGACGTTTCTCGCCCGACGTCGGCGTCTCAGTCGCGTCCGGGGTCTTTTACAGATTATTTGTAAAATGCTGGGACCCTGGAGTGAGACGCACCGAGATCGAATACCTAAAAACGCAGACACGTGGGGGTCAGCGGGCAGTACGGGCGCCCGGGTCGGTACTTTCAGAGTGGGCTAAGGGGAGAGGCCGAGAGTCCAGGGTGATAGCCCGGAAGACTCCCCAACCTGCCTCCTCGGACCACCCTTCGGTACCGACCAGGCGTAAGACCCCAGGCTTCGGGGTACGAAGGGGCGAGGACCAAGCATTCATCCGGCTCGACGAGGGTAAAAACCCGGATGCCTTGCCAACCGACTATTTAATCCCGCCCACCCCGTTCCTACTCACCGGCCGCGTCATCCGACGCGTGTGGGTGACCCAGGTGGGGTTCGAGTCGCACAGAGTAAAACTCGGAATGCGTCCTCGAACCTCGCTACCCAGGACGGCCACACTGCAACGCGCGGGTATAGCCCGTTTGTCGCTACACACGGATCGGACCAAGAGGCAGGCTTCGCAGAATCTAGAGTTAGACTCGGGAGATTCGCTATCCTACCCCTCAGCCCGACCCATGTGGGCCATATGGCGAGGTATCCGAAGCCAGCTCACCGGCCGCGTCATCCGACGCGTGTGGGTGACCCAGGTGGGGTCCGGGCTGCACAGAGTAAGACTCGGAGTGCATCCTCGAACCTCGCTACCCAGGCCGGCCACAGCTGCAACGCGCGGGTATAACCCGTTTGTCGCTACACACGGATCGGACCAAGAGGCAGGCATCGCAAAATCTAGAGTCAAACTCGGAAGATTTGCTATCCTACCCCTCAGCCCGACCCATGTGGGCCGTATGGTGAGGCTACCGACGGGTCAGACCAAGAGGCAGACATCGCAGAACTTAGAGTAAAACTCGGAAGGTTCGCTAGTCCGCCCCTCAATCCAACCCATGTGGGGCTACCCGACTACTCGCTGAAAAGGGGAGGAGAGAACAGATATACTACAAATAAAAACACAAAACACAAATAAATTCTAACATTTTATTACCATTAGTTTAGGTAGGTTTGAGTGTTCATGGCCCTAGGCCAACTTACCCCAGTATGGATGGGTGTGTGTGTGTGTGTAGGACTGTGTATGTGTAGGTGTGTGTGTGTGCGTGGCTGCCCGGCGTATGTGTGTGTGTGTGTGTGTGCGTGGCTGACTAAAGGGGGTGTTTTTTTTTTTTTTTTTTATTCATTTATTAACTAACCTAATCTAAGTAATACTATTTGGTATGACTACATTGAGAAAAGATAGAACATAGCATTTGCGGAACGGCCGTTAGGTAATGCGTCGCAAACGCTTTGGTTCTTCCTAATCCCGTTGTCCATTTCGCTCTCTCTCGGCCTTCCGCAGTTCGGTCGTAACAGCCGCCGCGAAAACGCCGAAGGCTTCCCAGTTGTCCCTGCTGGCTAGCAGCTGGGTTATTAGGTTATCCACCTCAATGGCGCGGCCAAAAGTCCTCTCCAAGTCCGCGCGAAGCTCGGTGAAGCGTGTGCAGTGTAGCAGCACATGCTCCGCATCCTCGACGACCCCGCCTCCGCAATGGGTGCAGAAAGGAGCAGACTCATGGCCGAAACGGTGGAGATATCCACGGAAGCAGCCATGCCCGCTAAGGATCTGGGTGATGTAAAAGTTCACCTGCCCATGCCTCCTGTTCAACCACACCGATATGTTCGGGATTAAGCGATGTGTCCAACGCCCTTTAGTGGATGAATCCCAGCGCCTCTGCCAGTTGATCAGCGTGCGCGATTTTTCCGTGTTTCGCGCTGCCTTCTTGAGGGCCACTGAGAGGTCCTTGCCATGTGTCTCCTGGCGCACCTCGGCAATTTCCCTTGCGAGCTCCGAGATGGGGGCAACTCCGGCTAGCACCAGGCACGCATCGTCCGAAATGGTTCGGAAACCGCAACACACTCTGATCGCCCCAAGGCGGTGGGTAGCCGTCAAGCCACGTGAGTAACTGTCGTAGCGGAGGATAGGTTGCCATATCGGCGCCGCGTACAACATCACCGCCCTAGACACGCTGGATAGAAGTTGACGTCTGCTCTGCTTAGGGCCCCTCGTGTTAGGCATAATGCGCGATAATGCCCTGATTGACGAAGCTGCCTTCGAGCTGGCATATGCCAGATGCTCCTTGAAGCACAGCCTGGTGTCCAGCATCACTCCCAGGTACTTTATTGCTCTCTTTGAAGCAACTGTTGAGTTTGCTACTTGGATGGTGGCTGTCTCAACCGCTTTTCGACTGCTTATAAGCACGGCCTCGGTTTTCTGAGGGGCAATCTGAAGTCCGACCGAAGAGAGCCACTGAATGACAACATCGATAGCTTGGTTGCATTTATCCTCGGCTGTCTTGAGCTCTTTTGCCACCACCACTAACGCCACGTCGTCTGCGAAACCCACAATACGGACATCGTCGGGCATCGGAAGCCGAAAAACGCCATCGTACATAGCGTTCCACACGAAAGGGCCAAGTACTGACCCCTGTGGCACTCCTCCGGATATGCTGTACTCCTCTGTTGCCTCGCAGGTGTTGTAAAGTAGGACTCTTTTCTGGAAGTAGCTCCTGATCATCCTCAATAGGTACTCTGGCACTCTGAATGCTTCAAGCGCCTCCAAGATGCACCTCCACTTTGCCGAGCTAAAAGCGTTCTTGACATCCAGCGTTGCAATCAGGCAGTATTTTTTGGCACCACCTCTCCACCTACTGCCTGCAATCGCTTCTGAGGCTATCTCAACCACCTTACCGATCGCATCGATAGTTGATCTTGCCTTGCGGAAGCCGTACTGGTGGGGCGACACTCCTCCCGCAGCATCTAGGGCCCGTTCAAGGCGTGTGCAGATGACGTGTTGCAGAAGCTTGCCGACCGTATCTATAAGGAAGATAGGTCGATAGGCAGCTGGGTCCTCAAGCTGCTTGCCGGGTTTCGGTAGTAGAACCAGGTGCTGAACTTTCCACCGGTTTGGGGATACTCCGCTGCTTAGGCATGTGTTAAACATGTGCGCAAATATGTCAGGTCGCAGCGTGAGGGCTAGCCTGAGCGCTCGGTTGGGAATACCATCGGGGCCGTGCGACTTGCTGGCCTTCGTCCTCTTTGCGACATGGCAAATCTCCTCTAAGGTGACCTCCTTCACAACGGCAGGCGTGGTAGCCACCGCCGGGGAGCCGCCGATGTCATCCGGCATGCTAGGAAACAGATGAGCCACGATCGCCTTTAACGCCTCTGGATCTGAAGGATGGCAACGGGAAAAGCCGTTGAAGCGTTTGACCACGATCTTATATGCATCACCCCACGGGTCATTTTCCGCCGAGTCGCAGAGGTCAAGAAAACACCTTCGCTTGCTGTCCTTGATCAGCTTTTGCAGATGTCTCCTGCATACGAGAAAAGCTGTTTGTCGTTCTCGGAACTCCTGTGAGCCGCGTGAGCGCTGGTAGCGGCGTCGAGCTTTGTTGCACTCGCTTCTAGCCTCTGCTATTTCTTCGTTCCACCAATATACTGGAACATGGTGCCTACGGTAAGTTTTACATCTGGCCATGCTTGCCTCACAAGCGCTGATTAGCAGCGACATGGTCCAATCAACCACCTCTTCGGTGCTGCCGGTACTGATCGGGATCTCGGCGGACTCCAGCTGCGTACCAAATATTCGCGTGTCGAGCGTCTCGGCACGGTACTTTGTCCTCGGTTGATCTGGACCCGGCCGGCGATCAGGGCGCCCTCCCACGGTACACAAAATGGCAGCGTGGTCGCTAGCGTTGTAGGTGGCATCGATGCTCCACCTGGATGAGCCAAACATCGAGCTGCTGACGAACGTTAGGTCCACAACGGAACCCAGCCCTGCTCTGCTGAAGGTGTGCTGTGTGCCCTGGTTGAGTAGGGATACATCCAGTAGCGTGAAGGCTTCCAGCAGCGCTCGACCTTTGGCGTAAGTCGACGAGCTGCCCCACTCCTCAGCCCACGCATTAAAATCCCTTGCGATGACGAGAGGGTTACGACCTCTAGCATCTGACACCAGGGAGTCAAGGGAGCTAGTGTACTCCGAGAGCTGCAGACTAGGCGGCATGTAGACGGAGTACATCCACATGTCACCCACCACAGCACGCACAAAGCAGTTAGACCGATGAACTCTGGCCAGGGGTATCGCGATGCTCCCGCAGGACCAAAGAGCCGCTCTTCCTGAGGTATTTAGTACGCAGCAAGGGCCCTCGCGCATCCGGTAGGGCTCACTGAATAACGCTACGTCTGCAGAGTGTTCTCGCACTGTTTGCGACAGCAAATCCTGCGCCGCTGCACAGTGGTTTAAGTTTAATTGAATGAACTTCATTTGGCACGGCCTTGTGCACTACCGCTAAGTGGGCATCTACTGCTACCTGCCTGGTGGCTGATGGATGCACAGCCTTTCGCAACGCAGATAAAGCATTTTTCCACCTCGCTCTTACAGCCCGCTGCCTTGTGGCCTGAATTACCGCACCTGATGCAGCAATTTGACCTATCCACCGGGTTACGACAGTTGCTTGCGGTATGTCCCATCTCCAGACATCTATAGCCCCTCGTACGCGCTTCCTGCATGCGTACGGCGCAGCTGGACCATCCAATCCGAATCGAGCGCAAGGCTGTGATGCTGCCCGCCAGGTTCGCCGGGACCGAGAAGTGCGCCACTTGCGTGTTGCCATACCCCGGACGCAAGCTTTTAAATTTGCATGCTTCAGCTGGGATGTTAGCCTGCGCTGAAATTGCAGCCACTATCTCCTCTCTGCTGGCTAGCTCGTCCAGCTCTCTCATCACAAAGTGAGATTGCTCAGTTATTGAGCGAACCACGGCGCTTCCACCCAGCACCTGCTCCATATTTTCCTTTAGCTGGTTGGTGCATTCCAGGCCGACTCCATTCAGTTCTAGAAGCAAGTCTCCTTTCGCAGTGCGACGAGCTTGTCTCACCTTGTCTCGAACTCCATTAAGCTTGCCATCACTCCTGCGCGTGACTAGCGATAAGACTTCGCTGTAAGAAAGTTCGCTTGTACTTATCACCAGCGCATCAGACCTACTCTTGGTAAGCGGCTTGCCAGACGTCATACCGGGTGGTTTGGTAGCCTTCTTGCATTGAGCCGTCTGCCATTTGCTGCATGGGGCCGACTCCGAAACCACTGGATCCGTGGGGCCAGTTCGGTTTCTTTTCGAGGGCGTTGCTCGCTGGCCTGGCTCGCGCTCTCGCCGCCTCTTGGGCGCTACTACCGTCCTCGCAGCTCCGATGCTCTGCTGGCGGACCTTATCGGCTACAGTCTCTGGTAGCTTTGCAACCGGCAACGTCTGCGTCGCCACGTCAGCACTGTCAGTGGAAGCTAGCCTGCTCTTACAAGCCTAAGCCTCGTACAGCTTAACAGCCCTTGCTGCTAAGTCTCTGACCAATTGGTTCACGTGTCTCTGCCCGATCAGAAGGGTATTTAGGCCATTAAGGGTATCACCCAGCTCCTCAAAAACATCTTTCTCTACCGACTCTTTACCCTGGGGTGAGGCGGCAGCCGCAGGAGAAGGCAGGGCACCTGGAGGTTCCAGGCTCAGTGCCGGTGGTGGCGCAGCCCCCCGAGGGGGAGATCTCGGCAAAGCCGAGCGGCGCACAATCGCTTCTAGTGCTGATGCTCGAATTTAACCCTCGTTGAACACTCGTTGAACTTGAACTTCTAGCAGTCCCACGTTGACCAGAGGTTTCCCTCGGGTTTTGAACCGGTGGAGGGTATACCGCCTCTACACGGTCCCCAGAGCCCCACGAAGCACCGCCGCGGCGGAGGGGGTTGGAAATAGCCGGTTCCGTGGCCTTTGCTTGATGCTGCTAGAAGTTCCCGTCAATGAACACCCACAATAACCAGCGCTCCTGGTGGCTATGCAGAACTCTTTGGGGTATCCCTTGAGCGTATGCAACAAAAAAAAACCGTTCTTGCTTGCACCCACTGCACGAACCACGCACAGCTGGGACACCTTCTGGAGAGTGAGCGCCAAAGGGTGTGTGTGTGTGTGTGTGTGTGTGTGTGAGTGGCTCGCTGTCCCGGCACCGTCACTTTGCACTTGCACTGTTTCACTGTGGTGGCAGTGGCACTCCGTTGTCCGTCGTTGTTGTTGTTTGTTAAGGGGGCGCCGTTGCCGTTGTAAGGGGCGCTCCGCCGTACGTTGCTATTTGTTGTTGTAAGGGGCGCTCCGCTGTACGTTGCTATTGTTGTTGTTGTTGTTGCCGTTTGTAAGGGGCGCTCCGCTGTACGTTGCTATTGTTGTTGTTGTTTTCGATCACTGTCTTGTTTGACTCGTCAGTTTTCGACTCACTTGCTTGGCACGTAGATCTCGACTGCCGCGCCAAAAATATCGCTCATGCCGGCTGGCATTTTTATCGAAACCGCCTGTATATCGATTGTACTCAGAGCATTTTTGCGCTCGTGGTCTCTCTTTTGCGTTTGCGCCCTCCTGGGCGCATCAATCAGCTTTTGGTCGTTTGTGCCGGACGGCGCCCGTCGCTGATAGCGACCAGCTTCTGTGGGGTAGCAGAATGCTACCTCACACCCCCCCCTTACTTCGTGTGGCGATGACGGATGGTGACCTTGCCGGCCGATCCTTGTTGTCGATGCTGGCTGCTGTTGCTACCGCTGCGGGCTACTGTGGTCGTCGCTGGCTGCTGTTGTTGCAGTACGTTGTGGTGGCTACCGTGGTCGATGCTGCTGCTGTTGCCTCTGCTTCCGCTGCTGTTGTTGTCTATGCTGATACTGGCGCTGCTGTTCGCTGCTATGGCCGTGGCTGTTGCTTCTGATCCCGCTGCTGTTGTAGTTCCGCTGCTACCGCTTGTGAACGCCTGTTGCTGTTGTAGTTGCTGCCGATGCTGGCTCTGCTTCTGCTGTTCTTGCTTGTTCTCGATGCTGTGATTGCTGTTGCTGGCGCTACTGTGGCCGCTGCTTTGGATGCTGTTGCCAATGCTGGCGCTACTGTGGTCGTTGCTATTGTAGTTGTTGCCGATGCTGGCGTTTCTGTGGCCGCTGCTGTGGTTGTTCGCTGCTGTTGTTGTGGCCGTTGCTGTAGTTGTTCGCTGCTGCTATTGTGATTGTTGCTGTGGCTGTTCGCTGCTGCTGTTGTGATCGTTGCTGTGGCTGTTCGCTGCTGCTGTTGTGATCGTTGCTGTGGCTGTTCGCTGCTGCTATTGTGATCGTTTCTGTGGCTGTTCGCTGCTGCTGTTGTGATCGGTGCTGTGGCTGTTCGCTGCTGCTATTGTGATCGTTGCTGTGGCTGTTCACTGCTGCTGTTGTGATCGTTGCTGAGGCTGTTTGCTCCTGAACGCCCGGAGGTCAATTCGCGACTGCAGACTTTGTGTGCCTCGCGAGTGCTCAGATCTTCCTCCAGGGATTCCGTTGCCGACTCGAAGGTCACTTCGCGACTGGGGAGAACCGCGTTCGTCTCGCCAGTGCTCGGGTCTTCCTTCAGGGATTCCTTTTCCGTCTCGGAGGTCACTTCGCGACTGGGGAAAACCGCGTTCGTCTCGCCAGTGCTCGGGTCTTCCTCCTGTGACGTGGCTGTAGGGGGCGGTGTCTGCTGATGCGTTCACCTCGGTGGCTGGAGCTTGACTGCCTTTGTGTTTTCGTTTGCTTGGTTATGTATTGGTCGTTGAGTTATGTCCTTCACGAAGGACTGCTGAGCTGTTATCCTTTAAGGATCGTTGCGTTGTTGCCCTGTGAGGACGCTGAGAGGTTATCCTTTTAAGGATCGTTGCGTTGTTGTCCTGTGAGGACGTTGAGAGGTTATCCTTTTAAGGATCGTTGCGTTGTTGCCCTGTGAGGACGCTGAGAGGTTATCCCTTTAAGGATCGTTGCGTTGTTGCCCTTCCTGTTGGTTTTTCTCGGTGGCTGGAACTATGAGTGTTTAGCTCCGAGGTTGGAACTTGACTGACTTTTCGGTGCCAACAGCAGGCCTTTTATACAAAAACCGACCGCGCTGCCAGCACTAGCAGCGGCGCTCTGCCATCGTTGGCAGCGACGGTCCCTTGGGCAGCGCGGCGACGAAGTTTTGGCTGCACAAGGGGGGTGACAATGGTTTGGAGTTAGGGAAAATGTGGGGACCGGGGTACTGGCTATGACACACAAACAACACAAACAAAAAAAAACGTAAGGACATAAAAAAAAACAAAACAAAAGAACAAAACAAAAACAACAAAAAAAACGTAAGGACATGGAAAAAAAAATTTCAAACAAAACACTGCGTTATGATATCGATCTCGGACCCCCCTTTCTGTGCAACCGTTGTACTAGTGGTTCTTTAGGCCACAAAAAGGGGAGGGGCTCCTTCTCGACGGAGTCTTCCAGAGTCCCTGCTCGGGCGCCATCTGTTAGGACGTTTCTTGGCCGAGGTCGGCGTCTCAGTCGCGTCCGGGGTCTTTTACAGATTATTTGTAAAATGCTGGGACCCTGGAGTGAGCCGCACCGAGATCGAATACCTAAAAACGCAGACACGTGGGGGTCAGCGGGCAGTACGGGCGCCCGGGTCGGTACTTTCAGAGTGGGCTAAGGGGAGAGGCCGAGAGTCCAGGGTGATAGCCCGGAAGACACCCCAACCCCCCTCCTCGGACCACCCTTCGGTACCGACCAGGTGTAAGACCCCAGGCTTCGGGGTACGAAGGGGCGAGGACCAAGCATTCATCCGGCTCGACGAGGGTAAAAACCCGGATGCCTTGCCAACCGACTATTTGATCCCGCCCACCCCGTTCCTACTCACCGGCCGCGTCATCCGACGCGTGTGGGTGACCCAGGTGGGGTTCGAGTCGCACAGAGTAAAACTCGGGATGCATCCTCGAACCTCGCTACCCAGGCCGGGCACACTGCAACGCGCGGGTATAGCCCGTTTGTCGCTACACAGGATCGGACCAAGAGGCAGGCTTCGCAGAATCTAGAGTTAGACTCGGGAGATTCGCTATCCTACCCCTCAGCCCGACCCATGTGGGCCATATGGCGAGGTATCCGAAGCCAGCTCACCGGCCGCGTCATCCGACGCGTGTGGGTGACCCAGGTGGGGTCCGGGCTGCACAGAGTAAGACTCGGAGTGCATCCTCGAACCTCGCTACCCAGGCCGGCCACAGCTGCAACGCGCGGGTATAACCCGTTTGTCGCTACACACGGATCGGACCAAGAGGCAGGCATCGCAAAATCTAGAGTCAAACTCGGAAGATTTGCTATCCTACCCCTCAGCCCGACCCATGTGGGCCGTATGGTGAGGCTACCGACGGGTCAGACCAAGAGGCAGACATCGCAGAACTTAGAGTAAAACTCGGAAGGTTCTCTAGTCCGCCCCTCAATCCAACCCATGTGGGGCTACCCGACTACTCGCTGAAAAGGGGAGGAGAGAACAGATATACTACAAATAAAAACACAAAACACAAATATATTCTAACATTTTATTACCATTAGTTTAGGTAGGTTTGAGTGTTCATGGCCCTAGGCCAACTTACCCCAGTGTGGATGGGTGTGTGTGTGTGTGTAGGACTGTGTATGTGTAGGTGTGTGTGTGTGTGCGTGGCTGCCCGGCGTATGTGCGTGTGTGTGTGTGCGTGGCTGACTTAAAGGGGTGTGTGTGTGTGTGTGGCTCGCTGTCCCGGCACCGTCACTTTGCACTTGCACTGTTTTACTGTGGTGGCAGTGGCACTCCGTTGTCCGTCGTTGTTGGTGTTTGTTAAGGGGGCGCTCCGCTGTACGTTGCTATTGTTGTCCGTACTTTGGTATTGTTGTTGTTGTTGTTCGTTGTTCCTTGTTGTTGCAAGGGGCGCTCCGTTGTACGTTGCTATTTGTTGTTGTTGTTGTTGCCGTTTGTAAGGGGCGCTCCGCCGTACGTTGCTATTTGTTGTTGTTGTTGTTGTTGCCGTTTGTAAGGGCCGCTCCGCTGTACGTTGCTATTGTTGTTGTTGTTGTTGCCGTTTGTAAGGGGCACTCCGCTGTACGTTGCTATTGTTGTTGTTGTTTTCGATCACTGTCTTGTTTGACTCGTCAGTTTTCGACTCACTTGCTTGGCACGTAGATCTCGACTGCCGCGCCAAAAATATCGCTCATGCCGGCTGGCATTTTTATCGAAACCGCCTGTATATCGATTGTACTCAGAGCATTTTTGCGCTCGTGGTCTCTCTTTTGCGTTTGCGCCCTCCTGGGCGCATCAATCAGCTTTTGGTCGTTTGTGCCGGACGGCGCCCGTCGCTGATAGCGACCAGCTTCTGTGGGGTAGCAGATTGCTACCTCACAGAACAAAGCGATAACAATAGCTAGTTACTCTAACCAAACGCGTCCACGATGATCTTGTTGATTAGCAACTCGGCGATACTTTCATCAGGAAAGCTATGTAGAGTTGTTGGCTGGTTTGAACGTTTCTCAATGTCGACCTCGGGATTAGACAAATCTCGAAACTTGCTGGTTGACGGTGGCCATTCGGATTGTGGCATGGCCAGCCAGGATGGACCCTTCCACCAAAGTCTATGGTGGAAGGGTTATCCTCTGAGCGTACATGGCTCCTGCAGCTACTTGGAAAGTCGTTCAGTATCTCAGCGGCTCTGTTGCAGACGTATGTGTTCCAGTGCAGTGGTGGTGCAGATAGCCAGTGTAGCACCATCTCTGAATCTGTCCAGCAATTGGTGCTGTAAATAGGAATTGTTAATGAAGTTTTAATTATGGTCAGTAAACGGGTAAGGAGCAGAGCAGCATTCAGTTCCAAACGTGGAATGGATACTGGCTTGAGTGGCGCTACTCTTGTTTTCGCTACAAGAGTGATGTGGAAACGATCTCCAACTGCAACCCGACTGTAGACTACAGCTCCATAGGCATGCATAGAATCCGTGCAGTTGAATGTGTTGAAATGGAGAGGCAATATATCGAGGTACTTGACAGTTTGTTAGCGAAGGTAAATCTTCAACTAACGCTCTCCAGCGTGAGCTCATAGCTTCAGGAATCGGGTCATCCCAATGCATTACTGAGGTCCAACTTTCTTGAAATACAAGTTTAAGTAATACGGTGGTTGGAGCGGCCAGACCAAGCGGGTCGCAGATTTTGGAAAGTTGCGATAATAATTCTCGTTTGGTAAGGTTATTACTCGTATCGAAATCCGTCGTTTTAATGAACATCACATCTCGACCTGGATTCCACTGAATCCCGAGGATCTTAACAGGGGGTCCCACGATTGACCCGTTGTCCAGTTGTATAGAGTCGTAACATCGATCGTCATGAGGTACCGATTGCAGAAGGCGCCAACAGTTGGAACTCCATTTTCGTAATCTAAACTTCGCCTGGTCTAAAAGACCAACCAGCTCAGTTTTGAGTACCAAGAGCTCCTCGATTGCGTCGCATCCTGTTGGGATATCATCTACATAAGCGTCATAGGTTAAAGCGCGTGCTGCTTTCGGGTACTCTAGGCAATGATCTTCAGCTAACTGCTTTAAAACTCGAACAGCCAGATATGGAGAGGGTGCTAGACCATAGGTAACCGTCAACAGGCGAAAATGAAGCAGTGGTTCATTCTCATTCTTAAGCCAAACAATCCTTTGAAAATTGGTGTGGGGCTTAGAAACCTGAATTCCACGGAACATCTTTTCAATTTCGGCGCACAAGACATATCGGTGTTGTCGGAAACGTAAGCAAACTCCAATAAGGTCACGCTGAATTGGTGGACCAATATGAAGTCTCTCGTTGAGTGAAATCCCAGAGCTGTCCTTTACAGATCCATCGAAAACTACCCGACATTTGGTAGTTATGCTATCCAGTTTCATTACAGCCTGATGCGGCTAATATACGCACGTCTCAGAGAGCTCCTCAACTTGAGTTGCTGAAAGCTGTTCCATATGACCACGTTGCAAGTATTCATCCAAAAAAATCGTGTATTGCTGCTTAAGTTCCGGGTTTCGACGAAATTTACGTTCTAATGAGACAATGCGATTGATTGCCTGTGGTAGAGTTGAAGCAAAAGGTGGCGCTTCATCCTTGAAGGGATACTCGACAATATACACTCCGTCTTTGGAGAGCGTGTGGGTGGACACAAAATGACGTTCTGTTGGATCACTGGCGTCTAAGAGTGCCTGACTTGGTTGAATACCATCCATCTCCATGAACGATCGAACCATTGTGTCAAGGTCTGCGTGATGTGAAGCGGCAGGAACTATTGTTTCATCGATTACTGTGTAGGAACCTGCAATAGTCCAACCAAAAATTGTATTAAGAGCTATGGGAAAGTTTTTACCAAAGGATTTTCGTTCTCCAGTATATAGGGACCAGAGTTGATCTGATCCAACGATGACATCAATGGATCCCGGTGAGCAGAACGTTGGATCTGCTAACGGAAGCGCGCAAATTTGCTTCCACGTTAAAGAAGAGGTGTCAATAGCTTGCGCTGGGAGCGACTACGTCAGCGAAGTCAAAATAAGGAAGCCTATTCGATGACTTGTTTCGAATTGCGAGAGCGCAACTAAAAGTATGCGCGTCCTCGGGTAACGCCAGCACTGTTGGCTGCGAGACCAAGAACTGAAATCCGTGCATGCATTCGACGCACGCCTATCCGCTGGACAAATGATTCTGATGCCATTGTTATCGTAGATCCTGAGTCCAGGAGCATCCTGCAAGTTGTAGTATTTCCCCAGGCGTCGATGACGTCTGCGAGGATGGTTGGCAATAGTGTTAGCGAACCTGCAATTGGAATATTTTCCAGGATATGGTGAGAGTAGTTGCTGTCAGTGGGAGGAATGGTCTCCTTGTTCTGCAACTGAGGTTGTTTGATTACAGTTGAAGATTTAGGTCGTGAACTTAAAAGAAGATCGCTGTTGGCAATGATTGCTTGCGCAACGTTGAGACCATGGTCACCCTGCTGTTGCGAGCCGTGAACCAAGAAATCATTTTTATAAAAAAGCTAGAGCGAGGAAAAGCGTGCATGGGTAGTGATTTTTCAGCAGAAAATCAGTAGTAGTGGTCTTGCAGGTGTGCGCTATAGGCAGTGGTCCGATAGGTGTATTAGCACGTGCGCGCATATACACACGTACACATATTGCAAGGCGGCCGGGGAAAACGCCGTTAGTCTCGTCTTTTTTCGTTTTCTATGCAGCTGCATACGCGGTCACGTAGGCACAATTTTACAAGCATTGGCAGTCATGGTAAATGCGCGTATGCATACAGGTGCGCATTATAGATTTCTCTTGAGTTTTGTTTTGTGGTATTTATTAACGTTCGCCGGTCCGCTTGCACATAAGTGCATTTTAAAACGCTGTCACGTGGGCACAGTTTTGCAAGCACTGGTAATCACCGTGGGCAAAACAAGGCCACATTAGCTTTTTTCGTCTACCACTCCGTTCGCAACATTTGGTACAGTTGTATGCCGAGTTTTGTAGGCACAGTTTTGGGAGCACTGTGAAACCCACGACGACACGGGGTACAGTTTGAAAGTCATTGGGCAAACTTTTTTCTTTGTGTTTGCACAGGAGTGCCGGCACGTTTTTTTTGGCAGCTAGCACAATTTTGCAAGCACTCACATGTACCGGGTGGGGGTATGCGCCCGCTAACATACCCATTTATGGGCAGACCCAAATTAAATTTTTGAAATAAAAGGAAAAAAATATATATATGAAAAAAAAGGGGTTACTGTCGATGTATGTGTGTGTGTGCACGTATTAATTTCTTGAAAAAAAAAGTAAATTGGCATATGTAAAAAATGCATTAACAGGAGTAAACGTGGTCGGGTATATAGTTTTTTTTTAGGGCACACGAGGCGATGCAGCGTACGAGTGCGTTGACAGCGCATATGTATATATATTTAGGAAAGTATATATTTTTGTATCTACGACGAGGAGCAGGGAAAATCGCGATCATTCGTGAGCGGACGAATAAGTATAAATTAAGCCATCCCGGTACAGAAGAAAAGAGTCGACCCAGAACTATCAAACTGTAAACATCGTGCATGGTATATTTTTTTATTGTCCAACGAGTCTACCAGAGCAGAGGACATAGGACCCAGGACGCAGGACATCGAAGGGTACAACCAAGCACAAGGACACCGAAGGATACAACCAAGCACAAGGACAACCAAGGACACAGGCTACAGGCTACACAGGGATAATCGCCTACCTCAACAAGGACATCGCACAGGACACGCACTAGTACACCACAAGGATACTAGTCGTGCATTTACAACCAAGGCACAGGACATCGCACAGGACACGCACTAGTACACAACAAGGATACTAGTCGTGCATTCACAACCAAGGCACAGGACACCGCACAGGATACGAGCTAGTATACAGCAAGGATACTAGCCGTGCACAAGTAAACGAGGCAAAGGACATCATACAGTACTTAAACCGGCACGACTGGAACCAGGACCCAGGGGCAGGCGACGTATAGCAGCATGGTCGCAGTAGCATGGATATCGTACCGGCGTAAGGCGGAACTGGAGGCATTCGCTAACGAGTTTTTGTCGTGGTTGACACTCGGCTACCATCCAGGCGCGCTTAGAGGAGCTTGAAGCCGTTTTTGGAAAAGCCCGGACGCCCGACGCCGAACCAGACACCTAACAACGATCTCGGAGCCTGTCGCCTATCACGATTGGGAACGGATCCCAAACTTGAAACCAGTCCTGAAACCAGCACGCCATGGGCGGCTTCGCAAACCACAGCGCCTTCAACCGAAGGGAACCATCAAGGTACATCAGGTTCGGTCAACAGTGAGCAACCCGTGGACACACGTAATGCGTGTCGGAGCTGCGAACACTTGGTCACTTCGCGAGGGAATTCGTGGGACTCGAATTATATTCTGTTGGAACTGTGGTCGCAGAGGAGTGAGGAACGTCGACTGTTGCCAAGCACAGGGGCCGGGAAACGCTCAGCGCCTCTAATCAAATCCAGAACATGTGAGAGTGCCGACGAGCTAGTTCCGGAACTAGCGGGCGTTATCCGTTTGAGGGATGGCCGGCTTGCTGCAGAGACGAGCATCGAGGCTGATGCAATGGTAGCTACGCTGGACACGGGTGCCACGCGGAGCTTCCTCAGCGAGCAGAAAGCACGACTCATCGAGACCCCGGCTAACAAGCGAGGTGAGGACGGTGTCACCGTACTGATCAGTAGTACTGATCCCATTGAGCATGCCAAACCCGAAATCTGCAGAGCATCATCGACCAGCCGACCCGAAACCTAACAACAAACCCAGCCGGGTCCCGGGCAGTAGTAGCCACCAAGGGGGCGATGTCGTCCAGCGGGCGGCACAGCGAGCCACCAGGAGAGACACAGCGAGGTTAAACAAGGGCGACGCCTGCAACCGCGAGGCGGTCGCCAACACAAGCACCGAGGCGACGAGGAATCAGAGCAAGGGCGACGCCTGCAACCGCGAGGCGGTCGTCAACACCAGGACACAGAGACAAGGAACAGCGAGGTTAAGCCAGGACGACGCCTACAACCGTGAGGCGGTCGTCAACTTGAGACCAGAGACGAGGAAGCAAAGCCAGGACAACGCCTGCAACCGCGAGGCGGTTGTCAATATCAAGATTACGAGACAAAGCCAGGGCGAAACCTGCAACCGCGAGGCGGTCGCCAACACAAGCACAAGGACAGCAGAGACAACGAGGAACCAGAGCAAGGGCGACGCCTGCAAGCACGAGGCGGTCGTCAACACGATAACACGGAGAACAGAGACAACGGAGCCAAACCAGGGCAACGCCTGCAACAGCGAGGCGGTCGTCAAAGCAACGAGAGGTGGACCAGCCACGCTAATCATGACCCAGGACGACCACGATACCTGCAACCGCGAGGTAGTCGGTGAGTCGCCTTCAACGATGGTACGAGACAGGACTTGAGGCGGTGTTCTTGGCGCTGCACAGCCTTGAGCCATCCAACAAAACCCGTTTCACACCAGACCGGAAGATCAGAAGACCAAGCCCGGACCAGGTTCACCCGAGTCAAGAGAGCCGAGACTGCCAGGTGCATTATACGGCGAGAACACTAGCGTAAGAGATATTGAAAGTATAATTAGTTGGATTACACTATAGTTTATTTTCAAGTTCAAACATCTCACCAGACTCACCAGACACAAGAATATTAAAATTCAATTAAATAACCATAGAATTCAGGAGAATTCTTATCTAAAAGGGGGAGAAGTTATGTATAATCCCACAACAGGAAATAGGGATGGGTATCTCCAGCATAAGTATCGGTATCGTGGGATCGATACGAATTTGACCACACCGATACTTGGTGTCGATATTTTAGATCTCAAGTATCGTGGTATCGATATTTTGGGTTTTTTTTTTCAATTCAAAATAAAATGCACAGCACTGGTAAAATAAACTAAAATTACTTTGATTCAATTATTAAACACTTCAAATGTTTTTTAAACCTATTATATTTTACTGAATCTTAAAAGAATCTTGTGTTTAGAGTGAAGCAAAACTTATACCCTGTCTACACGAACGCGCATTTTTAAAAATAATCGAAGTATCGATACTAATGCAGTTTACCGTCTACATTATACTGCATTGGCATTTTGCATTTTCAGTTTGGTGTTTATTGCAGGTTGCCGCAAATTTTTGTATTTAAATAAATAATGGAAAATTCGGAGCTTATTGGCCGTAACAATTTATTTTCAATGTTATTGAGTTTACTCGGCTTAGTGGCAAGATGCGTTTTTGAGGTTGAAAGTAGCTGCAAAGTTTCTACGCGGAGCGTTTGGAAATACGTAAGTTTTAGTTGCTATGTACACACATAAATATGTTTATGTTTCAATTAACACAATATTTATGTATATATAGAAACGATATGGATCTTTTGGGAGAAGGATGTTCCCCAAAACTCCGATAAGTTTTTTAAGGAGAACTTCCGATGCAAAAGAAGAGTTTTTAACATGTTAGTGTCGCGCTTACCCGGGCTAAAAAGGCCGACACAACATTTAGACAAGCAATTCCTTAGGAAAAAGAATTGCTGTGGCGCTTTACGCATTGGGGTCGTCTGCAGAATACCGAACAATTGGAAGGCTATTTGGTATTTCAAAAGCAATAGTGGGTTCCATATTAAATGAGTTCTGCAGGGAGGTTGCTCTTCAGTTGGCAGATGACTACTTGCCGGCAAATTTCATCACGCAAGAAAAGTTGAATGAGTGCGTGGAAGGTTTCTCTAAGTTGGGATTCCCGCAGTGCTTTGGTGCAATAGGTAAGTCATGTATTTATAATTTGAAGTACAATATATATAAATACGTTCATATGTATGTGCTTCTGGTTTTTTTTGCAGACGGTTGCCACATTGAAATTAACCCGCCCTCAGAGAACGCAGTTGATTACCACAACTACAAGGGATGGTATTCAATGTTTCTGTTTGCTATGGTTGATTATCGGTACGTTATGTATTTTAAAAAATGTTTTTTTTTTTAACCAAGTATATTTTTAGTTATAGATTCACTTACATAAATGTAGGTGCGCCCGGTCGTGAGTACGACTCCCAGTTTTTGAGAAGTCTACCTTAAAGCGAAAACTTAACGAGTGTTCGCTTTTTAGGGACAACTCGAAAATGATTTGCGGAGTTTCAGTGCCCGTCATCATATTGGGAGATTCGGCTTTTAAATTTTCAAAAACTATTATGAAGCCATATCCCTTTACGGTTGATGCCTTGGAGGAGAGGAAAGCTTTCAATTATAACTTGGCAAAAACTCGCCGAGTGGTTGAAAATGCGTTTGGACAGTTGAAGGCGCGGTTTCGTCGTATAGGCAAGGGACTGGAAAACGCACCACGGAACAACACAGCTATAGTTATTTGTTGTTGCATATTGCAGAATATGTTTAACGAGCATAACTGCAATTATAAAGACAGTTGGACCACTGACATGCCAGGTCAGCGAGAGCAACCGACTTGGGCGTATGAGCTTGGTAATACCAACAATGAGGCAGAGATAATTCGAAGCGCCATAAGCCACTATTTTTTAACAAATAACTAGTTTCATTAAATTTTCTTTATATATTAATAACAAGCCTATACATAAATAAATGAAAACAACGAGCTATAAAAATTTAAAGATAAAATTTCATTTTGCAGTTCGCGATAACATGACATTATTGAACGATATAAAATATCGAAAATCTGAAACACGTTTTAGAAACTTTATACAAAATAATGAAAATCTGCAAACATTTCATCGAAATCGGTTGAGAAACACCAGAGATATCGAAGATTGAAGTTTAGTCAGAGATGCACACAGACAATGGCTGTAAGCGTTATGTACAGGGCTCGGGGTATCTCCTAGTCGAGAAATCTCGACTAGAGCCTTCTTACTTGTTTAACACATCAAATTCTTTTCCGCGCTCAACTTTTCTCAACACTCAAATTCTTTTCTTGCATTCCAAAAATTACACTACAAAATGTCAGAAAAACATCCAAATTTGTATACAAAATTACAAAATGTTAATATTTTTTTTCTTGAATTCTTTTAATGAATTTGTTGGAAATGATGAAAAGCTATTTCGTTTTTAGAAGAAATAGGTTTGATTCCGTCACGGAAATCAAATCCACCCCAATGTTGTGGGCTGCCAATGCAAGTGGAATGAGACTGACGCTGAACATAGAGATGTTTATTAAATGGACAAAAAAAGGGTTCTTAATCCTGCAGAAAAACTATAAGCCCTAGCTTAGAAATTTTAAAATAATATATATATTCGTTAATTTTCCGACCTTTAAGTATCTATATATCGATAACCAAGTGAAAAATCGATAAATTGAGACTTGAAACTTTGCAATTATGTTTGTCTATAGGCGCGACAGATAAAGTGCTAAGATCGGGTTGCCACGCCTACTAGAAAGCTGGGTAATCGATAAAATCTTACAGCTAGAATTACCAAATTTTGCACGAAGATAGCCATTCACGTCCCTCAAAAAACTGCATAAAAATTTTGGATGCCACGCTCGCTTCTTCCGCCCCGATCCTCACTGCTCCTTGATATTGGAAACGCCAATAGTTTTTACATTTTTTGGGCTGAGCCACCAAATTTTGTGTCAAGATAGGTAATGACGTTCCCCAAAAAAATGAATAAGAACTTTGGATGCCACGCCCACACCTGAATCCCCCACCCCTCCGCAGTTTTTAAAACGGCTATTCGTGTATCATTGAACTAGAGTAAATAAATTTGTTAGGAAGATAGACGATGGCATCTACAAAAGATCTGCATCAAAATTTTGGATGCCACGCCCACCAAACGACGCGCCTTATAAAATCGGAATCGGCTATATCTTTAACAGTTTTTGAGCAAGAGCCACAAAACTCCTTACCATTCGTTCTTTTACTTGTATCGAAGATTCCGCTGTCGGTTGCGTCCGACTGCAACGTTTTCACTTGTTGAGTTTGTTTAAGTAATCTTTTTTATATTTAGCTCACTCGATATCTTAAACCATTGTTTTATATAAAAGCCTTGTTTTGCTCTCTTTTTAAACAGTTATTGCAAAACTCTGAAGATTAAATTAAGTGAGGATTTGTTCAAGGAGAGCTTTAGGATGGAAAGAAGCCTCTTTCAAAAGTTAGTCGATGCCTTGCCTCAAATGGAAAGGAGGGACTCCAATTTAAGAGCGGGCATCCCACTAGAAAAGCGGGTTGCCGTAGCTTTGTACAGCCTGGGGTCTTCCGCCGAGTACAGAACCTTTGCCAGGTTGTATGGCATATCGACTGCAGGCCTGTGCAACATTCAGAAGGAGTTCTGCAAACTTGTTTGGCAAAACATGGCATTTGAGTATCTGGGGCCAAATTTGTTGACTCAATCGAAAATTGAGAATTCGGTGCAAGGCTTCGAAAAACTTGGGTTTCCGCAGTTGAAGAAGCAATTGATGGATGCCACATTGAAAATAAACCTAAAAAGACGGATGCAACAGATTATTATAATTACAAAGGGTGGTACTCTGTTGTTCTTCTAGCTCTTGTGGACTATAGATATAGATTCATGTATATAAATGTGGGGTCTCCTGGCAGATTTAACGACTCCCAGATATTTGAACGGTCTGCCTTAAAGCAGAAGGTATCCACATCTGATTTATTCCAAAAGAACGCGAAGAGAATAGGAAGTGTTGACGTGCCGGTGTTCTTGATTAAGGACTCCGCCTTCCGATTCTGCCCAAGTATGATGAAGCCGTATCCGTTTTCAATAGAAGCCTCTGATGATAAGAAGCGCTTCAATTACCACCTATCTAAGGCTAGACGCGTCGTGGAGAATGCGTTTGGACAACTGAAGGGAAGATTTCGTCGCCTTGGCAAAGGCATTAACAATAATATTGAAAATGCAAATGCACTCATTAAGTGCTGTTGTGTTTTGCACAACTTTGTAAATACACATAACAGCAAGTACGACAAAGTTTAAGACTTGCCCTTGAATGAGCGTGATCAGCCCGAATACAACCGACATACGGGCTGCGGTCCAAACAGCTCTGCAGAGAATATAAGAAAAGCAATAGCTGCAACACTTTCTGAAATAGTTGAATAAAACTCGATTTTTTCCCATCACAATAAAATTTATTTGGTTTTTTTATTTTTTACTTTTTTCGGCAAATTTCGCCGTCACTACTTCTAACATTTCTCTCTGAGTATCACAGGCACGCTCCGATGCGGAGGCAATGCGATCGCTGAATTCTTTAAAAATCGCAGTTTTCTTCTTTGCCTCTTCAAAAAGTCCGCGCATTGCGTCAACCGCTGGGTCCATGCGCTGCATCTTCTCTCCTCCTGAGTTGTGCCTTCTCCTCTTTGAGGTAGAATGACTATCCTCGGGGGACACACATGCGGAACGTGACGACTCATCCATGAAAACGTCATCCAAGTACTCCACTTCCGTAAAATTTTCCATTTGCAACCCTATAAAAACATCACTTTATATCAATGAACATCAATTTATTTGTTGTTAGCATTGCACTTACCAATGCTTTCCTCCACAAGTGCCTCAGGATTCGTAGATTTGGAAGAGGCAAGGATCTTTCCAATTTCTTCGAATTGGTGCCACGTCGAGGCCGAGCCGCCAGAACTACCCACAGCAGTTTTCTCAAGCCTGCAATATATGTTTAAAAAAGCGATTCTATATATACAATTTTTGGAAGACGTATTTTGAATGCCTGAAACAAACCTGTATCTTTTTTTTAGGGACTCCAACTTCTTCTTCACATCAAGTGGAGTCATGTCCACTGAATATTCTTTAAGAGTTTTTGCCATTTCCGCATACACATGTTCATTTTTGCGCGTACCACGCAGCTCATCGGCCTTATCACTCCATATCTCAATTAAAATGCTTTCCAAGCTTTTCGACCAGCGCTTCCTCTTTTGTCCGACATTTACTTGAATTTAAATTGTTTAATTACAATAATATCTCAATTAAAATGCTTTCCAAGCTTTCCGACCAGCGCTACCTCTTTTGTCCGACATCCACTTGAATTTAAATTGTTTAATTACAATAATAATAAAAATATTTAGTATTTTCAAGAATTTTATACTTACTTGCACATTTGTTTTGATTTTGAATCAGCTGATTCCTGTTGCCGCCATCAGTAATTTGACCAAAAGTATCGATTCATCGTTAAAAAAAAGGCCTTTATTTGAGCCGGTAGAATAGCGGCGGTTTAGCGGCGCGAGAAAAAGTCGCTAAATTCAAATTTAACGGACACATTTTGTATGGTAAAGGCTAAAAATATCGAAGACCTTAAGGCGAAATGCTAAAGGCGCTGCTTGCGGCGCCAGTGTTAATGCACTATAAGTCTCTAGGTCTCATTGTCTCTAAGGCCAACGCGTTCATACATACGGACAGACGAACAGACCCACAGTGTAAGATTTTGTCAATCTAGGAGGACTTAACTCAATTTCAGCCGTAGTTTAAAAGATATCGACTTGAAATTTGGTATGCAAGCCTTAATTTTAAATGTGGAGGTTCAGATTCAAGATAAAGAGCATTGGAGAAAAATTACCCCCTCCCCCTCTGATATTAACACCCCTTTTTAGAGTTAAGGCCAAAAGGGGGTTTTTAAACTATAGCTCGTTATAAAGGTAACTCTTTTTTTACTTCAGAAATGTTGGACAAAATTAAATAAAAAACAAGTGAAAACGTTGCAGTCGGACGCAACCGACTGCGTAATACTTTGATACCAGTAAAAGAACGGGTCTGCTTTGCAAAGGTATATGTCGGGTGGTAAACATCGCCTGCTATCATGTTACCAAATTTAGTGACTTTAGCTCAAAAACTGTGGAAGATAACTTAACTTCCAAATTTAAAAGGTGGGCGGCAGAGGTGGGCTTGGCATCCAAATTTTTGAATCAAATGTTTTTAACTGTCACTATCTATCTTCCTACCAAGTTTGGTGGCTCTAGCTCAAAAACTGTTAGAGATATAGCCGATTCCGAATTTATAAGGCGGGTGGCTTAGGTGGGCGTGGCATCCAAAATATTGATGCAGATCTTCGGCAGATGTTGCCTTCTATCTTTATACCGAATTGGGGGCTCTATCTTAAAAACTGTAAGAGATATCGAAATTTCGGATATTAAATGGTGGGCGGCAGAGGTGGGCGTGGCATCCTAATTTTTGATGCAGACCTTTTATAGATGTCACCATATATCTTCCTACCAAATTTGGTGACTCTAGCTCGAAAAATGTGAAAGCTATAGACGTTTCCAATTTCATAAACAAGGGGGGATGGGGCGGAATAAGGGGGCGTGGCATCAAACGTCAATATCTATCTTGACCCAAAATTTTGTGGCTCAAGCCCAAAAAATGTGAAAACTATAGGCGTTTCCAATTTCAAGGAGCAGGCAGGATGGGGGCGGAAGGAGTGAGCGTGGCATTTTTTGATGCAGTTTTTTCAGGGTCGTGACTATCTATCTTCGTGCGAAATTTTGTATCTCTAGCTGCTGGAATGTGAGAAATATTTGGTTTTATCGGTTTTCAGCTATCGATTTTATCGATTTCCCAGCCTCCTAGTATGCGTGGCAACCTAATCTTGACACTTTATCTGTCTCGCCTATAGACAAACATAATGGCAAAGTTTAAAGTTTCTAGCTTTGCGGGTGTCGAAAAAAGTTGCGTTCATACGGACTGACGGACAGACGGACACCATGACGGACATTGCACAAAACCAATATACTATGAGACCTTCGGTATCAAAGTATAATCATTGTTGTTTAGCGGGTTGCACTCATTCATTTACGAAACTGATTAATTATGAAACTAATAAGAAAATCATCAGCAAAATCAAGTGGAAAAAATAAGCAAAACTAATTGTACAATAGATTAAATCGGTTCAATCTGAATCAGAGCTTTCTTCAAATGATTTAGTGTCCAACAATAATGCAAGCACTTTCATTATTAAAGCTCTCTGCTTTGTTTTTGGAGGTAGACGTAAACTAGCAATGAGTGGGTCGGATGAAATAAGTAGTCTGTGCAATAAATCTATGGTCTGCTCAGGCACTTATTTTGTTCATAGTTTTTGGTGTAGCACAACACAAAGCAAACTTGCGATGACGTGTATGCTGACAGAGCATTGCAAACTTTTCCGTCAACTATACATAAAATAAGGGATGCTCTAACTTTGAAATTTAAATCGTTAGTTTCGATGATAATTGGCTTCAAAACTGAAATTTGATCTTGAATGTGCTTGACTTCTTTTATAATGACCTCACGAGTTGCTTTTGTAAAAACAAATTTAATGGGTCGGCAATATCTGGTCGAAGATGTGGCAGGGTTTTGCCAAAAAATATGTTTTTCTCCTTCAATCTTGGAAAATAGTTATAGAGGTACCATAGATAGTGAAAATAAACTTTCGTCTGACAAGTTTTCCTCCGTACATTTTTGCTTATACCGATTCTGTTCAGCTCCATTGCATCCCCATTTTATTATTATGCACACTTCATCTTTAAGATCCGGAAAAGACTTAAAAGCCTCATATTGTGCGCTTATTAATCTTTTTGCTGTGTGTTCTATTAACGATTGCAAATTAATTTCAGCATATGTTTCAGTCATAATAATATTATTCGGATAACACAATAATTTTGAGCGCTTTACAAGATCATAACACGGATATAATTAAGGACTGTAATGCTTTGATGGGGAAGCAATTGCTAATTCTTTGACAATATTAGCTGAGTCCCGTTTTACGCAAGATCGAAGTTTCAGCTCAGTCGCCATAACCAAATGATCTGCAGATACATTAGACATTAGTTCTTGACACTTTCGTTGTTTTGTTTCGAGACAACATTCTGAGAACTCTTTTTGTTGTCTTCCACAATTGGAAATTGCTTTCGAAGTTGATGGCGCATCATCAAGTGCAAACTCTGCAGCAACAGCACTCTCAGCCATAAATCGGGCCTTATCGCGACGGGATTCAGTCAACTTCACTTCAAAATCGTAGCACAACTTTCGCAATAGCACTTTTAAGTTTTCATAGTCCACATCTCCTCCAAAAACTAATAAAACATATTTTACGACTGCTTCAAACTTTTCAGGTTTTATGTTGCTTAACTTAATAGTAAACAATTCATCGCGCGATATTTCACTCATTACGAAAAATTATGCTTTTGGGCAAAATATGGGCAAAATTGCATATATTAAATCCGTTGTAGGAATCAATTTAAAGCTCCTTTTTACAGTGTCAACGCAGAATCTGATAGAATTTGTAAATTTTAGCACTAAGCACTCATACATAGAGGAGTCAAAAGCAAAAAATCCACTAGACTAATCGGTCCAATTTGCGGAGGAGACACCACCATTCGGCTGCTGAAAGCAGCGAGCCGATGACAAAGTGCCGCTATTTTTACAGACCATTTGCGTAGTTCAAAAATATGAAATCAGTCTAGCGCCGGCTTCATTCGCTGCAGACGGAGTGCCAGCAATTTGCTGTGTATACGTATGTATGTCAGCGACAAGATCGCCGTTAGGTGGCCTGCAGTTCGTTTCAGATATGAAAGAGATCTGAAACATACATGATCTGATCATGACCATGCATGAACTCTTAAATGCAACTACACGCGTTTTAGGCATGAATTTAACAAGTGGATGTCCTAGGGCCTCATGTATGCACGTGCGCATGAAAAGAGAAGCGAAGCGTTCATGCATGCACATGCGCATGAAAAGAGAAGCGGCGCGTTCTTGCATAAACGCGCGCATGAAAAGAGAAGCGAAGCGGGATTCCTAAGCGCACTCGAATAAAATTTAAATTTAACTATTTTTGGGTATAATTTTATCTAAAACATAAATATGGTAAATAATAAAAAAAATACAAAAATTGAAGATTCGATTATAATCGAATAATTAATGTTCATATTAATTTTGATAAAATTTTCATTTAACATCTCGGATACCTATAAAACCAAGTACACTCGTATGCGTCTACTAGAAATGTTGGAATTATAATTTAAATTATTAAAATTGCTAGAAAGATTAAAATTGGATTATATCAAAACCCGAATACGAAATATGATAGCCTGGGCCGGGATTCGAACCTGCACCTCCCGTTTACTTAGCGGATGCCTTCACCACTGCGCTGTTGCCGAACATATTTCGTATGCAGTTAGCATTGAGTTAAAACGAACGAAAAATGCCTGCTCTTTGACTTGAAGTGTTAGAATTAAATATAACTGTTCTTTTCTCTCCTTTGCTCTCTTGAACACGCTCTCACTTAGTTTCTCTCTCCGAAATGCTCTCTTGCCTGGACCACTGCGGCATTCGCTGCAGCCTTCGCTGAAACCTTAACTGCTAATTCAGGTCTGATTGAAACCTGCATGCATTCAGATTTGAATTGGGAGCGATCGCTCCAAGTCGAACTGCAGGGTGTATATATGTATGTACCCAGTGGCGCAGAGCAGAATGAGGCCTGGCCACAGTATGCATTACCGCTACAGTAAAAGTTATGCATTAAACTTGCCAACTTTTTTGTGCACAGTTGTAAGCTGGAAACATTTACCGCTACTTTTTTCTAAGACTTCAAAACGACGCGAAGCGTTCGTGCGGTAAATTCGAAAATCTGGTCTTTGTGTTAATGCGTTCGTGAAGTAAATTCGAAAATCTTGTCTTTGTGTTAGTGCGTTCGTGAAGTAAATTCGAAAATCTAGTCTTTGTGCTAGTGCGTTTTGTCAAATGTCGAAGACAAAAAAATAAATGAATTGAAGTGTTTTAACGCCAGCAACCAAAATTGTGAGTTAATTTTTTTTTAAATATGTATATGTATATTAAAATATAGTAAATTTTATTTGATTTCTTATTACAGATGAATTATAAACAGAGGAAGCAAACAAGCGCCTGCTCGTCCAAATTATATAGCGAGATTTTATTTTATACATACATATATTACACAAAGTGACAAACATGTAAGAAGGTTAAGATTATTGTTAGTGTTAAAAGAGAAGAGGGGGAGCAACTGCGGACACTATTTAATAAACTTTGTTTTTCGTTGGGAGTCACCCCGGTGCACAGTGGGCGAAATGGCCAATCTAGCTTATATTAATTAATAACTTTTAAAATAAAAGAGATAACTTTGTTCTTTTTTTTACTATATTTCGTGGATTAATTAGTGATATGTTTTTAATATTTGCAGTTTCAGTAATGTACGAATTCAATTAAATTTTTTTTTTTGTTGGGTTTTTTTGTATACAATTATTTTAAGATGTATCAAATTAAATAAAAGGCTATGATTGTGGGAAGAAATAATTAATCAGAATCTGTTTCTGAAACAGAATCTCCGATATCTGGATCTAAAATTAAGCTTAAAACTTCTTTATCTAGTTTAACAAATTTTCTTGAAGAATTAGATGATTTGGAAAGTTTTGAAATTAGTGGATCGGATGTTAAAAAAAGTCTATTCATTAGATCTTGCATTGTATGCAGGCGAGAAGTTTTCCGAGTGTGTTGAAGGCGGAAATTACGCACGTCCTTATTGCGCGCTTCTAAGGCTTCCTCCGACATCATGCCAATAGGTAAAGCAACACAGTTTATGATATCAGCTCCATGAATCAAAATTTTGTGGATAGAGCTTGGCATATAAAACCACGGGTATGTTTCTACAAAAAGCTTAGAGGTGTCAAATGCGTACTCCCGAAAAGTGTCTATATTAACATCATATCCACATGCCATGCATCTTAGAATGACACTAAGTCGACGAATTAATTTTTCACAAACGCCAGTTATTTTGGAAGCCAGTTCCGCTTGCTGGAAAAATCTTCTAGCTGTGTTGCCGTTATTTGTGTTTCCACAACCAGCCATTGGGATGTCAACCAATAGAGACATTTGCTTTTTCAGTTCATTTTGTATTATTATTTTTCTCTTTTCAACAATGTACTTATTATCCCCGCGTACTTGCCACTTTTCAATTGGGATCCAATATGCCACATGGAGTATACACTCCAAGCAGCGAATCCATGCGTGCAATGTGGATAAGCCATATTCAAAAAGATTTTCGTTGGCTTCTAGGTTCTTGACATTTCCTAAGTCGTTCATGGATTTTGGGGTAGCTCCACAAATTCCACAGCTTTGTGATGACGAATCAGCAATAACACTGAACACTTTTCCGTCAATCATCGTCATATAAAATTGATGATGAACCTCCCAAGAGTTCACAGTTGTAGGGTTAATTTTAGAAATTTGAAGTTTTACATCTTTAACCTCTGCAGAAACTAAGTTAGCAGATTCCTTTTCGCAGACTATTTTTATAGGCCTACAAAAGCGAGTTGAAGATGGTCGAGCGTTTTTCCACATAATTCTTGAACCATATTGAACTTGCAGCGGTACTATGCAAACAGTGAACATGTGCTCATCCATCATAATTTTCTCCGGATCGCTATATCTTTGCCGATAAGTTGAATGTCCACTGCTGCCATCACAGCCCCATTTATATATCACAGTCAACTTTTCGTTTCCTTTTAAGCTGCTTTTATCAAATATATCCGCATAATCTTCTAGGAGTCTTGCAGCAGTGTGATCAACGATATTTTGAAAACTTACTTCTGCTGAATATTCAGTAACTACTACTCCATCTGGATAACATTTCTTTATAGCCGGCCTCAAAGCATCATAGGATGGATAAATATTTGCGTGGCGAGCTTTGGCACTTTTCTGCATTAAAATATATGTTTTTTTAGAAAAGCCTCCATCAATAAAAAACGCCAAAGCTTCATCGACTGTATATTTTACTGGAAGTTCGTTGTTACTTTCAGCAGCATTTTTCATCTTACTGGCCATGTCATCGTTTGTACTCATAATCGATAGCACTTGAGCTGCAGTACGCTTTCCAACTTTGTAAAGGCTACTCTGAGCTGCCAATATAAGTTCACTGCTTGTTGCTTCGTTAACTAAGCCACTGACTTTTTGTTTTTGTGTTTGTAATGAGCAATCAGTAAAATGTTTTGTAGGACGTCCAGCATTATTATGAATGAGCTCAAGGTGGCCATTCAACCATTGTTTATTTTGATTTTGAAATGTACAAAGCGACCTACTGCAAGTCTTCCATTTCGCATTTAATTTTACAACAAATAGTCGAATTTTGTTTCTAAATTCAGCGTACAGATCCTCATTTACTTGGTTTTTAACGATATTGGAAAAAACATATTTTTCTACCGCTAACAACTTTTTGGCGGCATCTACTTCCTCATGCCACACTGAAAACAGGGCGCTTCTGGAGACGGACATTGGCCTACAAAATTCATTTAAAAAAAAAAATACGCAGGGCCCTGCAGTTAATTCTTGTTTTTTTACATTGACAATGAACAATACCACAAAACAAAACACAATTTAGACGGGACACTTGAGGACAAAAAAATGTATAGGCTGTTAAAGTAACATATGTACAAAAAACAAACAACACATAATGGTTAGTTTTTACTATAAATTATACACGAATCCTCCTAAATACACTGGACGAACACATTTTTCTTATAAATACATACCTTTAGGAATAATAATACCAAATATTGTTAAACAAAATCACATCTATAACTTTATGAAATTGTAAGATATGTGCTCCGCAAATTGGCGCCAAATTGTATTTTTTAATCAGCTGATACATAAGTCGTCTTTGAAAGCTCATTACTATGAAACTATCCGTAACTAAATATCGATAATTATACAAATCATCTCGATAAAGTATTGTTAATCGGAAATACCAAACAAACTGCCGATAAGAGAGATTTGAAAATTTCAATTAATATAAGCTAGATTGGCTGTTTCGCCCAGTGTGCGGTGCCGAGACCACGCGACATATTTAGGGTCAAACAATCTGCTGGGTCGATTGCTGACCCCACGATCTTAATCCGTTTCGACAATACGCACGACAAAATAACTTTAATGCGAGCTGCCAGTACGTATAGGCGCACAAATAATCAGCCACTCAGCCTACAGCTGGTAGGTATTGAAACACGCGGTATGGTACCTATATATATGAACGAACAGCTAAGCAAAGAAAATTACAAGATATTCAAAGAGGCGATAAATATGAAGAAGCAAAATCAACTGACTGCTGTTTTCTGCCGACGCTCTCTTGTGCATGTAAAGCAAACGGAGAGAGGAGAAATCTTTTGCATAGAGAGCGCACAGCAGCTCTCTTAACTGCGCGCTCAAAGCTCGCCATCAGAAGCAGATGACCTTTTTCGTACCTAGTTTCTGTTTAAAAATTGTCGTATGTAACTTAGTTCTCTTAAATAATATCTGTAATTTTAATCTCTTAATTTTATCTTTAAGCTTTTACGTGTGTTCGTCATTTCTGTCATTATTTCAAAGCAGCTTAGATGTGCTTATGGTAGGGCATTTTATCTGTAATCTTAAATGGCATCTAATATGAATGTATCCGGATCGAACAGCCAAGCTATGATTAGGGTATTAAGTAAACTGAAATCTGGCCTCAAAATATGTCATTTAAATGGTCAGAGTTTACGCAATAAGATGGAAGAGTTTCGCTTTATGTTTGTAAATTCATATGTTGACATTGTGTGTGTATCTGAAAGGTGGTTTGTCCCTGAATTACATGATTCGTCTGTTGTCTGTCCTGGGTATAATGTATATCGTTCGGATCGTGTTTGTCATGCAGGGGGAGTTGCAATATTTATCACAAATAGACTGAAATGTAAAGTTATAAGTAGGCAACCAGTAGACAGTCCAATAGAGTACATCTTTATAGACTTAACAAACTCTTTCTGTGACAAAAACTGCTCATTGGCTGTATCTACAGACCAAACAAACACATTGACTACTCGAGCTTGATAGACATTCTTACGAACATAACTCTTACGTACACTGACATTATATTAGTAGGTGACATGAACAGCGACGTACTCAGGGAACAGCATCTGACTGATGAAATGCAGTCTCTCAGCTTGAGCGTAGTGAATTCGACGGTGCCAACGCACTTCACGCGCACCACAAGTACTCTACTAGATTTAATATTCGTAAATAAAAAGGACAATATATTACTGTATGACCAATTATCTGTACCGGCGTTCTCAAAACATGACCTTATTTTTCTGACGTATGATGTGCATCCTATGTATACAGAAAAACTAGTTACTTTTAGAGACTTTAAGCATATGAATAGAAACGGACTAATTGAGGCATGCTGCAATTGCGACTGGGATAGCATATACCTGCACCCTACTGTTGACACCCAATTAACACTACTTCAACGCAACATTGACTTCCTCTACAACAAGTTTCTACCGCTTAAGACAAAGTTTGCAATACCCATTATAAAGTCATGGTTTAATAATGGGGTTAAAAGAGCAATCGAACAGAGAGACCAGGCTTATGAAGAATGGAAAAGATATGGGACGGACTACTTCTATCGACTTTTCAAAATTTCCAGACGAAACGCAAATAATTCAATTAAAAATGCTAAGCGTACCTTCTTTAGTAATAAGTTCGACAATGCAATAACAACCAGAGATACCTGGAAAACACTAAATAATATGGGTGTTGGTAAAAATAAATAATCTGTGATACTATGTGATGATGTGAATGTTGATGCACTTAACCATAAGTTTGTTAACCTGAATGTTCCTTTAACTGTGAGTAACCAAAATGTAAATTATGTGCCGTTAAGAAACTGTAGAAATTGTTTTGAATTTGTATGCGTTAATGAGTGTGATGTCCTGCATGCAATTCTTAAAATTAAATCAAACGCTATAGGGTTAGATAACATATGCCCAAAATTCTTAAAACTACTTTTACCATACATACTCAGACACCTAACGTATGTTATAAATACTGCAATTATGTCATCCACTTTCCCTGAGCAGTGGAAACAAGCCAAAATAATACCAATACCAAAGCAAAACAGTGAGTATAGGCCAATTGCTATACAAATTAACAACTTCCTAAGTAGTAACAAACTTTTAAATAACAATCAATCTGGGTTCAGGGTAAATATGAGTTGTACAACTGCAATCTTAAAGGTAGTTGAGGACATTCGGGCAAAAATGAATAACAGTGAAGTAACGCTGCTAGCACTTTTAGACTTTAGCAAAGCATTTGACACGGTAAATCACGAAATTCTCTTGACAAAGCTGGACAAAATGTACTTTTTCACGCAAACTGCTATTAAGCTTATATCCTCCTATCTTAAAAATAGGAAGCACGCTGTCGCTATTCAGAATATGACCTCAAGCTTTTTGTTAGTACCGCGTGGCGTCCCGCAGGGATCTATTCTAGGACCGCTTTTGTTCTCAATGTATATTAATGATTTGCCGAGTGCCCTGTCAAACTGTAACGTTCATATGTATGCAGATGATGTTCAAATGTATATTACTCGTCCTATTGAAGAGATAAATGAGTGTATTGAATCGTGCAATGTTGATCTGTTACGTGTTAGTGTGTGGGCCAAGGAAAATGGCTTGTGCATAAACCCGTCCAAGTCTAAATGTTTAAGTATATACAAAAAGTACCTGAATATGGACAATGTAAGAAAACTTACCATAGATAATAAATCAATAGTTTTTGTCGACGAGGCCGTAAATCTCGGGATAACTTTTAATAAAACTCTGGCTTGGAATGACCAGGTAAATAAAGCTGTGGGTAAAACGTATGGAGTCCTGCGACAACTTTACCCAACACAACAATATTTACCCGTCAAAACAAGAACTATGATCGCAAAAACTTTACTGATACCCTCCCTGCTTTATGGTATTGAAATCTTTGGTAAATGCGATGCAGCTAGCCTACACAAACTTCAAGTCACATTTAACAATATTGCTCGTTATGTGTATGGATTACAAAGAAGTGATCATATAACTGTTTTTGCAAAGAAGCTTTTTGACCTTGATTTCGTGTCGTTAATTAATTATAAAATACTTGTTTTTGTCCACAAACTAATATTAAAAAAAAACCTGACTATTTATTTGACATGTTAAAATTTGCTTCCTCGCAAAGAGTGAATAATCTTATATGTTTACGAACTAAACTGGCCTGCTCAAATAGGCAATTTTATGTCTTTGCTGTTCGACTCTGGAACCGATTACCACCAAATCTAAAAACCACCAAAAGCACATCTATGTTTAGTGTTAAGTTGCAAGAACACTTAAGCAGATAATTTGAAAAATATGTTTAAATATAAAAATAAAGTAAACAAATATATAAAAATAATAAGATAATTACTGTTTATAGAGATAAGTGTAGAATAGTATTCACTATTTGACTTTAAGTTAATTTTCAAAACATTGTGACTAGTGCTGTAAACTAAAAGTAGAAATACTTGTAGCGCTAGGAATTTTTCCATATAATAAATAAATAAATAAAATGAATTTAAACCAAATTGATTGAAAATATTGTTAATTTGTTAAAATGGAAAATTCAAATGGATTAAAATTATTGGTTTTGAAATGGAAACTAAATGTTTATTAATTTACCCAATACAATTTCAGCAATGCGTGCATATATTACGCGCATAACAACCTTCCACAAAGCATATTGAGTCGTATAACATGTGCAGTACAGCTCCATATACTTTTATATTCGAAGTATATTGAGTCGTACAACAAGCGCATTACAACTTAATATACTTTTTTGAAAATGTATACTGAGTCGTATAACATGTGCATTACAACCCAATATACTTTTCCGAAATTGTAATGCAGCTTGTGGACAGACCGCCCACAAAAAACCTTTTCTTTACTCAATAAACGCACACAAGTTCCAGCGATCTCAACAGAAATACAGTTCTGAATACTCTTTCAAAATATGTGTGCATTTTTTTTTATGTAAATGAGCAACTGCATGGTAGTTGTGTTACAAAATTGTTTGCTGGTGTCATATAGCTAATATCTCGAAAGAGTATGTATGACCAGAAAGTGGAAAAACAGAAATTGCCTGTGTTTTGTAGGTAGATACAAATGCTCGCCAAATTTTAATTTTAAATATTGGCTGTCGGCATTTATTATGTATTTAATTATGAATTTTAGGGTCATGAGTTCATAATTATATATATATATATATATATATATATATATTTGTTTATGCCAAACAGCGGAAAATCCGCTAACCGCTCAGCACTGCTGCCGTCGCTATAACGGACATATATATTCACCTCACCCGAGCCCCATAGCCGACGGCAGCCTTTCACACCGGCTTCGCTCCACGAAGCCTAAGCGGCAAAAATTAGTCTAAATTTTCAAGTGTCAATTAGAGGTCACGCGACAATAAAGTTCCTGCGATTTAACACAAAAAAACCTCAAGTGTTTTTAATTCTACGCTTACAAAACTACCCACGACGTTTAAATTCTACGTGCGAAGCCCCCGACATTTTCAATATTAAAATATATAAATTAATATTTGACATATTATGAGCTATGGACAATGCACCTTGATGATTAAGATGAATTTTAAAAATAACTAAAAAATTATCATTTAATAACATGAATCTCATAGGTGTCCTAAACTTCTAATAGAATTGCTAAAAATCATAAAAATTGAGACAGGTCAACAATTGCTACGCATACACTCAAATGTGATGCACATGAACATACACATGCACACACACATTGATATGCGTTGCTAGAAAAGTAACAAAATCCCAAATCACTTGAGAGCCACCAAAAACTGAGAAAATATGCATGCGCACATACATACACACGTATATATAAGTATGTAGGTATACATTCGCCCTAATGATTTTTGCTTCATATGAGCTCGGAGCCACCAAATACAGAAAAAATGCACATGTGTTGTTGTTGTTCAGTCTCTGCTGCTGCTATCCCCCTTCCACAATACACAGCCGCTCAGAGCAAACAGCATACGGAAACATACATACATACATATATACACCTAACTGCAATCATGTCGCTGACATACAGACGTATACACAGCAAATTGCTGGCACTCCGTCTATACCGAGCCAAGCGCCGCCGCATGAATGACTTGCACTTTCTTAGCTACGCTAATGGTCTGCAAAATTTGGGATATTAAAACACTTTATTGCAAAACTTTTTAGGGAAAAAAGCACTCTCGACATAATTTTAATCACTTTAAACTTTGTGACTGATGCAAGTTGTCAAATTTGTACTTGCATTTAGTTCAATAACACCTGTTTGATAGCGCTTATCGCGTCAATGATATTTTTTATTCTATTTTGTGTTATATATTATAATATAACATTTTCGTAACAATGGGATTGTTTTCTAAGAAGTACAAAAATATGATCGAATTTAAAGCTTTTTTTTTTAATTAATTCCCCCTAGAATCACAGAATCTTGCACTTATAATGCCTATATCGACTCGGCTGTTGATGCAGATCATGAATATATATACTTTAAAGGGTCGGAGATGCTTCCTTTTGCCTGTTACATACTTTTGCACAAAACCATTATACCCCTTTTACCCATTTTATGGGTTCGGGGTATTAAAAACCAAGGAAAACCCGCGGAACACGGACTGGGAACATTTTAAAAAACAAATCGAAAGAAATCTACCAAGGCCGCCCACCATGTCATCAACAGATAAGTTAGAGAAGTCCCTTGAGACACTCAACAAAAATCTGGTTTTAGCCTTTCACAAAACATGCATACCGTCCCAAGAGAAAAAGAGACACAACGCCCTATGGTGGACTCCAGAACTCAAGGGGCATAAAATATATGTACAGGAACTCTTTAAACTCGCCAAGCAAGCGGATGAAGAACTAGTATGAGCTGAATATAGCCAAAAAAAAACACAGGCATAGAAAATACATCTGACACCGCAATGTTGAGAAAGCTACTTGCCAGACAACAGACAGTACAAAGCCAACTCAAAGCTGAAGAATGGACGGAAAACACCACTAGTGCGGTAAACGTGCTCTTGGAGGCACATTTCCCCGACTGTACAGAAGTCACCACTACGACAGACATGATTTCTCCGTGGAGTAAGCAATATACCACAAAGAATACGCCTGAGGCGCATTCCTAGACAGCTCAGGAATCCATAATGCACAGTCTGGGAGCTGTGACCCCACAAGAAGCTGTGTATTCCTGGGTACAGAACCTACTGCGCAACAGGAGATTACAGGCGGAATGGGGAACCACAACTGCAATCAGGGATCATAATTTTCATTATTAAATGTCCATCGACAATTAGCTCAATCATGGACCATACACTCAAAAAGATACTACAATGGGCCACTGAAGCCGGTCTTAGTATCAATGCGGAAAAGACGGACCTCATCCTCTTCACAAAGAGATGCAAGGTACCTCGATGGACTCCACCGAAAATAGAAAAGAGAGTATCAAACACCTGGGTTGGAAGCTCAATGTGGAAGAAAGATGCTGGGTAGCACCTGGGGACTCTCACCAAGACTGACACACTGGATTTTCATCTCAATTGTACGTCATACACCGACTTACAGCATATTGGTATTGTGGAAAGCAACGGAAAAGTCCACATACCTAAAAATTTTGGAAAAAACTCAGCGACATGCACTGATAAGCATCACAGGGGCGCTAAGATCTGTGCCAACAAAAGCTCTACAAACTATACTGAGAGTTAACCCCTTTGACATTCAGGTACGCCTAACGGCAAAAAAAAACTGCGTAACGTCTGTGCACGATATTTAATTTGACGGTCCACAACTTCGGACACAGCACAACTGGTCGAAATATTCAAGTAGACACAGACTCATGACCCCAAAAACCAATTTTAACTTCACGCCCACACTCCTAAACAAAAACTACTGGAGCTCGGGAGCAGAGCAGGTGGCCATAAACCTATATACAGATGGCTCAAAAATATAACATGGAGTCAATGCAGCAGTGTACTGCGCTGAGCCACCACTGAGACTGTCATACAAAGTCCTGACCACTGTAGTATTTTCCAAGCGGAGATATTCGCAATAAGAAAAGCAGCAGAGGAGGTCTTAAGAACTTATAGCGTATTTCAACTGCTCTGTTTTCGTAAATTTTACCAGTCAGTTACGAAAGCTGTTTCCATTGCTCTGTTACTGAACCTCCAGAAATGAATCAGCTGTTCGATTTGTTTTGGTTTTATTTTTTGGCGAACAATAGATAAAAACTGACTGAAATTTTACATTGCTAATAAATAATAGCGTATTACCAACTTTACTGACTTATTTGTAATGCCTACAAGCTTTATTGCTTGCATTACAGACGCAGTACAAGGTCATTTTCGTATATATGTACGTGAGAGCTATACTGAACTGCCCTAAGTGCAAAAAATTATCCGCCCACTGTTTTAAAAGAAATTCCTTAACCCTTGGCTCCCAGTTCAATTGTTTCCCACGATAATCCATCAAAAAACAAAATTTTTAATTATTTTTTGAATTTTAATAAATATTGCGCCTAGCTATTCACAATTTCTGCCATTCACAATCATCTGTTTTGCGATTTTTACATTAAAAGAGCCCATTAACTGCGATTTTTTATGGAACAAGAGTTCAAATGATCCAGTTCCTTATATTCCAGTAAATATTTACGGTCAGTTTTACTTCAGTTAATTCCTTATGGGAGAATACACGCAAACTTAAATACGCTATTACACAACACAAAGTAAGGTAAACATATTCGAGGGCAGTCAGGCAGCAACAAAAGCCCTGCAAGCTTAATACATAAGCTCTCGGAACGTTCTCGCAAGCCGAAGCAAACACTAGGCAAAGTGAGATTCACTAAAAACGTGCACATCTAGTGGATTCCAAAACACCAGGGCTTTGAAGGAAACGAGATATCAGACGAATTAGCTAAGCAAGGGGTCAGGATACAAAGCAATGATACTGTAGATATTCCAACCTCCCTGCCAACGATACACGCTCAAATGGAAGCACACGCACGAGTCTCGGCGGTATCCAGGTGGAAGATCACCTCCGACTGTAAAACCTACGATGACAAACGGACGAAATACATGCTGAAACTCCAAAGGCATGAATGCCGACAACTAGTGGGTCTACTGACAGGCCACTGTCTGGTCGCATCTCATGCAAAGAAGCTAGGCATACTTCAAAATGATGAATACAGGAAATGCAGGGAACCAGGTGTCAAGGAAACACTGGAACACCATCTTCGCAGCTGCCTCGCTTAAAACGCTTCTTGGCTTTTGCAAGAGACACACACACACACGCCGCAGGACAACTTACTATAGTCCCTACCTTCTCCGTTCGCCCCACTATGGACCCCGAGTGGTCTATGTGTGACACTCCTCAGAGAGTGCATTTCGCTAATTTGCCACTTATGGATATATAGTCTCTTGCTTTTTATAACCCTAACCCATAAAATGGGTAAAAGGGCTATAATGGTTTTGTGCAAAAGTATGTAACAGGCAGAAGAAAGCATCTACTATAAAGTATATATATTCTTGATCAGCATCAACAGCCGAGTCCATATAGCCATGTCCGTCTGTCCGTCCGTCTGTCCGTCTGTATGTATGAACGCATCGATCTCAGAGACTACAAGAGCTAGAGACTTCAAGCAGAACAAGTTTGCTTCAAATTATCGATAACTATTCTGGTTTCCGATGTACACATGGAATCGATTACAAAAAAATCTCGAATTTGGAATATGTTGAAATGGGGGTTGAAATAATGGGTAACGATAGAGCTTTTCTGAATCGTCCAAATCGGCTGACTTGTTTTTCAGACATTTTTTTTTTAATTATTGCTATATTTATTCTAAAAACTTGTCATTAAATTGTGCGGTTCCTGACAATCAGTGATGCGATCCGCCGACAATACCTCGAGTATGGACTATAAAAATATCGACATCGATAGTATGGGCCAACGCAAGTATCGCCGATATCGTACCGACGATACTGCGATAAAAATGCCGATACCTTCAGTATCGTATCGATACCTGCCACCTAGTCAGCAATGTATCCCTCGTCTCGACTGCCACCACAAAGTTCTTGAACTTACTGCACAATGTAGACAAGAGCGGAATGCACAAAAACTCATCGGGTAAATCTACACTGCTCTTGTTTATCTTTTTTACCACCTCAAAGAAGCTGTTAAGGTGTCCAACGATGCTCTCACCTTTTTTCATCTTCGTGGCCAATAATTGCATCAGTAATGTTACACTTTGTGCCGGTCCTCTAGGTACATTTATTTCCCGCAATTGATTTCAACCATCGGCTGATGCTTTGCAATTTTTCACATTAATTATTTGCATAGTCTTTATGCATAACATAATGCTCGCAAACGCCTTTTCGTCTTTCGCGTCGAAGTTGGCTTTTGCCTGTTAAGTGTCATTTTCTGATTTCACTATGCGCCCGCAAGCTACCGAACACAGATCAGCATGAATTAATACACTTTTCATCTTAACTGCACAATAGTTCTCATCATCAAGCTTCTCTATCGAATGCATTGACGACATCATTCTTAAGTTTGCACTTTATTTTGCGTTCTATTTAACAGAGTCACTCACGCAGATTTCCAATATCTGAGCCCATAACCTGATGTTTTTAATAATCGTTTCTTTAAGTAAAAATTCCACTTTATGTGGTGTGCGAATTGTGACTAAGAACTACATAGCTGCACGCAGACAGTTCGCTCTCTGTTCTATTCAATAAAACAGAGTGTTTGACATAGTTAACATACACGTTGCCATTTAACATATATTCTTAACAAACCAGGATTCTTTAGAAAATTTATTTTTTATAAATTAAAGCTCGCGCCGTAACAAATAATTGCCCCACAATGTACGAATTTAATATAATAATTTCGAAAATGCTTTCAATGGAAGTTCTAACGTCAACAGTATTATCTGGAAACTGTGCTCCGGATGAAGATTCCATGCTTAATAATATCATTAATAGTAATGGGTCAGGTTAATCAACATCAAAACTAGACAGTTTTGATGATGATGACTTGATTTTTCCTGAAGAGGAGGCAGAGTTAGAACTTTCCATAGAAGCAACAGACTTAAATATTGAAGATGCAATCAATGAGAATGTATTACGGTACTTTGCGGGATATTTATTACATAAGCTATTGAGAAACCGCGACTTCAATGAGTGTGCTAACCTTTTGAAACCGTTCGACGAATTCCAATGTACCTCTGAATGTTAAATACTCAATAAAAATGTTGGCTATGTAAATAGCAACCTAGGCCGTCAACCGATTGGAGCAACAAAGGTAATAAGGCACAACTGCAGGGCTGAACAGGCATAGTACCAGTATGCATGGGCGCCCTTGTAGTGCAAGCCGTCCTTGCGGCTCCCAATTGGTGAGACTATACTCTCCACGTGAAGGCGGCTGGAAGCAGACCCTTGGTATGGTCATGTCTCTGCCAAAGGTGCTGACGAATGGTAGTCGGGCGAGAGAAGAATACTCTATAAAATTACCCCAGTCCAAGGTGGAGCAGCATTGTGCCGAGAGACTCGTTGCCGAGGGGTTTGCTCGGTCTCTACTTTGCGAACTTTAGATACCTGCCGACCTCCAGTTTAAATCAGGCTTCCCGCGACACACGGGCTATTTCGCGGGCGACTGTCCCTTCCCGGCTACTCGTTGGACTCAAAATGAACTCAAACCAAAAAAATAACACAAATTTAGTGTCCGGGGCACTCAATGCCCCGGGGGGAAACGCCAATCCCTCTACAGGTGCTAGCACCTCAGTCTAGCCACGCCAGCAGGCGTTCAAAGCGCTGCTAACGGCACAGGATGGAGGCGATCAAGACAATCGCCCTCTCACCCCGGGCGTCGACCTGGAACGGCTCCTGGAGCTCGGAGGTTGCAACACAAGTAGCAACACCGGCTTCCAGGTCCGCGACACAGGCGACTGCTTCGGTTCCGGTACCGCAGTGACAGACAAGCCGTCCATCCAGGACCGGCGCCGAGCTGCAGAAATTCTGCAGCAAAATTTAACCGCCCCGCCCGCATCTCCGGATGGTGTCCAACTGGTGGAGTTTGCAAAAACCATCCTGCCGGATTTCAAGCCAGCAATCCCGCCAACCTCTGCAAAAGCCAAGCAGAAGCGTCGACGCTCCGCTGAGGAGCCGGCCCCGCAAGCCAAGCGGAGCAAGCCTCCCTCGCGGCCACAGCTGCTCACCCGGTCCTTCGCCGAAGCTGCAAGGGATAAGGTCCTTATTGGGGTCCTGGACAAGGGTCACAAAGAGGGCCAGATTCCGCGGAACAGGTGGCGGCCATCGAATGCGAGCTACAAGACAAGCTCGGATGCCGTTTGGCATAAAGCAATCGCCTGCGAGGATGACGGATGACAGAGTCGGCTGAGGCCCTAGCCAAAACCAACGTTGCGGTTTCAAGCCGGTAGTAGTCCGCGTCTACCGTTCGGATGCGGCTAGTGAACCTTTAGTCCAGGATGAGGATGGAGCACCACGCACGCTGCCAATGGTAGAGGAGGCTGCCACGACCAGTACCACAGACAACGGTACCCATGAACATGGCACGGGTCATGACGCGCCGTCAATAAAAAAGGAAGAGGACGCCCTGGCTGGTTACCAGTCGGAAGGCTCCGACCTGGCCTGCGACATGGCAAATATGATCTGGCTCGACACAGACACCGACGAGGAGGCAGATCTGACAGTGGTGGAGATAAAATCTGAAGATGTCCCTGCGACTACTTCAGATAAACCTCCGCCACTGTAAGGCGGCCGCAGCCGCTCTTCTGCTCCGCATTGACAAATCTAGATATTGTCCTTATTCAGAAACTTTTGGTATGCGGTGGCAAGTTTTCTGGACTGGGGACGAAGGATTACAAGCTACTTGTAGCCCGAAACGAAGGTAAAATTCGTACCTGCATTCTTGCCAAGAAAAACCTAGACATTTTTCTGCTCCCTAATTTCAGTAATGGCGACAACACTGCTGCAAGCCTGGAGCTAAAGCCTGGATGCGTCTGGCTTAGCTCAAGCTACATTGCCCACGACCCCCTGGGGCCCCTGCCCCACGCACTTCTGCGTGGTCTGATTGCCGACTGCGAGAAAACACAAACCGAGCTCGTCGTAGGATGTGACGCCAACGCACATCACCACCAGTGGGGCAGCACTGACATAAATGAACGGGGTGAGATACTTTTTAACTATATCCTGTCCACAAACCTCAATATTTGTAATATAGGTAATGACCCAACCTTTATTACAAAGAACAGAGAAGAGGTCTTAGACATGAAGCAAGCCACTGCCTATCTTCATCAGAGACTCACCAGATGGAGGGTGCTCGATGAACATTCCTTCTCCGATAGGTATATCGATATAGTCTTCGCTCTCGATATACCCAGGCCCAAATGGTGCAGAAAGGTTAGACGCACGAACTGGACAGCCCCCTGCGGGACTTCCCTCCTCCGAGAACACGGAGACACTCACACACAAGCTCACGGAAGCATGCAAGACCGCCCTCGACAGGTCATGTCCCATCTGCAAACCAAGAGGGAAAACAAAACCACTATGGTGGTGCACAAAAATAGGTGAGCTTCGTAAGACTTCACGGAAGCTCTTCAAAAAGGCAAGGTTAAGGGGAGACAACCAATCTTGGAGTCACTACAAAGCCAGCCTGTCATCCTTTAAAAAGGCACTCAGGCTAAGCGCCTATCTTGGCAGAATTTCTGCTCCTCAATCGAGAACACTGCAGATGCTGCAAGGCTCAGAAAAGTTCTCTCCAGCACTCCATTGAAAGTGGGTTTCCGCAAAAAACCAGATGACTCGTGGACAACGACCAGTCTGGAGTCCCTGGAACTCCTGACAGAAACCCACTTCCCCGGATGTACATTCGAAGTATCACTACCTACTATCACCAGAGAACATCTTGAGCATGAAGCGACTGACTTTCTCTCCAAAGACAATATCTCATGGGCCATACAAAGTTTCTCGCCCTTCCAATCACCGGGACCAGACGGCATCATCCCAGCCATCAACTGGCTTCAAAGAATCTTAGCAGGTATCCTGACGACAGGCTCGATTCCCAAGTCATGGCTTGAATCCAAAGTCGTCTTCATTTCCAAGGCGGGTAAAGCCTTTCACACGACCCCGAAGGATTTCCGCCCCATAAGCTTAGAATCCTTCCTACTCAAGACGCTAGAAAGGTTGCTAGGCCTACACATTAGAAATTCGATCCCGACCGATCATTTCTCCCAATCTCAACACTCTTACCAAAAAGGCAAATTAACTGAGACAGCGCTTCACGCTGTTATCTCCACAGTTGACAAGGCACTCCACCATAACGAGTATTGTCTCATAGCCTTTCTGGATATTGAGGGGCCTTTCAACAACGTCGTCCCGGAGGCGATCATCGAGGCACTATCGGAGCTGGGGGTCGGGCACCGCATTGTGGATCTGATCGACCAACTGCTTAAGCGCAGGATCGTCAGAGCCACCTTGGGGTCCTCCACCATCTCCAGGTCCGTTAACAGAGGCAGCCCGCAAGGCGGGGTTCTCTCCTCCCTTCTCTGGAATGTGGCAGTCAACAGTCTGCTGCGCTCCATAGAGGGTGGGGGCTGTCGGGTGATTGCCTATTCAGACGATGTTGCAATTGCCTTCTCTGGAAAATATCCTGAAACACTGTGCGAACGTATGTCCAACGCACAGAAAGCCCATTGGACTGAAATGGGGAATGGCACCCCACATCACGCTGTGGCTGTACACGGCCATCGTTTGGCCCATCCTACTAAACGGTGTATCAGTGTGATGGCCAACATTGTCAAAGAAAACAGCAGTTCATAAGCTTGGCAAAGCAGAGCGTGCCGCAGGACTGACAACAACAGGAGCCCTCAGAACGACCCCAACTGAGGGTCTTGACAATATTCTTAACCTTCTGCCAATAGACCAAATGGGGAAATTGGTAGCAACTCTCTCTGCCATACGCATGAGAGAAACAAACCAGTGGTCTGAACAGATTTACGGACACTCTAACATTCTTGTGGGAAATTCACTTATCCCCCCAAACACGGTCTACTTCTGTCCTCAGGAATTTCCCAAAACCCCATTCCAAGTAATAGTCCCCCCAAGGGACGATTGGTGCTTAGGCACGCCAGGGCCGACAGACTCTGTAAAAATTTTCACTGATGGCTCAAAGCTAGACGACCGGGTAGGGGGAGGTGTCTTTTGCGAAGAGCTATCCATTAGAAAATCCATTCAGCCTTCCTGATCATTGCAGTGTCTTCCAAGCTGAAATCATTGCAAAACAGGAGGCACTCCTCTGCCTCTCCGAACTTGAGTGCTCTGCAAATAAAATCTGCATTTTCTCTGATAGCCAGGCGGCTATCAAATCTCTAAAATCGATATCTGTCACAAACTGCCGCAGATCTGTGCAAGAGACGGCAGAGCAGTTCGAGCTTTACCTGATTTGGGTGCCCGGCCATAAGGGCATCGAGGGCAATTGTAAGGCAGACGAGCTGGCAAGGCATGGCACTACTATGCCTCTCCTCACAGGTATTCCCATGACCAGCTGTAAGCTCAGAGTTCGATCACACTTCGAGCTCAAAGCCAACAAAAGGTAGCAGATCACCACCGCCACGGGCAGGATTGCTAGGCAAACCTGGCCAACGCGCTGTTAGAAGCGCTCCTATGGCCTAATCCACCTAAACAGATAAGGCTGTGCCGCCGTAATCACGGCCATTACGGGACACTAGCTAGTGGGAACTCATGCAGCGAGGCTCCTAGCCCCGTTTAAGAATTTCTGCAGAAGCTGTCGTGACGAAGAAGAGGAGGAAAAGGTTTCCCACCTTTTCTGCGACTGTCCGGCACTCTGTAAGACCAGAAATTGCCATCTCGGTTCTTTCTTCTTATCAGACCTCTCTCAAATAGCGGATATCAACCCGAAAAATATCTTATCTTTTATTAGAGCATCGCCTGGGACCACGCCCTCGACAACAATGTTACACACTCTGCGTCTGGGTAGACGGTACGGACGAAGTCCAAACGCGGCACCACAATGGGCCAATATCTGGCCTACGCGAGTGGGGGGACTCTTAACAAACCTCTCACTTCCGCCCTAACCTAACCTAAATAGCAACCTAATACCCCGATTACACTATAGCTGGATGCACGGATGTAATTGGAACTCGGTAAGGTTGCATTTATTCGAATTAGATTCTTATGTGGTAAATCTGAATCATATTCAATGGCGCTCAGGTGGAATCGACATCTCCCAAGCAATAAATTATTTACGGGCTTTGGCTGTTACGAAGATGCTGATCTTTTGTTAACAGAGGAGCTTAACAGCAATGTAGCCAACAAAAATACCAAATTTGCTATCGATATTTGGTTATGAACAGTAACAAATTGAGTATAACAGAAAATAAAACAGCTGTCAGCGGATTTTTAATAGGATTTCTGTTAAAATTTTACGCAGTACTTCGCTGTTATGATATATGAAGCCTAGTGGTTTCGGGGTAGTATTATTGGACGTAGATGTATTAAAAAAAAACAGACAGTACATTCAAGTGGTCCAACGATACCAAGCACCGGCTTGTTAACGCGCGGACCCAAGCAAAAAGCAACCAACCTCCCGCCCAACCGACCGAGGGGCACACCGCATAGCGTACGGTTACGTAGATCGCGAAAACGTAGACAAATTACATAAGACCAACTTTTTAAGAGAACTACTAGAAGTGGCACCGTTTTTTAAGTAGGAAAATTCGTTATAGTTTGAACATAAAATCCGAAAAGGGTTATGAATAGCATAGTTAGAGTGACAAGTTTGAAAAGCAACGGGTAGAAAATTCCTTGTCCTTCTGATCGGAACAGCAAAACTAATTTGGCTAATTAATTCCGAGGAATCAATTTCACCATTTATAAGTTTATGTAAAAAGACTACACCTAGCATTGTTCTGCGATCAGAAAGAGAAGGAAGATTTATTAGTAAAAGTCTACTGTGGTAGGAAGGTAGGTTAATGTTAGTATCCCAGTTAAATCTCCTAAGGGCAAAGAGCAAGAATTGTTTTTGTACTGATTCTATTCTATCCTGGTGAATCCTGTATTTGGGATACCAGATACAAGATCCATATTCAAGAACAGGACGTACCAGAGACGTTTAAAGTGTTTTGGTTATGTAGGGATCGTCAAATTCTTTCGACCAGCGCTTAATGAACCCCAAGGTACTAGAGGCTCGATTTGCAACTGAAGAGATATGCTTGTGAAATTTAAGTTTCGGATCAAAAAGGATACCTAAGTCATCAACCCATTCAATGCGATCGAGTGGGCTTCCATCAAGAAAATATATATTTGAAAAAGGAAGGCATCTATAAAAAGACATGACTTTACATTTGTTTCAATTAAGATTTAGTAAGTTAACACGACACCACTTTTGAAAATTATCTAAATCAGTTTGTAGTTTTTGAGCAGACAACAGAGCAGTACCCGACATGCATAATTTTACATCGTCAGCATACATCAGCACTCGAGATTGGTCAACAACAGATGGAAGATCATTGATGAAAAGTGTAAATAATAAAGGTCCAAGGTGACTTCCTTGCGGAACACCGGAAGTGACATGAACCACCTTAGAGACAGCATCATTAAATTGACTCTCTGTGTTCTATGAGTTAAATATTCCCTTATCCACCGAATAAGATTGCTTGAAAAACCTAAATGTTGAAGTTTATGAAGTAAAAGGTAGTGATTAACCGAGTCAAATTCCTTGCTGAAATCAGTGTAAATAACATCCGTTTGCATTTTATTTTGAAAACCTTTAACAGCTAGTGAAGTAAATTCTAACAGGTTAGTGGTAGTAGATCTTTGTTTCATGAATCCATGCTGGCACGGTGAAATTAAAGATCTGCAAAAATGTTGTAATTGAGAAGTTATTAATTTCTCAAACATTTTTGGTATAGCAGACAATTTGGATATACCCCAATAATTTTGAACATTAGACTTGTCTCCTTTTTTATGGAGCGGAATAATAAATGATTCTTTCCAGATATTAGGAAATGAACATTTCTCAATAGACAAACTCAACAATTTATGCAAAGGCCTTAAGAGACCATCAGCACAGTACTTAAGCACACAGCTTGGTACGCCGTCAGGTCCCGGGGAAAATACAGGCTTAATACCCTGTAGATCACGTAGTAATGAACACTCCGTGATACTTGGTTCAAAAATGCAATTAGAGGCATCAACCTGATACGGGTAAGCAGATCAACCTGATTATCAATTGAACTGTATGTTGTTTGAAAAAATTCGGCAAATAAATCGGCAATGGCCTGATCAGAATTGGCCGACTTGTTTTCAAAAGATAAATTAGATGGATAAAGCACCTTTCTTTAATATAGTTAAAATACATTGTGATATTTTTAAACGCTATTTCGAGACAATGTCTCACAAGATCCATTTAAAGCAAACAATTGTCCAAAAATGAATTTAATAACATATAATTTTGATACACATGCGCACTGGTTTAATTAGTCGGATAAATGCTATAAACATAGGTATAGCCTGGTTAATGAGTTTGTTCTTATTTTGATTAGGCCAAACTGTAAACGGCTGACCTGCAAACTTACAGCTATTAGGCATTCAAAATCGAATTAGAACAAACTCAAAATAATTAAGCAGTAAACATAAGTCTTTAAAATATATATAAAAAAAAAAACTAACAAAAAATTCAAAAATAATATATGTATATTTTAAATTAGTTTATGTATTTATTATATTATATCTTAACGTATTTTATACTCTAAGGAATAAGGTTGTTTTAGTGGGGAACATGGATATGACTTAATAATTAATAAAACTTTTGAAATTAATTCATTTTAATACAACGATTGAAATAAAGTCATTTCAAGTCGACTCTTAGGTCATATTTATATATGATCCCATTACGATTGTAATGGCCTCTTCGTGATGTTCCTTGGGTACCGATTCGATATTTATTAAATCGGAAGCTTATATGAGCTTCGATTTTAAGCTCCATTGTTTGTTTAGGAACTAAGTATATATTTTTAATTGTATGGTACAATCTATAAAAAACAATAAAAGTCAATAAATAACTATTGTCGCATTCAACAGTTCGTTTCATCGTTTCATGTTTCAAGCGTCCGGCAACAACAACTTACATAGAAAATATTCTTGAAACGATGAAACAACCCAGCCTATGTATACAAAAATTGTTTCATGTTTCATGAAAGTAGAGAGAAGAAGAGCACGATATTTAATCGATACTTGCAATCGATGTTCAGTATTTTTCAGTATATTTGGTGTAGTGTTGTGCAAAAAAGTATGAAAACATCTGATTAATGACCGCCGCAAACAAAAGTAAGTAAAACAGGTTTTGTTTGATAAAATTAAGTTTGTTTTTCTTTCTTTACAATGGAAGCAACAACAAGTGTGAAGCGCAAGACTCCCGAGCGGAAAATTGAGCATAAAAAGTGGGCAGAAACCGAAGTGCTGGATATTTTAAATTACATGCGAATGCATAGATAGAAACCTGGAGGTAAGAAATAACCAACATTTAAATTTAGCTGTATTAAAATAAATTTATTCTTACAAATCTTGCAGAAACCTACCGCTCAAATTTATTACAACAAGCTAATAACCGAAACCGGAATTGTTGCGACGTGGAACTCGGTCCGGCACAAGCTTCGTAATCTTAAAATCGGCTGGCAGAAGGCTAACGCGTTTAGCAAGTCTACAGGTGCTGGAGTGGAAGAAGGTGACGCTGTTACAACCATACGAGGTAGAGTAAAATAAAATTACCTTATTGTATTTAAGTTAATGAGTGCATTCTATATAAACAGCAAAGATGTTTAAGATGTGCCCGCACTAGGAGCAGCTAGAAGATATTTTCACTGGCAACAAAGAAATGGAAGTTGTTGTGTTAGAATCGGTCTGTTCTAATTCAGCAAGCAACGTGGTGCATGTTGAAGAGGAATCATCGATTGACGCCTGTTCATTTCTTGAGGTGGACAAGAAAAGAAAGGTGAACAACTCGATGGCGCAGGTTGCTACAATGGAGACAGAGCGCAGTTTCGTGAGAAGCGACTGCTGTTTGAAGAGAAGCAGTTTTTGTGGGCGAAGGAAGTGGAGGAACGAAAGCTTGCTTTGGAGGAGCTTAAAACTCAAAACGAATTTAAACTAAAGCAGCAGGAGCTCGAGAGCAAGGAGCGCATTCAAAAACTTGAGCTCGAATTAAGATTTAAAGAGAAAAAATGAATAAACATACAAAAATAATTATTAAATGGTGTTTTAATTAAACATAAGATTGTACAAAAAGTGTCTTTTAGACTCTGCCGCCACACAGCTAACACCACTGGACTCTGCATTAATGGTTCAACAGAGTTTTCCTCCACTTCTCCCAGTACATTTTCTGCTTCATTACCCTGCAGTAAAATATTGTGCAGAGTACAGCACACCAAAACCCAATTGCAGACAAAACGCTAGCTTTTCGAGTCCTTCAATCTGACGCGCATTTCTTTCAAGCTACAAAATTTGTTTTTAAGGACTCCAAAGCAGTTCTCTACTCTCACTCTATATTGACTGTGCCTTTTATTAAATCGCAGCTGCCTGTCAACCTCCATAATCCGGGAGTTGCTGCGAAAGGGTGTTACCATAAAAGTCGACCGACAAATACCGCTCGGGGTGCTTACCAATCGAGCTATTCTTGTACACTTTTGCATCGTGGTAGCTTCCCGGACTACCAACAACGGCATCTCGAATGCGCAGTTTGTCGTCGCATACCACTTGCAGCTTTATTGAATAAATGCGCTGGCGAGAAAAGTAAATTTCGTGCATTTTTGCTGGCTTCTCGTAAAGCTTAATCTCGCTGCCATCTATGTAGCCGACGCAGTGTGGCAATTCATTAAAGGTGCGCTCCACAATCTGCTGGCGCTCGGCTTCATCAGGCCAATTTAAATATCTGGGCATCAGTCGCAAAATTGCAGTGAACACCCTGTTAGTAATATTGGCCAGAGTTCCACCGTCACCAACCCCAAAGACTGTGCATATCTTTTGTACAGACCCACTGTTCCCGGATGAGCCCAGCCGAAAAAGCACAATTGCAAGCTGCAAATCAATCTCAATTTGTTTTTGACAGGGAGACTTCTTGAACACTTCATCATCTTTGATCAAGTTTACCAAATTTACAAATTGGCTTCTTGAGACACGCAGCATTTGTTTAAACCGCCTGTCGTCGAATGTGCTTAGAATGTTATTGCGCCAATCGATGGACTTCGGCACGTTTAAGTTGTCTCCTCGACGGCAAGAGTAAATTGCAGCTACTTTGTCAACGAAGTCATCCATGACCTCATCAATCTCAGAATCAACTTTGTCTTGACGGGATCCATCTACAAATGTTAAAAGCATGTAATTGAGCAACTAATTGAAACAACGAGCTCTTATTACCTTCAATATGCTCTATTTCCCTTATAACTTGCTTTGCTAAAGCATCGCATAGCATATCTTTCACACTTTTAAACGACATTTTTTATAAATAATAAATTTTATATAAATCCAGGCAGTATAAACGCAGTAAACAGTAAGTGTTGAAAATTGAAGTAAAAGAAATGTAAACAAACAACAGCTGACTGCACAAATATGAAACGCATTGAGACACAAAATGCCGTTCACGAGCTATGCGTTTCATCCATGAAACATGAAACGATGAAACGGAGCTGTTGAATACGACAGATATGAAAATAAAAATAGTTCGGACAAATATTTGTAAATTTTTCTAAAAAAATAAATATATTAAAAGAATATTTGCAATCCCAAAAGCCTGCCCTTCACCTGGTAGAAATTAAATCATAGATGTTGAAGCAGGTCAATAAATTCCAACACAAATGGCTCGCATACATATAAACATTCTGCATATACATTCACGCACACACACATGCGTATGCAGGGCATAGAAAAAGACAAAAGTGTAAAACCTCAAATATTGCTAGCCCACCAAAATATGATGCAAATGGATACGTATTTATTTATTTATTTCACATTCTACCAAAGAGCAACAAAAGTTCTCCGTACTGGCACATACAAATACTAATGTAGTTTTACCGTTGCCGCTCCCGCCTTTCCACTAAAAGCCGCGGAAAGTGAACAGCAACTGAAACAGACTTGGGACTCTCTGCATTTTGTGCGAGCATAACTTAATGTTAACCATCATGGGTGACTCTCGTTCGCAATGTAGAGGAAACAGAAACAGTACTAGAGACTTCCATCTATAACATTATTTGGTTAGTGGTTTGTGGCAGCGATAGTAGCGATAGTGGCGATCGGATCCGTTTTTGTATAGAAAACGTGTCGTAAATGGGCTTGTACCTATACGCTCTCGCTATCGAAAAAGTGTCTAGAATAGATTTGAAAACTGACAGTAAACGGACCCGTTTATGGTAGTTCAGCAGCTATCGAGAATGTTTCGAAAATGTGCTCGAGAACGTATTAAAAAAGATTTGATTAGAGAAATTATATATTTTCTTATTGTTTTATTTATTTACTTAATCCAATTTAAATTTAATTTAATCATTATTACATTTTCAAAACTTTCCTGAATACAATTTAACATTTAATATTCGACAATTCTTAAAGCATAGTTTACTTTGGCATTTTAAATTATATATTTTATCATTTTTTTCAACTCATTCTAGTTTCTTTCTCAATCTTGTAGAAGTCTTCGAAAGTTATGAAAGGGTGGTCGGAAATTATTACTCTCACTGTAGCCGTTGCTCAAAAAATCTTAACTATTCTCTATTCATGGTTGTTTTAAAATAACATTAAACAATTTATTTTCACATATATATACATATATATTTTTTTTTATTGTTATGCATTTAACTTTATTCGCAATCTCTGTTTTAGAAAATTATTTTGTTGTTTATCGGGGGTGTGCCAGAAATCTTCGGAGATTTTGGCTCGAGCTGGTTTTCAAATCTCTAAAAAAAAACCGTCGGTGGGCCAGAAGTTAGGGAGATTTAATTTTTCGGTAAAATGTTTTGGAGCAAATACGTAAAACGAAAATGGCCAAAAAGAGTTGCTACCTTTCAAAAATGAAAATTGCCTAAAATGTATTTGCTATTTTTGTCTTTGTTTTCAAGGTTGGCCTCATGGCATTAGTGTTATATTTAATAAATGGTTATATAAAAATATGTTAGGTTTTATCTCTTGTAGTTCTTATACAAAACAAATATTTAATATTTTGCCTGCCAAGTAACTCATGTTGCTTGACAGCCCTGCCGTGATAGCTTGCTTGAACAGCTGTTCTACGTACTTCGTAAATGGCGAATCTGGTTTTGCTTACATTTTAAAAGTGCAAAAGGTGAACGGTGTTTTCCCCTATGGACCAATAATAAAATAAATGTAGAACAAATAATTAAATGCAATTTTAATTTAACCTACATTTTGGCTGCTCAATGACTTTCCATAAATTAAATTCTTCTTCTTACTGTTGACATTTACACACCTAACAAACACCGCCACCTCAACACCGTTGCCACCTCATAAAAAAAAAGGTTTGCTGCAATAACTTACTTAAATTTACAACAAACTGTACACTGCTCAACCATGCAATTTTGTTACCTTAAAGTACGATTTTTTATGTTTATTAGTCACAAAAAAGTGTCTTTAAAATTGATCTATTAAAGACAGTAACCATACCATGTGGCAGCTCCTTTGTTAGGGACGGTTTTGCACGCTTACACAGAACGGCAAATAGTCTTAGAGATTTATTAATATCGAAAATCATGAATTAAAAAATGTATTAAATTCAAATGTATTTGCAATATGCAACTAAGCTTAAAATTACGTTTTGAAAAAGTAACAGTTGTTATGCATTAGACATTTAATATTGCTTAAATTAACCAAATCTCGGGCCAAATTTCTTGAGGTTTCAAAATCATCTCGAACTTGGCTCTAGCACACCTAAAACCAGCTCGAGGTTGGTTTTAGGTTGAAATCGGGTTGGTTTTGATGGCTGGCACACCCCTGTATATGATGACTTGTTGGTGGTCACTTACAGAACTATTGTATTTGTCGGGACTTTGTTCGGTGACGGATTCATAATTGATACTTATTTATTTTCTCTAAGCACAGCAAGTTCTGCTCGTCTCAATGACGCTTTCTGAACTGAACTCAACTCTCCGAAAGACACAGCGCACCATCGTCGCGCATTCCTTCTTTACACTCAAAGTGCCTAACGCATTCCTGTCTCTTCTCTCTCTCTCAGTTCGCGGAATACGATCAGACCTCACTCAGTAACAGTCTCTCCATTTCTGCTACTATGCTTACTTGCTCTTTATTGCGCGTTTGCAAACCAAAGTACCGTAATATATGCGTCGCCTACTTTAAATGACGCTCTGACACATTCACTTGCCTACAAAACATTAGCGCTCTGACACACGCATGTGCACTGACCAACAAAGTACATGTACTACCGCTCCGACACTGCCTTCCTGACACGTCCTCGTGTGTTGACTTTAAGTCACAATATTCTTAATCGTCAGTTGTTATTAATTTTTATCATTTACAAACATACAGTTTGAGGCATTTAGACAAAAATAAGAAAATTAGTTTCTTAATAACATTTTTAGGGTATTGTGAAGGAGTACAAAGACTCCTACACAAAAATACCGGAAAGGCAGTAGTTTTAAGTATTTACATGTAAGTTGGTAGCGGTGGGCTCGGGCCGGGCTTTTTTTCGTGGCCCGCGGGCTTGCACAGGCCCGGAGCGGGCCCGGGCCTCAAAATGGAGATTCGAGCGGGCTGCGTGCGGGCTTAGGCTTCAGCGAAAAGGCCCGGCCCGGTAAGGCCCGAAAAAGCCCGACAAGAAACAACAAACCATTTTTCTAGCGTATAATCTATAAATAGTTGTGTGTGAAAAGTGGTTAAAATAGTCAATTCTAGCAATTGTCAAAAAATCATAAAAAAAATACCAGGGAAGAGATTTTTGAAAAAAAAAAATGTTCAGTCACTGTAAGAATTGTTTGGAAAAACTATTTGCATCAAAAAACGTCTCAAAATTAGACTTTCACAAATCTTAATTTTATATGGGTACTTAATGGGTTAAGGAAAGTATTCTAACATTTAAATGGATTTTAAATGACTTCACATGAAGAAGTTCAAGCTATGAGTAGATTTAGCTTTGTGTAAATACTGTTGACCTCCCCTGTATATAGAAGCAGTTAGGACTTCTATTTATAAAACCACCACTGTTGCAGATTTGTTTTATTAAGTATTGTATTACATACTAAATAAATAATTTTATGTTTGTATTTTAAAATAAGTGAATTTCAAAACAAATAAGTCCATATCTTCAAATGCATATGGCTATTATATAAGCATTCATATGTATTAATTTCGGGCCGGGCCTCCATGAAAAAAGTCGTGCCGGGTCGGGCCGGGCCACTTAAGAAAGACTTCGTGATCGTGCGTGCCCGGACCTCAGAAAATAGGCCCGCAACCACCTCTAGGACAGGGTACATTAGGAGCTGAACGCGCATCACTGATGCAAGCGAGCATCACTAGAAAGTAGCGGGATCATGTGCGAGCTCGCTCTCAAAAAGAGTCTGCACATGCAGAAAACGACACACGCCCACCATTAGACTAGACCACGCAACACCAATGCAGCAGATAAGAACGTTAGAGCGAGAGAAAACATAAAAATCGAGAGCGCCGGTAGCAGCGGAGGGCGGAGCAGCGGAGAAACGACACGCGCCAAATTAGAACGGAGCCACAAACGACACCCGCAGAAACCAGAGCGAGACAAAACATAGAAATCGAGAGCGCCGTTAGCAGCTTAAGAACAGATGCCACGGCAGAGCCTTAAGCAGCGATCGCGACTGCAAAAGGGTACAGCGTGGATAAAAAATGCGCGGCTTGGCAGTCGATGAAGACTATTCAACAAGTGCGGAAGTGCGCGTGCCAAAGTTGAAGGCATAACGGTCGAGACACACGTGGTGACAGCACCGACACGGACAAAGGGATCACCGGCAACGACACACTGACAGGAGCATTCCCATCGACGCGCAAAGGCAAAAGAGAAGACCAACAACAACAAAGAGAGCTGATTAAATGGAGCGCGGGTAAGCTTGCCTCTGGCTACAGGGCGTAATGGTGCATTTACACTAGTTGATGCAGCGTCAATTCTAGCTATATCAACAATTGATGTCCAACGTCAACGCATTTGTTGTGTTTACATTAGTTGATTGAGTTGACAAAAAAACCGGGTTGCCAAATAATTTTCGAGTTGAGCAACGCGCAAGATGCCAACGCGTTGATATTGAAGTTGAGAGTAATTTAAACTAGTTGATATCGACATTTGTTGACGTTAGCGTTGTTAATTCATTTTTTGTTGACATCGATATTGTGTATGTATCGAAAGTCACATTTATCTACGTTGTGTATGTGTCGTTGCATTTATTAAAAAAAAAACTGGTAAGTACTCATGCAAATGTATTTAAAAATAAATTAATATATTATTTGCTTGCTTTAATGTAAAAGGAGTACAATGGCATCAGCTTTAAAATGGAAAATGACTGCAGCATTGGTTTTGATTTTAGCTCTTGAGGACGAGAGCGTTGAAGAGCAAGAGCAACAGCTAAAAAACGTAAACGAACAATGTGGGTCCAAGAACTCTATTTGGATCGGGAAGAAAGTGGCTTTTTCAAAACTTTTGATACGATATTTCGATCAAATAGTCCAGATCGTTTTAAGGACTTTGTATGAATCCGGCTTTGATTTTTTATTGGAACGCGTGAAGCCTTTCATTCAAAAAGCGGACACAAGACTCCGAAAAGCGATATCTGCCGCAGAACGGCACACCGTGACTCTGCGATATTTGGCCACTGGCGACAGCATGCACAGCTTAAGCTTCTTGTTTAAAATTTCGGTACCCTCCCTTTCGTTAATTATACAGGAATGCTGTGATGCCATTTACAAAACATTAAAGGATAATTTTCTTAAGGTAACACAATTTTTTATTAAATTCATTTAAAAAAAAATTTTAACAGATTAAAATTTATAGATTAAATTTTGGATCTATCGAGATCTCCGGCTTCCAGAGATGCCATTATGCTATTCATTTTTGACTTAGCCAAGCGCACGGCAGTGGCATCTGGATAGTTGCGTAGAGTTGCTGCAACTGATTTGCCCCAGAGCTCAAGCTCGTCATCCTCTTTGGTGGTGGCCAAAATTTCGCAAGCTTGCTTTATTAAAGCAGTGCGTTGCACATTGCTGTCAGTAACTAATCGACGCTTTGGTGTTGCCTTAATTGTGCTCGATGACTAGTTTGACGATGGTGGCGTTGACGATGGCATCTCATAAAAATCATAATTTTCCTCAAGCTGTGACAAGCCTTCATCTGCATCTTCATTCATTGTCTATAAAAAAAAAAAACACTTTAAATTAGTTTTTGTTTATTTTAGATGCCTACGACAGCTGCTGAATGGGAAAAAATCGCAAATGTTTTTGAGAAACGCTGGAATTTCCCAAATTGTATTGGTGCTCTGGATGGGAAGCACGTGTCAAAACAAGCACCGGCAAAAAGTGGCTCGCAGTATTTCAACTACAAGAAAACTAGTAGTATAGTTTTAATGGCATTGGCTAACGGAGAATATAAATTCACTTATATTGACGTTGGAGCATGTGGCCGTGATTCTGATAGCGGTGTATTTGCACGGTATTGGCAGAGATAATAATATTAATATATCATATAAAATATACATTAATTGTATTATTGTATTTCAGTTGCACATTATCAAAAGCTTTGGAGCAAAACGTGTAAACTTGCCCGACCCGAAGCCACTTCGAAATGGAACCGAGCCAGTGCATTATGTTGTTGTTGCTGATGATGCGTTCCCGCTGAAGCCATATATTTTGAAGCCATTTGCGTTCCGGCAACAGGATATGAACCAAAGGGAATTTAACTATCGGCTGTCACGCGCGCGAAGAATTAATGAAAATGTTTTTGGAATTTGCGCAGCCCGCTTCAGAATTCTTCGCAGGCCCATTGACCTTCACCCAGCAAAAGCCACGATCACCATAACGATCCAGACTCTACGCTAAGTATGGGTTGCATGAAGAGCAAAGCAGTGTAAAATTTATTTGGCGGCATCTGAGCAGCAGCAGCCTGACCACTTTTGGTCGATCGGACCTTATTATGAGCATTCTATAATTAATTGCATTGCATTTAATAAAATATAAATAATTAAATGTAAATAAAATGATTTTTACTTACACGAAATTGCTGACACAACAAGTTCCATTTATTGGATACTTCATCTTTTAGCAATTGAAGAGCCTTTTCAATTTCTTCCCATGAAGTCTCCCGTTTGTTGCGGTTTTTGTACTCTCCGCTGGTGAAATCCCACAAATTTGGTCTTTCTTCCACTAATTGAATTAATTTATAGCATTGCTCGTCCTACCAAATTGCTACCGCCTTTCTGGCACGTGTGGTTTTTTTGACTGTTGTTGTATTTATCTTATCTCCATCGACGTATTTCACATCAAAGATTATTTCATTTAATTTATCCATTCTTTAATTGTATACGCACAGAAAACACACACTAGAGAAGGCCAACCACCAAAATACCATTCATCGATAGCTATCGCCCGCAACCGATATTGAAATATCGTTGAATAAAGAATGAACATGAAGTTTGTCATTTTGTGTTGTCAACGCGTCAATTGTGTGTTCAGACTTTGTTTATATTCAGAGCGTCAACCGATGTTTTTTGTGTTGTCAATCTATTGGCAACGCAACAGTTGACCAGGTTGACAGCTGTTTACACTAGGGTTGACTAAATTGATGTCAATGTTGACTTGTCGGTCAAGTAGTATAAATACACCATAAAGGGCGGGATACTAGTTTTTGGTTGAGGTGTGGCTAGGCAGGTGTATGTGATAGTTTTCAATAAAAGTGCAAAATTTATGTTCAGCGAAAAAGTATTTGTGTAGTTACGGGAGTAGCCACGGCGTACCGCATGGCCACAACACGTGTACCGATCGTTTTCTGCACGTGTTGGGACGATTCGGTACTGCCCGACCACCCGTAGTGACATCAAAACGCATTCCGAGGGTTTATCTGTGCGATTTGGTGGACCTGCAGGGGTCCCTTGGCTCTTCTAAGATCGTCGGTGAGCCACCGGAGCCTCAAAAGGGGGAAAACTACAGAAACATCTCACTGAGTCTCGGTATTTTATAAATTTATTGTAAAAGGCCCTGGACCGGACTGAGTTCCTATCCCAGCCCAAGAAAGCTTCTTTACTGTATTCTGTAGCTATGCTATGTGCGTAAAGAGTTATATATAATACACTGTAGCTAGTGAGAGCACATTTTACTTTTCTTTTGTCGTAATAGTCGTATTTGTGCCAAGTCAGCTGTTTGCCAGTTTGATGACAGTTCAATTGCTATGAGCAACTATTTTGTACTGAACAACTAAAATACAAAAACAAGTAAAAACGTTGCAGTCGGACGCAACCGACTGCGGAATACTTTGATACCAGTAAAAGAACGGATGGTAAGGAGTCTGCTTGCAAAGGAGAGGGCCGGGTGGTAATCATCGCCAGCTATCATGTTACTAAATTTTGTGACTTTACCTCAAAAACTGTGGAAGATGACTTAACTGTCACCATTTATCTTCCTACCAAGTTTAAAGTCTCTAGCTCAAAAACTCTTAAAGATATAGCCGATTACAAATTTTTAAGGCGGGTGGCTTGGGTGGGCGTAGCATCCAAAGTTTGTATGCAGATCTTTATTAGATGTTGCCATCTATCCTTCTACCGAATTTAGGGGCTCTAGCTTAAAAACTGTAAGAGATATGGAAATTTCCGATTTTAAATGGTGGGCGGCAGAGGTGGGCGTGGCATCCAAAATTTTGATGCAGATCTTTTGTAGATGTCACCATATATCTTCCTATCAAATTTGGTGACTCTAGTTCAAAAATGTGGAAGATAAACGCATTACCGTTTTAAAAACGGCGGGGGGTGGGGGCGGAAGTTGTGGACGTGGCATCCAAACTTTTTATGCAGTTTGTTTGAAAACTTCACTACCTATCTTGACAGAAAATTTGGTGGCTCTAGCCCAAAACATGTGAAAACTATAGGCGTTTAAAATTTCAAAGAGAAGTTGGTATGGGGGCGGAATCAGGGGGCGTGGCATCAAAAATTTTGATCCATATTTTTGGGGAACGTCAATATCTATCTTGACACAAAATTTGGTGGCTCTAGCCCAAAAAATGTGAAAACTATAAGCGTTTCGAATTTCAAGGAGCAGGCTGGATGGGGGCGGAAGGAGTGGGCGTGGCATCCAAAGTTTTGATGCAGTTTTTTCAGGGACGTGACTAGCTATCTTCGTGCAAAATTTGGTAATTCTAGCTGTAAGAATGTGAGAAATATTTGGTTTTATCCGTTTTTTAGTAATCGAATTTATCGATTTCCCCGCCTCCTAGTGGGCGTGGCAACCCAATCTTAACACTTTATCTGTCTCGCCTATAGACAAACATAATTGCAAAGTTTCAAGTCTCTAGCTTTACGTGTGTCGAAAAAAGTTGCATTCATACGGACAGACGGACACCATGACGAACATTGCACAAAACCAATATACTATGAGACCTTCGGTATCAAAGTATAATTAATAAAACATAGCTAAACTGACTGGAAAGCAATATGGTTTGTGATTTTGATCAGAATGACAAGAGAAGGGTTTCCAAGAAAATTATTTGTGTGTAAAATTAATTCATTTAAAATTTACTGTCTTTTACAACCAGTAAATTGCTCAGTGTGACCTAATTTCATTACATCAATAATCTCGAAAACAGCTGTTTTCATACATAGTCCGGCAAGCACTCAATAGCACATATAAGCTGATATCATTAAGCAAGTACACGTAGAGGAGTCAAACGCAAAAAATCCAATAGCCTAATTGGTCCAATTTGCGGAGGAGCCACCCGCATTCGGCTGCTGAAAGCATCGAGCCGAACGCAAAATTTTGACTCGACACAGACGGAGTGCCAGCAATTTGCTGTGTATACGTCTGTATGTCAGCGACAAGATCGCCGTTAGGTGTATAAATGTATGTATGTTTCTGTATGCTGTTTGCTCTGAGCGGCTGTATATTGTGGAAGGGGGATAGCAGCAGCAGAGTGCGAACAACAACAACACATGTGCATTTTTTCTGTTTTTGGTGGCTCCGAGCTCAAATGAAGCAAAAATCATTATGGCAATGTATACCTAAATACACATATATATGTGTGTGTGTATGTGCGCATGCATATTTTTTCAGTTTTTGGTGGCTCTCAAGTGATTTGGGATTTTGTTACATTTCTAGCAACGCATATCAATGTGTGTGTGCATGTGTATGTTCATATGCAGCACATTTGAATGTATGCGTAGCAATTGCCTTGGCTATTCTTGACCTGTCTAAATTTTTATGATTTTTAGCAATTTTATTACAAGTTAGGGTCACCTATAAAATTAATGTTAATAAATGATAATTTTTTATTTATTTTTAAAATTCATCTTAATCATTTAGATGCATAGTCCATAGCTCATAATATGTCAAATAATAATTTATATATTTAAATAAATATATGTATATTATGTACTCTTGACCCTTAAAATTCATAAATAAATACATAATTATTGCCGACAGCCAATATTTAAAATTGAAATTTGGCGCGCATTTGTATCTGCCTACAAAACACAGCCAATTTCTGTTTTTGCACTTTCTGGTCATACATACTCTTTCGAGATATTAGCTATATGACACCAGCAAACAATTTTGCCACACAACTACCATGCAGTTGCTCATTTACATACAAAATATCCACGCCAAGGCTACGCATACATTCAAATGTTCTGCACATGAACATACACATGCACACACACATTGATATGCGTTGCTAGAAAAGTATAAAAATCCCAAATCACTTGAGAGCCACCAAAACCTTTGGACTACTGGTTGTCAAAATCAATGACAATCTTCCTTGTTTCTTTTTGATTCATTTAATAATTTGTTAATAATATTTATTTAATTATGTTATAGTTGCTATTCGTTATTGTTATTGTTATTGCTATTTCCATTGTTCAATATTTTAAATAAAATTTGTCATATCAAAAAAAAAAAGGAAAAAATAATTATTTCAATAACAGACACAAAAATCAAATTACTTTCAAAAATAATGACCTTTCCCAGCAGGCAAACACTGTCGTTTTTAGCGAGCGTCCGTTTTCTCGTACGTTTCTCCTATTAAATGTTATGAACATGTCGGAGCGCTAATACATGTACTTTGCAGGTCAGTGTACATGCGTGTGTCAGAGCGCTAATGTTTTGTAGGCGACGCATAGGCGGCATATATTACGGTACTTTGGTTTGCAAATGAGCAATTAAGAGCAAGTAAGCATAGTAGCAGAAATGGAGAGACTGTTACTGAGTGAGGTCTGATCGTATTCCGCGAACTGAGAGAGAGAGAAGAGACAGGAATGCGTTAGGCACTTTGAGTGTAAAGAAGGAATGCGCGACGATGGTGCGCTGTGTCTTTCGGAGAGTTGAGCTCAGTTCAGAAAGCGGCATTGAGACGAGCAGAACTTAATGTGCTTAGAGAAATTAAATAAGTATCAATTATGAATCCGTCACCGAACAATATCCCGACATCAGAAGTGGGATCAGCTGAGCCTATATTTCAAGATTCGGGGCAGACCCTCACACTCCTTGAAGCACAGAACCGGAATTTGATGGGCATAATCAAGTCCATGCAGATTCCAAGGCCGGTAGCAGACGTAAGGCTTGTCCACGTTGCTTTGCCAAAGTTTAATCCCGATTGTGCTGGAGCAGACGCCTATGCCTTTTGTCCAACGGTGGACTTTTGCACTGTGGCCCCGCCAAAGGGAATAATAAATTTATCCGGTGAATCCATTCCATTTTGCTTCGACTCCGGAGTTGAATGTTCATTGGTCAAGGAGAGTGTTGCAGATAAGTTTTAGGGAAAACGACTAAACGATATTGTAGAACTAAATGGATTATGTAACGACTGTGGAACGTTGCAAATTCTCATTATAAACATTGAACAGTATTGCCTAGAGACTTAATTGCACGTTGATATGGACAAATACCTGAAATATGATGCTTTTATTGGCCGCGAAATATTAAGCCAGGGCTATAGTGTAACAATAGACGCGTTCATTCATGTTTATTTTCATCACACTTTAAACATTGACACTGAAAATTCTATAAAAGCCGTTAAAGTCGTCGTGTGTTTGTTTGGTGTGCCTACTCGAATTATAACTTGCTTGATTACTTGAATTTTGTTCTTTACAAAAAATTCAGCTACACTTAATTGCTGCAGGCGCTAGCAAGGAAAACGGCCAAATTGAACGTATAATCACTAAGCACTCATACATAGAGGAGTCAAATGCAAGAAATCCAATAGCCTAATTGGTCCAATTTGCGGAGGTGCCACCCGCATTCGGCTGCTGAAAGCAGCGAGGCGATCGCAAATTTTGACTTGGTACAGACGGAGCATGATACAACTAGACAAGGTAGTCTCGTCGGCAGCAGAAACGAGCCGATTTACTGTCTTAGCTTTAGTGCGTTCGTGCTTGTTGAAGGGAAAGGTTGTCGGCGGACGAATTTTTTTTGTGATTTTTAACCTTTAGCTGACCACTATAAAATGAACTATTGCTATTTATACTTTGATACCGAAGGTCTCATAGTATATTGGTTTTGTGCAATGTCCGTCATGGTGTCCGTCTGTCCGTCCGTCCGTATGAACGCAACTTTTTTCGACACCCGTAAAGCTAGAGACTTGAAACTTTGCAATTATGTTTATCTATAGACGGTACAGATAAAGTGTCAAGATTGGGCTGCCACGCCTACTAGAAGGCTTGGAAATCGATAAATTCGGTAACTGAAAACCGATAAAACCAAATATTTCTCACATTCTTACAGCTAGAGTTACCAAATTTCGCACGCAGATAGCTAGTCATGTTCCTGAAATAGCTGCATCAAATTTTTTGATGCCACGCCCCCTGATTCCGCCCCAATCCCCCCCTTCTCCATGAAATTGGAAACGCCTATAGTTTTCACATTTTTTGGGCTAGAGCCACCAAATTTTGTGTCAAAAAAGGTACTGACGTTCCCCAAAAATATGCATCAAAATTTTGGATGCCACGCCCCCTGATTCCGCCCCATCCCCCCTTCTCCATGAAATTGGAAACTCCTATAGTTTTCACATTTTTTGGGCTAGAGCCACCAAATTTTGTGTCAAGATAGATATTGACGTTCCCCAAAAAAATGCATCAAAAATTAGGATGCCACGCCCACCTCTGCCGCCCACTATTTAAAATCGGAAATTTCGATATCTCTTATAATTTTTAAGCTAGAGCCCGTAAATTGGGTAGAATGATAGAAGGCAGCATCTACCAAAGATGTGCATCAAAATTTTGGATGCCACGCCCACCTAAGCCACCCGCCTTATAAATTCGGAATCGGCTATATCTCTAACAGTTTTTGAGCTTGAGCCACCAAACTTTTTATGAATATAGATGGTGACAGTTAAAAACATTTGATTCAAAAATTTAGATGCCACGCCTACCTCTGCCGCCCACCTTTTAAATTTGGGAGTTAAGTTATCTTCCACAGTTTTTGAGCTAAAGTCACCAAATTTGGTAACATGATAGCTGGCGATGTTTGCCACATGGCCCACTCCCTTCGCCCCTGCATTCCCCCTTATCAACCGTTCTTTTACTGGTATCAAAGTATTCTGCAGTCGGTTGGGTCCGACTGCAACGTTTTTACTTGTTTTGTCATAAAAGTGTACCGGGGGTGAAAACTATTCACGCACCGAAGTGTAGTGTTAAGAGGCAGTTGTGGGAGCAAAGCCTAGGGTGCAGCCTTGGCGAAAACTCCAGAATCTGCGAAACTCATTTTGATGAATCTGAGTTTATGCTTGCATCAAAAACGGGTAAAATTTACAAAAGGAGGCGATTAAACGAAGATGCCATGCCAAAACGAGAGATAGAGCGTCAAGCAAAAATTTTTAAAGATGGCTACGCCTGGTCGAGCACGCAAACAGAGTAAGTTAAGCGTGTAAAAATATGTAGACATATGTTAACACTAATGTAACTGTATTGTAGAGACGAAGGTAACCTGAGGCAAAAGATTTGCGATATGGAGAAAGAGTTGAAAAGCTTACGCCAGCAGCTTGAGGAATAACGGCAACTCGAAGAGTCTCTGGGCAAAATATTTACAAAGACCCAAATAAAAATATTAAAAAATGGTGGGCAGCGCGCAAAATTTAATTCAGATGACATGTCTGCGGCTATTTGTCTTCATACCGCAGGCCCTCGGGCGTATAACCATCTGTATAAAAAAGGATTTCCTTTACCTAGTCGTGCAACTTTATACAGATGGTTATCAGATGTGGAAATAAGGACAGGTACCCTGGATGTGGTCATAGATCTTATGGACAATCCCGAAATGGAAGATGCCGATAAACTTTGCGTCTTGGCGTTCGACGAAATGAAGGTTGCTGCTGCTTACGAGTATGACAGCTCTTCGGACGTCGTCTACGAGCCCAGTAGTTATGTTCAACTGGCCATTGTTCGTGGGTTGAAAAAGTCTTGGAGTTTTCTTTGATTTTAACACCAGAATGGACGTGGAAACACTGCATTCGATAATAAATAAGCTGCACAGACAAGGATATCCAGTTGTCGCAATTGTTTCTGATTTGGGTCCTGGAAACAAGAGATTATGGAGGGAGCTTGGTATATCAGAAGGTATGTGCGATATAAGAATAACAAACAAATAAGTGTTTATTTTGTTTTGTTTTCAGGGAAAACGTGGTTTAGCCATCCAGCGGATGAGCATTTAAAGATCTTTGTGTTCTCTGACACACCACATCTAATAAAGCTGGTCCGTAACCACTATGTGGATTCCGGTTTATTCGTGGATGGAACAAAATTGACAAAGACGACAGTCCAACAGGCACTTACCCACAGTTCCACGTCAGATCTGTCAATAATGTTCAAAATAACAGAGAACCATATAAATGTTCGCTCGATGGCTAAGCAAAAAGTTAAGTTGGCAACACAACTTTTTTCCAACACAACCGCCAGCTCCATCCGACGCTGTTATTCGATGGGATATGAAGTGGATAACGCCTGCGAGACTGCAGACCTTTTCAAACTTTTGAACGACTGGTTCGACGTTTTAAATTCAAAATTGTCAACGGCAAATACATTGGAGTTGACTCAGGCTTATGAAAAGCAAGTTGAACTTCAACGAGACATTTTAAAAAGAATGTCTCAGCTTATGAGCACGGAAATTCTTGGAAAACCACATAGGGTCCCATTTCAAACTGGAATTCTGGTTAATAACGCATCCCTTGATGCTTTGTATATTTATTTACGCGATAAATATAAATTTGATTATTTACTGACAAGTCGACTTAACCAGGATATAGTCGAACATTTTTTTGGATCCATGCGGTCAAGGGGTGGACAATATGATCATCCGACTCCGCTTCAATTTAAATATAGATTAAGAAAGTATATTACAGGTATGACAAAATCAAAAAAAAATATTAACAACTAATTCATTTTAATAATAATAATTGTCAAATGTTAAGCTTTATATTTCAGCATAGTTTTGTTCGTGAATGTTGGTAGTTATGTTCTGTCTTTTGTGTTATATGTGTTTCTTTAATTATTATCATTTATTAATAAGCTTTATACTTTCATCAGCCAAGAATACAGAATTGTTATCTAATAATGGTAATGTCGAAGATGACAACTGCGACGATTGGCTTAACATAGACGTTAGATCGGCAAATAAAGAGAATGAAGAGACTGAAGAGTTCGATGTAGACCTCACCAACAACATACCTGGAGGCAACGAGATGGATGAGTTGACGGAGAATGCCATCGAGTACCTTGCGGGCTATGTAATTAAAAAACTTAGGCTGTCTAATGAGGCAGAAAGTTGGTCATTTACCTACGTGGATGAGGTGTCGCACGGCGGTTTGATAAAACCGTCTGTGCAATTTAAAAACCAGATTAAACACCTAGAAACGATATTTTTACTTCAAGTAAACGAACATTTTGATTTAACAAAAAACGTAAAAAAAAAGTTCTTGTTCGCTGCACAAAATGTTAACATCGAAGAGTCTGTTAAAGCTTTTTATTTTAAGATTAGAATTTATTTTTGAATTAAGAATCTTAACAAAAAAATTTGCATTCAAAATCAAAAACAAAGATTGATTGGAAACTCAAAATTATTAAAAATTAGACTATAAAAAAAACTTCATCTCTTTTTACTATTTTAAAAACCAAGGGCCAGCACAGGGTTAATCAACACACTGTACTGACATTTCATTCGCACTCACTATACAATGTGCCTTTCACTCGCACTTATTGCAAGCATAGCTAAGACAGTTCTGCTGCCGACGAGACTACCTTGTCTAGTTGTATCATGAGACGGAGTGCCTGCAATTTGCTGTGTATACGTCTGTATGTCAGCGAGATGATCGCCGTTAGGTGTATGTATGTATGTTTTTTCTCTGTATGCTGTTTGCTCTGAGCGGCTGTCTATTGTGGAAGGGGGATAGCAGCAGCAGAGTGCGAACAACAACAACACATGTGCATATGTACACCTACGGAGACATATGTATGTAAATGCGTTTGCTTCTTTTCAGTATTTCTTGGCTCCGATCTGAAATGTAGCAAAAATGATTACGGCGAAGGTATACCTAAATACACATATATATGTGTGTATGTATGTGCGCATGCATATTTTTTCAGTTTTTGGTGGCTCTCAAGTCTCTCCCAAATCAATTTTGTTACTTTTCTAGCAACGCATATCAATGTGTGTGTGCATGTGTATGTTCATGTGCAGCACATTTGAATGTATGCGTAGCAATTGTTGACCTGTCTCAATTTTTATAATTTTTAGAAATTCTATTACAAGTTAAGGACACCTATAAAATTCATGTTATTAAATGATAATTTTTAATTTTTTTTTAAATTCATCTTAATCTTCAAGGTGCATTGTCCATCGTTCATAATATGACAAATAATACTTAATATATTTTAATATACATATGTATATAATTATGTACTCTTGACCCTTAAAAATCATAATTAAATACATATTAAGTGCCGACAGCCAATATTTAAAATTGAAATTTGGCGAGCATTTGTATCTGCCTAAAAAAGACAGTCAATTTCTGTTTTTGCACTTTCTGGTCATACAACTCTTTCGAGATATTAACTATATGACACCAGCAAACAATTTTGCAACTCAACTACCATGCAGTTGCTCATTTACATACAAAATATGCACACATATTCCGAAAGAGTATAAATGGTTCATGTGTCGGCAGCTGGAAGAAAATCTCAGGCTCGCCAACAAAAAACCTTTTCTCTTCTCAATAAACGCACACAAGTTCCAGCGATCTCAACAGAAATACAGCTCTGAACCATGCAATTTTGTTACCTTAAAGAACGATTTTTTTATGTATGTTTGTCACAAAAAAGGGTCTTTAAAATTGATCTATTAAAGACTCAGAATAATAGTTATTGTTAACCAAACAAGGTGGCAGCTCCTTTGTTAGGGACGGTTTTGCACGCTTACACAGAACGGCAAATAGTTTTAGAGAATTGTTAAAGATTTATTAAAATCAAAAATCATGAATTAAAACATGTATTAAATTCAAATATGCAACTGAGCTTAAAATTACCTTTGGAAAAAGTAACAGCTGTTATTCATAAGACATTTAATATTGCTTAAATTAACCAAATCTCGGGCCAAATTTCTTGAGGTTTCAAAATCATCTCGAACTGGGCTCTGGCACACCTAAAACCAGCTCGAGGTTGGTTTTGGGTTGGAATCGGGTTGGTTTTGATGGCTGGCTGTATGTATTTAATTATGAATTTTAAGGGTCAAGAGTACATAAATTTATACATATATATATTAAAATTGATAAATTATTATTTGACATATTATGAGCTACGGACTATGCATTTTAATGACTAAGATGAATTTAAAAAAAATAAATAAATAACAAATGATCATTTAATAACATGAATTTTATAGGTGACCCTAACTTGTAATAAAATTGCTAAATATCATAAAAATTGAGACAGGTCAAGAATAGCCAAAGCATGCGCACATACATACACACATATATATGTATATTTAGGTATACATTCGTCCTAATGATTTTTGTTTCATTTGAGCTCGGAGCCACCAAATACAGAAAAAATGCACATGTGTTCTTGTTGTTCGCACTCTGCTGCTGCTATCCCCCTTCCACAATATACAGCAGCTCAGAGCAAACAGCATACAGAAACATACATACACACATATATACACCTAACGGCGATCTTGTCGCTGACATACAGACGTATACACAGCAAATTGCTGGCACTCCGTCTGTGTCGAGTCAAAATTTTGCGTTCGGCTCGATGCTTTCAGCAGCCGAATGCGGGTGGCTCCTCCGCAAATTGGACTAATTAGGCTATTGGATTTTTTGCGTTTGACTCCTCTATGTATACCTACTTAATGATATAACGTTGGAGATCGTTACGTTTTAAAATCATTAACAAGCAAAAGAATTATATATTTGAATATTTGAATATTTGAGGGCATTGCCGAATAGACAAATAATTAATGAAGTTGATTCCTGAGTGGGAAATAGAGATAATTATGGTACAGTAACTACCTTGGATTCCCAAGTGGGGAAAAAAGATATGGATGGCACGGTAGGTGCCTTGCAATTCCAAGAGGGGACATAAAGACCGCACCATAACAGATGGACATGTTATGGCGGGGGTCGGTGGTGACCGCACCGCAACAGATGGACATGCTATGGCGGGGGTCGGTGGTGACCGCACCATAACAGAAGGACATGTTATGGAGGGGGTCGGTAATTGGGTGTAAAAAGAAATACACCAGTTGATGGAGCTTATTAACTAAGTAAGAAATGTTGAGTATGGTTGAGAAGAAAATGTATGAAAAGGGTAGTCAGTGGCTATGCTATGTGCGTGAAGTACTAAGTTGATACAGTACGCCCTCGCTCAACGCAACCCTCGATACACGCAACTCCTCGATAATTGCAACACCCGAATTCTTAACATTGTAGACTCTGTTAACGCAACTTCCAAAAAAATTACCTCGTTTAACGCAACTTCCTAAGGAAATCGTATGTTTTAGTTTCTACAGAATGAACCAGCAAGAAGAATCAACACACCAACAACATAGGCACGGGTCACACTCAGTGAGAGAGTTAACAGTTAGTCCTTTCACCGACTCTCGGTGATACAAAGAAGACAAGACGACAATAACGGTTGTTCTATTTCTCTCTATTCATTTTGCTTACAACTTTAACACATACACTATTCTGATTACTGTACTTAAATTCCTACGTTCTCCCACATATGTATGAATGGTTCCTGCGCGCATTCATTTTGATGGAATTTATTTCGCGATCGGTTGATTCACTCGTGCTGCGTACAATATGCCAGTAGTTAAACATATAATAAACTTAAAATAGCACAAAAATGTGAAATCCTAGGTAATCTGGATAGTGGCAATGTTGTTAAATCTAAATGCCAGGAATATCATATGCTTAAATCCACAGTAACTAGGATTAAATGGGTTGAACAGACGGAACTTCCACTAAATGACATTTTACAACTTCGAGATCTTAGCGAAACAGCTGTACAGAAAAGTCTAAATTGTAACAAAGTACAGACCACAATTTCTCAGTTTTTCAAAAAATAAATAAAATAAAATGAAATCCATGCTGTAATCACAGATTTATTCGATTAACTTTAATTTTAATGTGTGGCAAAGACATTTTTTTTTGGAAATAGGTCTCGTGGCCAACATAATATTTTTCCTCGGTTTTCGCAACAACCTCAGTTTTCGCAAATGGCTAAATTTTAATAGGTTGCGTTAAGCGAGGGCGTACTGTATATGAAAGCTTTACAACAAACACACAGAAGCATTTTTAAACATGTAAAAACTTTGCAGTCGGACGCAACCGACTGCGGAATTCTTTGATACCAGTAAAAGAACGGTTGATAAGGGGGAATGCAGGGGCGAAGGGAGTGGGCCATGTGGTAAACATCGCCAGCTATCATGTTACCAAATTTGGTGACTTTTGCTCAAAAACTGTGGAAGATAACTTAACTCCCAAATTTAAAAGGTGGGCGGCAGAGGTAGGCGTGGCATCCAAATTTTTGAATCAAATGTTTTTAACTGTCACTATCTATCTGCCTACCAAGTTTGGTGGCTCTAGCTCCAAAACTGTTAAAGATATAGCCGATTCCAATTTTATAAGGCGGGTGGCTTAGGTGGGCGTGGCATCCAAAATTTTGATGCACATCTTTGGTAGATGCTGCCTTCTATCATTCTACCAATTTACGGGCTCTAGCTTAAAAACTATAAGAGATATCGAAATTTCCGATTTTAAATAGTGGGCGGCAGAGGTGGGCGTGGCATCCTAATTTTTGATGCAGACCTTTTTTAGATGTCACCATATATCTTCCTACCAAATTTGATGACTCTAGCTCGAAAAATGTGAAAGCTATAGGCGTTTCCAATTTCAAGAAGAAGGGGGGATGGGTCGGAATCAGGGGGCGTGGCATCCAAAATTTTGATGCATTTTTTTGGGGAACGTCAATATCTATCTTGACACAAAATTTGGTGGCTCTAGCCCAAAAAATGTGAAAACTATAGGCGTTTCCAATTTCATGGAGAAGGGGGATGGGGCGGAATCAGGGGGCGTGGCATCCAAAATTTTGATGCATATTTTTGGGGAACGTCAGTACCTTTTTTGACACAAAATTTGGTGGCTCTAGCCCAAAAAATGTGAAAACTATAGGCGTTTCCAATTTCATGGAGAAGGGGGGGGGGATTGGGGCGGAATCAGGGGGCGTGGCATCAAAAAATTTGATGCAGCTATTTCAGGAACATGACTAGCTATCTGCGTGCGAAATTTGGTAACTCTAGCTGTAAGAATGTGAGAAATATTTGGTTTTATCGGTTTTCAGTTACCGAATTTATCGATTTCCAAGCCTTCTAGTAGGCGTGGCAGCCCAATCTTGACTCTTTATCTGTACCGTCTATAGATAAACATAATTGCAAAGTTTCAAGTCTCTAGCTTTACGGGTGTCGAAAAAAGTTGCGTTCATACGGACGGACGGACAGACGGACACCATGACGGACATTGCACAAAACCAATATACTATGAGACCTTCGGTATCAAAGTATAAATAGCAATAGTTCATTTTATAGTGGTCAGCTAAAGGTTAAAAATCACAAAAAAAATTCGTCCGCCGACAACCTTTCCCTTCAACAAGCACGAACGCACTAAAGCTAAGACAGTAAATCGGCTCGTTTCTGCTGCCGACGAGACTACCTTGTCTAGTTGTATCATGCTCCGTCTGTACCAAGTCAAAATTTGCGATCGGCTCGCTGCTTTCAGCAGCCGAATGCGGGTGGCACCTCCGCAAATTGGACCAATTAGGCTATTGGATTTCTTGCATTTGACTCCTCTATGTATGAGTGCTTAGTGATTATACGTTCAATTTGGCCGTTTTCCTTGCTAGCGCCTGCAGCAATTAAGTGTAGCTGAATTTTTTGTAAAGAACAAAATTCAAGTAATCAAGCAAGTTATAATTCGAGTAGGCACACCAAACAAACACACGACGACTTTAACGGCTTTTATAGAATTTTCAGTGTCAATGTTTAAAGTGTGATGAAAATAAACATGAATGAACGCGTCTATTGTTACACTATAGCCCTGGCTTAATATTTCGCGGCCAATAAAAGCATCATATTTCAGGTATTTGTCCATATCAACGTGCAATTAAGTCTCTAGGCAATACTGTTCAATGTTTATAATGAGAATTTGCAACGTTCCACAGTCGTTACATAATCCATTTAGTTCTACAATATCGTTTAGTCGTTTTCCCTAAAACTTATCTGCAACACTCTCCTTGACCAATGAACATTCAACTCCGGAGTCGAAGCAAAATGGAATGGATTCACCGGATAAATTTATTATTCCCTTTGGCGGGGCCACAGTGCAAAAGTCCACCGTTGGACAAAAGGCATAGGCGTCTGCTCCAGCACAATCGGGATTAAACTTTGGCAAAGCAACGTGGACAAGCCTTACGTCTGCTACCGGCCTTGGAATCTGCATGGACTTGATTATGTCCATCAAATTCCGGTTCTGTGCTTCAAGGAGTGCGAGGGTCTGCCCCGAATCTTGAAATATAGGCTCAGCTGATCCCACTTCTGATGTCGGGATATTGTTCGGTGACGGATTCATAATTGATACTTATTTAATTTCTCTAAGCACATTAAGTTCTGCTCGTCTCAATGCCGCTTTCTGAACTGAGCTCAACTCTCCGAAAGACACAGCGCACCATCGTCGCGCATTCCTTCTTTACACTCAAAGTGCCTAACGCATTCCTGTCTCTTCTCTCTCTCTCAGTTCGCGGAATACGATCAGACCTCACTCAGTAACAGTCTCTCCATTTCTGCTACTATGCTTACTTGCTCTTAATTGCTCATTTGCAAACCAAAGTACCGTAATATATGCCGCCTATGCGTCGCCTACAAAACATTAGCGCTCTGACACACGCATGTACACTGACCTGCAAAGTACATGTATTAGCGCTCCGACATGTTCATAACATTTAATAGGAGAAACGTACGAGAAAACGGACGCTCGCTAAAAACGACAGTGTTTGCCTGCTGGGAAAGGTCATTATTTTTGAAAGTAATTTGATCTTTGTGTCTATTATTGAAATAATTATTTTTTCCTTTTTTTTTTGATATGACAAATTTTATTTAAAATATTGAACAATGGAAATAGCAATAACAATAACAATAACGAATAGCAACTATAACATAATTAAATAAATATTATTAACAAATTATTAAATGAATCAAAAAGAAACAAGGAAGATTGTCATTGATTTTGACAACCAGTAGTCCAAAGGTCACTTGTTCGGAGACGCTTCAATCTTCTGCGAGTTGTGTTTGATCCTAAGTGGTAAGCCAAAGGATTGACATTATTGAACAGTCGATTGTTATACCGACTAGTATGTCTCCAAGATTTAGCAGCAGTGCCCCAAAAATGTACTCCATATGTCCACGTTGGCATGATTATGCTTTTGTATATTAAAAGCTTATTGCTCATGCTAAGTTTGCTTGACTTTAGCATTAAGTTAAGTTTTTTATTTTTGGATCTACATTTTGCTGTCATAACTTAGATGTGTTTGCGCCAGGTTAGCTTCCTGTCTCCTGAGGTATTACCGTGTTGTTCAGTTGAATCAAAGGACAAATATCCTTTCTGAGTGTAAATGTACAATACTGCGATTTGCTTCCATCGACGCAAATATTTCACCTATTAGCCAAGGTACTAAAACTATTTAAGAAATTCTGTGTCCCTTGCAGCAGTACTAGCGCTAGATGAGTTTGAAAGAAACACAGTATTCTCTCCGCTAACATAACTTTTCATGTAATTTGTAATTATATTAACAGCCTGCTGAGCAAGCTCAACAGGCTGTTACAATCAGTACCAATTCGACAATAAAGAGACGAAGTATACTGCCAAAAACCGCGCTTTATTACTTTCACTCCGATATCGTTTTGCGACCAAATAAGCATATTTATTTAGCGTCGATCGTGAGTGCATTGTGCAGAAACAAGAAGTAATTGAACCCCCCACATTTTCATAGCCCTTCGAGCCGGATAGATTTGGATAAGAATTATCGCTCGCCCCAGCAAGCTACGGTGGAATATTCCATATACACGCACCCGAACACACACACATCTACACAACATTCCAAAGAGACCACAGATAAGTAATATAATTTGCGTTTTTGCTATATTATTTGTCCGTGTGCATCTATTTTATCAATATTAAACGCAGTCCGTTTAATAATCTCCGATAAAATTAGAACTTGCACATTTTCCGTTTTTCGTCTGGTCTAACTGCACATACATATGTACATGCATGTACATATATGTACTCCACTGCAATTCCGTTTTGGCGCATACATATGTACGTATGTACATAGTGCCAAGTTTGATCACAATTGTTCCTTTATGAACGTTTCACATTTATGTGCGTTTAATTGTGGCAAAGTCCAATAATAATACGTAAAACAAACTAACAAGTGTTCCGTGTCCGTCATCCGCTCCCACTTGTAATTCATCCAATAATCTAATTACACATATATTTTGTTCTGTAACATCCATATACATAAGTGACAATTACTTGACATTAAGACCTTAACCTTGGCGCAGCCGGTAGGTCAAACAAAGTCATACAGAATTTACATACATATGTATTAGAGGTCTGCATGGCTGCACTCACAAATTGAATGGATTCGAATTCAATTGAGTTGAGTGAGTGCGAGGTACACAATGACGCGCCTGAGTATCAATATGAGTGCGTGTTGCCTCAAACCATACGGCACTCAGTAAAATGAGTGAGAATAAATAAAGCGTAAATCGGAATGAAAAATTTGGCAAAGCCGAAGACACGCGAATTACTTGAGTTGTATTGTGCGTTCATTTCGTTGGAGTGGGGGGAAGCGCGTGGTCAGCAAAATGAACGGAGAAAAAATAGCGGACGACATTGTATGTATATTGCATGTGCATTTTGTTGGTTTTGTTTTGTGTTTATTGTTGTTGGTTTTATGTATGTATTATGTGTATATTGGTTTATACCCACTTAACCAAATGCTCGTAAACGATATCGCTAACGACACATGCGCGAAACAAAAACGTGCAAAACTATCGCTAAAACATCCGCAAACGATCCTCAAACGAATCACTAGTCGCTCAGTTTGTGGCAAAGAAAGTTTCGTTTTCGGACGCTCGCAAACGATCCGTTTACGAGCCTATTACGATAGTTTTTACGAGCCTTTTGTGATATCTTTTGCGGCTCGTTTTAGCGCTCGTTTGCGAGCCTTTTTCGATATCTTTTGCGGCTCGTTTTAGCGCTCGTTTGCGAGCCTTTTTCGATATATTTTATTCCTATTGAAATTATATAAATTAAAGAATTTAATTTTTAATTTTGAATTTTATTCATAAATCACATACATTTTTATTTTATATAAAACTTATAAAATAAAAATTCAGTCTGATTAACTTAAATAAAAAGTCGAACTAAACATAAAAAAAAAAGTAACTTAAGAGGCAAAATATGAACATAAATAAAAGGACGAATTAAACATAAAAAAAAAAAATTTAACTTACGGACATAAACAAAATAAAATTAAAATTCTGAATAGTCATCAGGTAGCTTCTGTTTTTTGGCAGAGTCTAATTTCAGGGATTTGGAAATCCTATCTTGGGCGTACTGGAAGAATTTTTGGGTGACTCTGTCAAAATCCGCATCCTCTAAGGCAAACATCTGCTTGAAAGCCGCTGTAAAAATATTTGAATGAGTTTGTTGATTAGTTAAAAATTTAATTGCATATGTACATTTATTCATATACTAATACATACTGCGAATTGCGAGAGTTACCCGAAAGCCTCTGATGCATTTCTTGGCATCCGTGCCACGCCAAGAGCAATTCTTTTATTCCAGCTGTTGGTTTTACTGATTTAACAATCACTCAATATTTTGATGGTGCACTTTATTCATATTCACAAATAGATTAAATAACTTACCTACAAATTTATATACTGTTTGTTTTTCACTATTTTTACACTTCGCTAAAAACGACCGCGTCGATTGCCTGTCAGTGTAAAGTGCAAATAACACAAGACAGTAGAAGAAATCGTAAGAATAGCGGAAAAACAATATTAGACGGACAAACTGAAAAGGAACGAATGTTGTTGTTTTTCTGCTAGTGCGACGCCGCTAAAACGCACTGAGAAGAAATGAAACGGCATATAAAAAGCAACAACAAACGCAAAAGAAACGAACGGTTGGATTTTTGCTGTGCGTCGCTTACACAAGCGCGCGGACAACGAAAGAAAAAAAAACAAAAACAACAGCATCGGTTGTTTGTTTTTATACAATGTCCGTTTAAGTATCGTTTTCGGGCTCGAATACGAGAGTTTTACGAAACTCTCGCTTGACGTTCGCTTCGTGGTGCAGTGGGTAGCTTGTTTACTTTGTTTTGTTTTAGCTTTGAATAATAACTGTGTATTTGTGACCTGTCTGTAAGTGTTTCCTGGCAATTTTTCTAAAAAAAAAAGAACGAAAATGAAGAGGAACTGGCTGAGCTTGTAGCCTGTAAGATGTGCTTTACTGTTTTTAAGTTTGCAGGCAGTACATCTAACCTGGTGAAGCATAAATGTTATATAATGAATGCTAGTAAATTTTGCAAAGCTTCTCCAATTGATGTGAATCCAGCAACAAAAGAGGAGGGTGTAGCTGTTGTTACCAAATGGGTCACTAAGAACTGTCGTCCATTCAAAATTATCGACGACTCCGGCTTTAAAAAGTTGGCTTCATTTTTAATCAATGTTGGAGCAACGTTTGAAACCAATGTCGACATAGATAAATTGTTACCTCATCCAACCACAGTCTCGCGAAACATAACAAAGATATATGAGACACATTTTGGCCCAATAAAAGCTGAAATTCAAAAATATAAAACATTTGGTTATGCCATTACAAGTGACATATAGACTGACAATTTTTTAAAGTCGTCGTATTTGTCCTGTACTGTTCACTATATAAAGGAAGGAGTTCTGGTTGAACGTCTAATGGCGATGAAATCAATGAGTGAAACATCCTGCAAAGGCTTGTTAATCTTATCTACAAATGTAAAATTAAAATTTAAAGTTCAGTTGTCGACTAACACTCATCGCGTACAGACGTCAATCTCTACCGCGCATTTGCAGTCGTAGTCTTATCAGTTCTTTTCGCATTCTTATCTGTGTTTTGATCAACCACTAAACATCTTATTTCTGTCTCTTAAAAACCAACAGGTTTTTTTTTTCAGAAAACCATGGCCCCCGGGCCCCCCAACCTGGGTGACAATCGGTTCAGTTTACTGTCCGACAGTCCCAAGCCAAAAAGAAGTAAACGACAATTAACTACGTTATACAGTGAATTCCCCGATCTCCCCACGGCTAATAGCCCTAACCCCAAGTACCTAACCATTTCTTCCAAAAATAGTGACAAAAAACTTTCCGATTATTCAGGTTTCGCTGTTCATAGAGCTTTAGAGCTAATTAACAAAAACTATGTCTCCATATCAGACCTAAAAGACGGTAACCTACTTATGCTCGTTAACTCCGAACAAGACGCAAATAAATTCTTAAAGACCACAGAACTTGCCGGCATTTGCCAAATTGAGTGTAAGCTTCATGAATCCCTCAACTATGTTAAAGGAACAATATATGCTCCCTACCTAAAGTATGTTCCCGAAGAGGAAATAGTCAAAGAACTTAGTGCTCAAAAGGTAACTTCTATCTACAAATTTTCCACTCAAAAGGAGGGCTCTCCACAACCCAGTGGTCTTATGCTATTGACCTTCGAACTATATCATTTGCCGTCAAAGATTGATATATGCTGGCATTCAGCTAAAGTGAACGAATACATTCTAAACAGTATGAGGTGCAAGAATTGTCAAATTCTTGGGCACACTCTGAAGCACTGTAAAAATAAATCGTTGTGTAACACATGCGGACTCGAACCCCATGAGGGCGAATGTACGCGCACAAAATGCATTAACTGCACAGGCAATCACGCCGCCTCTGATAAGCAATGCCCCGCTTTCCAAGAGAAAAAGGAATTGCTAAAAATTAAAACAAATAAGAAGTGCTCAATGCGCGAAGCCAGAAACATCTTCAAATCTTCCCTTCCCAAGCAACATAGCCCTACAAGCTTTGCTGCCGTAGTAGCAGTAAACACAAATAACAATAACAACTACATACATACTAAGACTCACAATCAAAACAAACCTGAAAACAAATCAGCCCCCCGCGTCTCAGCCGACGCCACGACTTCGTCTATTCAGTCGGCATCTACTTCCCAATTACATACACTCAATACTGAGCCCTCTACTGAAAGCTCTCTCTCTTCTTATCTTAACAAACTTAAAGAAAACAAATCAACATGAAACGCCAACTGGCGCTCAAAATACCGCAATATTATCAACAACTAACTCATCATCGCATAACCTAAATAACAACGAAATAATGCTTACGTCTGACTCAGACGATTCAATTAAAAATAAAGTTTTAAAACAATCAAAAAAAAAAATCTTAAAACAACTACCACTAACTCATACCTTTCGGACAAGGAAAGGGAGTTATAATTAATATACTTAATTCCAAACCTCCCCTGAAGACATATAACCCAGTCCAATTGCATTCCATTCTCTATTATTCAATGGAATATTAATGGATATTATAATAATTACAATGAACTAGAAATATTAATCTCAAGAAAAAATCCAGACGTTATATGTCTTCAAGAAACGCATATACCGGCCTCAAGCTTAAATACAAATACCCCAAAGAAATATTTTGGCTATTTTGCCAATTTTCCTAATACTTCAAATGCCAAACAAGGCGTGGCTATTCTTGTTAAAAGGCACATACCACATAATTATCTCACAACAATAGTCAATTCAAATATTTTGTACAATAAGCTGGAGCTCAACTTCAACCAGCACCTCACAATCGCTAACAAATACATCCCTCCCGACCTTCCATTCTCCACCAATGATCTCACAAATATTATTACAAATTGTAGCCCACCATTATTGATATTTGGCGACTTTAATTCTTGGGATTCACTGTGGGGCTCAAGCTCCTCAAACTCCAGAGGAAAATAGTAGTTGAAGCCAATTAAATAACGGGACAGCGACCCACTTCTCGACCCACAAAACATTTTCTCATGTCGACCTTACAATTGTTACCACCTCCCTATTACCTTTTTGTACTTGGTCGGCGCTTGCGGACCTTTATGGAAGCGACCACTTCCCCATAGTAACCTTCATAAAGTACCTCCCCACACCCCATAGCTTAGGTTTTGCTCCTAAGTATAAATCAGAGCTAGCCAACTGGGAAATGTTTCAAACAGTTTGCAAAGAACACACCCAATACCATAGCTTTTCAAACATTCAACTCGAAGTGGCCAAATTAACTAGGGCCATTAGAACAGCTGCTAATTTAGCTATACCCCAGACTAAACCATTTATTCGCCAAAGAACTAGCGTTTGGTGGAACAGCGAACTTAATGTACTTCGTATTAACAAACAAAGGATCTGGAAAGAATATAAACGTAAAATGTGTCCATCCTCCCTGCTTAGTTACAAAAAAAGCAAACGCCTACTTTAAGTATCGTGTGAAACAATCCAAAAGGGAGAGTTTTAGAACTTTAACATCTAAAATAACTCCAATGTCCACCACAAAAAAAATATGGGCCGACATCAACAGGCTAGTTGGTGTACCCCGGACCCAAATCATCTGTATTATGTCAGAACATGGATTATTAACCGCTCCATTAGATATATCAAACGAATTTGCAAAAAACTGGTCCAAATACTCCTTGGATGAAAACTTCGTCAGTAAATACATTTCACTAAAAAACAAATTTATTAACCATCCATATTCTGGCAATCATTTATCTGGCCCAGCCAGATCAATAGAAGCAGACTTTACTATGGCCGAACTTGAAGCGGTCCTGCATAAAGCCAAAGGAAAAACTCCCGGAAGTGATCGCATAACATATCCCATGTTAAGAAATATACCATACCCTGCCAAATTCAAGCTTCTAGAAATATATAATAAAATATTTGTAAATGGCTGCTACCCACATATTTGGAGATCAGCTATCATAATCCCTATCCTAAAGCCAAATAAACCCATATCCGAATTAAGTAGCTTTCGTCCGATTTCTCTACTGTCTTGCTTAAGCAAGACTGTTGAAAAAATCCTAGAGTCTAGGCTAATGTGGTTTTTCGCCAAAAACAGACTCATAAGCGACAACCAGTCGGGCTTTAAACCCAAGCACAGCACTATGGACTCCCTGTTGCAATTACAACACTTTGTGTCGGATGCCCTTTCCACTAGAAATCACACGACCATTTTGGCCACGGATTTCGAAAAGGCTTTTGATCGCATCGGTGTCCACTCGATCCTTCAACAGCTTCTGTCTTGGGGAGTGGGTCCAAAAATCTTCAACTTGTTGAAGGCTTTTATGACCCATCGATCATTCAGAGTCAAATTTAATAATAAAGTATCCAACTACCATAATTTGTATAATGGCATTCCTCAGGGATCGCCATTATCAGTGGTGCTTTTTATTATTGCTTTCGAGCATATAAACCAAATTGTAAATAAATATAAAAATATTAAACTATTTATGTACGCAGATGACGCTTTAATTGTAAACAACATGAAAAATACCTTAGATTTAAACACTATTCTTTGTAACATATTAAATGAAATAGAGACATGGGGTCAGTCCTCCGGGGCTACCTTGTCCCCCTGTAAATGTAAAACGTTACACATATGTAAAAAACACTCTTGTACATATAACGGTCTTTGCTTTAACAACTTAAATATCGAACGTGTTCCTTTTCTTAAGATATTAGGAGTCGTATTTGAATCGAACCTTTCCTTCAGGCAACATTGCATTCATTTAAGACAAGGTTTATGCAAAAAGCTCAATATTATAAAAAATCTAAGTTGCAAAAACTCTCTTATCAATGTAAATACACTTATAAACGTTACAAGAGCCCTAATATTACCAAAAATCCAGTATGGACTTCCCATCTTCGGGTGGAGTGCTTCATCCAACATTAAACTGTTTACTCCGGCATACCATACTGCGGTGCGACGCAGTATAAATGCCTTTCCAACATCTCCAACCAAATGCATTTTGGCTGAGGCCGGTTTACCCTCGGTGGAATCTTTAATTAAATAAGCCACTGCCAAGCTAATCCCAAAACTATACTGCTCACCAAACCGACATCTACAAACTGAGTTTCGCAAAATAACACAACACAAGAGAAAATACAGAATTCCATCCACTCTACGTCGCTGTGCATCTTTATGCAGGGAGCTGGACATCATCCCTCCTCCAATCAACAACACACCTCATCACCCCCCCTGGCTACTACAGTCTTCATCGCTCATCACTACACTGCAAAAACACCCAAAAAATTCTACTGCCGGCAGAGTCTTCCAATGCGCTTTTGCCGAAGAATCATCGAAACTCCGCCTTGAGGACTGGAACTGGTTGTTCACCGACGGAACAAAGAATCAGAACGTTACTGCATTCGCCTGCGTGGACACATCTGGTGCGACTATATCAGCCGGCTGGCTCCCTGACTATTGCTCGGTCTTTGCAGCAGAAGCAACTGCCATCCTTCATGCAGTTCCATATGCCCAACTTCGTAAAGGAAGATTCGTCATCTGTACGGACAGCCTTTCTTCAATAAACGCTATCAAAAACCTCAGAAATTGGAACCAGATAGTGAACAGCATTAGGGATGCTTGCATCAAATCTCCAGCCAAAATTAAAATCTTCTGGGTTCCCAGCCACAAGGGAATGGCTGGAAACGAATCTGCCGACGAGGCCGCCCAACTTGCATCACAGTCGCCGCTATACACATTCATCCCCTGCATCGAAAAAGATTATCATAGAGCAATCAGTACGCACCTGAAAATATTACAAGCGCTAGACTGGACCTCTTTCCAGCATTGTTACAAAGCAGTTAATCCCACTCGGGAGAAGATCCATTTTCCAGGAGATTGTTCCCGCACAAGTACTTCCATATTTTCTCGGCTACGCATCGGGCACTGCCAACTCACTCACGCCCACCTTCTTTCGGGCACCATACGGCCACCCTGTCAATATTGTGGACAGGACTTAACCACAACCCACATACTCGACCTCTGCCCTAAATTTCACAAAACCCGACGGTCTATTTTTCAAAACGTACCCCCCTCTTCGCTACTCTCTACGGTTAACAAAACCAACATCGATTCCATCGCATTCCTTCTCAAAAATTGCAACATAGTTAATGCCATATAAAAATTTTAATTGTCTTTTCTTTACGATAGGGTCAAAGGTCCTGTTACTAGTACTCTATTCTACTATTAGTTATAATGTTATTTACTGTTAATGTATTATAGCTAATATTTAAATAAATAAATGAATTTAAAGTTGTTTTCAATATCTAGGTATAAACATTCGGGCGAAAATAGATGACATATTGGCGGACTTCGGATGCAATCTTGAAGAGGATAGTCCCATTATTGTAACAGATCGTGGGTCTAATATGATTAAAGCTTTTTGCGATTTTGAGAAAATCCATTGCATCAATCATCTGCTAAACAACGCTGCTGGAAATGCTATCGATGCTGTTCCAGAGATAGGGATTATTGTCACTGTTTGTAAAAAGCTTGTTAAATATTTTAAAAAGCCAGGACTGAATTCTTCCTTAGGATTTTCTTTAAAAAGCCTTTGCCCCACTCGCTGGAATACGGTATACTATTTGCTGAAATCAGCTGAAATTAATTGGATTGACTTAAACACTATGCTAAAAGATAAAAACCAGACATCCAGAACTGAAGGCATCAATATAAATGAGTTAGGTTTTGTTGTACGCTTGTTAGAAGTTTTTGAAAATGTTTCAAAAAAACTTGAAGCAAGCAAACGTCCAACTATTCACTTAATTTTGCCAAATATAAATAAGTTAAAGAACACCTGTCTGCCCGCATACAATGGCATTGATACTATCCAATCGCTAAAGCTCCCACTACAATCACAAATATTAACAACAGTAATTCCAAATTTGACAATATACCACAACATAGCCATATTTCTTTTCCCACCCACTAACAAACTCATTCAATTTACACCCTCAGAAAGGGAATCTGTAATTAAAGAGTGCAAAAATATTATGCAAATTTATATAGAGTGTTTGTAACACCACAGAAACCCATTCAGCTAGCGATGCATATGCTGAGTATATAGATGTTCACCAAGCTGACACAAATAAAGATCAAGTTGAACAGGAAATTGCAGGGTATTCAAATATAAATGTTACATACACACAAAATTTTGATGCTTTAGCTTGGTGGAATATGCACCAGAACTTTTTTCCGCTTTTGCATAAAACATCATGCAAAATATTCTGCATACCAGCGAGCAGCGCGGCTTCGGAGCGGACATTTTCAAACGGTAGAAATTTAATTACAGAGAAGCGTTGTCTTATAACCACAAATCCCGACAACATAAACAAAATTATGTTTTTAAACTCAAATATTAATTAAAAATATATGTTATAGTGCTAAGCTAAATAAAATAAATTACATTGACTTCCGATTTTTCCCTTATTCGGTTTTCTAATGCACGACAACAAAAAAAAAAAAAACAACTAAAACGTCGGCTTCGCATTCGAATGCACTCATAACGCAAACTCATATTATCACGCACTCCCACTCATTCAATTCGTTGCTCTTCGTTTAAGCGTGGTGCGGCCGAGTCTTACGCGAGCGCACTCAACCACTCAATCGCGTTCGGCATTGCGTTCAAATTTACTCAACGCATATTGCGCATTGTTAATTCGAACATGGTTTTTTTTGCTATTCATGCAGACCTCTAATATGTATACATAAGTACCGGTGACACTACGTATATAAATATATTAACACGTTCCAATTCCATTTGACACAGCATAGGTCAAACCAACGGTGGAGTATACCCTACACTTTTTTTTCGTACAAGTGGGGTATACCTTGTACCAGAGTTAACTTGCAAATAATTAATACACCCTTCCGCAAGTGGGGTATATCCGACCTGTGTCACATCAAGTACTATATTAAAAAAAAAAATTTTTTTATAAATTAAATAATAAATACAAAATAAATACAAACAAAATCTATTCCTTTGGTATTTTTTTCTTGGTATTTTTTTGGTATATTTTTTTTTCGTTTTCAAGTAAAAATGTACATTTTCCGCTGGTGAAAAAATACTCTTTTTTTTGGGATTTTTTTTGAATTTTTTTTTATTTTTCCTTTGTCGAATAAAATATACACTTTCCGCTGGTGAAAAATATCCAAATTTTGGAATTTTTTTTGGTGTTTCTTAGTATTTTTTGGTATATTTTTTTTCCTTTTCAAATAAAAAATATACCCTTTCCACTGGTGAAAAATACCCTAATTTTGTTTTTTTCGGTATTTTTTGGTATATTTTTTTCCTTTTTTCAAATAAAATATACACATTCCATTGGTGAAAAATACCCTCATTTTGGTATTTTATTGTAGTATATTTTTCTTCCAATAGAAAATATACAATTTCCGTGGCAATTTCCTGGTTTTTTTTGTCTCTCTTTGCTTGTCGATTTTTTTTGTAATTTCTTTGGTCTTCGTCTATTTGTTTCCGGCTCCGTAGAGAGCCTATTATGTCAGAGGACCAAAAGCAACAAGCGAAACATCGTCCTTCCCTTTCGAACGTCCGTCATTCTTCCTTGTCAAGCGCTCGCAGCTCCTCAGCGCCAAGCGACAAATCTAAGTCTGGTAATACGTCCGAATTAAAACCGTCCGCTGTTCCGTCCTAAACTCAAGCTAACACTCAGCCTAAGCTCAAGGCAGAGAGTTTAGCAATTCCGCAGGACAGCACCCGTATAACCAGACAGGAATCGAAGAAAATCATAGCTCATTCCAAAATGGCGGCTAAAGAGTTCATTGCTGTGTCGGACAGGCTAGGCCAATTTGAAGCTAGATTTTCCAATTCAGCCGGCGCATCACTGTTTACGCTACAAGTGCGCCGGGATCAAATCCGATCCTTATGGGAAAAAGTAGAGCTTGCGTTTGAACAAGGTTCCCAAAGCATTATGCAAGACGGCGGTTCTATGGACGATTTTCAAAGTATGCAAGCGAAATATGAGCATTCATATTCCGTATACGAACGATGCGTCGCTCAATTGAGCGAGAGTATCGACGCAGCATCCTCTCAAAATAAGCAACAATCCTCTCTTTCATCCACCTCAAGAGGTTGTAGTCTTCCTCCAATCGATACAGAAGTCTTCAATGGAGATTATCTGCGCTGGCCCACTTTCCGGGAACTTTTTACAGCAATTTACATTAATAATTCTAGATTGACCCCAGTCAAGAAACTGTTCCACCTTAATGCTAAGACAAGCGGCGAGGTAAAGGGTATTGTTTCAAAATCTCCATTGACAAATGACGGTTTTAGAATCCTTTTTAATCTACCGTCGGTATCCCAAGAGTCTGGTACGGCACTAAAAGAGCTCCAGAGCACAATCCAGGGGTGTTTGACAGCTTTCGAGCTAGCTAAGGTCAGCATCGAGAATTGGGATTGCTTGCTCGTATTCCTATGCTCATCCAGACTGCCGAGACTTACCCTGTCCATGTAGGAAAAGTCGCTCCACAATAAGTTCGATATTCCGACTTGGGTCGAATTCAACAATTATTTGACTGAGCGCCATCGCACGCTGGAAGCGATTGAAGATATGAGGCCTATGGGCGTTCCAATTCAATCTGATTGCAAGAATCTTAGCATGAAAAAGATCAACTCTTTCGAAGCAAAGGTCAAGGTAAAGGCACAAGTTGCCAAGCCAAATGCAACCTGTAAGCTTTGTTCCAAAGAGAACCATCCAGTGCGTGTTTGTCCACGGTTTCTGAAAATGACAGTACCAGATCGGGCCTCCTACATAAAGCAGCTATGTCTAAACTGCTTCGCCAGAGGACATCAGCTAAAAGAATGCACAAGCAGCCATAACTGCTATACGTCCAAAGGTCGCCACAATACACTGTTGCATCGTGGTGACCCTCCTACCCAGTCCATACCTTCCCAATCATCCCATACAGTACACTGCCATAATTAACATATGCCACCTTGACACGCGTTATAAGGCTCGTGCGTTGATTGATTCAGGCTCCGAGGCAACATTCATTTCAGAACGAATGTTTCGAATCATCAACCTCCCGTTCAAACGTGTTACAGCTCAAGTTGCCGGACTTAATCAAGCAGTGTCAGCCAATCCTGAGAAGTTATGTCACTTCTTTGTTCTTCCAAGTGTGGCAGGAACTCTACCTTTGCATCCGATTCCCGGAAGTGCCTTGCAAGAGTTGCCCAATATCCCGCTGGCTGACCCTCTATTCTACAAGAGCTCGCAGAAAGATGTGCTATTAGGCGCAGATATCCTTCCATCTATCCTACTAGGCGGCTCTATTCCAAACATTTGTGGTTCGTTATTGGGTCAAGAAACCATCTTCGGTTGGATTCTTTCCGGTCCAATACCTACGTGTGCTTCATCCTCTATCTCCGCCTTTTCAACTCGAGTCACGGTCAAGACAGACAGTCGGTTGAAAAACCTCCTCTTAAAGTTTTGGGAGGTGCAGGATCTCCCAAGGAAGCCAGTGAAAGAGTCTGATGCCATATGCGAAAACATCTTTATGCGCACCACATCTCGAGATGAGAGTGGCAAATATATTGTCACTCTCCCTTTCAAAAATCCTGATCACATTAACTTAGGACATTCAAGATCAATCGCACTGGCTCAGTTTCTGAGAAACGAGAATCGTTTAAACAGGAGCATTCCTTTAAAAGAGCAGTACGACTCCGTGATCCAGGATTATCTGGACTTAGGTCATATGGGACAAGTCCCCCCTTCTATCGATACTGGGAACTTTTACCTTCCACACCACGCTGTTTTTAAACCAGACAGCACTACCAGAAAAGTTCGCGTTGTATTCAACGCTTCCAGTCAATCCTCGAACGGTAAGAGCCTGAATGATGTCCTTCATGCAGGTCCCGTTTTACAATCCGATCTGACTATTCAGATCTTAAAGTGGCGTTTTTTCCGCTATGGCTTCAACGCTGACATTACAAAAATGTATCGTCAGATTTTAGTAAAGCCAATCCACACGCCATTTCAAAGGGTCCTTTATCGCAACACAGATCACGAGCTCTGTGACTATGAGCTCAATACTGTCACATTTGGGGTAAATTGCGCTCCGTTCCTGGCAATTCGCGTTTTGCAGCAGCTCGCAAAAGACGTGGTTGCGCAGTTTCCGCGTGCTAGAGACATCATTTCCAACTATATGTATGTTGACGATGTACTAGCAGGATCGCACTCCAAGCAATGCGCCATTTCCAGCATCAAGGAGCTCCAAGAAGCTATGAGTTCAGAACTCCTTCGTGATATTCCCAAGGACCACCTACTAAGGGAAGATTTCTTAGAATTTGAAGAGGCCAGCGTTGCTAAGACTTTAGGGATCCGATGGCAAGTAAACACAGACGAGTTCTTCTTTGCCCCTTCCAAAATACCGACAAAAGGTTCATTCACAAAACGTAAAGTCCTGTCGGAGATAGCCAAGCTCTTCGATCCAGCGGGATGGCTGGCTCCTCATCATTCGCGTGAAGATTTTCATGCAGGAAATCTGGCTCCACGAGCTTGGCTGGGATGATCCATTGCCGTCTGAGTTGGTTCAGCGGTGGGAAGAATTCCTCTGCTATCATCCCCGACTTGGTGATATTCGTATACCCCGATGGGTCGCTTTTCAGCCAGAAGCGACCATCCAGATCCACGGTTTCTGCGACGCCTCCCAAAAGGCTTACCGAGCAGCATTGTATGTTCGCGTGGAAGCAGGTTCCAAAGTGTCGGTCCACCTCCTGACGTCCAAGACCAGAGTAGCTCCAGTCAAGACAGTGTCGCTCCCGCGACTCGAACTGTGTGGAGCCGTTCTACTCGCGGAACTATCCTCAGGCCTTATTCCTCAGATGCCAGTAGAAAATTGTAAATTGTTCTACTGGACAGATTCCACAATTGTTTTGGCTTGGCTTCGCAAATCCCCATGCTCCTGGACAACATTCGTCGCCAACCGCGTTTCTAAGATCGGCCAAGTGACGGATTGTCAATCTTGGTCGCACGTGCGGTCAGAAAATAATCCAGCAGACTTAGCCAGCCGCGGAGTTTCGCCACAAGAGCTGAGAGACAGACAATTGTGGTGGAATGGACCTGACTGGTTAGGTCTATCTCGAGAACAGTGGCCAGTTCCAGCTGACTCGTGTCTGGAGACTGATATAGAGCAGCGTCCCATTAAAACCCACATTGCGGAACTGGCTCCATCGGATCCTCTTGACCGTTTCTCCGACTTCGGCAGAGCGTTACGGGTTCTCGCCAATGTTTTTAGATGTGCCAAGCGGTGTCGCCAACCCTCTTTGCTGTTTCCACCACAGCAACTCCAAAATAGTGAGCTTAAAGAAGCTCAGGAGCAACTCATTGCCTTAACACAGCGCAACTCATACTTGAGGGAGTATAAGTGCCTTCGTGACAAGCATGGCTTGCCAGTTTCCAGTCCGCTACTCAATTTTAACCCGTTCCTTGATCCAAAAGGAATCATGCGAGCTTCCGGTCGAATCAGCAGATCATGCAATCTAAGTTACGACGAACGGCATCCAGTAATCCTTCCATACTCATGCGCGTTTAGTCGTCTACTCATCCAATTCACGCATCGAATCTCGCTGCATGGCGGAAATCAGTTAATGATGCGCCTTATTCGCTCCAAGTACTGGATCCCGAAGAACAAGAAGGTTATTACATCAGTGACCAATTCCTGTCGGGTCTGTGTGGTATACAAGAAAAGGCTTCAAACTCAGCTCATGGGCTGTTTGCCTGAAGAGAGGTCGACTTTTTCACGTCCATTTACACATACTGGCATCGACTTTGCAGGACCGTTCGATATTAAGAACTACACGGGTCGTGCCTGCCTTATAACAAAGGGCTATGTATGTGTCTTTGTGTGCTTCAGCACAAAGGCAATCCGGCCAGGCGTACTCCCAACCGACCACGGTCTAGTGGCGCAAAACACTGTGTTTGGGTGGATCCTGTCTGGAGTCTGCAGCTAATAAGGTCCGCTCCCCCCTCCATTCATTTTTTTTTGCAATTATATTGCAAGGGGGGCGGAATGTCTAAGCCTAAAAGTAGGCACCGGCATCTGCAACTCCACATCCAACCAGTATTCTCTCCGCTAACATAACTTTTCATGTAATTTGTAATTACGTTAACAGCCTGCTGAGCAAGCTCAACAGGCTGTTACAATCAATACCAATTCGACAATAAAGAGACGAAGTATACAGCCAAAAACCGCGCGTTATTACTTTCACCCCGATATCGTTTTACGACCAAATAAGCACGACCAAACACGATCAAATGCCTGCTAAACACCCAAGAACACCGCAGAGCTATATTGCTTATTTTCTACAGATGTTGTATAACTCTATGAACTTGCTCTGGGGTCCCATGATTATGTCGAAAGCCAAATTGGTGATTAGGAATTGCATTCTGGACAGAGTCAACCTCAAAAAATCTTTCTAGAAATATTCTTTCAAAATTTTTTAAAAAAGTAGGGAACAGACTAATGGGTCGATATGACTCAACAAGGTTTTCTGGATTTCTGGTTTTTCAGGTTTAGTTAACATTGTTATAACAGCTCTTTTCCACATAGTTGGGAAATATTGGTTACGAAGTATGGAGTTGAAAAGAAGAACCAAAAACATCACTCCCTTCATTGGCAGAGCCTTAGCAACTTTGCCGTCTATACAATCAGAGCCAGGGGATTTAGTGATTTTAAGTTTGTATATCTGCAAGCAGACTTCCATAGGAGCATTAGATCTGATAGGTTGAATTTGATCAAGATCAGAATTTAAAAACGCTTCAGTTTCTTGTACTTGGATGCCAATTCAAAAGTCATGAAACTGTCATGTAACTCATCTGCAAAAACTGATGAAATTTGATCATCTTGTCGGACCGTCTTATAGAGATTCGCCTAAGTGGCTGTCGCTTGATACGACTCGTTGCCTTCCACAGATTGAAACCATGATTTCCATTTGGTTCAGCATTAAGGAGCATGTCCACAAAGTTGATTCTTAGTTTTAATAATTTCTCTTAGGTTTTTCTTTTTTAAATTAAAGATATGGATTCTGACTAATTATTTTGTTGGTTTACGGAAAGGTTATTACGTTTTTTTTTTACTTTTTTGAAGCTGTAAATACGTTTACCGATTTTGTTCCAAAAAAAAATGGACTGAACTGCGATTCGCTAAGATATATAAAAATCTTTACGTTTTTTTGTTTGTTAAGGCTCATTCTTGATTTCAACTACAATGCCAAACTTTTGTGTAAAAGTTTTCATTTGACATGTTGAAGTTTAATGGGACTTCGTCGATTCGACAAAGGTTACCTTTTGTGTATGTAAAATAGCCTTACCAGTCTAGAGTTAACGCTTGTCGCATGTTGTCGGATATTATATATTTTGGCCGCTGTTGTGCTCTTAGAGTAGCAACAGTAGGCTTTTGACATCACGAAAATGTTGTTTATATACAACTTTGGGCATTATTCAGCAGTTAGCTGGTAATGTTGGTAAAGTTAGTTGGTAAACATAACAAATACTTAATTCGTACAGTCATTATACTTTGATACCGAAGGTCTCATAGTATATTGGTTTTGTGCAATGTCCGTCATGGTGTCTGTCTGTCCGTCTGTCCGTCTGTCTGTCCGTCTGTCCGTCTGTCCGTCCGTATGAACGCAACTTTTTTCGACACCCGTAAAGCTAGAGACTTGAAACTTTGCAATTATGTTTATCTATAGACGGTACAGATAAAGTGTCAAGATTGGGTTGCCACGCCTACTAGGAGGCTGGGAAATCGATAAATTCGATAACTGAAAACCGATAAAACCAAGTATTTCTCACATTCTTACAGCTAGAGTTACCAAATTTTGCACGCAGATAGCTAGTCATGTCCCTGAAAAAACTGCATCAAAATGTTGGATGCCACGCCCACTCCTTCCGCCCCCATCATCCCTGCTCCTTGAAATTGGAAACGCCTATAGTTTTCACATTTTTTGGGCTAGAGGCACCAAATTTTGTGGCAAGATAGATATTGACGTTCCCCAAAAATTATGCATCAAAATTTTGGATGCCACGCCCCCTGATTCCGCCCCCATCCCCCCTTCTCCATGAAATTGGAAACGCCTATAGTTTTCACATTTTTTGGGCTAGAGCCACCAAATTTTGTGTCAAGATAGATATTGACGTTCCCCAAAAATATGCATCAAAATTTTGGATGCCACGCCCCTGATTCCGCCCCCATCCCCCCTTCTCCATGAAATTGGAAACGCCTATAGTTTTCAAATTTTTGGGCTAGAGCCACCAAATTTTGTGTCAAGATAGATATTGACGTTCCCCAAAAAAATGCATCAACATTTTGGATGCCACGCCCCTAATTCCGCCCCCATCCCCCTTCTCCATGAAATTGGAAACGCCTATAGTTTTCACAATTTTTGGGCTAGAGCACCAAAATTTTGTGTCAAGATAGGTACTGACGTTCCCCATCAAAACTTGGATGGCACGCCCACTGATTTCGCCCCCATCCCCCCTTCACCAAGAAATTGGAAACGCCTATAGTTTTCACATTTTTTGTGCTAAAGCCATCAAATTTTGTGCCAAGATAGATATTGACGTTCCCCAAAAAAATGTATCAAATTTTTGGATGCCACGCCCCTAATTCGGCCCCCATCCCCCCTTCTCTATGAAATTGGAAACGCCTATAGTTATCACATTTTTTGGGCTAGAGCCACCAAATTTTGTGTCAAGATAGGTACTGAAGTTCCCCATCAAAACTTGGATGCCACGCCCCATGATTCCGACCCCATCCCCCTTCACCGTGAAATTGGAAACGACTATAGTTTTTACATTTTTTGGGCTAGAGCCACCAAATTTGGTTGGAAGATATATGGTGACAACTACAAAAGGTCTGCATCAAAAATTAGGATGCCACGCCCACCTCTGCCGCCCACTATTTAAAATCGGAAATTTCGATATCTCTTATAGTTTTTAAGCTAGAGCCCGTAAATTGGGTAGAAAGATAGAAGGCAACATCAACCAAAGATGTGCATCAAAATTTTGAATGCCACGCCCAACTAATCCACCCGCCTTTTAAAATCTGAATCGGCTATATCTCTAACAGTTTTTGAGCTTGAGCCACCAAACTTTTTATGAATATAGATGGTGACAGTTAAAAACATTTGATTCAAAAATTTGGATGCCACGCCTACCTCTGCCGCCCACCTTTTAAATTTGGGAGTTAAGTTATCTTCCACAGTTTTTGAGCTAAAGTCACCAAATTTGGTAACATGATAGCTGGCGATGTTTACCACATGGCCCACTCCCTTCGCCCCTGCATTCCCCCTTATCAACCGTTCATTTACTGGTATCAAAGTATTCCGCAGTCGGTTGCGTCCGACTGCAACGTTTTTACTTGTTTTGTCATGTAAATGTAAAAAAGTAGTAATCATTGTCTGTAAATGCGATAGAAAGGACATATACTACAGCTGCCTGAGATTGGCTGTGGCTTCGTTGTCGATGCCAAACTGAGGCGTCTCTCACTTCCTGCAAATAATCGAAAGAATGGCAACGATCCGAACAATGATCTGGGCGCACGCCCCAACTGAGGAAAAAGACGATGCCCCTTAAAAATACTTTGTATGCGGAGCTCGACCGAGCGTACGGCCACTGCCCATCTTTCGACATTAAGATTCTTCTAGGCGGAATTCTACGGTTGCTCCGGAGCCAAGGTCTTATGAATGTTTCTTGTAGAACTCGACAAAATAAGACGAAAGTTTTATAAAAAATTTATCGATAACTCGCTTGGTTATCGAGATATAGTCAATAAAAAATTTTTGAAAAATAAACAATTAATTAATAGATTTCCGAAAAAAAGAGAATATCCTTAATAAAATTTATCGATATATCGATTTTTATCGAGTTATCGTTAAAAACGTAACCAAAATTTTTTGTATATTGAAGTTTAATAGATTTCTGAAACTATTACATAAGATTTATCGATGAATCGCTTAGTTATCTAGAAATCAATACTACAAAATCGAAAAATTAAAATAATTATATATGCGTGCACATAATGTTTTATACGAAATTCAACAATAAATATTTGTTTAACAAAAACCGCGCGGTTTTTTGACTGCGGCGCACTTTTTTATAACATCAAATTCTTTAGCGCTCTCAATTTTTCTCTAAATTTGCATTCCAAGTTAAAAATGATTGATATTTTTATATGTCTTAGGCCCAATATCTCAATGTCCGGTTAGTCAACTTATTCTAAGTTTAGTCGAATTTGATTTTCTCAATGTTCGGATAACACTTACCATTAAGTAGTATATTATGTCCGAATCACAATGATGTATAAAAACGAAAGCACATCCGTGCTGTTGGAACTTAGGTTTGATAATAGTCTCTTTATTTTAATCAAAAGAGTTCTTAGCCTAAATACATTATTGGGTTGCTTATGTATAAAGCTCTGTCGCAGCAGAGCGGCTTATGTATATGTATGTTTGTGTATTAATTTGATCGCCGGCTGCAGCGGTCGAGAGAGAGAGAGAGTTGTAGTATATGTATATGTGTATATGCAGAAGGCAAAGAATGCATATACATTTAATATACATATATAAGGCAAGCACTGGCTCGTAAGGGCTAAAGCGCTTACGTTGCGGATCCCACACTTCGCGATCGGCCCGCTCATAAGTGGCCGATCAGATTTCAAGTGCGCTGACCGTTTGTGTAGTTGCGTTATATTTGTATATACATAGCAACAAAGTGTTACTATGTCTGAAGGTTAAATACCCTGCAATATAGTGGGTATATGACAGATTGTCATGCATACTACATCTCCCTCCTTTTGAAAAATAACGTAACTTAGTGTAGTTATTTTATAATCTATGTTGCTATATCTTTTATTATTTATTATACTTTTTTTTTTTTTTTTTTCTTTATTTAAAGGTTTTTGTTTTGTATTATTTTTCATTTATTTATATATATATATTTTATGAAGATGATTAATTAATGAAAAGTTTTAGCCTATCTTTGTGTACTTTTTGTACCTTACTCTTTCTTTCCTTAATGAAAATGTTTTCTCTATCATCTATTATTTCTACTGTATAAGGGCCTAAATATACTGATCCTAGCTTATGGCCAGTTTCATTTCTTAATAACACCATATCTCCTACTTTTAATTCAAAATTAATTATATTTTTATCGTAGTATTCTTTATTTCTAATTTTATGTTTTTCTAACAAAATTCTAGCTCTTTTATAAGCTTGTTCTAATCTAGACTTACTTTCCTAAGCATAGTCTTCTATATTATACAATGGATCAATATTGTCTATTGTATTAAAATATTGTGGCAAGTTACTTTGCTTGCCAAAAACTAATTCATATGGACAATAACTATGTGCCATAGATGGGGTCGTGTTGAAACAGTATACAAAATATTTTAGCCACACATCCCAATCAGTTTTGTCGACAGAAATGTATGAACGAATATATTCGTTAAAAGTTCTATGGCTTCTTTCTACTGTTCCAACTGTCTGGTGGTGGTGTGCAGTAGACGTTATATTGTCTATTTTTAAATATTTGCATAAGTCGTTTATAATAGAATTTTTATATTCAGTTCCCATGTCCGTAATGAACGTCTTCATTGGACCGAACTGTAATATAAAAGATTCAAATATAGCTTTAGCGACAGTATTTGCATTTTTATTTGGGATCGGTATGGCAACAAGATATTTTGTTAAATCGCAAATAAGCGTAACTGCATACTCGTTACCATATTCAGATCTTTGTAATGGACCTATTGTGTCAACTATTACCCTGTCGAAAGCATTCAATGGTGTGTCGGTAATTGTTAAAGGAGTTTTGGTATGTGCTATTGTTTTTGACATCTGGCATTTTGGACATCTACGTACGTACTCTTTTATATGACGAGTCATATTTTTCCAATAGTAGTTTTTTTTTACTTTGGCCAAAGTTTTTGTTATGCCTGTGTGTCCTCCTTGTATGGGATTATCATGAAATGTAGACAAAATTGCTTCTTTTTCTGTATCGCTTGATACAATGGCTTGAGTAGCGCTACTCTTAATAATCTCAATGTATTATTGCCCATATTTATGAAATTGTCTATTGAAACCTGTTCAAAGATTATTTCATGCGGTGCCACTTTTAGTTGGCGTATATCATGCATACCGGCTTCCTTTTCGAGCCTTTGGAAAAATTGACCTAAGTCGATAACTGCATTAGTATACAGATCGCTAACATTTATTCTTGCAATGATTTTGTTTCCGTGTTTGAAATAACACAGATTTTCTTTCATATGCAAGGTTACTACTTTTCGTACATCGTCATTTGTGATGACTTCAAATACGTTGGGCTTAGAAGCTTTTTCAAGATTTTGCATAAGCAAAGGTTCTTGTTCTTTTCCTGCGCAGGATTTATTTTGTCTACTTTGTTGCCTGGTAGTGACTTTCAGGACTTTATTCTGTAAATCTTTTAATTCGGATATTGTTATCCTTGATAGGGCATCTGCCACGAAATTGTCTTTTCCCTTTAGATACTCGACTGTAAAGTCGTATTCTTCTAATTCGAGCCGCATGCGTGTAAGTTTTGAACTTGGATTGACCATAGAAAATAAATAGGTTAATGGTCTGTGGTCAGTTTTCACTGTAAAGTGTTTTCCATAAATATATGGTCGAAAATGCACTATTGCCCAGTGAATTGCTGCTAATTCTTGTTCTGTTGTGCTTTTATTACTTTCACCCTTTGTAAATGAACGTGATGCGTATGCAACTGGAAGTTGGAGTCCATTATAGTTTTGAGTTAAAACGGCTCCACACGCTTGCTTACTAACATCCGTTATTATGCAAAATTCTTTGCTGAAGTCTGGTTATTGTAGTAATGTTGGTTGAATTAGCTTTTCTTTAAGGTATTGGAATGCATTTTGGCATTCAACTGTCCATTCAAAAGGAACATTCTTTTTACATAATCGTGTTATGTGCCGTGAATATTCAGCGAAGTTGTTTATAAATCGTCTATAATAGTTGCAGAAAGCAACGAATCGTCTAGCGCTGTCCGCATCATGTGGGACTGGGTAGTTTTTACTGACGTCGTATTTTTTGTCGTCTGGCAAGATTCCTTTATCTGTGCATTTGTGACTTCATGCATGAAAAATGAACATTTTTGTGGATGTAATTTAAGGTTGTATTTCCTACATTTGTCAAAAACATCAGTTAAGTTTTTAAACATATGTTTTTCGGAACAACCAATAACTATTAAATCATAAATCATAAATATAAAGGAAAGCTTGCGAAGATTCAAGGTCAGAGAACGCTATAGTCATCATTCTCTGAAATGAATTTGGCGCTATTTTTAAGCCGAATGGTAATCGCGTGAAGCGATATGAGCCATTGCTCGTTGAAAATTAAGTTATATTTCTTGAACTTTCTTCGAGTTCAATTTGATGAAAACCTGACATTAAGTCAAGGCATGAGAAATATTTTGCTCTACCTAGTTGATCTAATATATCATCAATTCTAGGCAGTGGAAATTTATCGGACAGTAGTTTTTTATTAATTTGACGATAGTCAATTACTAATCGCCATTTTTTATTTTCTGAGCCTGGAAGGGCTTTCTTTGGGTCAAGTAAGAGTGGGCTGTTGTATTCTGACACAGACGGTTCGACAATGTTGTCGTTGATCAATTTTTCAACTTGTTTTTGTATTTCTCCTGTTTGACTATGCGGGCTTCGAAAGTTCTTGATGTACACCGGTTCATTATCTTTTAGTCTCAGTTGTTGTTTGTAGAAGTTATTTGTTGTGATTGATTCGGTTTCAAGACCGAATATGTCACTATACTTGGTACATAAATTGGTTAATTCTGACTTGAATTGTTGGGGAAAATTTTTTTGCTAGCTGAGATATGACAGTTTTTTCTTGATGTTCTTGATTTGTGTGAACTACATCGTAGTTCGAAAGTGATTCATGTTTTAAGTTATTTATCGTAACTAATTGATCGGTACTAGTTGTATTTAGTAAACGGACAAACGTATTTTGAGATGTTGCAACTGTGTTTGCAACATATACACCAGGTTTGATTTCCTGATTTGGAATAAATACACCATCTTCTTTTGAAGTTAGCGTGACTTTTCGGGCAACTTGAGATCTTGCTGGCAGAAGTATTGAGTTTCTACCAGAGTCATATGTTATTGGAACATGGATCGGATATTTTAGATTATTTGGTCTAATTATAAACCAATCTTCCGATGGTTTGAAATCGAGTTGACAATTAAATTTTTTTATAAAATCAATGCCTATTATTCCATCACATGGTATAGCGAAATCTAAATCAACTATGTGAAAATTGTGTGGAATTATATATTTTCCTGTCTGAATCTCTATTGATGCTAGACCCTTGGATTTTAAAATCTCTTTACTTACGCCCTGAATGTTTATTACATTATTAGGCTGGATGTCATGAAAGACATCAGAAGTTTCTTTAAGTATTGAGATGTCTGCACTTGTATCTATTAAAAATGTAAGTTTTTTACCTGTTGACACGTGGTCAAATGAAACAAAAATGTTGAGACTAAAATTTATCGTATGAACTTTGGTGTTTTCTATTGTTGTGTATCTAAAGGTTGCTCGGAGTTTCCCGAGACATTTTGGGTTACTCTGACATTGTTATGGCCTCTGTTTGAGTTGCCATGGCCTCTAGAGTTTCCTCTATTTTGGCCTCGAGAATTGCCTCTGTTATTATTGTAGTATTGTCCTTGACCGCCTCTGTTGTAAGGTCGGCCTCTATAGTTACCTCTTCCGCGGTTTCCGCCACGTTGAGAGTAATTTTCATAGAACAATACAGCGTTGGACTGTCCAGTTGCCTCTGTGCAACTGTTGACAAATTTGGATATCGCATCATTCATGTTATTGAATGTGCCAGCCTGCATGATACGTTTTACATTATCGTTAGCACAGTTTTTGGTCATTGCCTTAACTGCTTCGGCTGTACTGTATTTATTGGCCAGTTCCGGCGTTTAACCATCATTTATATATGCGCCTTCCAGAGCTCTTGTTAACTGCTGAACCTCTTGTATATACTGGCTGGCAGTTTTGCTTCGTTGTTGCAAGTTAAGTAATTTGGCTGACAATACTTCTACTGACTCGCCTTTTACTGTGCTTGATAGTTTTGCAATAATTTGAGCGATCGTTTGCTCATTGCCAATCAAGTTTCTTGCGTGGCCTTTTAATTTTGTTTTTATAAGTTGTATGGCCGTTGCTTCGTGGTCACCTTTAATGGTGTCTACTAGACTTAAAGCGTCTTTGAAGCTTTGTAGATTTTCTGCTTTACCATCGTACTCAAATAGAAGAGACGAGGCTGTTTTCAGAAAATCTACTACTGTTTGGGTCATTTTATTCAATTCTTGTTTATTATCATCTGGGTCAGAACACTCCTGTTCTGACAATTCAGTGTTAATAAAGGGTTTTAGTTCTTGTGAATCTTGGAGTTGACTTGGGTCAAACTCAATTGGAAAGTATGGGTTGGATGGAATGTTCAATGTAATGTTATGTCTATCACTCACATGTTTTAGTCTTGCGGCCAATGAACGTAAGGTTTTTAGACATTGTTATTCATTATGAACATTTGTAAGTTTATTTTTTATTGAGTCTACTAATCCACTGATGTTATTGTATTCAGTTATTAGTATTGTGGTGTGGTAGATAAGCGTATCGACTTTTATTTGTGTATCTTTATTGATACATTTATAGGATTTTTCAAATTTTTCTTTGAATGAAGTTATTCGTCGCGCTATTTCCTGCCATTCCATGAGTTATTCACTTTTATCGATGCAATCGCACCATTGTGTAGTAACTCCATAGACAATATTGCCCATACTTTGTTTGGGAAATCTGGGTCTTTCTTAAGCATACGTTCTAACAGAGTTTTTATCCTGATACTTTGATGTATATCCATCATACAATTATATATACATGTAAAGGGGTATCGATATGTTGCTGTTTCGATAGGTATCGATGCTCAGCTGTTTTCGTGCATACACACGATCGTAGTAGTAAGTAGCAAGTCGTCAAGCGTACAAGAAGTACATATAAGTCGGAAAGTAGAAATTGCCGCGAGTTAAGTTGAACACTCTAAGTTGCTTAAGTTGAAAGTTGTTTAATATTAATCGTCGTGGATTTGAAATCGATCTTTTATATGCGTTAAATATTGTTACTCATATTTATTTAATAAACATTACAAACATTATCATAATAATCATTACATTTGGGGGCTCAACCGTGTCTAAATATTGAAGTTAACAGCCTAAATAATTAAAGTTTTTTTTTTTTTTTTCTTACAATTCAAGTATATTTACAATCTGTCTAGCAGACAATAAGCAAATTAGATCAAAATATTACATAACGTGGGGAAAGGGCGTCACAGGAAATAATTAAAGTAAAAAATTATAAATTTGCTGATAAAAGTTGAAACTACGCAGTAGCAAATGCAAAGCCGCAAACTACATAAGTACATACATATGTAAAGTTGTGTTCGTATGCATATACAGGAAAAATGAGACCTACACATACACCGGTAGAAAAGAAAAAGAACAAAAAAGATCAGGAAGTATGTACAAGCAAGAAAAAGAACGCAAAACGCAAAAGTGAAAGAGAATTGTTTCAAGAAATAGACATGTCGGAAATTGACGAAACAGAAGAAGCAGTGGGAAAAATTACTCTAGCATCGACAAATAAGGAAAACGACGCAAAAGGCAAAAGTGAAATAGAATTTTTGCAAGAAATAAACATGGTAAAAATGGAAGAAACAGTTGAAGAAAACAGTAAAAGTTTACGAGAAATTTTTAAGTTGTTGTCGCTAAAAATACAAGTGGACGAGATCGAACACGCGGAAAGTAAAATAACGCCGGACAGTTTTGCTAAAATTATACCAGACTTTTACGGTCACAGTGTTCCAGTCGAATATTGGTTTAATAATTTCGAACAGAATGCAGAAGCATACGAGTTAAGTGAGAAACAAAAATATGTACAAGCACGAGGCAAAATGTCGAAGTCGGCTAAATTGTTTCTAGAATCTGTGTTTGTTAGTACATATCAGCATTTAAAAGACGCCATAGTGGAAGAATTCAAGCGAGCATATTCTAGCGCAGATGTGCACAAAAAATTAAGAGAACGCGTCAAGTTGCCTGATGAATCCCTTCACGATTATGTTCTGAACATGCGAAAGCTAGCCGCTCTCAGTGCCGACATAGACGTGGTTTCAGTGATCCGCTACATAGTCGATGGCCTACGTATTAAAACCGAATACAAATACAATATGTACATGTGTAAGGCATTCTACGAATTGCACGAGAAGTACGCGGTGTATGAACAAGTAAAGGAGAACGAAAATAAAAGAACACAATTAGACAGTAGTGGCAAAAAAAATGTGCAAAGTGTAAAACAAAGTCGTTGTTTTAATTGTGGCTCATCAGAACATTTGCGAAAAGATTGTAAATCGGAAACTAAGTGTTTCAAGTGTAAAGGTAATGGACACATTTCAAAAAATTGCCAACAATTAACCAAGAACGTTAACGTTGTAAAAGAGAGCAACCGTTGCAAAAAAATTGTTTTGAATGACGTCATAGTCGAATGCTTAGTTGATACCGGCTCCGACGTATCAATAATAAAGAACAGTGTATACAAAAATATAAAAAACGTCGAATTGCAAAGAAGTCATTCAGTTTTGCGCGGCCTTGGTGCAGTACAAACGCTGCCGATAGGTGAATTTTCGGGAACGCTACAAGTCGATGGTATCACAGGTGTACAGAAGTTCGTCGTCGTGCCAGACGCTAAGATGGAGTATGACGCCTTGCTCGGATACGATTTTGTATCCAAGTTTACTATGGTGCTGGATGAGAAAGGGTACACATTCATGTTGACAGCGGCGTGGGAGCACGATGAACCTCTCAGAGAGTTAAGTATATATATATATATATATATAATAATATATATATATATATATATAATGTGGTTCAAACTGAGATTGATATACACACCCCTCCGCAGTTTATACCAATGGTCTCGTCGTTGATTGAAGCATATAAGCCGTCAGAATTGCCGATACAGTCTCCAGTTGAACTGAAGATCATACCAGATGGGCAAATTACTCCATTTCGACAGCAGCCAAGTCGACATTCGCCAGTCGAATGTGAGGCCATCCGGAAACAAGTTGACGAGTGGCTAAATACAAACATTGTTCGGAAGTCTACATCCAACTTCGCAAGCAGAGTGGTGATCGTAAAAAAAAGGACGGCTCAAACAGAATTTGCATTGACTTCAGGCAGTTGAACAATATGGTGCTTAAGGATTGTTTCCCAGTTCCGCTTATGGACGATGTACTGGAAAAGTTGCAGGCTGCCAAGATTTTTGTCGTTATGGATCTGGAGAATAGTTTTTTCCACGTACCCATTGAAGAGGAGAGTCGCAAATACACTGCTTTTGTGACAAAGGAGGGCCTGTACGAGTTCAACAAAGCCCCGTTTGGATTTACCAATTCACCTGCAGCATTTATACGTTTCGTTAACAGTATTTTCGACGGTCTTATCAGACAAGACGTGATGCAATTATATATGGACGATATTATAATTTATGGACTATCGGAGGATGAATGCGTGACGAAGTTGAAGTTGGTGTTGAAAGTCGCATCGGAGGCTCAGTTGAAAATTAAGTGGAAGAAATGTCGTTTTTTTGAGAGGAAAATAGAATTTTTAGGACATACAGTTGAAGGTGGAAAGATCTGGCCTGGCCAGGAAAAGACAAACGCAGTCAAGCAGTTTGCAATGCCCAAAAATATAAAAGCAGTACAGTCTTTCTTAGGCTTAACGGGTTTCTTCAAAAAATTTATTCAAGGATACGCACAGATAGCTCGCCCGTTGACAACATTGTTGAAAAAAGACGCGAAATTTAAGATTGGGACTGCTGAGATGAACGCCATTAACCAGTTGAAGCATGCGCTATGCACAGAGCCGATTCTGCGAATTTACAGTAAATATGCACCCACGGAGTTACACACAGATGCTTCAGCTGACGGATTTGGTGCAACTTTACTTCAGCGATTTGATCAAGAACTGCACCCTGTATTTTTCTGGAGCAAGAAAACGTCGTCATCAGATGCTAAGCGTCACAGTTATATACTGGAAGTAAAAGCTGCCCATCTTGCTATGCAAAAGCTCAGACATTATATTTTGGGAGTAAACTTTACGTTGGTAACAGACTGCGCTGCGTTCTCCCAAACCGTCAATAAAAAGGATGTTCCAAGAGAGGTTGCGAATTGGATCATGTGCATGCAGGATTATACTTTCGAAGTGGTACATCGACCAGCAACAAAAATGAGACACGTAGACTTCCTCAGTCGATATCCCGTCGTGCTTACAATTGGCACTGAAGTCTCTGCACGTCTGAAAAAAGCACAGAAGGACGATGCATTAATCAGCGCCATACTGGAAGTTCTCAAAACACAGCCGTACGATGGATATAAGCTTAAAGGACAATTGGTCTATAAAGTCGTTGATGGAAATGAGTTGGTGGTGGTTCCTAAGAAAATGGAACACGAGATAATATGCGAAGCGCACAATGTGGGACATTTTTCGGTTCAGAAGACCATGCACGCCGTTCAGCAGCAATTTTGGATTCCGCATTTGGAACGAAAAATTGCTCAAGTTGTCAAGAGCTGTATAAAATGCATTATTACAAACAAAAAGCTTGGTAAGCAGGAAGGATACCTTTGCTGTATTGACAAAGGTGGCCAACCATTGCACACACTCCACGTCGACCATCTAGGGCCAATGGACGCAACGTTGAAAAAATACAAATACATTTTTGCAATGGTGGATGCATTTTCCAAGTTTGTATTTTCCAGTAAAATCAACCGGCTGTGAGGAAGTGCTAAGGAAACTACGGGATTGGTCGGACGTTTTCGGTATGCCATATCGTATAATTAGCGATCGTGGATCTGCGTTTACGTCAAACGCGTTTGAAGAGTACACAAAAATGAATGCTATCGAGCATGTTTTGACAACAACAGGAGTTGCAAGGGGAAACGGACAGATTGAGCGAGTAAACAGGTCGATATTGTCCATTATGTCCAAACTGTCGTCAGAAGAACCGGCTAAATGGTACAAGTGGGTGTCGCAAGTGCAAGTCGCAATCAATTCGCATATTAATTGCTCTACGCTAAAGTCTCTGTTTGAGTTGTTATTTGGAACAAAGATGCAGGTCAAGGTCAGCGATAAACTGCTACAGTTGCTCGAACAGGAAAGGTTAGAAGATTTTGATGCAGAACGTCAGCAGTTACGCGAAGAGGCCAAAGTGCAGATATCTAAAGCGCAAGAGGCTTATAAAAGAAACTATGACAAAAAGCGTAAAGGCGATCATGTGTACAAAGAAGGCGATTTGGTAGCAGTGAAGCGAACACAATTTGTTGCGGGTAGAAAATTGGCAGGCAGTTTTCTTGGACCATACGAAGTTATCAAAGTCAACCGTTGCGGACGTTATATCGTTCGAAAAACTGCAAATGTAGAGGGTCCGAACACAACGTCTACAAGCGCGGATAATATGAAGCTATGGAAATATGTGGAACAGAATGAAGAGTTAATGTCGTCTGGGACAGACGACGAGATTTAGGATGGCCGAGTGTAAAGGGGTATCGATATGTTGCTGTTTCGATAGGTATCGATGCTCAGCTGTTTTCGTGCATACACACGATCGTAGTAGTAAGTAGCAAGTCGTCAAGCGTACAAGAAGTACATATAAGTCGGAAAGTAGAAATTGCCGCGAGTTAAGTTGAACACTCTAAGTTGCTTAAGTTGAAAGTTGTTTAATATTAATCGTCGTGGATTTGAAATCGATCTTTTATATGCGTTAAATATTGTTACTCATATTTAGTTAATAAACATTACAAACATTATCATAATAATCATTACATACATATATAAATTTAATTTAACCAAAATTTTATTAGTATAGTTTTTATTATTATTTTTTTTTTATATAATTTTTTTATTTTTATATATTTTTTTTCATTCGATTCTAGATTTTATCTAGATCGTTGGCCTTGCTTAGGTACTTTTTCCTTAGGCACTTATTATGTAGTTTGTACAATTTAAATAGCACATTTGCGCTTAGAATAACAACAATAATTATTAACAGAGTATTTGTTATTCCTAAATCTATGCTATTAGATTCTACTTTATTTATAACATTAGCGGTGGAATCCACCGTTTTTGAATCTACGATGCCCATTTTGGGTAATTCTATATCATAAACGTTGTCCGTTTTGGATATTATGTTGTTATTTAAATTTCCTATTTTGAAAATCTTTAAAATGTTTTTTTTTCAAATTTACATTCGTTTATTACTGTTCCTACAGTGACAATAATTGCATTATAATTAAAATAATTTGTATTTTATACTTATTAGCTTGCTTTTTTTTTAAATTATAAATTTTAATAATATCGGCGTCTAAAACGCACGATCCTAATACACCTAATACGTGGGTGGTGAGAAATTCCTACGCCTTTTGGCTTACAATATCCTACCTATTATTTCGCATAGCTTTACAGGCTATGCTTCTAATCGGGCAGAAATGATTCCGCTCGATTGTACAATATATAATATTTTTTTTTTACATTAATATATGTTTATGCATCGCAGTGCATTTTAAAATACGATAAGAAAAAAAACAAAAACTATTACGATGAGCACACTTGGAAGTGCTGTCGGTTCACTTTTCCGTGGCTTGATGCGCCGGACGGTGCCGGTGCTGGCTGCACAGGCTTCTTTCTTTTTGGTGGGGGACCGGTGCCGGCAGCACAGGTGTACTCACAATGCGGTGAGTTTAGTGGTCCCTCGCAGTCATCCGGGCAGCGTTTTGGTCTCCTTGGCAGTTGCTTGGGTAATGGAGGTTTGGTTATTATATTTTCATGTATTATGTTTATTTTAGCTGAGTGAGTTTTTGTGTTTGGGCATTTATCTGCGAGTCTTGATTTTAGATAATCAAGCTCGGCTTGTAGTTTTTGGGCTGTTGCCCACGCGGGAGGTGGCGTATTTGCATATAATAGCCACTTTATGTGTGCTATTCTCTTTTTAATTTTGTTTTGCACACCTCCGCGTCTTCCCATAACACTAGACTCTACTCACTCAGACTTTTTTTTTTTGATGTTCCATTTGTTCCAATCAATCACCCGTGGTTGTGTTATTCTGCTACTGGCTCTGCTTCCGACGCTGCTGCACCTTTTCCTCGCTGCTTGTCTGCTTATTGATGTAACTGTTGCTGCATTTGGAATGCTCTTCGTTTTGATTGCCAGTGAAACGATGTTTAAATGCTGCAGTTTCTTTTGTGTTTCCGGTGTAAGTTTGATGTAGTCTTGTTGCTGAGCACGAAACAGGGTTCAGCTAGAAGCTCACCATTGGGCGCATCCAAAACTTGTTGATGACATCCAAAAGATCAGCTCCGGTTGCGTTCTTTGCAAGCGGGTAAAACTGCTGCAGAATTGTATCCTTGTTATTGTTGCCGTTGTCCTGCTGCTCCTGCAGCCTTCGTGACACTTGTCACGGTCGCCATATATTATGTCCGAATCACAATGATGTATAAAAACGAAAGCACATCCTTGCTGTTGGAACTTAGGTTTGATAATAGTCTCTTTATTTTAATCAAAAGAGTTCTTAGCCTAAATACATTATTGGGTTGCTTATGTATAAAGCTCTGTCGCAGCAGAGCGGCTTATGTATATGTATGTTTGTGTATTAATTTGATCGCCGGCTGCAGCGGTCGAGAGAGAGAGAGAGAGTTGTAGTATATGTATATGTGTATATGCAGAAGGCAAAGAATGCATATACATTTAATATACATATATAAGGCAAGCACTGGCTCGTAAGGGCTAAAGCGCTTACGTTGCGGATCCCACACTTCGCGATCGGCCCGCTCATAAGTGGCCGATCAGATTTCAAGTGCGCTGACCGTTTGTGTAGTTGCGTTATATTTGTATATACATAGCAACAAAGTGTTACTATGTCTGAAGGTTAAATACCCTGCAATATAGTGGGTATATGACAGATTGTCATGCATACTACAGTAGGTATACATAGAGGAGTCAAATCGCGTTTTCCCAACTGCCGCAAAAATGCGTTGTGGAGGAGCCACCAGCAGACCATTTGCGTAGCTAAAAAAGTGCAAGTCATTCATGCGCCGGCGCTTGTCTCGGTACAGACGGAGTGCCAGCAATTTGCTATGTATACGTCTGTATGTCAGCAAGATGATCGCCGTTAGGTGTATGTATGTATGTTTGTCTCTGTATGCTGTTTGCTCTGAGCGGCTGTCTATTGTGGAAGGGGGAAAGCAGCAGCAGAGTGCGAACAACAACAACACATGTGCATATGTACACCTACGGAGACATATGTATGTAAATGCGTTTGCTTCTTTTCAGTATTTCTTGGCTCCGATATGAAATGTAGCAAAAATCATTAGGGCGAATGTATACCTAAATACACATATATATGTGTGTATGTATGTGCGCATGCATATTTTTTCAGTTTTTGGTGGCTCTCAAGTGATTTGGGATTTTGCTACTTTTCTAGCAACGTATATCAATGTGTGTGTGCATGTGTATGTTCATGTGCAGCACATTTGAATGTATGCGTAGCAATTGTTGACCTGTCTCAATTTTTATGATTTTTAGCAATTCTATTACAAGTTAAGGTCACCTATAAAATTCATGTTATTAAATGATAATTTTTTATTTATTTTTAAAATTCTTCTTAATCATCAAGGTGCATTGTCCATTGTTCATTATATGACAAATAATAATTAATATATTTTAATATATATATGTATATAATTATGTACTCTTGACCCTTAAAAATCATAATTAAATACATAATAAATGCCGACAGCCAATATTTAAAATTCCCAGTGGAACCTCAAAGGGTGGATCTGCAGTTCTTATACGATCATCAATTGCTCATACCCAAAACGAACCAACGTCAGGACTGAATATCCAAGCTGCTAGTGTGAGTGTGCAGACAAACGGTGGGTGCATCAAAATCTCGTCAATATACCTGCCTCCAAGTCAGCCTTGGTCTAAAACTGACTTTGAGCAACTCATTTTAAGCTTGGGCGACAAATTCATTGCAGGCGGTGACTTTAATGCAAAGCACCAATGGTGGGGCAATGTAAGATCGTGCCCTCGAGGGAAGCGACTACAAGAAGCCATCACCAGTAGTACATGCGAAATTCTAGCCACTGGAGAGCCAACGTTTTACTCTTATAACACTCGGCTAACACCTTCTGCGCTTGACTTTTTTATTGTTAACGGAGTTGCATTAAATAGGCTCTCAATAGAAACTAAGTATGAGCTCTCCTCAGATCACCTGCCAATTGTAGCAACATTGCACCTTGTACCGCAACAAAAAACCAGAAAGGTACTTATTCTCCCACGAGGCTCCTGCGTTGAGGCTTTTAAAACTGATCTGGAGAGAAGAGTAAACCTCAACATGGAAATAAACAGCCCAGACGATATTGAAGATGCAAACTCAATCTATTTGAAAAACATTCTGCTGGCTGCATCTTACGCTTCGCCGATCTTTCAACGCTCACCCAACCAACGAAGGCAAACTGTTCTTCCCCCAAACGCCGATGCACTCCTACGCCTGAAAAGAAGAGTGAGAAGGGAATATGCAAGGACGGGTGATAATCGTATTCATCAAATCTACGTAAGATTATCTAACCGTTTACAAAAGGTTCTTACTAAGATCAAGCAAAGTAGAATTGATGAAATTCCAGAAAGCGCTGGTCCGGATGCGTCATTTAACTACACTCTCTGGAAGCTTACGAGCCGATTTAAAAGAGCTGTCATCCCGAAGACTCCGCTAAAAGACCCGGCAGGCGGGTGGTGTTACTCCAGCGAGCAGAAGGCTGAAGTCTTTGCAAATAGCCTAGAAGAAAGATTTAAGCCTTTTAATTTTACATCTGCAGCTACTCGAAGGGCTGTTAAGCTTAAATTGGAAATGCCGTTTCAAATGTCACTGCCAGCTAACCCAGTCACACTGCAAGAGGTGGAGCAACAAATTAAAAAGCTAAAAGTCAAAAAATCCCCTGGTGAGGACCTTCTGGATAACAGGACGCTAAAACTGCTACCCAAAAAAGCCATGCTGTTTATAGTTCTGCTTCTCAACAGCATCCTTAGGATAGGTCATTTTCCTAACAGCTGGAAAACCGCTCTTATCTCAATGATACCAAAGCCAGGAAAGCAGCACAATGAAGTTGATGGATACAGACCTATTAGTCTGCTCTCAGCACTAGGGAAGATGACGGAAAGGGTGATCCTCAACCGCATCCTGCAACTCGAGCCGGTGACTCAACGAATTCCAAGGTGGCAGTTTGGATTTCGACAAGGTCATGGCACGCCCGAACAGCTTCATCGAGTGGTCAATTTCTCGCTAAATGCAATGGAGCAAAAAATGTACTCAGTAGCTGTGTTCATGGATATCCAGCAAGCTTTCGACAGGGTGTGGCACGATGGCCTGCTCTACAAACTAAAGAGCATTCTTACGCAGCGGCTATTTCAGCTTGTAAGTAGCTTTTTAAGGGACAGAAGCTTTAGAGTTGTTGTTGACGGTGCGAAATCCTCGAAGCGCCCAATCTGCGCAGGCGTCCCTCAAGGCAGCGTTCTTGGGCCAACACTCTACACGTTATATACAGCTGATATGCCTTCTTTGAGTGTAGTTAATCGGATTGACCAGAACGATGTTCTTATAGCAACCTATGCGGATGATACAGCAGTACTGACCAGAAGCCGCAGCATCGATCTCGCCACTGAAGCTCTACAACAATACGTGTGCAGTTTCGAAGACTGGGCTCTTAAATTTAACATAGGCATCAACAGCAGCAAATGTGCAAATATTACTTTTGCCACAAGACCATTGTCATGCAGAGGCATATCGATGCTTGGAGCCACGATAACGCACAAGAGTTCACACAAATACTTGGGAGTCCTACTCGATAGGAAGCTAAATTTTAAAGCCCATACTACCATGGTTCGGCAGTCGGTGATGGGAAAGGCCAAAAAGATGGAGTGGCTACTTGCTGCCAGGAACAAGCTGTCACTGAACAGCAAAGTATCAATATATAAGTCCATTCTAAGCCCAATATGGAAGTATGCGCTACCAATTTATGGCACTGCGGCAAAGTCAAATTTAAGCAAAATAAGAGCACAGACCCAAATACTTAGGCGAATTTGTAACGCTCCTTGGTACGTCCGAAATAGAAATATAAAAAAGGATTTAAAGGTTCCAAAAGTTGGGGACGTAGTGCAGGAGCTAGCAACAAACTATCAGCAACGCTTAGGTGGTCATTCCAACGAATTAGCCAGACGCCTCACTAGAGAAAATATGCTAAGAAGATTAAAAAGGTGCCATCCAGAAGATCTCCCAACGAGAATACTAAGTTAACTAATAAAATAAATATAAAAATAACGTATAGAATATACAAAACCATAATCCCTAAGTGTCATCTGTGATCTATTGTTCCCTCCTTTAATGTAAAACTAGATTAAGTTGCCACTCCGGTAGCAGGAAGCTCGTTATAAATAAATGCAACATTTTTACAGAGAAAAAAAAAAAAAAAAAAAATATTTTAAATTCGAATTTGGCGCGCATTTGTATCTGCCTACAAAACACAGGCAATTTCTGTTGGTGACATACAGACGTATACACATTAAATTGACATTTGTAAGACATTTTTTCGCCAGTTGGGAAAACGCGATTTGACTCCTCTATGTATGAGTGCTTAGTGCTTATACGTTTTAAAGGGCTTTTATTCAGCAAGTCCCAATTGGCTTCGTAAATAGAGAAATCTAGTTTCTGGTAGTGGTTTCGTCAAAACATCAGCCAACTGCTCATCTGTAGGAAGATACTTGATAGAAATTAGTTCCGTTTCAATTTGTTCTCGAGTGAAATGATATTTAATATCTATATGCTTAGTTCTTTTGTGGCAGGTTGGATTATTCGCTATACTTATGCAATCCTGGTTGTCATCAAATATAGTTATTGGTTCATTTAATTCAAGCTTTATTTCATTTGTTAAGGATTTTAACCATAAGGCTTCTCTAACACTTTCAAACAAAGCCATGTACTCTGATTCAGTAGATGAAGCAGCAACTGATTTCAGTTTCATGGTACTCCAGCAAATAAGACATTTTTCAAACATTTTAAATAAGTATCCAGTTGTGCTTCGTCTGTCTGTTTCGTTTCCCGCCCAATCAGAATCGGCATAGTCAATAATAATATTTCCAGAATTAACATTCTATGTGAAAGTTAATTTTAAATCAACAGTGCCTTTTAGATTTCGTAGTAGTCTTTTTAGACTGCCATAATTCTTTATTATTATTATTGGTGTACCTACTTAATATACTTATTGATGTACTTAAATCTGGGCGAGTACATAACATAATGTACATCAAGCATCCAATTAAGTTACGACATGGCGCATCATGCGTCTCTTCTGATTCTAAGACCCGTTTTACACGTTGAACTTTTCTGATGATTTTTTTTTTTTATTCTGTTTTAAAACTTCTTCGCAAATCTGGTCGCATTTACACGATGAAGTTTTTCTTTCAATGTTTTCTTTGTAAATCCAGCTCTGATTTGAATTTATTGTCGATAGACATACATTTCGCACCGAATTCAACAAGTTCTTTGGTCCAAAACATTTTTATTAATAATTTATAAGCCACAACATGTTATGATCCGGCCTTCTCTTCCCAACACTGTATCGATTGCCGGCTAGCAAATCGGTTACCTAGGGATGGATACGACCTCGATACAATGTGGGCCGGAGTGACAAAAATTTATATTTTTAGAAAAACTAACAACAAACGGACAAGCAGCAAATCTTCGCGGAATCAGACAACTTTAGAAATACATATGGTAAACAGGTGTTGACATTTACCCCAATGTGCCCTCCCTACCTATGAGTTGGCATTTTTAAAATTACCGCCAACTCCCTAAACACAACTACACAACAGTTTACCCATAAACAGTTTAACACATAAACAACTACTCACACATGTTAACTAAACAATAACAACCTTATATTTATTCATTTAAATTGAAACATTTTTTATCTTAAATAAGATTTACTTTATATAAATAAAAAAATAAAATGATAAATTAAATAAACATAAACGAAAATAAACAAAAAAAAACTAATAAACGAAAAACAAAATAAACATTAAACAAAAACTAAAGAAAGAAATAAATACCATAAATAAATAATAAATTACATTAAATAATACTGATTAAATAAATAATACATAAATAAATAACTAGCGGGCAGCGGTGATGAATATGCGAATGAATATATTTATTTTTGGGAGGCTGCTCGCTGGGCTGCGGCCCACTGTGCCTGTGGCTGGGCTGGATGTTGGTGTGCGTGCGCGTGAGTGCGCGCAGGCAGCTGGCGCAATAGCAGCTGTGGACTGCGTCGACAGCTGGGTACGACGGCGCTGATTTTTAAGGTATTAGGTGCTAAATAAAAACCCAGACGGGTTGGCCAATCCTCGTCCAGTGGTCTCGCTGGCTGATCTCGGCCGCTCGGAATGGTGTGCAGCAGTTGCCGGTGTCCACCTGAACTGTTTAAATAAATTAGCGACACAACACCATTACCGCCACTATTCAACATAGAGCCCCTTCACTTTTTCCATACCTGTCTCTATGTCCAGGGTTCACAATTTTATCCCCTTTTTTTCCACTTTTCTTGTAAAGCTTTCAACTGCTGCTGCTTCTGCCTCTGCTCAAATTTGACTAATCACGGCTAAGCCTCTCTTCTTCTTCCTCTCTACCCAGTCACATAGCAAACCTACCTTAATCGAGTATCGGGCGCCAGCACGACTCTCCACCCCTCGTTCAACGCCTCGACCATCGATAAATACAATTCCGACCATAACACCACACTCCGGTTCGCTGGTGTGTGCGAAGAACAGGAGTGCTTACAGGCGGCTCCTTTCCGCTACGCTGCCCAACGCAGGTCATCGCCCGCGCCCTTAGATCAAGAGTCTCATGCTCTACCGACTGAGCTATCCGGGCTAAGATTCGACGCTCTGGGGGTCACTGTTTCAGGTCCTTCGCGTGAAACACTCCAAGCGGATTCCCCTGCAGCTCGTACAGGCACCTGCCCACTGGCCTAACCACTCGACACTTGGTGAAGCGACTGCAGAATTTGGCGCTTAGATTCTTCGCGAAGTCGCTCAGCACAAAGTTTCGCTTGAACACCTCTTGACCGGCGGTAAACTTAACATCCCGGGCCTTCAGATTGTAACGCTTCGCCGACTTGTCGTAGGCCTGGTGCAGTGTCTCTTGTACCCGCGCCCGGTAGATCTGCTGCTTCTCGGACCTTTCTAGTGTCACCTAGTTTCCTAGCCAGCCTGTACTCGCTGCCGCTGCTGAACATGTGCTGTCCAAAAAGCGTCAAATAGGGAGACGTCCCCGTTGCCGAGTGCACTGCTTTGCGCAACGCCATCGCGATTTCAGGCAGCTTCTCGTCCCACAGCGTTTGGTCGACTCCAACGTGCAATCGGATAGCAGCCAGCACCGATTGGTTGACACGTTCCGACGCGTTCGATTGAGGAGTATTATTTCCCGTACGGACGTGCTTAATGCCGTGATGCTACAGCATAGCCGCAAACTCCTGTGACACGAACTGCTTGCCGTTGTCGGTGTGGACAATCTCGGGCATTCCAAACACTGTAAACAATTCCTCTCTCAAAAACCTGGTAATCGCTGCCGATGTCGCCTTCGGTATCGCCTTGAGCCACACAAACTTGCTCAAATGATCCAGCACCACAAAGACATAAGCATTACCCTGTCGAGAGCGCGGATACTTGCCCAGGAAGTCCATGTACAGCTTCTGCATCGGCCGCTCGGTCACCACCTCATGGCCCATCTTTGGCCTGCCAACTTGAGTGCTGTGCTTCGACTCCTTGCAAATTTCGCAGTCAAGCACATACGACCGCACCTGAGCTGCCATTCTCGGCCAGAAATAAAATTGACGCAGCCTCGCCAACGTCCGGGCTATGCTTCCGTGCATCCCTTTGTCGCTGTCGTGTGCCTGTTGGACCAAAGTGCTGGTAAGTGCCTCCGGGACCCACAGCTTCCACAGAAACTCCTCGCTATCCTCCCGAGCGAACTGCGACCTCTTAAAGAGCAGACCGTCCTCGATCCTGAGATCTGGAAACCGCTCCGAATCTGTTCGAACTAGTTCTAGCCATTCCAGGTACTCTTCGCTCTCAAACGCCGTCGTCTCAAACTCGAAAAGGTTTAGCTCTTCCACCTCAAATGGCCGAGAGAGCATATCGGCTACCACGTTATCCTTACCCTTTCGGTGCTCGATTCTCAAATCAAACACTTGCAATGCCAGCGACCATCCGGCTAGCCTTCCGCTCAGGTCCTCTAGGGACATCAACCATTGGAGACTGGAATGGTCTGTTATGACCGTGAAAGGCATCAGCTCCACATACGGCCTGAAACGCTCTACCGCCTTAACCGCTGCCAGACACTCCTTCTCCGTCACGCTGTAATTCAGCTGGGCTCCACGCAGCTTCGCTGAAAAGAAAGCGATTGGCCGATCTGCACCTTCGTCGTCGCGCTGGAACAAGACTGCACCAATCCCTAGGTGGCTTGCGTCGCACTGGATGAAGTATGGCCTCTGGTGCGAAGGTAAGCGCCTTCTTCAACCTGTGGAACGCTTCAACCGCTTCCTCCGACATTTCGATTTTCTTGCCGATTTTAAGGCAACCCGTCAAAATCGCTGAAAGACTCGAAAAGTCGCGGATAAATCGTCTATACCAGCCTGCTGTGCCGAGGAAACGCCACAACTGCTTAGTTGTTCTTGGGACGGGGATCTGGACTATCGCCTCGACCTTGCTCGGATCCGTTCGGAGAGTTCCAACACCAACAATGTACCCTAACTACCTCAGGAACTTAAACCAAAACTTCGATTTTTGCCGGCCGATGGTCAGATTCGCCTCCTTAAAGCATTGCGCTTCTTCCTCTAGCAGCTTGATATGCTCCTCGAAAGTGCGCGAGATGATCAGCAGGTCATCCAGGTAAACGAAGACGCGGTTCCGCGTTTACTACGTTGTGGTATCACCCGGTCCATCAACCGACACAGCCATTGAGCAGCAGTACACAGTCCGAAAGGCATCATTCGGAACTGGTATAGTGGGCGTCCGGGAATAGTGAACGCCGTGTATGCTCAGCTCTTGGGCTCCAACTCAATCTGCCAGAACGCGTGCTTCAGGTCAACACTGCTAATGTAGATGGTGTCATCCACTCGGCTCAGGATCGACTCGATGTTCTGCAATGGGTAAGCATCCTTCACCGTCACCTCGTTTAGCTTACGAGCGTCTAAGCACAACCTTTTTTGCCCGGTTTTCTCACCAACGTCATCCGGTTGCTCCACGGACTCTCGCTTGGCTCGATGACTCCGAGTCGCAACATTTCATCCACCTCAGCAAATTACAGCTGCTGGACCGCTGGTGACACTGGATAAAAACGTTCCTTTACTGGCACGGTGCCCTCGACAAGCTCGATCGTATGCCTGCCTAACCCTCGCTCTTCATACGCTATGAATTTAGCCTTCACCCTTTCCAGTTGCTTCTGCTGATCGGAATTTAGCTTGTGCGGCTCAATCGGCTCTCCTTTGGTGACAAACTCTGACTCCATCTGTGTAGCTCGCACCTCCTGCAGCTCGCACTCTAGACCTTTGTGTTGCCATATTAATCCCAACTTCTCGATCAGAGAAGGGTCACCCTCTTTTGTGAAGATACGAGCTATCGTTTCCTCGTACGCGGCTATTCGCACTTCCAAAGGCTGCCGTGTCGACCACTTGGGGCTCGGTAACTGCTCGTTGTTGGTCCTCCTAACTATATCCTTAACTAGCATGCAGCTCTTATCTCTAGCGCTTATATCTAACATGCGATTTTTTTATTATTTTCGGGGCAACGGCGTCGAGCGCGACTCCTCTGCCTGTGTCATGCTCCGCCTTTCGTTTCCCGAACGACATTTTGGACATTTGGGCAACACCACTCCTGGAAGACCACATTTGTAACAGAATATGTTACGCACGGTGGCCTCACACTCCCAGAAAGTGTGCCCTCGCTGTGCGCAATTCCAGCACGTAAGCGCGTTGCTATCGCCGCTAGCGCCTCTGTGCCTGTACAGCGCTTCGACTGCCCCGTCCGGTGCAATCTCCGCAGTGGCTTCATCCTCCTCGTGGAACGCCTCGTTCACCTGGCAGCGGTCCCTAGGCCGACTGACTGGCTCCGCTGTGGTCGGACTCCTCGACCAACGTGATGACAACATCCTCTCTGCGTCATGGCATTCTTCTCGCAGCCTCTCCAGGTCCGTGATCCACATCGGATAGATGACCCGTGAAATACCCTCTCGGATGTTCACCTTCACGATCCTGATCAGGTCGTGGTCGCTGACGGGTACCTCCAACCTAGACCTGAGAGCAAACATGGCCTGCAAATAGTCGTCGATGCTCTCTCCAGCCTTTTGTCGCCGCTCACGAAGCTCCTGCTCGCGTTCAAAATTTTACCTGCGCGTCTGGAATCTCTGTTTCAGCGCGTATCGCAGATTCGTCCAGTCTGTTGCCCCACTCGTCCTGAGGAACATCCAGTACCAGTCCTTTGCACATCCCTCAACTAGCGTATGAAAATCCCGCAGGACATCCGGCCACGGCACCTGGTAGGTCTTTCGCAGATGGTCGAGTCTGAAGATAAATTCCCCGACCGGCATTCCTGTTGGACTTGCGTCGAAAATCAGACACCATCGACGCATCGGGATCAACTCAGGCCTATCTACTACTCCGAATGGCCTCCTCGTGGTCTGGTCACTCCTCGCCTGGGCTTCGATGCGTGTTCCCAAGCTGAAGTGTTCCGCCTGTTCACGCTGCTCGGACTCCAGAGCACGATTGTCAAACCAATGTCCTTAGCCTGCTGGAGGTTTTTGCGGAGCCGTGCTACGATCCGGCGGTGGTGCTGCGTTCTGCTCGGGCGTTGGGCGTAACGTTTGGTGCGCTTCTTTGGGACCTGCCAGCTGTGTGTACAGACTGCTTTCCCGGATAGCCTGTATGTAGGCCAGCATCTCGCGCCTATTCTGAGCCTGTAGCTCCGCCATTCCAGTGGCCATCACTGCCTGGAAAGTTTCGCGCGCCTCTGTTAATGCTGAGTTTATAGCGGTTCTCAGTTTGCTGTGTAAATCGGGCTGCCCTGTTTCCTACTGCGGCATAGTCGGTGAACTGCGTTTAAGCACTGCTCCTAGGCTGTTGGGATGTGAGACCCCGCACACTGCTCCTGCCTCCAAGATGTCCATCTCCTCTGGTGGCGCGTATTCGGACAATATATGAGGCTCCACAGCTTGAGCCTGAGACGTTGAACGAGCGATAGGAGCCATTAATTCAGCCCCTCTGCTCTGATTAAAGTCTGCGCTACGCCTGTCTTTCCTCTGTTCTTGAACGTATTTCGTCCCCCTACGAATTCTCTTTTTGTTAACTATAATACTAACTTCTCTCTTTCGTTTTTTAACTATATCGCACGACATATATATACGGGGTGAGACGAACATGGAACGTAATACGGGTACGGTAAGTTTTGTGTACAAACATTGGTCCTAATCCTAAAAATTGTCCTTATTCCTATATCACAGTTGTTTTATTGATACTACAAGTTATACAGTACATGGACTGGCAGTAAACACAATGCCGGTCCTGAGGGACATGACACCGACCATGGCCTCGAAACATGCACACATAAACGGTAGAAAATACTTTTACATTTACGATAATGCCATTTATCCCAGTATCTGCTGTAGGGTGGGGCGTAGTTATGTGGCCAGCTGTTCCTTGTTTCCTCCTCCAGCTACCCCTGCGTCAGCTCAGGCATTAAACCTTACTGCGCTCCAGCAGCTTTTGGACAAAGAGCAAACTAACGACAAACCAAACACAACATGTATATAAAATAGAAAAATAACTTGAACAAATAATGTGGCTTCACTAACATCTTATCATTGAGTTTTCAATTGGGCGCCATTTGTTATGATCCGGCCTTTTCTTCCCAACACTGTATCGATTGCCGGCTAGCAAATCGGTTACCTAGGGATGGATACGACCTCGATACAATGTGGGCCGGAGTAACAAAAATTTATATTTTTAGAAAAACTAACAACAAACGGACAAGCAGCAAATCTTCGCGGAATCAGACAACTTTGAGAATACATATGGTAAACAGGTGTTGACATTTACCCCCAATGTGCCCTCCCTACCTATGAGTTGGCATTTTTAAAATTACCGCCAACTCCCTAAACACAACTACACAACAGTTTACCCCGACATCAACACATCGTCATCCCACCCACACATAAACAATTACTAACACATGTTAACTAAACAATAACAACCTTATATTTATTCATTTAAATTGAAAAATTTTTATCTCTTATTAGATTAACTTTATATAAATAAACAAGTAAGAAAGCTCTAGTCGAGATTTCCCGACTAGGAGATACCCCGAACCCCATACTTAACGCATAAAGTCATAGTCTATATGCATCTCTGACTAAACTTCAATCTTCGATATCTCAGGTGTTTTTCAACCGATTTCAATGAAATTTTCAGAAAAGTTCGATCGCTACACATTATATCAACCCCCGTTTTTACATTTTCCAAATTCGAGGATTTTTTGTAATCGATTTCATGAGTATATCAGAAACCAGAATAGTTATCGATAATTTGAAACAAACTTGTTCCGCTCATGGTATAGGAGAACTTATATTCAAAATCTGAACTCTCTAGCTTTTGTAGTCTCTGAGATCAACGCGTTCATACAGACAGACAGACAGACGGACGGACGGACGAACATGGCTATATCGACTCGGCTGTTGATGCTGATCAAGAATATATATACTTTATAGGGTCGGAGATGCTTCCTTCTGCCTGTTACATACTTTTGCACAAAACCATTATACCCTTTTTACCCATTTTATGGGTTCAGGGTATAAAAACCAGAAAATGATAAATTTAATAAACATTAACGAAAATAAACAAAAAAAACTAATAAACGGAAAACAAAATTAAACTGTTCAGTCGTATACAAGTCAGCACACATTTATATTATAAGACATCAAATAACTGCACATGGCATTGTAACAATAACACACAAATATTTAACACATGTTAAACTAGGTCAAGACCATACACAACACTTTACATTTATTGACACAATAAAACTGTAAGCAACACCAAATTATGCTGAACACACAGAATATCGCTGACTGCACAATGCACAATATATGTCGCAATAGTAGCGGTCAGCCAACCCGGCAGTTGCTAAATATGCTACTCTGCATTGCAAGCAACTGCTGAGCACACAATAACCTAATTCTAATTGATACTACACAACTGTAAACTAAGCTATTTTTACCTATAAATATTGTTACCTTTTCGTTAATAAAATCAGTGTTCTTTGTAAAACCAACAAGAAACATTCATTATTTCTCCGTAGTCCACCTGGTTACAAGTGCCAGTTGCGACGCCTTTTAGCAGTCAGTTTATGTACTGAATGCTTCCCAACTTCTTACATATATACACAAACATTTTGGTGACCCCGACGAAGGACTCCACACAAGGATCCTTTCTACAACAAAAAAAAAACTCCTCATTCCTTGACCACATCACGGTTGCGAATCGAAGCGTATCCAGCTCACCAGAGCGAATAAAACACTTCCAACGGGTCAGGAATAATCAGGAGTTAAGGACGACATATACAAATTGGTTCTGCTAACTCTTAAATTGTCAACAAGGCGACAATAATGAGTACAGACAAATCAATTATGTTGGAAGAGGTCCTAGCTGCGCAGCACGAGATAAGCCAGGAGATTTCAAGGCTAGTCAGGAACAGCAAAAAGGACCCAGCTGAACGGAAAGCAAAGCCTGGCTACTATCAAGCCAGGGCCTCGATACTAGAGGAAAAGTGGACTGTTTTTAAAGACAACCACGAGGTGATCAGGAACTCATTGAACTTAGAGGAGTCTCATAGATACTTCAAGTTCTTCGAAGAAGTCGCTGCCATGGTAGAGCAGAACAGAACTTACTTCTTGGAACAGGCTGACATTGCAGATCAGTCTACCAGCAACATGACGGAACCAAAGACCGTCATAGCTGCAGGATCAGTAAATGCCCGAGCAAGCACAAATGCTAAGTTAATGGCATTGTGCCGTCGGCAAAAGGCGATGATTGCATCATTGAATCGAGCCTTTCAACACAAGCCCCTTAATGCAGAGATGGTTAAGTCATTATGGGCAAAAACTCAAGAGGTCCATTTCCAAATATACGAGGAATTTGAGGACCCGGAAGAGATTGGCTACGACTGAATATCTCAAGGCAGAGGCTGATGTACGGAATGCACTTACAGGGAACTCAAGCAGTACGTGCGCCGAAAACATCAATCTGCCACGTATTTCCATTCCAAAATTTGATGGTGATACTCTCAAATGGACATAATTCTTTGATATGTTTTCATGTATGATACATGAAACAAACATGCCAACCATACGCAAGATGTGGTATTTAAAAACCAGCGTAGTCGGAGAGGCGGAAAGATTAATCCGTCACATCGATCTTAAGGAAGAAAACTATCTTTACGCATGGGAGATTTTAGTAGATGCCTACAACAATCCTAGAGATATCGCATCTAGGATATTAAATCGCCTTCTGCTGCAACAAACCTGCAGCGACGATGTAAAGTCTTTAAAGGAGCTGCACATCACCACCATAGAGTCCTTAGCTTCACTGAAGGGACTCGGGATTGACATTTCAACATGGGATCCAATTATAATTGCCATCCTAAGAAATAAACTGGATAGCGCACATAAAACACTCTATAAACAATCACTGGGTAATACTAAGGAAATCCAGCCACTGGACACCATGCTCCAGTTCTTAGAACAACGAGTTCGAGTTATGGCTACTGGGAAAAAGGCATCTGGAAATTTCAAAAAAGAGCCTAAAAGCACAACATGTGCAACCTCGTCAAGTGGACAAAGAGGATGTCTTTATTGCAAAAAGACAAGTCATTATTTATCTAAACGATTTTCGCGCTAAATCAATTAGCGAGCGTCTTAATTGGGTGCAAGTACAAAAACTATGCGTCAACTGCTTCAAAAATGACCATAAAACGAAGTCGTGCACAAGCAACTTCAGCTGTTTTAAATGCAACAAAAAGCACCATACTCTGCTACATTTGGAGAATGCTATCGCATCAGCAGCAGCAGAGCCACACACACAAGTTGTGGCATCTGCGAACAATCAGAATTACAATCTACTCGCAACAGCCAAGGTAGCTGTACAAGCAAATAATGGACAACAGGCCACATTCAAGGCATTACTGGACTCTGGATCGCAGATCAACGTTATCTCTGAAAGACAAGTAAAAATGTTGGCACTAAAACGTCACGACACAACACTCCGGATTGAAGGCATCGGAGGACAGCCAAGAGTCAGCAAGGCTCGGGTGAATGTCATCGTAAAATCACTACACAGCAAATTTTACTATGCGGGTGGAAGCATTTGTACTACCCCATATAATCTCGGATCAACCCGCCCAGTCGATCAATATTACCGATTGGCGCATGCCGAGCAATCGACCACTTGCGGACCCTAACTTCAACAAACCAGGCAAAATCGATATGTTGATTGGAGCAGAGCACTGTTTTTCAATATTGCTCCCACAACAACATAGATTGTTTCATTCTGGTCCAATGATGCAACAAACTGAGTTTGGTTGGATCATTGCAGGAAAAATAAATGCTGCAAGTAAATCAACAGCCATTTGCGCAGCAGCAACAAATGAAGAAACAAATGAGTTAATGGAACGATTTTGGACACTGGATAGCATGGAGTTAACAGAGAAACCACGAACACCCATTGAAGCGCATTGTGAGACTCACTTCTTAGAGCACTTACAAGTGGCGGTGGACGGCAGATTTATCGTCAAACTCCCATTTTCTGAACACTGTTCAGCCCTGGGAGACTCCATGGAAATTGCGACCAAACGGTTCTTATCGTTAGAGCGCAGAACCTCTGCAGACACGTGGAAGAAGTACGCAGCTTTCATGGCGGAGTATGAGAAGTTAGGACACATGAAACAAGTGTCACCTCAACAGATCCCAAAAAATCATTACGTAATTCCGCATCATTGCGTATTGAAGCCGGACAGCACTACAACAAAACTTCGAGTTGTTTTTGACGCATCATGCAAAACGTCTACTGGAAAATCACTGAATGGCATACTACATGCAGGCCCCACGGTGCAAAGCGAGCTAATGTCTATCCTGCTACGATTCAGAACACATAGATATGTGTTTACTGCTGACATTGAAAAAATGTATCGTCAAGTATGGATCAATCCGGAAAATCAGTTTTATCAACTGATTGTATGGCGCAACAACTCATCAGAAGAGATCAAGTACTACCGGTTAAAAACAGTCACATATGGCACAAAATCCGCACCATTTTTAGCAATAAAATGTTTGGATCATCTGGCAACCCAGAATATGGAAAGATTCCAGATGGATGCAAAGGCACTAAAACGTGACTTTTATGTGGATGATTGCCTTACTGGCACCGATTCAATCATAGAACCGATTCAAGTTTAACAAGAGCTCAACAAAATCCTTCAGCCATCGGGATTTAGGCTGCGCAAATGGTGTTCAAACAATGAACAAATATTGCAAGGAATTTCGAAAGAAGACATAGTGACCGATGTGAAGCTCGGAGAAACACTGGAACATTACAGCGTGAAAACATTGGGCCTTATTTGGGTGCCCAAAAAGGATCAACTTGGTATTCGCACTCACAGCAGTACAGCAACAAGGATTACAAAACGTGCAGTCTGCTCAGAGTTGGCACAGATCTTCGACCCCCTAGGCTTGTTCGCTCCAGTCTAAGTAAAGGCTAAAATTTGTATGCAACAGCTCTGGGAATTAAAGCTTGATTGGGACGACGAGCTACCTTCAAATCTTCAAAACGAATGGAAGGATTATCGAGAGGAGTTGCAGAGCCTGAATTCAATGCAAATTCCAAGGCATATCTATAATGGTAAGACTCCAATCACAAAAGAATTGCGCACCTTTGTCGATGCGTCAGAGCGCGCATATGGCGCCGCAATATATGTACGCGCAACGTACAGAAATAAGCAAATATCTGTGCGTCTACTATGTTCAAAATCTCGAGTGGCTCCAACAGCAAAACAGTCACTCCCTCGACTGGAGCTTTGTGCAGCACTATTGGGTGCTGAGCTTGCTGAGAGGGTTCGACGCGATCTAGACCTCGACAGCAACACCGTGCCAGGATACTTTTGGTCAGATTCTACTGTAGTTCTATCATGGATCAATGCAGCTGCCTCAACATATCACATATTTGTGGCAAACCGAAAAGCAAAAATTCAGGCCTTGACAAGTCAAACTCAATGGCGCCATGTCTCATCGGCCAACAACGCAGCAGATGTACTCTCAAGAGGAATATCGGCACGAAAATTACCCGAGCACAATCTATGGCTCTATGGACCACTGTTTCTGCATGGCTCTCCAGACAAATGGTCCGCCCTACCCTTTATCACACCGAGCAACTTGGAAAGGAAAACCAAACATGTAAGTTTGCCAATATCTCCGTCTACAATAGGTGAAGAATTATACACTTGTAGACACAGCAATTCATTTCACAAGTTACAACGCAGTGTGGCTTATATGTTGCGCTTCTGTTACAAAAAATACAGATCAGCAACTTCCACGCTGTGCATCAAGGAATTGGATCACGCTCGCAACGTAATCTTACGGACAATACAACAAGTCGAATTTGCTGCTGACCTAAAATCGTTGCAGCGTCACAACATGGTGGACAAAAAGAGTTCCATTTCATCACTGTCCCCCTTACAAGGTTCAGACGGACTTATGCGAGTTGGAGGCAGATTGGATCAAGCCCCACTCCCTTACAATGCAAAGCCCCAGATTTTGTTGCCCTACAACGATCCAATAGTAAAAATGATATTGCGAGAACTGCATGAAGACAATATGCATTGCGGTGCCCAAGCCTTACGAGCAACTGCAAGACAGCAATATTGGATCCTCAACGACAAAACAATGCAAGAAACATCATTCACAATTGCGTGAAATGCAACAAGGCAAGACCCAAGTTAATGAACCAAATTATGGGCAATTTGCCAGCCGACCGAGTAACACCAACACGCCCCTTTCTTACTACAGGCGTAGATTACTGCGGACCAATCTGGATTCATCATAAAATCCGAGGAAAAAACCAGATAAGGCATACATAGCCGTATTCTGCTGCTTCTCTACAAAGGCGGTGCATCTTGAGTTGGTCAGCGATCTGACGACAAACGCCTTTTTGGGAGCTCTGCGGCGCTTCTTAAGCCACCGCGGCAAATGTCAAACAATTCATTGTGACAAAGCCACTAACTTTATTGGAGCAAACAACCAGTTGAAGGAACTGGAAGGAACAATCTTTGGTGAAAGGGCTCAAGCAGAGATCATCAATCACTGCAACAAGAAACAAGTTGCGTTCATCCCGCCACGAGCGCCATCGTTTGGAGGTCCATGGGAAGCTGCAGTAAAGTCTGCAAAGCGACTGCTGGTTACCACTACCAACACTGCAACTCTAACATTTTAAAAATTAAACACGGTCATCGTCGAAATTGAGTCAATCTTGAATTCACGGCCAATCACACCGATGTCAAATGACCCGACGGACACCACTGCTCTCACCCCAGCGCACTTCCTGATTGGTGAAGCGCTCACTGCTCCTCCCGATGTCAACGCCGCCCGCGATGAAAAAACCTTACTGAAACGTTGGGAATTAGTATCCAGAATCAAGCAAGGATTCTGGAAGCAATGGTCAGAAGAATACTTGCAAGAGCTACAAGCCAGACACAAGTGGAAAACCATCAATCCCAATATCAAGGAAGGCATGCTTGTCCTAATCAAAGAAGACAACATACCTGTGATGACTTGGCCAATGGGACGCATTGTAAAAACTTATCCAGGGCTTGATAGTCATGTACGAGTGGTTGACGTGAAAACCGCCTCAGGCATCTACAAGCGCCCCATAAACAGGCTTGCGCCAATCTTTCCAGAGGAGATGGCCAAGAAACGCCCTCTCAACGAAGCAGAGGACACGGATAACAATGACGCGCCGGTCGCCCAACGGAAACGACTAATGTCGCCAACGATAACCTCGTCGTTGCTAGTATCGGTGACAAGTATCGGTGACAAGGTTCGACACGAAGCCAGGGGTGTATTACGAAAAAATTGGAACAACGATGAGAGCAATATCCGACTGGACCATGGTTGTATACTATAAATTGGACCCATACTGGCGAGACATGAAGACATTTATTTCAGGCATAAAGGAGTTTCAATACATATGCCCAGAACTAAACAACATACACACATGTGATGCTATATCACAGCACTATCAACACTTGTATGATGAACTGCAAATGGCTAACGTACTCATGCAACATAATCGCAAACGCCGCTCTCCATTTGATGCAGTGGGTAATATTGCGAACAGTCTATTTGGAGTATTAGACTCGGACTACGCCAATAAAATGACTAAGGTCATAAAGAAGGTACAAACCAACGAGGAATTCTTATTGATCCTAATGAGAAATCCAACCTCAGTACTTGACGCAACCATTAACGTTGTCAAGAAAACAAGGTCTACATCGGACAAGCGTCTAAGACTACTTGAACAACAAGTAGCTGCCATTAGCCAAAGCAGAGGAAAGTACACTGGCGCACGTCTGACAGAAAACTACTTGGCATTAACGACTCAACTAACATTGCTAGCAGCTACTCTTCAGCGCATGCAATCGAAAAAAAAAGACGTACTAACTGGAGTTCGCCACCACCCAATAAGCCCAATATTGATTTCCCTTAACCAACTAAGGGATAACTTGGACCAAATCCGGGATCATTTGCCAACAGATCAAATGTTACCCGTGACTTCATCCAACGTAATTCAACTATACAGAATTATGCGGGCAGAAGGCACAGCCACCGACACTCATGTGATATTCAGAGTAATATTACCACAAGTGTCAACATCGATATTAGAACTGTTTAATATGGTGCCAATTCCAGTGTGGAACTCTACTAGTTGGAGATTGTTCGAGCTAAAAACGCCGATCATAGGTGTAAACAACCACAGGGATCAATTCATGGGACTTACACACGATGATTTACACCGCTGTCTTACATTACCTAACGAAGAATACATATGCTTTGATCATCAAGCTGTATTTAATGTAAACAACAGATGCGAATTCCAACTCTTTAACAATAAGACACCAACGATGTGCCAAACAACTCACAGAACAACAAGAATGGTATGGGAAAAAACACACCAACCGAATAACTGGATCTTTGCAACACATTCTGCAATGGAACTACAACCCGTATGCAATGGTACACCATCTACAATACAACTAGAAAACACCGGATTACTGTCGCTTTCATCTGGCTGTACTGCACGCAATGTAGACATTAGCATCAGTACCTTTGGTACCGTCATAAGTCAAGTGAGGAAAAGCTACGCCCGCTTTGGAGACATCAACATGCCGAACACCACTAATGTACCACTAATGTACAAAAATCAATATATCGACGTACAAGGTGCAAGAAGACAAGGATCTGGACGACTTACAGCTAAAACTAGCCGCACTCAACAAAGAAGATATGCCCAACCAAATAAGCTTGGTCCAACACCATCATATAGCTGCTTACGCTGCTTTATTGATATCGGTCATTGTAGTGTGCGCCTATGCAATGCGGAAGCAACGCCTATGGACCTTTCAACCCACAACCACAAGGAATGAGGCCGTCGATACATCCGCTCCATCAGCATCCCCAAGACGATTTACACTGGACTTAGAGGATGGTTGAAAACCGTTTCAACGGCCGGGATAATGTTCAGTCGTATACAAGTCAGCACACATTTATATTATAAGACATCAAATAACTGCACATGGCATTGTAACAATAACACACAAATAATAACCACATGTAACATGTAACACATTTTATTGACACAATAAAACTGTAAGCAACACCAAATTATGCTGAACACACAGAATATCGCTGACTGCACAATGCGCAATATATGTCGCAATAGTAGCGGTCAGCCAACCCGGCAGTTGCTAAATATGCTACTCTGCATTGCAAGCAACTGCTGAGCACACAATAACCTAATTCTAATTGATACTACACAACTGTAAACTAAGCTATTTTTACCTATAAATATTGTTACCTTTTCGTTAATAAAATCAGTGTTCTTTGTAAAACCAACAAGAAACATTCATTATTTCTCCGTAGTCCACCTGGTTACAAGTGCCAGTTGCGACGCCTTTTAGCAGTCAGTTTATGTACTGAATGCTTCCCAACTTCTTACACATATACACAAACATAAACATTAAACAAAAACTAAAGAAAGAAATAAATACTATAAATAAATAATAAATTAAATTAAATAATACTGATTAAATAAATTATACATAAATAAATAACTAGCGGGCAGCGGTGATGAATATGCGAATGAATATATTTATTTTAGGGAGGCTGCTCGCTGGGCTGCGGCCGACTGTGCCTGTGGCTGGGCTGGATGTTGGTGTGCGTGCGCGTGAGTGCGCGTGAGTGCGCGCAGTGCGTCGATAGCTGGGTACGACGGCGCTGATTTTTAAGGTATTAGGTGCTAAATAAAAACCTGATGACCACCCAGACGGGTTGGCCAATCCTCGTCCAGTGGTCTCGCTGGCTGATCTCGGCCGCTCGGTATGGTGTGCAGCAGTTGCCGGTGTCCGCCTGAACTGTTTAAATAAATTAGCGACACAACACCATTACCGCCACTATTCAACATAGAGCCCCTTCACTTTTTCCATACCTGTCTCTATGTCCAGGGTTCAGTTTGCTGGGTAGTGGTGTACTAACTGGATTACAATTTTCCATATAACATTTTTTAAAACATTGTTGATATAAGCTGACTGACTGAGATATAATTGATCCCAATGCCAATCTATTTTTATGCCAATAAAATGTCGGATGTCTTTTAAATCAGTTATTATACTTTGATACCGAAGGTCTCATAGCATATTGGTTTTGTGCAGTGTCCGTCCGTCAGTCCATCCGTATGAACGCAATTTAAGTCGACACCTGTAAAGCTAGAGACTTGAAACTTTGCAATTACGTTTATCTATAGACGGTACAGAAAAAGTGTCAAGATTGGGTTGCAACGCCTACTAGGAGGCTGGGAAATCGATAACTAATAACCGATGAAACCATATATTTCTCACATACCTGCAGCTAGAGTAACCAAACTTTGCACGAAGATAGCTAGTCACATCCCTGAAAAAACTGCATCAAAATTTTGGATGCCACGCCAACTCATTCGGACCCCATCCTCCCTGCTCCTTGACATTGAAAACGCCTATAGTTATTACATTTTTTGTGCTAGAGCCATAAAATTTTGTGTCAAGTTGGGTAATCACGTTCCCCAAAAAAATGCATCACAATTTTGGATGCCTCTCCTCCTGATTCCGCCCCTATCGCCCCTTCTCCATGAAATTGGAAACTCGTATAGTTTTCACATTTTTTCAGCTAGAGCCACCAAGATAGGTAGTGAAGTTTTCCAACAAACTGCATCAAAAATTTGGATGCCACGCCCACACCTTGCACCCCCACCCCCCGCCGTTGTTAAAACGGTTATGCATGTATCTTCCAAATTTTTTGATCTATAGTCGCCAAATTTGGTAGGAAAATATATGGTGACATCTACAGAAGAGCTGCATCAAAAATTTGGATGCCACGCCCACCTCTGCAGACCACCATTTAAGATCGGATATTTCGATACCTCACAGTTTTTAAGCTAGAGCCCGTAAATTCGGAAGACAGATAGATGGCAGCATCTACTAAAGATCTGCATCAAAATTTTGGATGCCACGCTCACCTAAGCCACCCGTCTTATAAAATTAGAATCAGCAATATCTTTAACAGTTTTTGAGCTAGAGCCACCAAACTTGGTAGGAAGATAAATGGTGACAGTTTAAAACATTTGATTCAAAAATTTCGATGCCACGCCTACCTCTGCCGCCCACCATTTAAATTTTGAAGTTCAGTTATCTTCCTTAGTTTTTGAGCTAAAGTCACCAGTCGGTTGCGTCCGACTGCAACGTTTTCACTTGTTTTAAATTTGTTCATCAAATAAGATTTAAACTTTCTGGTACCGATGATCTAGTGAGATGGTTCTGAGGTGGGCAAGCTGAGGCCACCGGACGGGTCGCAGGTTGCGGATAGCGAAAGGCCTCTAGTAGAGGTTAGCTGCGAATAGCGACTTGTCGTGAATAAGCTGTCCCGGATCTATTTATGGACAGTGAAAAAATTTTGAAAAATATGCGGGGCTTAACCGCAACACAGACAGCAGAGCGGATGGAAGAGGCGGCTCTGGACGAAGGCGGCAAGCTGACGCCGCGCAGGGTCCAGGCCTCTCACTCCAAGAACACTGTTCAGCTGAAGGGCTCGTCCCCGAAACCGAATACCTCGAAGAGTGCAGAGACTTTCAAGTCTCTAGTGGCTGTCAAGCAGGTCGCCACACGGACGGACGTAGGGGGTGGGTCTGCAGTGCCCAGCACTGCGCCGGTGGCTGCCCTGCGGGCTAGCAAAGCAAACAGGGGAGACGCCGCAACACCCTCTTCCGCACCACAGAAGAGGCTGCAGCAGATAAAGAAGCCGCCTCTACCAGCACCAGGCCAGCCTGGCAGCTCTGGCGACCCGCTAAGGCAGGGCCTCAGCGGAGCCGGTCGCAAGTGGTACCTCCGGTACCTCGAGCGTGGCTTGAAGCGGGAAGAGGCTCGCAAAAGAGCACTGGAGCATCGGGCCCCGACCGCGTCTCCAGTCGAGCGAACCGACGGGCAGGCCGTGGCGGGGAGGAAGCGACAACTCCACCATACGTCGCCAACTGAACTCCCCAAGGACCAAAAGCGGACGAGGCAAACGGCTCCGTAGGGCCAAGGAACCTCAAACGGTTCGAAGCGACCGAAGGCGGCCACGTACGCCAGTGTAGCCAAGGGTACCAACCTAGCTATACTGGCTCGTGACTTCCCGAGGAAGCGGCTGACCAAGAAGGAGCTGTCGGCGGTGGAGATAGCCCTTGTCGACGAGATGAGGAAGGGCTGGTCCGCCAGCCACAACTTTAATGGCATCCGATTCCGGGATGGTCTAGTCCTAGTGGACTGTCTGGACGAGGATGCCAGGAAGTGGCTGGCGCTGAAGGTGCCTAGCATCAGTGACGCAGTGGGTGTGGAACTCCGCAGATGCCCGCAAGAAGAGATTCCTGAGACGAACATCGACACAATCTACCAGAAACGCACGGCTGGTGAGACGGTGGAGAAATCTCTTGGGCTGCTCATTGAGCAAAACAAGGGTCTTCTCACCGAGACGTGGCGCGTGCTCAGGCGCTAAGAAACCAAGGGCGGCAAGGTGCTGACGCTTGGTATGGAAGACGAAGCTCTCACACTCCTTAAGAACAGGGGAATGATGGTGAGCTTCAGGTTCGGTCAGTTGAGGTGCCGGCTTCACAAAAAGCAAGCAGCGACGGAGACGGCCGCGAAGGTGCAAGCACATGACGTGCCTGGCACTTCATCTGCTGCAGCCAAAGCAGCACCCTCCTGCCCCATCGATGAGGCAGCAGAAGCCGAAGCCATCGCGGCCTGGGAAGCCGAGTTGGACTCGGACTTGTCGCGGCTATACGTGCGCAGCGAGGTAGACCCCTTGAGCGACGAGCAGCCGTCCGAGGATGAGCAGACACCCACCGGGACGCAGTCAGAGGCATATCTGACGCTCTCGGAGGGGGAACCTGAGCTCTAAGGATGGTGGCCACTAGCGTGGCACAGATCAATCTGCATCACGCGAGGGCAGCTTCGGCTGTCATCAGCAGGTTGATCTCCAGGTCTGACCTGGGGCTGCTGCTCATCCAGGAGCCATGGGTCGTCAGAAGCAGGATCTGCGGCCTAAACCATGTAAGTTCGCAACTAGTTGCAGATATGAGGGAGACATCGCCAAGAGCTTGCATCTTGGTGCGGAAGAACACTAACTTTCTTTGTCTCTCCAAATTTCTCAGCAGAGATCTTGTTGCGGTGCTAATCACTGGCGAGTTCGGGAGCATAGTGGTGGCGTCAGCCTACTTCCCGGGAGATACTACGGAAGCCTTCCCAACAGAGGTTCAGGATCTGGTGGCACACTGCAGCAGCAACAGACTTCCATTGCTGCTGGGATGCGACGCAAACGCGCACAGTGTAGCGTGGGGCAGCACGGACAATAACAGTAGAGGTGAGTGCTTAATTGACTATCTTGTGGGCTGAACCCACCTTTATCACCAAAAATAGGGCCGAAGTACTTGATATTACTTTCGGCAACGGGAGGGCCTCTGAGCTGGTTAGCAATTGGAGGGTCTCAACAGAACCGTCAATGTCGGATCACAGGATCATCCTCTTCGACATTAGTAGCAATTTCAGGTTTAGTAAAGTCATCAGGAATCCCCGGCGGAGCGACTGGCCGCTCTACCAGTCCTGCCTGGGTTTAAATCTGAGCAGACTGAACCACAGTAGCAGGGTCTCTTCCCATGAAGAGCTAGAGCAACTCTCAGTAGAAGTTGGCGAGACGATTTTGAATGCTTATCATGCAAGATGTCCAGCTAAATCCATAGAGTCCAACAGGGATAACCCTTGGTGGAATAAAAAGTTAGGGATGATTCGAGCAGAAGTCAGGAAGCTGTTTAATACAGCCAAAAATAATAGTGACAGATGGGACTTGTACACCAAAAAACTTACAGAATATAACAAGAAAATCCGGTACAGCAAGCGTTCTCATTTCCGGAGATTTTGCTCTACCATAGAACAGGCCACACCAGCTGTGAGAGTCTTTAAGGCGATCTCGAAAGGCAAGGTGCTGTCCGAACTCTGTCTAAAGAGGCCAGATGGTTCTTTCACGGTAAATGAGGTGGAGAAGTCAGAACTTCTCCTGCAAACTCACTTTCCACTTTGTAGAACCATCACCAACACTGACAGCTGTTACGAAACGGTCCCCAACAGGAGACCGGACTGGAGCCTGGCTGCAGCCATAGTAACAGAGCAAAGGATTAGATGGGCCATTGGTACGCTCAGTCCCTACAAGGCCCCAGGTACGGACGGAATCCTTCCCGTCCATCTTCAGAAGGGAATGGAACAGCTAATGGTGTTCCTCATTCGTATTTTCCGGGGAAGCCTAGCTATGGGCTACATACCTAGGGCATGGAGGACGGCCAGGGTGATTTTTATCCCGAAGGTGGGGAAAAAGGACCCCTTCCACCCCAAATCCTTCAGGCCGATCAGCCTGACATCCTTCCTGCTAAAAACCCTCGAAAAGATAGTTGACAACCACATTAGGACCTCGTACCTAGTGTCCAGACCCTTGCATGATCATCAGCATGCCTATAGAGAAGGAAAGTCGACAGAATCGGCTCTCCTAGACCTAGTAAACAGCCTCCAGTGCTCAGTGAAGGCCAAAGAGGTTGCTCTTTGTGCCTTCATGGACATAGAGGGTGCGTTCGATAACACAGCACATGATGTTGTGGTTAGGGCGCTTCGGGGAAAAGGGGTTGAGTCAGGACTCACATTCTGGCTAGGCAAACTCCTTGACACCAGAATAGCGGAAGTCACGGTCAACAATTTGACGGTCAGGGCCCAAACCACCAGAGGATGTCCACAGGGAGGTGTCCTATCACCTCTCCTCTGGAGTCTCGTGGTGGGCGAGCTACTAGTTAAACTTACAGATAATGGATTTGAATGCCAAGGCTACTCCGATGACATTACCATTGTCTGTAAAGGCAACTTCGAGAACACGCTATGTGATAGGATTACACTGGGTCTTAGACTTTGCTTGGACTGGTGCAGGGACGTGGGGCTGAATATCAATCCAGCAAAAACCACAATTGTCGCTTTCACCAATCGGTACAAGTTAAAATCCATTAGAGCCATATCTATTGGGGGTACGACAATCCCACTCTCTACGGAGATAAAGTATCTGGGGATAATCTTGGACAAGAGGCTACTTTGGAAACAGCATGTCGAGCATGCGGTACGTAAGGCCACACTGGCCCCAATGAGTTACAGATCTCTCGCAGGTAAAAATTGGGGGGTGTCCCCAAAAATCCTTCTGTGGATGTACACAGCAATGGTTAGGCCCATAGTTAGCTACGGCGCTGTGGTCTGGGCAACACGTGTGGACCTTGATGTCACTAAACGGCAACTGGGCAAACTCCAGAGACTTGCCTGCACGTGCATCTCGGGCGCAATGCGTACGTGCCCGTCCTCAGCACTGGACGTACAGCTAGGACTTCCGCCTTTGCATGTTTACATCAAACACAGTGCGAACAGGTCAAATATGAGAATGGCAGAAGCGAATGCAATCGATTCTGTCACTAGTGCAACTAGCACACTGTTGGCCTTTCCGCAAGATGCGAGAAGCTCTTTAAAACGGAACTCAGTAATAAAGCAGAGTGGACTAGTCTGTCGACCACCTATAATGTGAAAACACATGCTATTAGATGGTATACGGACGGATCACTAACAGAGGAAGGGGCTGGAGCTGGAGTCTGCGGACCCCGGCTACAATATCATGAACTTGGTAAATTCGCCAGCATATTCCAAGCGGAAGTGCATGCGATTGAAAGATGTGCCTCCCTTAACATCGAGAGGGGTTACGTTCATAGAGACATAGCTATTTTCTCTGACAGCCAGGCAGCGATCAAAGCGCTCAGTGCTTACAAGATCGTCTCCAAGCTGGTTTGGCAATGTATAGAAGCACTCAACATGTTGGGCAGTAACAACACAGTCGCCATCTATTGGGTACCAGGACATGCGGGTATTCGCGGCAATGAGGTTGCCGATACTCTGGCCAGGAGAGGAGCTAGCACTCCTTTCCACGGCCTTGAACCTTGCTGGGGGATAGGACCAGGGATTATCAGTCAGAGCAGTCGCATCGATCTGCTTAATGCCTGCGAGGACGCTTGGCGGTCTTCACAGGGGGCAAGACAGAGCAAGCGACTGTTAGGTAGTTACAACAAGAAGAGAACTGAGGACTGTCTGAAGCTGAGCAAAGGATCTCTTCGGATAGTCACGGGTTTCTTGACCGGGCACTGCAGACTGCGCAAGCATCTGCATAATCTAAAGTTAGGGGAAGACAGTCTTTGCAGACTGTGTCTGGAGGGGGATGAGACTCCAGAGCACCTGCTTGAGGAGTGTCCCGCCATCAGTCGACTGAGGCTCTCTCTTCTGGGGAGCCTCTTTCTGTCTACAGAGGAGATGAGGGCTCTCCGACCATGCCACATCGTCGCGTTCCTGCGATCGATTGGGCTGTTCGAGGAGCTGTAACTCACACAACAGTAAGAGGGCACAATAGATCCCAGTGGTCGCAGTGCACGATCCTCTTCCCAATAATAACAATAACCGATTTGGACAAAATTTTCACAGAAGTTATAAAGTTATCCATAGTTTCAACTTCGATTTTTAAATTTTCTACATTCGAGATTTTTTCGTTATCGATTGCATGTGTATATCGGAAACCAAAATAGTTATCGATATTTAGAAATAAACTTGATTTGCCTATGGCTTAGGAGAAGTAATGTTCCAAATTTTAAATCTCTAGCTCTTATAGTCTCTAAGATCGATGCGTTCATACATACGGACGGACATACGGACATGGCTATATCGACTCGGCTGTTGATGCTGATCAAGAATATATATACTTTATTGGGTCGGAGATGCTTCCTTCTGCCTGTTACACTTTTGCACAAAACAATTATACCCTTTTTTACCCATTTCATGGGTTCAGGGTATAAAAATATTGTAGTATTTTACGGATCGATTGCTTGCAAAACAGAGTTTTCTCATATTTTGTAGCCACAGTAAGATAACACAGAGAAGAAAAAAGGAGAAATGTAACGGTAAATGGTACTCACTGCAAGCAGCATACACAGCTGAGCGAATCTATGCATGCCTGCACATACGTGTGTGTCGCGCTCCCAAAGAGCGGCTAAAAACTTGATCAGCCGCGCGACGCTCTTATGACTGCCGCTAGATATAAAATAATTTTAATGCAATCATGCGCCTATGTTGTTGCCCATTTCCGCTCACTCTTTTGTTTATGCGCGCTCTGCATTTCAAACATAAATCTTAATATCCCTACCTCCTCCGCAGACCACTAAGCTAAGCTAAGCTAAGCATAACTAAGAGGCTGCAGTTAAGGGAATGGCATATTGCCTAATTTGCACCACCCACACCTAGCTCTGAAGTGCAAGCGTTGTATGTAAGAGCTCGATGTCTGTTGCTGTAATGCTCTTTCCCACTTTATGTATTTACATACAATGGTATACAATGGTAAGGGAATTGGTTATGCACTTTAGTTTATATTTAATGTGAACAAAGAAAGTTGATTTTTCGATCAGTGAGTTTTTTAATATTCTGATTTTTGTATTATATACATACATGTATATACATTCATTTAAAATATAAAAAAATATTTAATTGCTATTATTTGAATATTTAAATAACGATCAACGTATTTTAATTTCTTTTGTTGTTTTCTCAACACAAGAAAGATAAGTCGATTATAGACTTAATAATTGAAGCAACATTATATATTGTTGTCTTATACTTTGCTAATTATATGATAGTTATATAGACACTGCTTAAGTGCATTTAAAAATCAAATAAAACTAAGCAGTCTGAATATTCTATTAAAATAATATAAGTTGGTATATTCAATTTCATTGAATTCTATACTTACGTATAGACACTGTAACGTTGTAACACAGTGAAGTCAATTGACTCACAGTGGTGTTTTGGTGCTGCATTCAGTTATTGCCATAATTGGTGATGGAGCCTGCCTTTTTAGATAAATTTGCTACCTTTAATTTGGTAGGCAAGGCTTCCATGGCACCATACGCCAACATATTGTAGCCCATGTTGTAACCAACTGGAAAACTTTTGCTTGCTTCAGCTTAAACTTAAATGGAGAGTGTTATAGCTCTTCTGAACAATATGAGTGCGCTATGTCAAATTCATATACTTATGGTACTGCATGTGAGCTTCAAGCAGCAGCAGAAATTTATGCTGTAAATTTTCAAGTTTTTCAAAATGGACATTTATTACAAGCATTTGGAAACATTATGCATCCTGTAAAAAGATTGCGTTTTACCGGTCCATTAATGAATGGACATTTTGATGTTTATATTCCCTTAGAGGAAGTATTAACTCAAGATTCTGATACGTCAGATCCCGTTAAAAGACGTAGTCGGTTCACCGACAAAACAAAAAAAAGGGCACGAAAACATTCAGTTCAAAAATATCTTGATATAAATAGGGATAAGCACATAGAAGCATCAAAAAGATTTCAGGTTAATCAGGAAAAGCGAATATTAAATACTTTGCTATAATATGTTGTTAAATATCCCAGCGGGCAAACAACTCCGCTTTTAGCGAGCGTCCGTTTTCTCGTACGTTTCTCGTATTAAATGTTATCGATGATGACACTTTTCATATCGGAGTTACTCAAATGAATCCAATAGTTCTGTGACCATCAACAAGTCATCATATAAATAGGTAAGTACAAACAACAAACTAATTTTTAAATATATGTTAATAAAAATTGCTTAATGTTTGGTATTTAAAAAGAATCATGGATATGAAACGGGAAGATTTTTGGAGCAACGGCTACAGTGAGAGCCTTCAAAATTTTTGTAAGTATATATTTCATTTATAACTAAATGTGTTATTTATTTTGATTTTGATTAGGTGAATGACAACCAGGCGAACCAGCACCCTTTGGCGCGACACTGACTTTAAAAACAGCATTAAGGGTTTGAGAGTGACACTGACCATTCGAAGTAAGTGAATTGAACATTTATATTGTATTCAAAAATTAATACGATTCTTATACTTTGTTACAGATGCGTCCACGAAACAATTTTCCCTGGAGGATGTTAGATGACCGGGTGACAAAATTGTGAAATAATAAGAAAAAAATGTTATTATAATTAAATTACGTATAAGTTAAAAAATATTAATTTAAATTAAATAAAAATAAAAAGTGACTTTATACTTTGATACCGAAGGTCTCATAGTATATTGGTTTTGTGCAATGTCCGTCATGGTGTCTGTCTGTCCGTCTGTCCGTCCGTCCGTATGAACGCAACTTTTTTCGACACCCGTAAAGCTAGAGACTTGAAACTTTGCAATTATGTTTATCTATAGACGGTACAGATAAAGTGTCAAGATTGGGTTGCCACGCCTACTAGGAGGCTGGGAAATCGATAAATTCGATAACTGAAAACCGATAAAACCAAATATTTCTCACATTCTTACAGCTAGAGTTACCAAATTTGCACGCAGATAGCTAGTCATGTCCCTGAAAAAACTGCATCAAAATTTTGGATGCCACGCCCACTCCTTCCGCCCCCATCATCCCTGCTCCTTGAAACTGGAAACGCCCATAGTTTTCACATTTTTTGGGCTAGAAGAAGATAGATATTGACGTTCCCCAAACAAATGCATCAAAATTTTGGATGCCACGCCTCCTGATTCCGCCCCCATCCCCCTTCTCCAAGAAAGTGGAAACGCCTGTAGTTTTCACATTTTTTGGGCTAGAGCCACCAAATTTTGTAAGAAGATAGATATTGACGTTCCCCAAAAAAATGCATCAAAATTTTGGATGCCACGCCCACCTAAGCCACCCGCCTTATAAAATCGGAATCGGCTATATCTTTAACAGTTTTTGAGCTAGAGCAACCAAACTTGGTAGGAAGATTAATAGTGACAGTTTAAAACATTTGATTCAAAATTTTGGATGCCACGCCCACCAAAGCCACCCGCCTTATAAAATCGGAATCGGCTATATCTCTAACAGTTTTTGAGCTAGAGCCACCAAACTTATTAGGAAGATAGATAGTGACAGTTAAAAACATTTGATTCAAAAATTTGGATGCCACACCTACCTCTGCCGCCCACCTTTTAAATTTGGGAGTTAAGTTATCTTCCACAGTTTTTGAGCTAAAGTCACCAAATTTGGTAACATGATAGCTGGCGATGTTTTCCACATGGCCCACTCCCTTCGCCCCTGCATTCCCCCTTATCAACCGTTCTTTTACTGGTATCAAAGTATTCCGCAGTCGGTTGCGTCCGACTGCAACGTTTTTACTTGTTTAAACTAGAGTCACCAAATTCGGTAGAAAGATAGAAGGCAACATCTTGCAAAGATATGCATCAACATTTTGGATGCCACGCCCACCCAAGCCACTCGCCTTATAAAATTGGAATTGGCTATATCTTTAACAGTTTTTGAGCTAGAGCCACCAAACTTGGTAGGAAGATAAATGGTCACAGTTAAAAACATTTGATTCACAAATTTGGATGCCACACCCACCTCTGCCGCCCACCTTTTACATTTGGGAGTTCAGTTATCTTCCACAGTTTTTGAGCTAAAGTCACCAAATTTGGTAACATGATAGCTGGCGATGTTTACCACCCGGCCCACTTGCAAGCAGACTCCTTACCATCCGTTCTTTTATCAAAGTTCTGGTATCAAAGTATTCCGCAGTCGGTTGCGTCCGACTGCAACGTTTTTACTTGTTAATATTGCAAATATAATCTTTATTAAAACGTTCTCGAGCCCATTTTCGAACCATTCTCGTATCATAAACGGGTCCGTTTTCTGTCCGTTTTTACATCTATTCTCGACACTTTTTCGATACGAAAACGGATCCATTCGCAACTATCGCTAACGAAGGTTTTGCTGCCACAAACTAAGCGACAAGTGATACTATCTCGACACTTTTTCGAGTGTCGTTCTCGACAGTTTTGTAAGAGAAAAGTTCGAGAAATTGTCGAAAACGGACCCATTCTCGAAACCGATTGCCCGCTGGGATTTACTAATTTCTTTATTTCATATCTATCTACTATTGCTAAAATTTATATAAACTATCGGCGCAGCGAAGCAAGCAGGACACTAACTAGTCTTGTTATCTATATATCGATAACTAACGGAGATATCGATAAATTGTGTTTAATATTTTGGTCTTATTTTTCAGAAATCTATTAAACTTCATTAAACAAAAAAATATGTTACGTTTTTATCGATAGCTCGATAACAAATCGACAAATCAATATATTGAATTTAATTAAACGATATTTTTCGATTTTTAATCAATTATATCTCGAAAACCAAGCAAGTTATTGATAAATTGTATTTAATATTTTCGTCTTGTCGAGTAATACAAGAATCAATTATCAGATTTCGGTGCCCCGCTAACCGTAGATTTCCCCAGATCTGCTTCAAAGTTTAATGTCAATTTCCAAAATTACCGATAATGGTTTTAAGTGCTATTTCGGATAGTGAAGCAGTTATTATAAGCAAGTAAGAAGGCTCGTCGAGATTTCCCGACAAGGAGATACCCTAAAACCTATTGAATCCATTGTATGTATCCGTCTGTGACTAAACTTCAATCTGCGACAGCGCTGGTTTTTCTCAACCGATTCCGATGAAATTTTCACAGATTTTTATTATTTTGTATTTAGACCGCTTACACACGCTGCTTTTTTGAAACAGCTTCTTTGGGCTTGTGGGCAAGGGAGGTGAGGAAAGCAGTGTTGGTAAACATAGATAAATGAACCTTTCATAGATATGTAATAAAAAAACGTTGCTGTTAAGGTGCTGTTACCAAAAATGCTTGAAAACCAGCTCGTCTGACTTGACGAAACATTGCTTTACTCATCAACGACGCTCAGCTGCGTTTGTTTTGATTCTGGCTGCTATGCTGACTTTCCGCGACGTCCCGCCATTTCTGATTTGTTTTTACCATAGTTTTGTTTTGATTATTGATAGCTGTTATTGAATATCGCTTTAAACTGCATGAACGCTGACATGCATACATGCAAACACATCTCATAGTATGTTTGCAATTGAGCACACAGCGTTTCCTTTGAATTTTGCTGTTTTGCTTTTTCTTGCGAGCTGGGTCTGTTTCTTTATGCGAAAAAAGGGTACAGCGGTTGTGTACAAAAGTATGTAACAGGCGGAAGTAAGCAGCATCTGACCCAATATTAGATAAATATATTCTTCATCTGTCTGCCATCTGAATGAACACATCGATCTTGGCTATTATCACTTAACTCAAAATATTGCAAATCTGTGACAAATTATCATTCATCGAAATCGGTTAAGAAACAGCATAGATATCGAAGACGGAAGTTAAGTCACATAATACACAAAAAATTACTATACGCATTAAGTATAAGTTCAGGGTAAATGGTAGTCGGGAACTAGAGCTGCGTAGTGGCTTACGAACCATGCAGGGTTCATTCCGCTACTTTTTAAACTGGCGACAGACTGAGCCACAAGCTGAGGGCATGATCGCGAGCATGATACAATTAACAGGGTAGTGTCATCCGAGAGAGCCAGATACCAATGCATATGAACGTGTGAGTGCGACAAAGACCGCCACGTTGCCCTCTTGACTTTACTCTCTTGCCTCTGTTAAGAAACTGCTTTATAAGTGCGAGTGAGTAAGGTATAAAAAGTGGTTTGCTTGTATGCGGCCGACGCAAATTTGTTGCGTTGTAAAAAGAATAATTAAATTAGAAGTTTGAATAAAACGCTGTCGATTAAACAAGTTTAATACTTTTAAATAACAAAACCCTAAATGTATATAAAAACAAAAATCAACAAAAATAACAAACAGAAAAAAATTCGTCCGCAGCAACGTCTTACCCAAACGACAGGCACTTTGCGACTGTCGATTGGTATCAGTGTGACCGCGGCGGCAATAACGAAATATACTATTTTGGGCCCGAAATAATACCAAAATATACTATTTGAATATTCATTTAATACCAAAAAGAATTGCAGCTAAAAGGCTTTAAAATTTGAATTTATTTTTGCAATTTATAAAAAGAAAAAATAAATAAATGCAATTGATCGGGGGTTTAAAAAGAAAATGTTTTTATATCCTTTTTATACAAGTTTATTTAACTTTTTATTGACTTAAAAACTGCTCTTGGATTACCGGTGCCAGCACATTGTAGGTAAGCGAAGCAGTTTTCGTCCTTTTACAATTGAATGCTTGTGCAATTGCACTGTCTGGAAAAGCCTTTTTAACCACGTCCATTGTCCGCATAGGAATGTTGTGTTCCGCGACTGCAGCGGCAAACATAATTTCCGCCTTTTTGAAGGCGCCAAACAGTGTTTGGTCCGGGGCTTTAAAAAAGGCATCAACCTTAAAGAAAGATTAATTTACAATTGTAATTCAAAATTTGTTTATGAATGTGATTTAAATCTAAATAATCACTTACTTTGGACTTTCCACAGAAAAATTTAATTTTCTCCTTGTGTTTCTGTGTTGCCTCGTGCTGACGGATTGAAGCCAATCTGCTCAGTATTGAAATATTGCAAGCCTTGCAGAAGGCGTCGACTTTATTTGCGCTCCTCCCAAGCCACTTGCTATTTTCGGGAATCGTCTCCCACTCCTCCCTGTATTTCTGCTTGCAATATTTGCTGCTCATGTTAATTTAAATATTTTTTTAGAAATTTCACAAATTCACCATGCTTCTTTCTTGCTAGCTTAAGAAAAGTGTGACCAAAAACAATATACTATTAAATACCAATTTTTTTCCCCAAAAAATACTACAATATACCAATATACCACAAATATACAATTGGGCAAAATCTGAGCTAATTAAATACCAAAAAGTATTTAAAATACCATATTCGGTCACCCTGATTGGTATCCGAACAAAGAGAGCGCTCTCTCTGTTGACACTACCCTGTTAATTGTATCATGATCGCGAGCAAATACATACATAAATGCATCGAAAATAGGCAAAACACAACTAAACGCACAAATTGCACAAAGAAAAAATACCCTGTGTCCCAATACTGAGTTATAGTCCATGAAATCACAGGTATATATTCTCCAACTATTTATTCTCAAGATATATACAATTTATTATATGTGTGTTTGTAATTAAAGATTAAACAAAAAGTTAACTTTAGTCTATACTACCCTCCTGCGTTACGCAGCAGCAAGCGGATTGAAGCAATAAACAAAACGCAACAAGACATGCGAATACACATGTGCTGGTTTTGTGGTTGAGACACACAAACTGCGCAAACCTTAAATACCCATTATCGAAATATTCACTGCTAGTCAATATAATTACTCACACATAAATGTAGTACTACGACAACTAATATTAAGTATATGTTTACAAAATAAATTTTAATTAGTTTTAATTTTAGTTTTGAATTAAGTCATGAAAAATGCCCTTCTATATTTCCAAAAGTAAGCATAAGATATGGAAATCATATCAAAGTTTTTTGCATATATCTATTCAAAAACGCTAAGTCCATATGAAGTGTAGGCTACCCTCCCATCTAGGGCAGCGGCAAGCAGATTGAAGCAAAAGTCTAAAACTGCTGTGACAATAACAAAGGAAATGAAAAAGGGCAACAACTTATCTTTGCCTCGCGAATCGCACACTTTGCGATCACAACAAAATGCAAAACAATAATGGCCGACTTGGTTTTTTTTATCTGCGTTATCCAGTACCGCATGCACCAGCTGATTTTCAACGAGTAGGCAAAACAAGTTGGCAAGGCAGATAACAAAATTACTCGGCATGTGACTTCGCAACGCGAAATGTTACTCTCTCAAAGCTGGCAGCCAACGACAATACACTTACCCAGTGGCGCAGAGCAGAATGAGGCCTGGCCACAGTATGCATTATCGCTACAGTAAAAGTTATGCATTACAGTTGCCAACTTTTGTGTGCACAGTTGTAAGCTGGAAACATTTACCGCTACTTTTTTCTATGACTTCGAAACGACGCGAATCGTTCGTGAAGTAAATTCGAAAATCTTGTCTTTGTGTTAGTGCGTTCGTGAAGTAAATTCGAAAATCTAGTCTTTGTGCTAGTGCGTTTGATCAAATGTCGAAGACATGCGTCATTTCATGTTCGGGCTCAAACAAAACAACTAAGAAGGCTCTAGTCGAGATTTCCCGACTAGGTGATACCCCGAACCCTATAGCGTTAAGTATTGTCATTGTCTGAATGCATCTGTGACTAAATTTAAATCTTCGATATCTCTGGTGATTCTCAACCGATTTCGATGAAATTTTCACAGATTTTCACTATTTTATTTTAAGTTTCTAAAACGTGTTTCACATTTTCAAATTCAAGATTTCAAGGTTATCGATCACATGTGTATATCGGAAACGGAAATATTTATCGAAAATCGGAACAACCTTGTACTGCCTAGGACTTAGATTAGCTTATGTGCAAAATCTAGCTCTTATAGTCTCTGAGGTCGTCGCGTTCATACATACAGACGGACGGACAGACGGACATGGCTATATCGACTCGGGCTTTGATGCTGATCAAGAATATATATACTTTATAGGGTCGGAGATGCTTCCTTCTGCCTGTTACATACTTTTGCACAAAACCATTATACCCCTTTTACCCATTTTATGGGTTAGGGGTATAAAAAGAAATGAATTGAAGTGTTTTAACGCCAGCAACCAAAATCGTGAGCTAATTTTTTTTTTAAATATATTTATATTAAAATATAGTACATTTTATTTGATTTCTTATTACAGATGATTTATAAACACAGGAAGCAAACAAGCGCCTGCTCGTCCAAATTATACAGCGAGATTTTATTTTATACATACATATATTACACAAAGTGACAAACATGTTAAAAGGTTAAGATTATTGATAGTGTTAAAATGAATTTAAACCAATTTGATTGAAAATATTGTTAACTAGCTTCTCTGCCCGGCTTCGCACGGTTGTTGTACCCATTTAAAAAAAAAGACATTTGATGCAATCGTTCTAAATATGCGCGTACAGTACATATAAATATTACGGCGTTCGACCTGACTTGAGAGGTTCTTAAACTTTGTTCTTCAACCCGCTGCCAACGCGCTATTATCGAGTCTCGGAATATTCGGTTAGCACTTACTTATCAGATGCCTGGAGGTCTGTTTAACACTTATACCGATGGACCTAGAATACTCAAATAAGCCTTTTTGAATTCTGCTTCATAAAAAAGATAAACAATTCAAGTGTCAGCTTGGAAATCAGGGATAATTTCGGCTTCTACGGGTAAAAGAATTTTTCAAATCGGTCCAGTAGTTTCGGAGCCTTTTCAGTCCAAACAAACAAACAAACAAACAAATCTTTCCTCCTTATATATTAGTATAGATATAGATATAGATATAGATTTGTTAAAATGGAAAATTCAATTGGATTAAAATTATTGGTTTTGAAATGGAAACTAAATGTATATTAATTTACCCAATACAATTTCAGCCCTGCGTGCATATATTACACACATTACAACCTTCCACAAAGTATATTGAGTCGTATAACATGTGCATTACAACTCCATTTCCTTTTCTTTTTTTTAAGTATATTAAGTCGAACAACACGCGCATTACAAATCAATATACTTTTTTAAAAATGTATACTGAGTCGTATAACATGTGCATTACAGCCCAATATACTTCTCCGAAATTGTAATGCAGCTTGTGGACAGACCGCCCACAAGCTGCATTACGCTGTGTGAAAGTAATCCAGGTCGTAATCGATGTTTTCTCCGGGCCGCCCACAATGTGCTCGATCCGTAATCGATCTCGTAATGGGCATTTGCGCCACTGGGTAGGTAGACATGTCTTCGCTCGCTCTAAAAATTACGTTTACTGCTTATGTTGGCGGTTGTTTTGAATTTGTAAACAAAGCGCGGTGTATAGAGATGTGATATGAATAGCTGTTCAAAACAAAGGGGCGGAACATAGAGTTGTGACAAAACAGTAAACTTGGCCTTGAAAGTGTGCGATGTGCGAGACAAAGATTAATTGTTGTCTAAATGCATTTCTCTTTTTGCTGTCGTAGAAGTTGAGTTTAGCAAATTTTAGTCTTTTGATTCAATCGCTTGCTGCTACCCTAGCAAGGAAGGGTAGTTTGACTTCATTTGAACTTAGCGTAGTTATACAGATAAATGCAATATACCTAAACATGATGTTTTTAATACATGTTTACTAACATTTTGGGATTTAGGTATTGCATTATTTAGCTGAATGTGTTGAATATAAATACGGAATAAAATAAACGTATTTTCTTTTTAACCCTTTCGACCCCACTGTTGCCGGTGAGCAATTTGTGATGTTTAACGGCCAACGGTAAGCGTTCCTTTTTTTTGTCTGCTCATTCTTTATGATAACGGTACTTTTATGTGTCTACTCAAAATATGTGCAAAAAAATTCACATTTGGAGGTCATTTACAGAAGTTATGTTCAATAGACTGCACGTGTGTCGCAAAAAATATTATTGTGAAATTCGGAAGAGGTATTAAAGTGAGTGATTAACTTTAAAAATAATAAAGAAAAGTTAAAAACTGTAAATGAGTTGTTTTTAAGCGCAGATTTATGTTTACGGTGTTAAAGTTGAATTTGATTTATTTTCAACAGTACCCAGGTTAGTAATTTTCAAAGTTGTAAAATTGCTTGTGGGCCATAGTGGTAATAAATATATTTGTACTTAGATATGAGACCGAAACAGAAGGGTTTGTCAAATGAAGATATTGAGAGGATTATTAACTTCGATTGGGATGCCTCTACTGACGATGAAAGTGGTGATGAGATGGATGACATTTCTGCAGTGCTGGAGAAGAATTTGGAAGGGATCGTGGAAAGAGGAGAAACTATCGAGATTGGCCTTCTTGAAAATATGATTGCAGAAAAATGTGAGCAGGAATCGAGTGTTGATGCTGATAATGGCTTCGAAAAAGTTGACCCCAAGATACTAAAGTGGAGAACAAGGCCATTTGAAGCTCTAGAGAGCATTTGGGAAGAAGACAGTTCTTTGAAAGTTGACGACGTGATAGCCAAGTTATTGATTGGATCACAATTCAAACTGATTTGTATGGGCTGCAAGAACACGGCATAGATCTTAAATGTACTGGAGCAGATAGCAAACGTTATAATGGTATTTTGTTATACTTGGGTGTTATAAAATTGCAACAACTCAAAATGGCATGGTCAAAAAGTTGAAAGCTTTCCGCTATAAAGGAGATTTGAGCTATGACAAGCTGTACAAGATACGCCCTTTACTAAACATTCTCAAAATAAATTTTGGTAAACTACTTCAAGAAGAACATCAAAGTGCTGATGAGCAAATCATTGCGTTCGAAGGTCGATCGTCATTTAAGCAATACAATCCAGCTAAGCCCCACAAATGGGGTCTGAAAATGTTAACGCGTGCTGGAACATCTAGATTAGTTTACGACTTTACGCTGTATGTTGGTGAAGGCACCTGTCCTTATGGCTTGGGAATATCTTCGGATGTAGTCTTATATTTGGCAAAAGGTCTTCCCAAGGACAAACACTTTAAGCTTTATTTTGATAACAGGTTTACGTCAGTAAGCCTTCTGATTTCGTTGAAGGAAATGGGCATATTTGCATCAGGTACTGTACGTAAAAATCGCATAAATAATTGCAAACTACTTTCAGATAATTAAGAAAGCGTGGAAGAGGGTCTTTCGATAAAAAAAAACTGAAATTAACAACAATCTGGTATGTGTAACATGGTTTGCCAATAAGCCAGTTCAACTTATATCTTCGTGTGAAGACCATCAACCTGTTGGGATATGCAAACGTTGGAATCCAAAAGCAAAGGCTTCTATTGATGTTGCAAGGCCTGCGATTGTTGCTTCTTACAATAAGGGTATGGGAGGAGTAGATTTGGCAGACATGCTCATGGAGCTCTACAAGGTCAACCACCGTTCAAGAAAGTGGTACATTAGAATCTTTAATTGGTGTTTGGGAACATCCATTACAAATGCGTGGCTACTATATAGAAAGCATTTACATTTGATAAACCCGGGACAGAAGCATATTCCTCTCATACAATTTCAAATGGAAGTTGCTTAGGAGCTTTTACAATGTACTGCCACTACTTCGTTGGCAAAAAGAGAGGTCGACCATCGAATGCAGAAAAGGAAAGCTCGATAACACCCCTGGGCTCCCCATCAAGCAGTGTGTCTTCGCACCAGTGAAAAAAGTACAGGTTCCAGCCGGATCCTCCAGACTCGCGGCGTTACGATAAAGTGGAACATTGGGTAGTATTTGGTGAAAAAGGGCGTTGCAGATTGTGCAAGACTGGAACACCATTGTCCAAATGCTTTAAATGCAAAGTCCATCTTTGCTGTAATAACAATAAAAACTGTTTTATTTCTTTTCATACCTAATTTTCTAAAATAAATAAAAATAATTGTAAGCTGTTTCCAAGAAAACAAATTTGTTTTTATAGACCACTATGGCCCAACGTTGCTCACAAGCAACTTTCTGTAGCGCCCAAGCCGATGGGCGTGGCAACCTAAAATTTTGGTCAAATACTTGTTAAATAAATACAAAAATAAAGCAAATTTTGTTGTTTCCTTGTTTTGCATTTGCCCATTCTTTTGCATTTGCCCATTCTCGATGTGTATACACACAGCATTGTACATTGGGAAATGTATGTAGCATGTAAAAGGAATTATTTCCGACCAAATTATATATATATGCTATTGATCTGCATTATAAGTCGACTCGATTTGGCCATGTCGTTTTGTATAGCATTTAGGGTATAGGGTATCTCCTAGCGAGCTAGTGAAGTCCATTGTGGAAACAAAATTACGAAAATCTCGACGATGCTAGTCCAGGCAAAAATGAAACAAGTGACACGTATACAAATACTTATGCATTTTGTACCGCTACTTTCCGCTGGCGCGCCCCCTGTCCTACAATCACATAGGCAAAGCCAGATGCACTGGCTGGCGCGCAGCAATTGCCAGTTAGCAAACGCACAGCATTATTCTTCTTTGTTATCGGCATATTGCTTCGCGCTTCCATCGCATATACATATATACTTACTCGTTATAAGTAGCTAATCGACTCCGCACAAAATTCCAGCGAGTAAAGAGCGAGAGAGAGCGAAGCCACGTCTACCTAAGTGTATTGTCGTTGGCTGGCAGCTCTGAATACCGCTCTTGAGTTTCATTCTCTCTGCATCTGATGCGTATTCATGTTTTCTGTTAAAGTTACCGGCGGTTATTACATATCTATGTTAGCTTCATTAATCTATGCTATGTATAACTGGTTAACACTTCGATGAGTAACTATTCTGAGCTTCACGGCCGTGTGACAAGGTCCGTAGGGACACTTTTAAAATTATGGTGCTTTTATTGTTTATAACTAAATACTACTAAAATAAAAAAAGTATAATGTTGCCCAAAGAACATGCATTTATTAGTCATTTCATGAAAATTCAGTACAGGGTCCCTACGGACCTTGTCACACGTCCGCGAACTATTTTCAATAAAACCTCAATAAACTAATAGTCGGATCGCCTTGATTTTTTTTTAAACGATGCGCAACAAAATTCTGTTGAAATACATAATAACTTTATGGGGGGTTGTAGTGGCCGAAATAGAGTAATTTCTGAGCGGCTGTATATTGTGGAAGGGGGATAGCAGCAGCAGAGTGCGAACAACAACAACACATGTGCATGTTTTCTGTATTTGGTGGCTCCGAGCTCAAATGAAGCAAAAAATCATTAGGGCGAATGAATACCCAAATACACCTATATACTTATGTGTGTGTGTATGTGCGCATGCAAATTTTTCAGTTTTTGGTGGCTCTCAAGTGATTTGGGATTTTGTTAATAGCAATTGCCTTGGCTATACTTGACCTGCATCAATTTATATGATTTTGAATAATTTTATAAAAAGTAAGGATAGCTATAAAAATAATGTCATCAATTTATAATTTTTTATTAAGTTTTAAAATTCATCTTAATCATAAAGATGCATTGTCCATAGTTCATAATAAGACTAATAATAATTTATACATATTATTATATATATGTATATATGTATATAATTATATATTATATATTTATGTGTTCTCTTGACCCTAAAAAATCATAATTAAATCTATATTAAATGCCGACAGCCAATATTTAAAATTAAAATTTGGCACGCATTTGAATCTGCCTACAAAACACAGGCAATTTCTGTTTTTGCATTTTCTGGTCATACATACTCTTTCGACATATTAGCTATATGACACCATCAAACAATTTTGCAACACAACTCCCATGCAGTTGCTCATTTACATACAAAATATGCACACATATTCCGAAGGAGTATAAATGGTTCATGTGTCGGCAACTGGAAGAACAACTCAGGCTCGCGTCAACCGCGTGCCAATAAAAATACAGTTCTGAATACTCTTAATATATATATATATATATATATATATATATATATATATATATATATATATATATATATATATAAAAATATATAAATTTTTATTTGTCATATTATGAACTATGGACAATGCACCTTGATGATTAAGATGAATTTTAAAAATAAATAAAAAATTATCATTTAATAACATTAATTTTATAGGTGTCCTTAACTTGTAATAGAATTGCTAAAAATCATAAAAATTGAGACAGGTCAACAATTGCTACGCATACATTCAAATGTGCTGCACATGAACATACACATGCACACACACATTGATATGCGTTGCTAGAAAAGTAACAAAATTCCAAATCACTTGAGAGCCACCAAAAACGGAGAAAATATGCATGCGCACATACATACACACATAAGTATATATGTGTATTTAGGTATACAATTACCCTAATGATTTTTGCTTCATTTGAGCTCGGAGCCACCAAATACAGAAAACATGCACATGTGTTGTTGTTGTTCGCACTCTGCTGCTGCTATCCACCTTCCACAATATACAGCCGCTCAGAGCAAACAGCATACAGAAACATACATACACACATATACGGGGGTGTGCCAGAAATCTCCGGAGATTTTGGCTCGAGCTGGTTTTCAAATCTCTAAAAAACAAAACCGTCGGTGTGCCAGAAGTTAGGGAGATTTAATTTTTCGGTAAAATGTTTCGGAGCAAATACGTAAAACGAAAATGGCCAAAAAGAGTTGCTACCTTTCAGAAATGATAATTGCCTAAAATGTATTTGCTATTTTTGTCATTGTTTTCAAGGTTGGCCTCATGGCATTAGTGTTATATTTTATAAATGGTTAAATAAAAATATGTTAGGTTTTATCTCTTGTAGTTCTTATACAAAACAAATATTTAATATTTTGCCTGCCATGTTGCTTGACAGCCCTGCCGTGATAGCTTGCTTGAACAGCTGTTCTACGTACTTCGTAAATGGTGAATCTGGTTTTGTTTACATTTTAAAAGCGCAAAAGGTGAACGGTGTTTTCCCCTATGGACCAATAATATAATAAATGTAATACAAATAATTAAATGCAATTTTAATTTAACCTACATTTTGGCTGCTCAATGACTTTCCATAAATTAAATTCTTCTTCTTACTGTAGACATTTACACACCTAACAAACACCGCCACCTCACCACAGTTGCCACCTCATAAAAGGTTTGCTGCAATAACTTACTTAAATTTACAACAAACTGTACACTGCTCAACCATGCAATTTTGTTACCTTAAAGTGAGATTTTTATACTTTGATACCGAAGGTCTCATAGTATATTGGTTTTGTGCAATGTCCGTCATGGTTTCTGTCTGTCCGTCTGTCCGTCCGTCCGTATGAACGCAACTTTTTTCGACACCCGTAAAGCTAGAGACTTGAAACTTTGCAATTATGTTTATCTATAGACGGTTCAGATAAAGTGTCAAGATTGGGTTGCCACGCCTACTAGGAGGCTGGGAAATCGATAAATTCGATAACTGAAAACCGATAAAACCAAATATTTCTCACATTCTTACAGCTAGAGTTACCAAATTTGCACGCAGATAGCTAGTCATGTCCCTGAAAAACTGCATCAAAATTTTGGATGCCACGCCCACTCCTTCCGCCCCCATCATCCCTGCTCCTTGAAATTGGAAACGCCTATAGTTTTTACATTTTTTGGGGTAGAGCCACCAAATTTTGTGTCAAGATAGATATTGAAGTTCCCCAAAAAAATGCATCAAAATTTTGTTTGCCACGCCCCCTGATTCCGAACCCATCCCCCCCCTTCTCCATGAAATTGGAAACGCCTATAGTTTTCACATTTTTTGGGCTGAGCCACCAAATTTTGTGTCAAGATAGATATTGACGTTCCCCAAAAAAATGCATCAAAATTTTGGATGCCACGCCCCTTGATTCCGCCCCCATCCCCCCTTCACCATGAAATTGGAAACGCCTATAGTTTTCACATATACATATATACTTACTCGTTATAAGTTGCTAATCGACTCCGCACAAAATTCCAGCGAGTAAAGAGCGAGAGAGAGCGAAGCCACGTCTACCTAAGTGTATTGTCGTTGGCTGGCAGCTCTGAATACCGCTCTTGAGTTTCATTCTCTTTGCATCTGATGCGTGTTCATGTTTTCTGTTAAAGTTACCGGCGGTTATTACATATCTATGTTAGCTTCATTAATCTATGCTATGTATAACTGGTTAACACTTCGATGAGTAACTATTCTGAGCTTCACGGCCGTGTGACAAGGTCCGTAGGGACACTTTTTAAAATTATGGTGCTTTTATTGTTTAGAACTAAATACTACTAAAATAAAAAAAAGTATAATGTTGCCCAAAGAACATGCATTTATTAGTCATTTCATGAAAATTCAGTACAGGGTCCCTACGGACCTTGTCACACGTCCGCGAACTATTTTCAATAAAACCTCAATAAACTAATAGTCGGATCGCCTTGATTTTTTTTAAACGATGCGCAACAAAATCTGTTGAAATACATAATAACTTTATGGGGGGGTTGTAGTGGCCGAAATAGAGTAATTTCTGAGCGGCTGTATATTGTGGAAGGGGGATAGCAGCAGCAGAGTGCGAACAACAACAACACATGTGCATGTTTTCTGTATTTGGTGGCTCCGAGCTCAAATGAAGCAAAAATCATAAGGGCGAATGAATACCCAAATACACATATATACGCCACGCCCACTCCTTCCGCGCCCATCATCCCTGCTCCTTGAAATTGGAAACGCCTATAGTTATCACATTTTTTGGGCTAGAGCCACCAAATTTTTTTGTGAAGATAGATATTGACGTTCCCCAAAAAAATGCATCAAAATTTTGGATGCCACGCCCCCTGATTCCGCCCCCATCCCCCCTTCTACTTGAAATTGGAAACGCCTATAGTTTTCACATTTTTCGAGCTAGAGTAGTCAAATTTGGTAGGAAGATATATGGTGACAACTACAAAAGGTCTGCATCAAAAATAAGGATACCACGCCCACCTCTGCCGCCCACTATTTAAAATCGGAAATTTCGATATCTCTTATAGTTTTTAAGCTAGAGCCCGTAAATTGGGTAGAAAGATAGAAGGCAGCATCTACCAAAGATGTGCATCAAAATTTTCAATGCCACGCCCATCTAAGCCACCCGCCTTATAAAATCGGAATCGGCTATATCTCTAACAGTTTTGGAGCTTGAGCCACCAAACTTTTTATGAATATAGATGGTGACAGTTAAAAACATTTGATTCAAAAATTTAGATGCCACGCCTACCTCTGCCGCCCACCTTTTAAATTTGGGAGTTTACTTATCTTCTACAGTTTTTGAGCTAGTCACCAAATTTGGTTACATGATAGCTGGCGATGTTTACCACATGGCCCACTCCCTTCGCCCCTGCATTCTCCCTTATCAACCGTTCTTTTACTGGTATCAAAGTATTCCGCAGTCGGTTGCGTCCGACTGCAACGTTTTTACTTGTTTTATGTTTATTTGTCACAAAAAAGTGTCTTTAAAATTGTTCTATTAAAGACTCCGAATAATAGTTATTGTTAACCAAACATTGTGGCAGCTCCTTTGTTAGGGACGGTTTTGCACGCTTACACAGAACGGCAAATAGTCTTAGAGATTTGTTAAAGATTTATTAATATCAAAAATCATGAATTAAAAAATGTATTAAATTCAAATGTATTTGCAATATGCAACTAAGCTTAAAATTACCTTTTGAAAAAGTAACAGTTGTTATTCATTAGACATTTAATATTGCTTAAATTAACCAAATATCGGGCCAAATTTGTTGAGGTTTCAAAATCATCTCGAACTTGGCTCTGGCACACCTAAAACCAGCTCGAGGTTGGTTTTAGGTTGAAATCGGGTTGGTTTTGATGACTGGCACTCCCCTGATATACATCTAACGGCGATCTTGTCGCTGACATACAGACGAATACACAGCAAATTGCTGGCACTCCATCTGTACCGAGACAAGCGCCGTCGCACGAATGACTTGCACTTTTAAGCTACGCAAATGGTCTGCTAAATTTGCGTTCGGTTCGCTGCTTTCAGCACCCGAATGCTGGTGGCTCCTCCGCAACGCATTTTTTCGGCAGTTATATGTATTCTATGTATACCTGCTTAATGCTTTTACTTTTAACTCTTTTCGTTTAGGCTGTGGATTATTCAACAATCAGCCGTCAGGAGTCAGTCGGGACGAGTTGGTTTATATATACGATTATCTACACTGCAGATACTACAAAAAAATTAATTTATATCTGTTGACCTCTGGATGGGCAAGTCCTAGTCAGATATCTGAATTAACTCTAGATATCTCTTAAATATGGTTTTACGTTCAAGGCACAGTTTGCACTACTTTTGATTTTGAGATTTGTCTTATGTCAAATAAGAAGGTTTTTGATTAACGAAAAGTGTTTTCGCTGAGCTGTATTTTCATAATAATAAACTGAAAATTTCACAGTGAAGATTTATTTGCATGCTTTTTAGTTTGTTAACATACCATTGATGTGAACAGATCGTTTCTGGCGCAGGTCGCTGGCTTGAATAAGTGCTTGACGGGAGTAGGTCGCAATGCAGATAACATCCGCCTGTTTGACGGCCTCGCTTGCTGATCTGCATATCTTGATATGGACTTTGTTTGGGGCATGGCAGTTATTGTAGTCGTCGTTGAGAAGCCCTTCGATCAGCTTGTTGGCTAACTGTTCGGCCCGTTGCTGGGTGCGATTGTATAGATTCAGCTGATTTACCTTAAAGTTTGCGCACATTGCGGCGGCATGCAGCTGTCCCTGGACGCCGCAGCCGACGATAGCCACATTAATAGCCAGCTCTCGTTACGCTTCCAATCCAAAGCGACGGAAGTACAAGTATTTGGTGGCTACCAGCGAAGCTGGGACAGTCCGCCATGTGGTGATGTCTGTGCCAGCCATAACAGCATTCAGTTCACCTGTCTTCGAATCAAACAGCAAAATGTTTGCACTGATGCTCGGGAGTGGCGGCTCAAGCAGCCGGTTGCCTCTGAATGACGTTACCACCTTGCATACGAGTCTCGAACGAAAAGCATACAGAAACATACATACACACATATACACCTAACGGCGATCTTGTCGCTGACATACATACGAATACACAGAAAATTGCTGGCACTCCGTCTGTACCGAGACAAGCGCCGGCGCATGAATGACTTGCACTTTTTAAGCTACGCAAATGGTCTGCAAAATTTGCGTTCGGCTCGCTGCTTTCAGCACCCGAATGCTGGTGGCTCCTCCGCAACGCATTTTTTCGGCAGTTGGGAAAACGCGATTTGACTCCTCTATGTATACCTACTTAATGGTGATAGTATTCTATGCGGGTAATAAGTGAGCTCTATTATATGATTATACCCCGAACCCATGAAATGGGTAAAAGGGGTATAATGGTTTTGTGCAAAAGTATGTAACAGGCAGAAGGAAGCATCTCCGACCCTATGCCTAGCCATGTCCGTCTGTCCGTCTGTATGTATTAACGGGTCGATCTCAGAGACTATAAGAGCTAGAGACTTTAGATTTTGCGCACAAGCTCATCTAAGTCCTAGGCAGTACAAGTTTGTTTCCGATTTTCGATAAATATTTCCGTTTCCGATATACACATGTGACCGATAACATAAAAATGTCAAATATCGAAAATCTGAAACACGTTTTGGAAACTTGATACAAAATAATGAAAATCTGTAAGATTTTGTCGAAATCGGTTGAGAAACACCAGAGGGTCGGAGATGCTTCCTTCTGCCTGTTACATACTTTTGCACAAAAACATTATACCGCTTTTACCCATTTCATGGGTTCGGGGTATAAAAAGGGTTAGAAATCCTGCAGAACAATTATAAGCCCTAGCTTCAAATTGTTAAAATAAAATATGTGTTCGTTATTTTCCGACTAATCTATATATATAAAAGAGTTTTTCATGATTGTCTACATTCCCACAGCCTAAACGAAAAGAGCTAGATATCTGAAATTTTCACAAAATATTCCATGCAGGTAGTAAGTGTGCACTAAGAAAGGATTTTTATTTTGGACAACTCCTTCGAGTACCTCCCATACATCCTGGAGCACTTTGACCCATTCCACTGCTGGCGCCTAATTGTCGCACAAGCTGAGGGTTTGATCGCGAGCGAGTTTACAAAAACAAAACAAATGCGCAGTGACGCCTTCACGACGAACAAGCAAAGTCATAAAAAAAGGTTCGTACACTTGCAAAGAAGAAACGGATTTCCGCTTCTTAATGAAAAAGTCATCCACAAATAAGTGAATAATGCGCTTGAAAATTTAAATTTAATAATTTTATGTACATGAATCGCTTCGCACAGTGCACCATTTTTTTTTTTTCAGATTTGTGTGCCTTTGACAATTGATTTACGACCCAAGTAGCGTTTGTTGTTGTTGGGCCTGCACTGCTACTTTTTGTTGGTGTCATTGATTTAAAACTAATCAATTTAAACAAAACTTGGTGCGTCTAGAAAAATTTTGCACACCACAATATGTTATGAGGGTGGTTTTACCTACTTGCTAATTATCAAACTCAGACAAAACGTAACACATAAACACATACATAGAAGCACAAGAAATTTTACTTTTGATCTACCATTTTCCAATGTTTTGATATAATTTTAGAGCTGACATTTGTGACTTTGGTTGGTGTTGCAAATGCACATATGTAAGTACATACATATGCAATTACATTGTTGTACATATATATTAACAAATGCAAGTGCAAATATAAATGCATGCATACATTGTTGACATCTGAATTCAGTGCGTGCGAAGAAGGTAGCGAAACTAAACATTTTGTTTGACATACAGAGCGCGCGCATATATAAGAGAGTGAGCCGAAATGGGCAACAACAAAGGCGCATGATCGGAGCGAGATTTAAGAATAATTTGTCATCCAGCGCCGAACATGAAGAGCGATGCGCGCGCGTGTTTACGTTTCAAGCTGCCTCTTTGGGTTTGGGACCAACAGCGCGACTCAGACGTCACAGAAATGCATAGATTCGATCAATTCTATGAATGTATTCATGATGCAGGTGTACCTATGCCGACTGTCACCACATCACGAGACTGAGCGAATCTGAAAACAAGTAAGAGAGCTTAAGTCGAGAAATCCCGACAAAAAGATACCCTGAGCCCGTGGATTAAAATGACTTGCAGCAGTGCAGTTTTTCTTGACTTAACTTTAGTTTAAAATATCTGCGGTGTTTCTTAACCGATTTGGACTCTGGTACCGATGAACTAGTGAGATGGTTCTGAGGTGGGCAAGCTGAGGCCACCGGACGGGTCGCAGGTTGCGGAAAGCGCAAGGCCTCTAGTAGAGGTTAGCTGCGAATAGCGACTTGTCGTGAATAAACAGTCCCGGACAACAGCGGGTACCACACCGTTTGTGGGACCGACAAGGCGCTAGTCTGACCGTCTTCAAAACATAGTCTAGCACACACCCTTCTCCTACATGTGTTCCTACCCAATTCCTATCCGCCACATCTCACATAGGGCAGTTTTGACGTCCTGAGGCAAGGGTGCTCAGGCGCTTAGAGACCAAGGGCGGCAAGGTGCTGACGCTTGGTATGGAAGACGAAGCTCTCACACTCCTTAAGAACAGGGGAATGATGGTGAGCTTCAGGTTCGGTCAGTTGAGGTGCCGGCTGCACAAAAAGCAAGCAGCGACGGAGACGTGCCTGGCACTTCATCTGCTGCAGCCAAAGCAGCACCCTCCTGCCCCATCGATGAGGCAGCAGAAGCCGAAGCCATCGCGGCCTGGGAAGCCGAGTTGGACTCGGACTTGTCGCGGCTACACGTGCGCAGCGAGGTAGACCCCTTGAGCGACGAGCAGCCGTCCGAGGATGAGCAGACACCCACCGGGACGCAGTCAGAGCCATATCTGACGCTCTCGGAGGGGGAACCTGAGCTCTAAGGATGGTGGCCACTAGCGTGGCACATATCAACCTGCATCACGCGAGGGCAGCTTCGGCTGTCATCAGCAGGTTGATCTCCAGGTCTGACCTGGGGCTGCTGCTCATCCAGGAGCCATGGGTCGTCAGAGGCAGGATCTGCGGCCTAAACCATGTAAGTTCGCAACTAGTTGCAGATATGAGGGAGACATCGCCAAGAGCTTGCATCTTGGTGCGGAAGAACACTAACTTTCTTTGTCTCTCCAAATTTCTCAGCAGAGATCTTGTTGCGGTGCTAATCACTGGCGAGTTCGGGAGCATAGTGGTGGCGTCAGCCTACTTCCCGGGAGATACTACGGAAGCCTTCCCAACAGAGGTTCAGGATCTGGTGGCACACTGCAGCAGCAACAGACTTCCATTGCTGCTGGGATGCGACGCAATCGCGCACAGTGTAGCGTGGGGCAGCACGGACAATAACAGTAGAGGTGAGTGCTTAATTGACTATCTTGTGGGCTGAACCCACCTTTATCACCAAAAATAGGGCCGAAGTACTTGATATTACTTTCGGCAACGGGAGGGCTTCTGAGCTGGTTAGCAATTGGAGGGTCTCAACAGAACCGTCAATGTCGGATCACAGGATCATCCTCTTCGACATTAGTAGCAATTTCAGGTTTAGTAAAGTCATCAGGAATTCCCGGCGGAGCGACTGGCCGCTCTACCAGTCCTGCCTGGGTTTAAATCTGAGCAGACTGAACCACAGTAGCAGGGTCTCTTCCCATGAAGAGCTCGAGCAACTCTCAGTAGAAGTTGGCGAGACGATTTTGAATGCTTATCATGCAAGTAGTCCAGCTAAATCCATAGAGTCCAACAGGGATAACCCTTGTTGGAATAAAAAGCTAGGGATGATTCGAGCAGAAGTCAGGAAGCTGTTTAATACAGCCAAAAATAATAGTGACAGATGGGACTTGTACACCAAAAAACTTACAGAATATAACAAGAAAATCCGGTACAGCAAGCGTGCTCATTTCCGGAGATTTTGCTCTACCATAGAACAGGCCACACCAGCTGTGAGAGTCTTTAAGGCGATCTCGAAAGGCAAGGTGCTGTCCGAACTCTGTCTAAAGAGGCCAGATGGTTCTTTCACGGTAAATGAGGTGGAGAAGTCAGAACTTCTGCTGCAAACTCACTTTCCACTTTGTAGAACCATCACCAACACTGACAGCTGTTACGAAACGGTGCCCAACAGGAGCCCGGACTGGAGCCTGGCTGCAGCCATAGTAACAGAGCAAAGGATTAGATGGGCCATTGGTACGCTCAGTCCCTAGAAGGCCCCAGGTACGGACGGAATCCTTCCCGTCCATCTTCAGAAGGGAATGGAACAGCTAATGGTGTTCCTCATTCGTATTTTCCGGGGAAGCCTAGCTATGGGCTACATACCTAGGGCATGGAGGACGGCCAGGGTGATTTTTATCCCGAAGGTGGGGAAAAAGGACCCCTTCCACCCCAAATCCTTCAGGCCGATCAGCCTGACATCCTTCCTGCTAAAAACCCTCGAAAAGATAGTTGACAACCACATTAGGACCTCGTACCTAGTGTCCAGACCCTTGCATGATCATCAGCATGCCTATAGAGAAGGAAAGTCGACAGAATCGGCTCTCCTAGACCTAGTAAACAGCCTCCAGTGCTCAGTGAAGGCCAAAGAGGTTGCTCTTTGTGCCTTCATGGACATAGAGGGTGCGTTCGATAACACAGCACATGATGTGGTGGTTAGGGCGCTTCGGGGAAAAGGGGTTGAGTCAGGACTCACATTCTGGCTAGGCAAACTCCTTGACACCAGAATAGCGGAAGTCACGGTCAACAATTTGACGGTCAGGGCCCAAACCACCAGAGGATGTCCACAGGGAGATGTCCTATCACCTCTCCTCTGGAGTCTCGTGGTGGACGAGCTACTAGTTAAACTTACAGATAATGGATTTGAATGCCAAGGCTACTCCGATGACATTACCATTGTCTGTAAAGGCAACTTCGAGAACACGCTATGTGATAGGATTACACTGGGTCTTAGACTTTGCTTGGACTGGTGCAGGGACGTGGGGCTGAATATCAATCCAGCAAAAACCACAATTGTCGCTTTCACCAATCGGTACAAGTTAAAATCCATTAGAGCCATATCTATTGGGGGTACGACAATCCCACTCTCTACGGAGATAAAGTATCTGGGGATAATCTTGGACAAGAGGCTACTTTGGAAACAGCATGTCGAGCATGCGGTACAAAGGCCACACTGGCCCTAATGAGTTGCAGATCTCTCGCAGGTAAAAATTGGGGGGTGTCCCCAAAAATCCTTCTGTGGACACAGCAATGGTGAGGCCCATAGTTAGCTACGGCGCTGTGGTCTGGGCAACACGTGTGGACCTTGATGTCACTAAACGGCAACTGGGCAAACTCCAGAGACTTGCCTGCACGTGCATCTCGGGCGCAATGCGTACGTGCCCGTCCTCAGCACTGGACGTACAGCTAGGACTTCCGCCTTTGCATGTTTACATCAAACACAGTGCGAACAGGTCAAATATGAGAATGGCAGAAGCGAATGCAATCGATTCTGTCACTAGTGCAACTAGCACACTGTTGGCCTTTCCGCAAGATGCGAGAAGCTCTTTAAAACGGAACTCAGTAATAAAGCAGAGTGGACTAGTCTGTCGACCACCTATAATGTGAAAGCACATGCTATTAGATGGTATACGTACGGATCACTAACAGAGGAAGGGGCTGGAGCTGGAGTCTGCGGACCCCGGCTAAAATATCATGAACTTGGTAAATTCGCCAGCATATTCCAAGCAGAAGTGCATGCGATTGAAAGATGTGCCTCCCTTAACATCGAGAGGGGTTACGTTCATAGAGACATAGCTATTTTCTCTGACAGCCAGGCAGCGATCAAAGCGCTCAGTGCTTACAAGATCGTCTCCAAGCTGGTTTGGCAATGTATAGAAGCACTCAACATGTTGGGCAGTAACAACACAGTCACCATCTATTGGGTACCAGGACATGCGGGTATTCGCGGCAATGAGGTTGCCGATACTCTGGCCAGGAGAGGAGCTAGCACTCCTTTCCACGGCCTTGAACCTTGCTGGGGGATAGGACCAGGGATTATCAGTCAGAGCAGTCGCATCGATCTGCTTAATGCCTGCGAGGACGCTTGGCGGTCTTCACAGGGGGCAAGACAGAGCAAGCGACTGTTAGGTAGTTACAACAAGAAGAGAACTGAGGACTGTCTGAAGCTGAGCAAAGGATCTCTTCGGATAGTCACGGGTTTCTTGACCGGGCACTGCAGACTGCGCAAGCATCTGCATAATCTAAAGTTAGGGGAAGACAGTCTTTGCAGACTGTGTCTGGAGGGGGATGAGACTCCAGAGCACCTGCTTGAGGAGTGTCCCGCCATCAGTCGACTGAGGCTCTCTCTTCTGGGGAGCCTCTTTCTGTCTACAGAGGAGATGAGGGCTCTCCGACCATGCCACATCGTCGCGTTCCTGCGATCGATTGGGCTGTTCGAGGAGCTGTAACTCACACAACAGTAAGAGGGCACAATAGATCCCAGTGGTCGCAGTGCACGATCCTCTTCCCAATAATAACAATAACCGATTTGGACAAAATTTTCACAGAAGTTATAAAGTTATCCATAGTTTCAACTTCGATTTTTAAATTTTCTAAATTCGAGATTTTTTCGTTATCGATTGCATGTGTATATCGGAAACCAAAATAGTTATCGATATTTAGAAATAAACTTGATTTGCTTATGGCTTAGGAGAAGTAATGTTACAAATTTTAAATCTCTAGCTCTTATAGTCTCTAAGATCGATGCGTTCATACATACGGACGGACATACGGACATGGCTATATCGACTCGGCTGTTGATGCTGATCAAGAATATATATACTTTATAGGGTCGGAGATGCTTCCTTCAGCCTGTTACACTTTTGCACAAAACAATTATACCCTTTTTTACCCATTTCATGGGTTCAGGGTATAAAAATATTGTAGTATTTTACGGATCGATTGCTTGCAAAACAGAGTTTTCTCATATTTTGTAGCCACAGTAAGATAACACAGAGAAGAAAAAAGGAGAAATGTAACGGTAAATGGTACTCACTGCAAGCAGCATACACAGCTGAGCGAATCTATGCATGCCTGCACATACGTGTGTGTCGCGCTCCCAAAGAGCGGCTAAAAACTTGATCAGCCGCGCGACGCTCTTATGACTGCCGCTAGATATAAAATAATTTTAATGCAATCATGCGCCTATGTTGTTGCCCATTTCTTCTCTTTTGTTTATGCGCGCTCTGCATTTCAAACATAAATCTTAATATCCCTACCTCCTCCGCACTCACTAAGCTAAGCTAAGCTAAGCATAACTAAGAGGCTGCAGTTAAGGGAATGGCATATTGCCTAATTTGCACCACCCACACCTAGCTCTGAAGTGCAAGCGTTGTATGTAAGAGCTCGATGTCTGTTGCTGTAATGCTCTTTCCCACTTTATGTATTTACATACAATGGTAAGGGAATTGGTTATGCACTTTAGTTTATATTTAATGTGAACAAAGAAAGTTGATTTTTCGATCAGTGAGTTTTTTAATATTCTGATTTTTGTATTATATACATACATGTATATACATTCATTTAAAATATAAAAAAATATTTAATTGCTATTATTTGAATATTTAAATAACGATCAACGTATTTTAATTTCTTTTGTTGTTTTCTCAACACAAGAAAGATAAGTCGATTATAGACTTAATAATTGAAGCAACATTATATATTGTTGTCTTATACTTTGCTAATTATATGATAGTTATATAGACACTGCTTAAGTGCATTTAAAAATCAAATAAAACTAAGCAGTCTGAATATTCTATTAAAATAATATAAGTTGGTATATTCAATTTCATTGAATTCTATACTTACGTATAGACACTGTAACGTTGTAACACAGTGAAGTCAATTGACTCACAGTGGTGTTTTGGTGCTGCATTCAGTTATTGCCATAATTGGTGATGGAGCCTGCCTTTTTAGATAAATTTGCTACCTTTAATTTGGTAGGCAAGGCTTCCATGGCACCATAAGCCAACATATTGTAGCCCATGTTGTAACCAACTGGAAAACTTTTGCTTGCTTCAGCTTAAACTTAAATGGAGAGTGTTATAGCTCTTCTGAACAATATGAGTGCGCTATGTCAAATTCATATACTTATGGTACTGCATGTGAGCTTCAAGCAGCAGCAGAAATTTATGCTGTAAATTTTCAAGTTTTTCAAAATGGACATTTATTACAAGCATTTGGAAACATTATGCATCCTGTAAAAAGATTGCGTTTTACCGGTCCATTAATGAATGGACATTTTGATGTTTATATTCCCTTAGAGGAAGTATTAACTCAAGATTCTGATACGTCAGATCCCGTTAAAAGACGTAGTCGGTTCACCGACAAAACAAAAAAAAGGGCACGAAAACATTCAGTTCAAAAATATCTTGATATAAATAGGGATAAGCACATAGAAGCATCAAAAAGATTTCAGGTTAATCAGGAAAAGCGAATATTAAATACTTTGCTATAATATGTTGTTAAATATCCCATCGGGCAAACAACTCCGCTTTTAGCGAGCGTCCGTTTTCTCGTACGTTTCTCGTATTAAATGTTATCGATGATGACACTTTTCATATCGGAGTTACTCAAATGAATCCAATAGTTCTGTGACCATCAACAAGTCATCATATAAATAGGTAAGTACAAACAACAAACTAATTTTTAAATATATGTTAATAAAAATTGCTTAATGTTTGGTATTTAAAAAGAATCATGGATATGAAACGGGAAGATTTTTGGAGCAACGGCTACAGTGAGAGCCTTCAAAAATTTTGTAAGTATATATTTCATTTATAACTAAATGTGTTATTTATTTTGATTTTGATTAGGTGAATGACAACCAGGCGAACCAGCACCCTTTGGCGCGACACTGACTTTAAAAACAGCATTAAGGGTTTGAGAGTGACACTGACCATTCGAAGTAAGTGAATTGAACATTTATATTGTATTCAAAAATTAATACGATTCTTATACTTTGTTACAGATGCGTCCACGAAACAATTTTCCCTGGAGGATGTTAGATGACCGGGTGACAAAATTGTGAAATATTAAGAAAAAAATGTTATTATAATTAAATTACGTATAAGTTAAAAAATATTAATTTAAATTAAATAAAAATAAAAAGTGACTTTTTAATATTGCAAATATAATCTTTATTAAAACGTTCTCGAGCCCATTTTCGAACCATTCTCGTATCATAAACGGGTCCGTTTTCTGTCCGTTTTTACATATATTCTCGACACTTTTTCGATACGAAAACGGATCCATTCGCAACTATCGCTAACGAAGGTTTTGCTGCCACAAACTAAGCGACAAGTGATACTTTCTCGACACTTTTCGAGTGTCGTTCTCGACAGTTTTGTAAGAGAAAAGTTCGAGAAATTGTCGAAAACGGACCCATTCTCGAAACCGATTGCCCGCTGGGATTTACTAATTTCTTTATTTCATATCTATCTACTATTGCTAAAATTTATATAAACTATCGGCGCAGCGAAGCAAGCAGGACACTAACTAGTCTTGTTATCTATATATCGATAACTAACGGAGATATCGATAAATTGTGTTTAATATTTTGGTCTTATTCTTCAGAAATCTATTAAACTTCATTAAACAAAAAAAATTATGTTTCATTTTTATCGATAGCTCGATAACAAATCGATAAATCAATATATTGAATTTAATTAAACGATATTTTTCGATTTTTAATCAATTATATCTCGAAAACCAAGCACGTTATTGATAAATTGTATTTAATATTTTCGTCTTGTCGAGTAATACAAGAATCAATTATCAGATTTCGGCGCCCCGCTAACCGTAGATTTCCCCAGATCTGCTTCAAAGCTTAATGTCAATTTCCAAAATTACCGATAATGGTTTTAAGTGCTATTTCGGACAGTGAAGCAGTTATTATAAGCAAGTAAGAAGGCTCGTCGAGTTTTCCCGACAAGGAGATACCCTAAAACCTATTGAATCCATTGTATGTATCCGTCTGTGACTAAACTTGAATCTGCGACAGCGCTGGTTTTTCTCAACCGATTCCGATGATATTTTCACAGATTTTTATTATTTTGTATTTAGACCGCTTACACACGCTGCTTTTTTGAAACAGCTTCTTTGGGCTTGTGGGCAAGGGAGGTGAGGAAAGCAGTGTTGGTAAACATAGATAAATGAACCTTTCATAGATATGTAATAAAAAAACGTTGCTGTTAAGGTGCTGTTACCAAAAATGCTTGAAAACCAGCTCGTCTGACTTGACGAAACATTGCTTTACTCCTCAACGACGCTCAGCTGCGTTTGTTTTGATTCTGGCTGCTATGATGACTTTCCGCGACGTCCCGCCATTTCTGATTTGTTTTTACCATAGTTTTGTTTTGATTATTGATAGCTGTTATTGAATATCGCTTTAAACTGCATGAACGCTGACATGCATACATGCAAACACATCTCATAGTATGTTTGCAATTGAGCACACAGCGTTTCCTTTGAATTTTGCTGTTTTGCTTTTTCTTGCGAGCTGGGTCTGTTTCTTTATGCGAAAAAAGGGTACAGCGGTTGTGTACAAAAGTATGTAAAAGGCGGAAGTAAGCAGCTCTGACCCCATATAAGATATATATTCTTCATCTGTCTGCCATCTGAATGAACGCATCGATCTTGGCTATTATCACTTAACTCAAAATATTGAAAATCTGTGACAAATTATCATTCATCGAAATCGGTTAAGAAACAGCATAGATATCGAAGACGGAAGTTAAGTCACATAATACACAAAAAATTACTATACGCATTAAGTATAAGTTCAGGGTAAATGGTAGACGGGAACTAGAGCTGCGTAGTGGCTTACGAACCATGCAGGGTTCATTCCGCTACTTTTTAAACTGGCGACAGACTGAGCCACAAGCTGAGGGCATGATCGCGAGCATGATACAATTAACAGGGTAGTGTCATCCGAGAGAGCCAGATACCAATGCATATGAACGTGTGAGTGCGACAAAGACCGCCACGTTGCCCTCTTGACTTTACTCTCTTGCCTCTGTTAAGAAACTGCTTTATAAGTGCGAGTGAGTAAGGTATAAAAAGTGGTTTGCTTGTATGCGGCCGACGCAAATTTGTTGCGTTGTAAAAAGAATAATTAAATTAGAAGTTTGAATAAAACGCTGTCGATTAAACAAGTTTAATACTTTTAAATAACAAAACCCTAAATGTATATAAAAACAAAAATCAACAAAAATAACAAACAGAAAAAAAATTCGTCCGCAGCAACGTCTTACCCAAACGACAGGCACTTTGCGACTGTCGATTGGTATCAGTGTGACCGCGGCGGCAATAACGAAATATACTATTTTGGGCCCGAAATAATACCAAAATATACTATTTGAATATTCATTTAATACCAAAAAGAATTGCAGCTAAAAGGCTTTAAAATTTGAATTTATTTTTGCAATTTATAAAAAGAAAAAATAAATAAATGCAATTGATCGGGGGTTTAAAAAGAAAATGTTTTTATATCCTTTTTATACAAGTTTATTTAACTTTTTATTGACTTAAAAACTGCTCTTGGATTACCGGTGCCAGCACATTGTAGGTAAGCGAAGCAGTTTTCGTCCTTTACAATTGAATGCTTGTGCAATTGCACTGTCTGGAAAAAGCCTTTTAACCACGTCCATTGTCCGCATAGGAATGTTGTGTTCCGCGACTGCAGCGGCAAACATAATTTCCGCCTTTTGAAGGCGCCAAACAGTGTTTGGTCCGGGGCTTTAAAAAAGGCATCAACCTTAAAGAAAGATTAATTTACAATTGTAATTCAAAATTTGTTTATGAATGTGATTTAAATCTAAATAATCACTTACTTTGGACTTTCCACAGAAAAATTTAATTTTCTCCTTGTGTTTCTGTGTTGCCTCGTGCTGACGGATTGAAGCCAATCTGCTCAGTATTGAAATATTGCAAGCCTTGCAGAAGGCGTCGACTTTATTTGCGCTCCTCCCAAGCCACTTGCTATTTTCGGGAATCGTCTCCCACTCCTCCCTGTATTTCTGCTTGCAATATTTGCTGCTCATGTTAATTTAAATATTTTTTTAGAAATTTCACAAATTCACCATGCTTCTTTCTTGCTAGCTTAAGAAAAGTGTGACCAAAAACAATATACTATTAAATACCAATTTTTTTCCCCAAAAATACTACAATATACCAATATACCACAAATATACAATTGGGCAAAATCTGAGCTAATTAAATACCAAAAAGTATTTAAAATACCATATTCGGTCACCCTGATTGGTATCCGAACAAAGAGAGCGCTCTCTCTGTTGACACTACCCTGTTAATTGTATCATGATCGCGAGCAAATACATACATAAATGCATCGAAAATAGGCAAAACACAACTAAACGCACAAATTGCACAAAGAAAAAATACCCTGTGTCCCAATACTGAGTTATAGTCCATGAAATCACAGGTATATATTCTCCAACTATTTATTCTCAAGATATATACAATTTATTATATGTGTGTTTGTAATTAAAGATTAAACAAAAAGTTAACTTTAGTCTATACTACCCTCCTGCGTTACGCAGCAGCAAGCGGATTGAAGCAATAAACAAAACGCAACAAGACATGCGAATACACATGTGCTGGTTTTGTGGTTGAGACACACAAACTGCGCAAACCTTAAATACCCATTATCGAAATATTCACTGCTAGTCAATATAATTACTCACACATAAATGTAGTACTACGACAACTAATATTAAGTATATGTTTACAAAATAAATTTTAATTAGTTTTAATTTTAGTTTTGAATTAAGTCATGAAAAATGCCCTTCTATATTTCCAAAAGTAAGCATAAGATATGGAAATCATATCAAAGTTTCTTGCATATATCTATTCAAAAACGCTAAGTCCATATGAAGTGTAGGCTACCCTCCCATGTGACAATAACAAAGGAAATGAAAAAGGGCAACAACTTATCTTTGCCTCGCGAATCGCACACTTTGCGATCACAACAAAATGCAAAACAATAATGGCCGACTTGGTTTTTTTTATCTGCGTTATCCAGTACCGCATGCACCAGCTGATTTTCAACGAGTAGGCAAAACAAGTTGGCAAGGCAGATAACAAAATTACTCGCCATGTGACTTCGCAACGCGAAATGTTACTCTCTCAAAGCTGGCAGCCAACGACAATACACTTACCCAGTGGCGCAGAGCAGAATGAGGCCTGGCCACAGTATGCATTATCGCTACAGTAAAAGTTATGCATTACAGTTGCCAACTTTTGTGTGCACAGTTGTAAGCTGGAAACATTTACCGCTACTTTTTTCTATGACTTCGAAACGACGCGAATCGTTCGTGAAGTAAATTCGAAAATCTTGTCTTTGTGTTAGTGCGTTCGTGAAGTAAATTCGAAAATCTAGTCTTTGTGCTAGTGCGTTTGATCAAATGTCGAAGACATGCGTCATTTCATGTTCGGGCTCAAACAAAACAACTAAGAAGGCTCTAGTCGAGATTTCCCGACTAGGAGATACATACAATCGATTTCATGTGTATATCAGAAACCAGAATAGTTATCGATAATTTGAAACAAACTTGTTCCGCTCATGGTATTGGAGAACTTATATTCAAAATTTGAAGTCTCTAGCTCTTGTAGTCTCTGAGATTGACGCGTTCATACAGACAGACAGACGGACGGACAGACGGACATGGCTATATCGACTCGGCTGTTGATGCTGATCAAGAATATATATACTTTATAGGGTCGGAGATGCTTCCTTCTGCCTGTTACATACTTTTGCACAAAACCATTATACCCCTTTTACCCATTTTATGGGTTAGGGGTATAAAAAAGAAATGAATTGAAGTGTTTTAACGCCAGCAACCAAAATCGTGAGCTTATTTTTTTTTAAATATATGTATATTAAAATATAGTAAATTTTATATCATATCTTATTACAGATGATTTATAAGCAGAGGAAGCAAACAAGCGCCTGCTCGTCCAAGTTATATATTACACAAAGTGACAAACATGTTAAAAGGTTAAGATTATTGATAGTGTTAAAATGAATTTTAACCAATTTGATTGAAAATATTGTTAACTAGCTTCTCTGCCCGGCTTCGCACGGTTGTTGTACCCATTTAAAAAAAAAGACATTTGATGCAATCGTTCTAAATATGCGCGTACAGTACATATAAATATTACGGCGTTCGACCTGACTTGAGAGGTTCTTAAACTTTGTTCTTCAACCCGCTGCCAACGCGCTATTATCGAGTCTCGGAATATTCGGTTAGCACTTACTTATCAGATGCCTGGAGGTCTGTTTAACACTTATACCGATGGACCTAGAATACTCAAATAAGCCTTTTTGAATTCTGCTTCATAAAAAAGATAAACAATTCAAGTGTCAGCTTGGAAATCAGGGATAATTTCGGCTTCTACGGGTAAAAGAATTTTTCAAATCGGTCGAGTAGTTTTGGAGCCTTTTCAGTCCAAACAAACAAACAAACAAACAAATCTTTCCTCCTTATATATTAGTATAGATATAGATATAGATATAGATTTGTTAAAATGGAAAATTCAATTGGATTAAAATTATTGGTTTTGAAATGGAAACTAAATGTATATTAATTTACCCAATACAATTTCAGCCCTGCGTGCATATATTACACACATTACAACCTTCCACAAAGTATATTGAGTCGTATAACATGTGCATTACAACTCCATTTCCTTTTCTTTTTTTTAAGTATATTAAGTCGTACAACACGCGCATTACAAATCAATATACTTTTTTAAAAATGTATACTGAGTCGTATAACATGTGCATTACAGCCCAATATACTTCTCCGAAATTGTAATGCAGCCTGTGGACAGACCGCCCACAAGCTGCATTACGCTGTGTGAAAGTAATCCAGGTCGTAATCGATGTTTTCTCCGGGCCGCCCACAATGTGCTCGATCCGTAATCGATCTCGTAATGGGCATTTGCGCCACTGGGTAGGTAGACATGTCTTCGCTCTCTCTAAAAATTACGTTTACTGCTTATGTTGGCGGTTGTTTTGAATTTGTAAACAAAGCGCGGTGTATAGAGAAGTGATATGAATAGCTGTTCAAAACAAAGGGGCGGAACATAGAGTTGTGACAAAACAGTAAACTTGGCCTTGAAAGTGTGCGATGTGCGAGACAAAGATTAATTGTTGCCTAAATGCATTTCTCTTTTTGCTGTCGTAGAAGTTGAGTTTAGCAAATTTTAGTCTTTTGATTCAATCGCTTGCAGCTACCCTAGCAAGGAAGGGTAGTTTGACTTCATTTGAACTTAGCGTAGTTATACAGATAAATGCAATATACCTAAACATGATGTTTTTAATACATGTTTACTAACATTTTGGGATTTAGGTATTGCATTATTTAGCTGAATGTGTTGAATATAAATACGGAATAAAATAAACGTATTTTCTTTTTAACCCTTTCGACCCCACTGTTGCCGGTGAGCAATTTGTGATGTTTATCGGCCAACGGTAAGCGTTCCTTTTTTTTGTCTGCTCATTCTTTATTATAACGGTACTTTTATGTGTCTACTCAAAATATGTGCAAAAAAATTCACATTTGGAGGTCATTTACAGAAGTTATGTTCAATAGACTGCAAAAGTTTAAAACTGTAAATGAGTTGTTTTTAAGCGCAGATTTATGTTTACGGTGTTAAAGTTGAATTTGATTTATTTTTAACAGTACCCAGGTTAGTAATTTTCAAAGTTGTAAAATTGCTTGTGGGCCATAGTGGTAATAAATATATTTGTACTTAGATATGAGACCGAAACAGAAGGGTTTGTCAAATGAAGATATTGAGAGGATTATTAACTTCGATTGGGATGCCTCTACTGACGATGAAAGTGGTGATGAGATGGATGACATTTCTGCAGTGCTGGAGAAGAATTTGGAAGGGATCGTGGAAAGAGGAGAAACTATCGAGATTGGCCTTCTTGAAAATATGATTGCAGAAAAATGTGAGCAGGAATCGAGTGTTGATGCTGATAATGGCTTCGAAAAAGTTGACCCCAAGATACTAAAGTGGAGAACAAGGCCATTTGAAGCTCTAGAGAGCATTTGGGAAGAAGACAGTTCTTTGAAAGTTGACGACGTGATAGCCAAGTTATTGATTGGATCACAATGCAAACTGATTTGTATGGGCTGCAAGAACACGGCATAGATCTTAAATGTACTGGAGCAGATAGCAAACGTTATAATGGTATTTTGTTATACTTGGGTGTTATAAAATTGCAACAACTCAAAATGGCATGGTCAAAAAGTTGAAAGCTTACCGCTATAAAGGAGATTTGAGCTATGACAAGCTGTACAAGATACGCCCTTTACTAAACATTCTCAAAATAAATTTTGGTAAACTACTTCAAGAAGAACATCAAAGTGCTGATGAGCAAATCATTGCGTTCGAAGGTCGATCGTCATTTAAGCAATACAATCCAGCTAAGCCCCACAAATGGGGTCTGAAAATGTTAACGCGTGCTGGAACATCTAGATTAGTTTACGACTTTACGCTGTATGTTGGTGAAGGCACCTGTCCTTCTTATGGTTTGGGAATATCTTCGGATGTAGTCTTATATTTGGCAAAAGGTCTTCCCAAGGACAAACACTTTAAGCTTTATTTTGATAACAGGTTTACGTCAGTAAGCCTTCTGATTTCGTTGAAGGAAATGGGCATATTTGCATCAGGTACTGTACGTAAAAATCGCATAAGTAATTGCAAACTACTTTCAGACGCAGAATTAAGAAAGCGTGGAAGAGGGTCTTTCGATAAAAAAAACTGAAATTAACAACAATCTGGTATGTGTAACATGGTTTGCCAATAAGCCAGTTCAACTTATATCTTCGTGTGAAGACCATCAACCTGTTGGGATATGCAAACGTTGGAATCCAAAAGCAAAGGCTTCTATTGATGTTGCAAGGCCTGCGATTGTTGCTTCTTACAATAAGGGTATGGGAGGAGTAGATTTGGCAGACATGCTCATGGAGCTCTACAAGGTCAACCACCGTTCAAGAAAGTGGTACATTAGAATCTTTAATTGGTGTTTGGGAACATCCATTACAAATGCGTGGCTACTATATAGAAAGCATTTACATTTGATAAACCCGGACAGAAGCATATTCCTCTCATACAATTTCAAATGGAAGTTGCTTAGGAGCTTTTACAATGTACTGCCACTACTTCGTTGGCAAAAAAGAGAGGTCGACCATCGAATGCAGAAAAGGAAAGCTCGATAACACCCCTGGGCTCCCCATCAAGCAGTGTGTCTTCGCACCAGTCAAAAAAGTACAGGTTCCAGCCGGATCCTCCAGACTCGCGGCGTTACGATAAAGTGGAACATTGGGTAGTATTTGGTGAACAAGGGCGTTGCAGATTGTGCAAGACAGGAACACCATTGTCCAAATGCTTTAAATGCAAAGTCCATCTTTGCTGTAATAACAATAAAAACTGTTTTATTTCTTTTCATTCCTAATTTTCTAAAATAAATAAAAATAATTGTAAGCTGTTTCCAAGAAAACAAATTTGTTTTTATATACCACTATGGCCCAACGTTGCTCACAAGCAACTTTCTGTAGCGCCCAAGCCGATGGGCGTGGCAACCTAAAATTTTGGTCAAATACTTGTTAAATAAATACAAAAATAAAGCAAATTTTGTTGTTTCCTTGTTTTGCATTTGCCCATTCTTTTGCATTTGCCCATTCTCGATGTGTATACACACAGCATTGTACATTGGGACATGTATGTAACATGTTAAAGGAATTATTTCCGACCAAATTATATATATATGCTATTGATCTGCATTATAAGTCGACTCGATTTGGCCATGTCGTTTTGTATAGCATTTAGGGTATAGGGTATCTCCTAGCGAGCTAGTGAAGTCCATTGTGGAAACAAAATTACGAAAATCTCGACGATGCTAGTCCAGGCAAAAATGAAACAAGTGACACGTATACAAATACTTATGCATTTTGTACCGCTACTTTCCGCTGGCGCGCCCCCTGTCCTACAATCACATAGGCAAAGCCAGATGCACTGGCTGGCGCGCAGCAATTGCCAGTTAGCAAACGCACAGCATTATTCTTCTTTGTTATCGGCATATTGCTTCGCGCTTCCATCGCATATACATATATACTTACTCGTTATAAGTAGCTAATCGACTCCGCACAAAATTCCAGCGAGTAAAGAGCGAGAGAGAGCGAAGCCACGTCTACCTAAGTGTATTGTCGTTGGCTGGCAGCTCTGAATACCGCTCTTGAGTTTCATTCTCATTGCATCTGATGCGTGTTCATGTTTTCTGTTAAAGTTACCGGCGGTTATTACATATCTATGTTAGCTTCATTAATCTATGCTATGTATAACTGGTTAACACTTCGATGAGTAACTATTCTGAGCTTCACGGCCGTGTGACAAGGTCCGTAGGGACACTTTTTAAAATTATGGTGCTTTTATTGTTTATAACTAAATACTACTAAAATAAAAAAAGTATAATGTTGCCCAAAGAACATGCATTTATTAGTCATTTCATGAAAATTCAGTACAGGGTCCCTACGGACCTTGTCACACGTCCGCGAACTATTTTCAATAAAACCTCAATAAACTAATAGTCGGATCGCCTTGATTTTTTTTAAACGATGCGCAATAAAATTCTGTTGAAATACATAATAACTTTATGGGGGGTTGTAGTGGCCGAAATAGAGTAATTTCTGAGCGGCTGTATATTGTGGAAGGGGGATAGCAGCAGCAGAGTGCGAACAACAACAACACATGTGCATGTTTTCTGTATTTGGTGGCTCCGAGCTCAAATGAAGCAAAAATCATTAGGGTAATTGTATACCTAAATACACATATATACTTATGTGTGTATGTATGTGCGCATGCCATTTGAAGCTCTAGAGAGCATTTGGGAAGAAGACAGTTCTTTGAAAGTTGACGACGTGATAGCCAAGTTATTGATTGGATCACAATGCAAACTGATTTGTATGGGCTGCAAGAACACGGCATAGATCTTAAATGTACTGGAGCAGATAGCAAACGTTATAATGGTATTTTGTTATACTTGGGTGTTATAAAATTGCAACAACTCAAAATGGCATGGTCAAAAAGTTGAAAGCTTACCGCTATAAAGGAGATTTGAGCTATGACAAGCTGTACAAGATACGCCCTTTACTAAACATTCTCAAAATAAATTTTGGTAAACTACTTCAAGAAGAACATCAAAGTGCTGATGAGCAAATCATTGCGTTCGAAGGTCGATCGTCATTTAAGCAATACAATCCAGCTAAGCCCCACAAATGGGGTCTGAAAATGTTAGCGCGTGCTGGAACATCTAGATTAGTTTACGACTTTACGCTGTATGTTGGTGAAGGCACCTGTCCTTCTTATGGTTTGGGAATATCTTCGGATGTAGTCTTATATTTGGCAAAAGGTCTTCCCAAGGACAAACACTTTAAGCTTTATTTTGATAACAGGTTTACGTCAGTAAGCCTTCTGATTTCGTTGAAGGAAATGGGCATATTTGCATCAGGTACTGTACGTAAAAATCGCATAAGTAATTGCAAACTACTTTCAGACGCAGAATTAAGAAAGCGTGGAAGAGGGTCTTTCGATAAAAAAAAAAACTGAAATTAACAACAATCTGGTATGTGTAACATGGTTTGCCAATAAGCCAGTTCAACTTATATCTTCGTGTGAAGACCATCAACCTGTTGGGATATGCAAACGTTGGAATCCAAAAGCAAAGGCTTCTATTGATGTTGCAAGGCCTGCGATTGTTGCTTCTTACAATAAGGGTATGGGAGGAGTAGATTTGGCAGACATGCTCATGGAGCTCTACAAGGTCAACCACCGTTCAAGAAAGTGGTACATTAGAATCTTTAATTGGTGTTTGGGAACATCCATTACAAATGCGTGGCTACTATATAGAAAGCATTTACATTTGATAAACCCGGGACAGAAGCATATTCCTCTCATACAATTTCAAATGGAAGTTGCTTAGGAGCTTTTACAATGTACTGCCACTACTTCGTTGGCAAAAAGAGAGGTCGACCATCGAATGCAGAAAAGGAAAGCTCGATAACACCCCTGGGCTCCCCATCAAGCAGTGTGTCTTCGCACCAGTCAAAAAAGTACAGGTTCCAGCCGGATCCTCCAGACTCGCGGCGTTACGATAAAGTGGAACATTGGGTAGTATTTGGTGAAAAAGGGCGTTGCAGATTGTGCAAGACAGGAACACCATTGTCCAAATGCTTTAAATGCAAAGTCCATCTTTGCTGTAATAACAATAAAAACTGGTTTATTTCTTTTCATACCTAATTTTCTAAAATAAATAAAAATAATTGTAAGCTGTTTCCAAGAAAACAAATTTGTTTTTATATACCACTATGGCCCAACGTTGCTCACAAGCAACTTTCTGTAGCGCCCAAGCCGATGGGCGTGGCAACCTAAAATTTTGGTCAAATACTTGTTAAATAAATACAAAAATAAAGCAAATTTTGTTGTTTCCTTGTTTTGCATTTGCCCATTCTTTTGCATTTGCCCATTCTCAATGGATTTTACGAAAATCTCGACGATGCTAGTCCAGGCAAAAATGAAACAAGTGACACGTATACAAATACTTATGCATTTTGTACCGCTACTTTCCGCTGGCGCGCCCCCTGTCCTACAATCACATAGGCAAAGCCAGATGCACTGGCTGGCGCGCAGCAATTGCCAGTTAGCAAACGCACAGCATTATTCTTCTTTGTTATCGGCATATTGCTTCGCGCTTCCATCGCATATACATATATACTTACTCGTTATAAGTAGCTAATCGACTCCGCACAAAATTCCAGCGAGTAAAGAGCGAGAGAGAGCGAAGCCACGTCTACCTAAGTGTATTGTCGTTGGCTGGCAGCTCTGAATACCGCTCTTGAGTTTCATTCTCTTTGCATCTGATGCGTGTTCATGTTTTCTGTTAAAGTTACCGGCGGTTATTACATATCTATGTTAGCTTCATTAATCTATGCTATGTATAACTGGTTAACACTTCGATGAGTAACTATTCTGAGCTTCACGGCCGTGTGACAAGGTCCGTAGGGACACTTTTTAAAATTATGGTGCTTTTATTGTTTATAACTAAATACTACTAAAATAAAAAAAAGTATAATGTTGCCCAAAGAACATGCATTTATTAGTCATTTCATGAAAATTCAGTACAGGGTCCCTACGGACCTTGTCACACGTCCGCGAACTATTTTCAATAAAACCTCAATAAACTAATAGTCGGATCGCCTTGATTTTTTTTAAACGATGCGCAATAAAATTCTGTTGAAATACATAATAACTTTATGGGGGGTTGTAGTGGCCGAAATAGAGTAATTTCTGAGCGGCTGTATATTGTGGAAGGGGGATAGCAGCAGCAGAGTGCGAACAACAACAACACATGTGCATGTTTTCTGTATTTGGTGGCTCCGAGCTCAAATGAAGCAAAAATCATTAGGGTAATTGTATACCTAAATACACATATATACTTATGTGTGTATGTATGTGCGCATGCCATTTGAAGCTCTAGAGAGCATTTGGGAAGAAGACAGTTCTTTGAAAGTTGACGACGTGATAGCCAAGTTATTGATTGGATCACAATGCAAACTGATTTGTATGGGCTGCAAGAACACGGCATAGATCTTAAATGTACTGGAGCAGATAGCAAACGTTATAATGGTATTTTGTTATACTTGGGTGTTATAAAATTGCAACAACTCAAAATGGCATGGTCAAAAAGTTGAAAGCTTACCGCTATAAAGGAGATTTGAGCTATGACAAGCTGTACAAGATACGCCCTTTACTAAACATTCTCAAAATAAATTTTGGTAAACTACTTCAAGAAGAACATCAAAGTGCTGATGAGCAAATCATTGCGTTCGAAGGTCGATCGTCTATTAAGCAATACAATCCAGCTAAGCCCCACAAATGGGGTCTGAAAATGTTAGCGCGTGCTGGAACATCTAGATTAGTTTACGACTTTACGCTGTATGTTGGTGAAGGCACCTGTCCTTCTTATGGTTTGGGAATATCTTCGGATGTAGTCTTATATTTGGCAAAAGGTCTTCCCAAGGACAAACACTTTAAGCTTTATTTTGATAACAGGTTTACGTCAGTAAGCCTTCTGATTTCGTTGAAGGAAATGGGCATATTTGCATCAGGTACTGTACGTAAAAATCGCATAAGTAATTGCAAACTACTTTCAGACGCAGAATTAAGAAAGCGTGGAAGAGGGTCTTTCGGTAAAAAAAAACTGAAATTAACAACAATCTGGTATGTGTAACATGGTTTGCCAATAAGCCAGTTCAACTTATATCTTCGTGTGAAGACCATCAACCTGTTGGGATATGCAAACGTTGGAATCCAAAAGCAAAGGCTTCTATTGATGTTGCAAGGCCTGCGATTGTTGCTTCTTACAATAAGGGTATGGGAGGAGTAGATTTGGCAGACATGCTCATGGAGCTCTACAAGGTCAACCACCGTTCAAGAAAGTGGTACATTAGAATCTTTAATTGGTGTTTGGGAACATCCATTACAAATGCGTGGCTACTATATAGAAAGCATTTACATTTGATAAACCCGGGACAGAAGCATATTCCTCTCATACAATTTCAAATGGAAGTTGCTTAGGAGCTTTTACAAAAAAAAGAGAGGTCGACCATCGAATGCAGAAAAGGAAAGCTCGATAACACCCCTGGGCTCCCCATCAAGCAGTGTGTCTTCGCACCAGTCAAAAAAGTACAGGTTCCAGCCGGATCCTCCAGACTCGCGGCGTTACGATAAAGTGGAACATTGGGTAGTATTTGGTGAAAAAGGGCGTTGCAGATTGTGCAAGACAGGAACACCATTGTCCAAATGCTTTAAATGCAAAGTCCATCTTTGCTGTAATAACAATAAAAACTGGTTTATTTCTTTTCATACCTAATTTTCTAAAATAAATAAAAATAATTGTAAGCTGTTTCCAAGAAAACAAATTTGTTTTTATATACCACTATGGCCCAACGTTGCTCACAAGCAACTTTCTGTAGCCCCAAGCCGATGGGCGTGGCAACCTAAAATTTTGGTCAAATACTTGTTAAATAAATACAAAAATAAAGCAAATTTTGTTGTTTCCTTGTTTTGCATTTGCCCATTCTTTTGCATTTGCCCATTCTCGATGTGTATACACACAGCATTGTACATTGGGAAATGTATGTAACATGTTAAAGGAATTATTTCCGACCAAATTATATATATATGCTATTGATCTGCATTATAAGTCGACTCGATTTGGCCATGTCGTTTTGTATAGCATTTAGGGTATAGGGTATCTCCTAGCGAGCTAGTGAAGTCCATTGTGGAAACAAAATTACGAAAATCTCGACGATGCTAGTGCAGGCAAAAATGAAACAAGTGACACGTATACAAATACTTATGCATTTTGTACAGCTACTTTCCGCTGGCGCGCCCCCTGTCCTACAATCACATAGGCAAAGCCAGATGCACTGGCTGGCGCGCAGCAATTGCCAGTTAGCAAACGCACAGCATTATTCTTCTTTGTTATCGGCATATTGCTTCGCGCTTCCATCGCATATACATATATACTTACTCGTTATAAGTAGCTAATCGACTCCGCACAAAATTCCAGCGAGTAAAGAGCGAGAGAGAGCGAAGCCACGTCTACCTAAGTGTATTGTCGTTGGCTGGCAGCTCTGAATACCGCTCTTGAGTTTCATTCTCTTTGCATCTGATGCGTGTTCATGTTTTCTGTTAAAGTTACCGGCGGTTATTACATATCTATGTTAGCTTCATTAATCTATGCTATGTATAACTGGTTAACACTTCGATGAGTAACTATTCTGAGCTTCACGGCCGTGTGACAAGGTCCGTAGGGACACTTTTTAAAATTATGGTGCTTTTATTGTTTATAACTAAATACTACTAAAATAAAAAAAAGTATAATGTTGCCCAAAGAACATGCATTTATTAGTCATTTCATGAAAATTCAGTACAGGGTCCCTACGGACCTTGTCACACGTCCGCGAACTATTTTCAATAAAACCTCAATAAACTAATAGTCGGATCGCCTTGATTTTTTTTAAACGATGCGCAATAAAATTCTGTTGAAATACATAATAACTTTATGGGGGGGTTGTAGTGGCCGAAATAGAGTAATTTCTGAGCGGCTGTATATTGTGGAAGGGGGATAGCAGCAGCAGAGTGCGAACAACAACAACACATGTGCATGTTTTCTGTATTTGGTGGCTCCGAGCTCAAATGAAGCAAAAATCATTAGGGTAATTGTATACCTAAATACACATATATACTTATGTGTGTATGTATGTGCGCATGCCATTTGAAGCTCTAGAGAGCATTTGGGAAGAAGACAGTTCTTTGAAAGTTGACGACGTGATAGCCAAGTTATTGATTGGATCACAATGCAAACTGATTTGTATGGGCTGCAAGAACACGGCATAGATCTTAAATGTACTGGAGCAGATAGCAAACGTTATAATGGTATTTTGTTATACTTGGGTGTTATAAAATTGCAACAACTCAAAATGGCATGGTCAAAAAGTTGAAAGCTTACCGCTATAAAGGAGATTTGAGCTATGACAAGCTGTACAAGATACGCCCTTTACTAAACATTCTCAAAATAAATTTTGGTAAACTACTTCAAGAAGAACATCAAAGTGCTGATGAGCAAATCATTGCGTTCGAAGGTCGATCGTCATTTAAGCAATACAATCCAGCTAAGCCCCACAAATGGGGTCTGAAAATGTTAGCGCGTGCTGGAACATCTAGATTAGTTTACGACTTTACGCTGTATGTTGGTGAAGGCACCTGTCCTTCTTATGGTTTGGGAATATCTTCGGATGTAGTCTTATATTTGGCAAAAGGTCTTCCCAAGGACAAACACTTTAAGCTTTATTTTGATAACAGGTTTACGTCAGTAAGCCTTCTGATTTCGTTGAAGGAAATGGGCATATTTGCATCAGGTACTGTACGTAAAAATCGCATAAGTAATTGCAAACTACTTTCAGACGCAGAATTAAGAAAGCGTGGAAGAGGGTCTTTCGGTAAAAAAAAACTGAAATTAACAACAATCTGGTATGTGTAACATGGTTTGCCAATAAGCCAGTTCAACTTATATCTTCGTGTGAAGACCATCAACCTGTTGGGATATGCAAACGTTGGAATCCAAAAGCAAAGGCTTCTATTGATGTTGCAAGGCCTGCGATTGTTGCTTCTTACAATAAGGGTATGGGAGGAGTAGATTTGGCAGACATGCTCATGGAGCTCTACAAGGTCAACCACCGTTCAAGAAAGTGGTACATTAGAATCTTTAATTGGTGTTTGGGAACATCCATTACAAATGCGTGGCTACTATATAGAAAGCATTTACATTTGATAAACCCGGGACAGAAGCATATTCCTCTCATACAATTTCAAATGGAAGTTGCTTAGGAGCTTTTACAATGTACTGCCACTACTTCGTTGGCAAAAAAGAGAGGTCGACCATCGAATGCAGAAAAGGAAAGCTCGATAACACCCCTGGGCTCCCCATCAAGCAGTGTGTCTTCGCACCAGTCAAAAAAGTACAGGTTCCAGCCGGATCCTCCAGACTCGCGGCGTTACGATAAAGTGGAACATTGGGTAGTATTTGGTGAAAAAGGGCGTTGCAGATTGTGCAAGACAGGAACACCATTGTCCAAATGCTTTAAATGCAAAGTCCATCTTTGCTGTAATAACAATAAAAACTGTTTTATTTCTTTTCATATCTAATTTTCTAAAATAAATAAAAATAATTGTAAGCTGTTTCCAAGAAAACAAATTTGTTTTTATATACCACTATGGCACAACGTTGCTCACAAGCAACTTTCTGTAGCGCCCAAGCCGATGGGCGTGGCAACCTAAAATTTTGGTCAAATACTTGTTAAATAAATACAAAAATAAAGCAAATTTTGTTGTTTCCTTGTTTTGCATTTGCCCATTCTTTTGCATTTGCCCATTCTCGATGTGTATACACACAGCATTGTACATTGGGAAATGTATGTAACATGTTAAAGGAATTATTTCCGACCAAATTATATATATATGCTATTGATCTGCATTATAAGTCGACTCGATTTGGCCATGTCGTTTTGTATAGCATTTAGGGTATAGGGTATCTCCTAGCGAGCTAGTGAAGTCCATTGTGGAAACCAAATTACGAAAATCTCGACGATGCTAGTCCAGGCAAAAATGAAACAAGTGACACGTATACAAATACTTATGCATTTTGTACCGCTACTTTCCGCTGGCGCGCCCCCTGTCCTACAATCACATAGGCAAAGCCAGATGCACTGGCTGGCGCGCAGCAATTGCCAGTTAGCAAACGCACAGCATTATTCTTCTTTGTTATCGGCATATTGCTTCGCGCTTCCATCGCATATACATATATACTTACTCGTTATAAGTAGCTAATCGACTCCGCACAAAATTCCAGCGAGTAAAGAGCGAGAGAGAGCGAAGCCACGTCTACCTAAGTGTATTGTCGTTGGCTGGCAGCTCTGAATACCGCTCTTGAGTTTCATTCTCTTTGCATCTGATGCGTGTTCATGTTTTCTGTTAAAGTTACCGGCGGTTATTACATATCTATGTTAGCTTCATTAATCTATGCTATGTATAACTGGTTAACACTTCGATGAGTAACTATTCTGAGCTTCACGGCCGTGTGACAAGGTCCGTAGGGACACTTTTTAAAATTATGGTGCTTTTATTGTTTATAACTAAATACTACTAAAATAAAAAAAGTATAATGTTGCCCAAAGAACATGCATTTATTAGTCATTTCATGAAAATTCAGTACAGGGTCCCTACGGACCTTGTCACACGTCCGCGAACTATTTTCAATAAAACCTCAATAAACTAATAGTCGGATCGCCTTGATTTTTTTTAAACGATGCGCAATAAAATTCTGTTGAAATACATAATAACTTTATGGGGGGTTGTAGTGGCCGAAATAGAGTAATTTCTGAGCGGCTGTATATTGTGGAAGGGGGATAGCAGCAGCAGAGTGCGAACAACAACAACACATGTGCATGTTTTCTGTATTTGGTGGCTCCGAGCTCAAATGAAGCAAAAATCATTAGGGTAATTGTATACCTAAATACACATATATACTTATGTGTGTATGTATGTGCGCATGCCATTTGAAGCTCTAGAGAGCATTTGGGAAGAAGACAGTTCTTTGAAAGTTGACGACGTGATAGCCAAGTTATTGATTGGATCACAATGCAAACTGATTTGTATGGGCTGCAAGAACACGGCATAGATCTTAAATGTACTGGAGCAGATAGCAAACGTTATAATGGTATTTTGTTATACTTGGGTGTTATAAAATTGCAACAACTCAAAATGGCATGGTCAAAAAGTTGAAAGCTTACCGCTATAAAGGAGATTTGAGCTATGACAAGCTGTACAAGATACGCCCTTTACTAAACATTCTCAAAATAAATTTTGGTAAACTACTTCAAGAAGAACATCAAAGTGCTGATGAGCAAATCATTGCGTTCGAAGGTCGATCGTCTATTAAGCAATACAATCCAGCTAAGCCCCACAAATGGGGTCTGAAAATGTTAGCGCGTGCTGGAACATCTAGATTAGTTTACGACTTTACGCTGTATGTTGGTGAAGGCACCTGTCCTTCTTATGGTTTGGGAATATCTTCGGATGTAGTCTTATATTTGGCAAAAGGTCTTCCCAAGGACAAACACTTTAAGCTTTATTTTGATAACAGGTTTACGTCAGTAAGCCTTCTGATTTCGTTGAAGGAAATGGGCATATTTGCATCAGGTACTGTACGTAAAAATCGCATAAGTAATTGCAAACTACTTTCAGACGCAGAATTAAGAAAGCGTGGAAGAGGGTCTTTCGATAAAAAAAAAAAACTGAAATTAACAACAATCTGGTATGTGTAACATGGTTTGCCAATAAGCCAGTTCAACTTATATCTTCGTGTGAAGACCATCAACCTGTTGGGATATGCAAACGTTGGAATCCAAAAGCAAAGGCTTCTATTGATGTTGCAAGGCCTGCGATTGTTGCTTCTTACAATAAGGGTATGGGAGGAGTAGATTTGGCAGACATGCTCATGGAGCTCTACAAGGTCAACCACCGTTCAAGAAAGTGGTACATTAGAATCTTTAATTGGTGTTTGGGAACATCCATTACAAATGCGTGGCTACTATATAGAAAGCATTTACATTTGATAAACCCGGGACAGAAGCATATTCCTCTCATACAATTTCAAATGGAAGTTGCTTAGGAGCTTTTACAATGTACTGCCACTACTTCGTTGGCAAAAAGAGAGGTCGACCATCGAATGCAGAAAAGGAAAGCTCGATAACACCCCTGGGCTCCCCATCAAGCAGTGTGTCTTCGCACCAGTCAAAAAGTACAGGTTCCAACCGGATCCTCCAGACTCGCGGCGTTACGATAAAGTGGAACATTGGGTAGTATTTGGTGAAAAAGGGCGTTGCAGATTGTGCAAGACAGGAACACCATTGTCCAAATGCTTTAAATGCAAAGTCCATCTTTGCTGTAATAACAATAAAAACTGGTTTATTTCTTTTCATACCTAATTTTCTAAAATAAATAAAAATAATTGTAAGCTGTTTCCAAGAAAACAAATTTGTTTTTATATACCACTATGGCCCAACGTTGCTCACAAGCAACTTTCTGTAGCGCCCAAGCCGATGGGCGTGGCAACCTAAAATTTTGGTCAAATACTTGTTAAATAAATACAAAAATAAAGCAAATTTTGTTGTTTCCTTGTTTTGCATTTGCCCATTCTTTTGCATTTGCCCATTCTCGATGTGTATACACACAGCATTGTACATTGGGAAATGTATGTAACATGTTAAAGGAATTATTTCCGACCAAATTATATATATATGCTATTGATCTGCATTATAAGTCGACTCGATTTGGCCATGTCGTTTTGTATAGCATTTAGGGTATAGGGTATCTCCTAGCGAGCTAGTGAAGTCCATTGTGGAAACAAAATTACGAAAATCTCGACGATGCTAGTGCAGGCAAAAATGAAACAAGTGACACGTATACAAATACTTATGCATTTTGTACAGCTACTTTCCGCTGGCGCGCCCCCTGTCCTACAATCACATAGGCAAAGCCAGATGCACTGGCTGGCGCGCAGCAATTGCCAGTTAGCAAACGCACAGCATTATTCTTCTTTGTTATCGGCATATTGCTTCGCGCTTCCATCGCATATACATATATACTTACTCGTTATAAGTAGCTAATCGACTCCGCACAAAATTCCAGCGAGTAATGAGCGAGAGAGAGCGAAGCCACGTCTACCTAAGTGTATTGTCGTTGGCTGGCAGCTCTGAATACCGCTCTTGAGTTTCATTCTCTTTGCATCTGATGCGTGTTCATGTTTTCTGTTAAAGTTACCGGCGGTTATTACATATCTATGTTAGCTTCATTAATCTATGCTATGTATAACTGGTTAACACTTCGATGAGTAACTATTCTGAGCTTCACGGCCGTGTGACAAGGTCCGTAGGGACACTTTTTAAAATTATGGTGCTTTTATTGTTTATAACTAAATACTACTAAAATAAAAAAAAGTATAATGTTGCCCAAAGAACATGCATTTATTAGTCATTTCATGAAAATTCAGTACAGGGTCCCTACGGACCTTGTCACACGTCCGCGAACTATTTTCAATAAAACCTCAATAAACTAATAGTCGGATCGCCTTGATTTTTTTTTAAACGATGCGCAATAAAATTCTGTTGAAATACATAATAACTTTATGGGGGGGTTGTAGTGGCCGAAATAGAGTAATTTCTGTGGAAGGGGGATAGCAGCAGCAGAGTGCGAACAACAACAACACATGTGCATGTTTTCTGTATTTGGTGGCTCCGAGCTCAAATGAAGCAAAAATCATTAGGGTAATTGTATACCTAAATACACATATATACTTATGTGTGTATGTATGTGCGCATGCCATTTGAAGCTCTAGAGAGCATTTGGGAAGAAGACAGTTCTTTGAAAGTTGACGACGTGATAGCTAAGTTATTGATTGGATCACAATGCAAACTGATTTGTATGGGCTGCAAGAACACGGCATAGATCTTAAATGTACTGGAGCAGATAGCAAACGTTATAATGGTATTTTGTTATACTTGGGTGTTATAAAATTGCAACAACTCAAAATGGCATGGTCAAAAAGTTGAAAGCTTACCGCTATAAAGGAGATTTGAGCTATGACAAGCTGTACAAGATACGCCCTTTACTAAACATTCTCAAAATAAATTTTGGTAAACTACTTCAAGAAGAACATCAAAGTGCTGATGAGCAAATCATTGCGTTCGAAGGTCGATCGTCATTTAAGCAATACAATCCAGCTAAGCCCCACAAATGGGGTCTGAAAATGTTAGCGCGTGCTGGAACATCTAGATTAGTTTACGACTTTACGCTGTATGTTGGTGAAGGCACCTGTCCTTCTTATGGTTTGGGAATATCTTCGGATGTAGTCTTATATTTGGCAAAAGGTCTTCCCAAGGACAAACACTTTAAGCTTTATTTTGATAACAGGTTTACGTCAGTAAGCCTTCTGATTTCGTTGAAGGAAATGGGCATATTTGCATCAGGTACTGTACGTAAAAATCGCATAAGTAATTGCAAACTACTTTCAGACGCAGAATTAAGAAAGCGTGGAAGAGGGTCTTTCGGTAAAAAAAAACTGAAATTAACAACAATCTGGTATGTGTAACATGGTTTGCCAATAAGCCAGTTCAACTTATATCTTCGTGTGAAGACCATCAACCTGTTGGGATATGCAAACGTTGGAATCCAAAAGCAAAGGCTTCTATTGATGTTGCAAGGCCTGCGATTGTTGCTTCTTACAATAAGGGTATGGGAGGAGTAGATTTGGCAGACATGCTCATGGAGCTCTACAAGGTCAACCACCGTTCAAGAAAGTGGTACATTAGAATCTTTAATTGGTGTTTGGGAACATCCATTACAAATGCGTGGCTACTATATAGAAAGCATTTACATTTGATAAACCCGGGACAGAAGCATATTCCTCTCATACAATTTCAAATGGAAGTTGCTTAGGAGCTTTTACAATGTACTGCCACTACTTCGTTGGCAAAAAAGAGAGGTCGACCATCGAATGCAGAAAAGGAAAGCTCGATAACACCCCTGGGCTCCCCATCAAGCAGTGTGTCTTCGCACCAGTCAAAAAAGTACAGGTTCCAGCCGGATCCTCCAGACTCGCGGCGTTACGATAAAGTGGAACATTGGGTAGTATTTGGTGAAAAAGGGCGTTGCAGATTGTGCAAGACAGGAACACCATTGTCCAAATGCTTTAAATGCAAAGTCCATCTTTGCTGTAATAACAATAAAAACTGTTTTATTTCTTTTCATATCTAATTTTCTAAAATAAATAAAAATAATTGTAAGCTGTTTTCAAGAAAACAAATTTGTTTTTATATACCACTATGGCCCAACGTTGCTCACAAGCAACTTTCTGTAGCGCCCAAGCCGATGGGCGTGGCAACCTAAAATTTTGGTCAAATACTTGTTAAATAAATACAAAAATAAAGCAAATTTTGTTGTTTCCTTGTTTTGCATTTGCCCATTCTTTTGCATTTGCCCATTCTCGATGTGTATACACACAGCATTGTACATTGGGAAATGTATGTAACATGTTAAAGGAATTATTTCCGACCAAATTATATATATATGCTATTGATCTGCATTATAAGTCGACTCGATTTGGCCATGTCGTTTTGTATAGCATTTAGGGTATAGGGTATCTCCTAGCGAGCTAGTGAAGTCCATTGTGGAAACAAAATTACGAAAATCTCGACGATGCTAGTCCAGGCAAAAATGAAACAAGTGACACGTATACAAATACTTATGCATTTTGTACCACTACTTTCCGCTGGCGCGCCCCCTGTCCTACAATCACATAGGCAAAGACAGATGCACTGGCTGGCGCGCAGCAATTGCCAGTTAGCAAACGCACAGCATTATTCTTCTTTGTTATCGGCATATTGCTTCGCGCTTCCATCGCATATACATATATACTTACTCGTTATAAGTAGCTAATCGACTCCGCACAAAATTCCAGCGAGTAAAGAGCGAGAGAGAGCGAAGCCACGTCTACCTAAGTGTATTGTCGTTGGCTGGCAGCTCTGAATACCGCTCTTGAGTTTCATTCTCTTTGCATCTGATGCGTGTTCATGTTTTCTGTTAAAGTTACCGGCGGTTATTACATATCTATGTTAGCTTCATTAATCTATGCTATGTATAACTGGTTAACACTTCGATGAGTAACTATTCTGAGCTTCACGGCCGTGTGACAAGGTCCGTAGGGACACTTTTTAAAATTATGGTGCTTTTATTGTTTATAACTAAATACTACTAAAATAAAAAAAAGTATAATGTTGCCCAAAGAACATGCATTTATTAGTCATTTCATGAAAATTCAGTACAGGGTCCCTACGGACCTTGTCACACGTCCGCGAACTATTTTCAATAAAACCTCAATAAACTAATAGTCGGATCGCCTTGATTTTTTTTTAAACGATGCGCAATAAAATTCTGTTGAAATACATAATAACTTTATGGGGGGGTTGTAGTGGCCGAAATAGAGTAATTTCTGAGCGGCTGTATATTGTGGAAGGGGGATAGCAGCAGCAGAGTGCGAACAACAACAACACATGTGCATGTTTTCTGTATTTGGTGGCTCAGAGCTCAAATGAAGCAAAAATCATTAGGGCGAATGAATACCCAAATACACCTATATACTTATGTGTGTGTGTATGTGCGCATGCAAATTTTTCAGTTTTTGGTGGCTCTCAAGTGATTTGGGATTTTGTTAATAGCAATTGCCTTGGCTATACTTGACCTGCATCAATTTAAATGATTTTGAATAATTTTATAAAAAGTAAGGATAGCTATAAAAATAATGTCATCAATTTATAATTTTTTATTAAGTTTTAAAATTCATCTTAATCATAAAGATGCATTGTCCATAGTTCATAATAAGACTAATAATAATTTATACATATTATTATATATATGTATATATGTATATAATTATATATTATATATTTATGTGTTCTCTTGACCCTAAAAAATCATAATTAAATCTATATTAAATGCCGACAGCCAATATTTAAAATTAAAATTTGGCACGCATTTGAATCTGCCTACAAAACACAGGCAATTTCTGTTTTTGCATTTTCTGGTCATACATACTCTTTCGAGATATTAACTATATGACACCATCAAACAATTTTGCATTTACATACAAAATATGCACACATATTCCGAAGGAGTATAAATGGTTCATGTGTCGGCAACTGGAAGAACAACTCAGGCTCGCGTCAACCGCGTGCCAATAAAAATACAGTTCTGAATACTCTTAATATATTTTAATATATATATATATAAAAAAATATATATATATATATATATATATATATATATATATATATATATATATATATATATATATATTAAAATATATAAATTTTTATTTGTCATATTATGAACTATGGACAATGCACCTTGATGATTAAGATGAATTTTAAAAATAAATAAAAAATTATCATTTAATAACATTAATTTTATAGGTGTCCTTAACTTGTAATAGAATTGCTAAAAATCATAAAAATTGAGACAGGTCAACAATTGCTACGCATACATTCAAATGTGCTGCACATGAACATACACATGCACACACACATTGATATGCGTTGCTAGAAAAGTAACAAAATTCCAAATCACTTGAGAGCCACCAAAAACGGAGAAAATATGCATGCGCACATACATACACACATAAGTATATATGTGTATTTAGGTATACAATTACCCTAATGATTTTTGCTTCATTTGAGCTCGGAGCCACCAAATACAGAAAACATGCACATGTGTTGTTGTTGTTCGCACTCTGCTGCTGCTATCCACCTTCCACAATATACAGCCGCTCAGAGCAAACAGCATACAGAAACATACATACACACATATACGGGGGTGTGCCAGAAATCTCCGGAGATTTTAGCTCGAGCTGGTTTTCAAATCTCTAAAAAACAAAACCGTCGGTGTGCCAGAAGTTAGGGAGATTTAATTTTTCGGTAAAATGTTTCGGAGCAAATACGTAAAACGAAAATGGCCAAAAAGAGTTGCTACCTTTCAAAAATGAAAATTGCCTAAAATGTATTTGCTATTTTTGTCATTGTTTTCAAGGTTGGCCTCATGGCATTAGTGTTATATTTTATAAATGGTTAAATAAAAATATGTTAGGTTTTATCTCTTGTAGTTCTTATACAAAACAAATATTTAATATTTTGCCTGCCATGTTGCTTGACAGCCCTGCCGTGATAGCTTGCTTGAACAGCTGTTCTACGTAGTTCGTAAATGGTGAATCTGGTTTTGTTTACATTTTAAAAGTGCAAAAGGTGAACGGTGTTTTCCCCTATGGACCAATAATATAATAAATGTAATACAAATAATTAAATGCAATTTTAATTTAACCTACATTTGGCTGCTCAATGACTTTCCATAAATTAAATTCTTCTTCTTACTGTAGACATTTACACACCTAACAAACACCGCCACCTCACCACAGTTGCCACCTCATAAAAAAAAGGTTTGCTGCAATAACTTACTTAAATTTACAACAAACTGTTTACTGCTCAACCATGCAATTTGGTTACCTTAAAGCAGTGGTGTCCAAACCCACACAGTGAAAGCGTTGCGCTTGTGTGCGTAGCAGCGAAACACGAATGCAGCATAGCGAATGACTGCGCGTTTGACTTCAGCCGAACACATGAGTCGTGAGAGCAAATGCAGCCGAACACGCGCATCGTACGAGAACAAGCTGCCGAGCGTTCTATTTATAGAATACACATGTTCTCTCTCTCTATATATGTGTCGGCAGCAACGCCGGCAGAATTTTTCTTGTCAACCACGCGTGGCTGCTTTTTTAAATTTTGGACAACACTGCCTTAAAGTACGATTTTTATACTTTGATACCGAAGGTCTCATAGTATATTGGTCTTGTGCAATGTCCGTCATGGTGTCTGTCTGTCCGTCTGTCCGTCCGTCCGTATGAACGCAACTTTTTTCGACACCCGTAAAGCTAGAGACTTGAAACTTTGCAATTATGTTTATCTATAGACGGTTCAGATAAAGTGTCAAGATTGGGTTGCCACGCCTACTAGGAGGCTGGGAAATCGATAAATTCGATAGCTGAAAACCGATAAAACCAAATATAGAGTTACCAAATTTTGCACGCAGATAGCTAGTCATGTCCCACGCCCACTCCTTCCGCCCCCATCATCCCTGCTCCTTGAAATTGGAAACGCCTATAGTTTTTACATTTTTTGGGCAAGAGCCACCAAATTTTGTGTCAAGATAGATATTGAAGTTCACCAAAAAAATGCATCAAAATTTTGTTTGCCACCCCCCTGATTCCGAACCCATCCCCCCTTCTCCATGAAATTGGAAACGCCTATAGTTTTCACATATTTTGGGCTAGAGCCACCAAATTTTGTGTCAAGATAGATATTGACGTTCCCCAAAAATATGCATCAAAATTTTGGATGACACCCCCCTGATTCCGCCCCCATCCCCCCTTCTCCATGAAATTGGAAACGCCTATAGTTTTCACATTTTTTGGGCCAGAGCCACCAAATTTTGTGTCAAGATAGATATTGACGTTCCCCAAAAAAATGCATCAAAATTTTAGATGCCACGCCCCCTGATTCCGCCCCATCCCCCCTTCTCCATGAAATTGGAAACGCCTTTAGTTTTCACATTTTTTGGGCTAGAGCCACCATATTTTGTGTCAAGATAGGTACTGACGTTCCCCATTAAAACTTGGATGCCACGCCCCCTGATTCCGCCCCATCCCCCCCTTTACCAAGAAATTGGAAACGCCTAAAGTTTTCACATTTTTTGGGCTAGAGCCACCAAATTTTTTTGTGAATATAGATATTGACGTTCCCCAAAAAAATGCATCAAAATTTTGGATGCCACGCCCCCTGATTCCGCCCCCATCCCCCCTTCTACTTGAAATTGGAAACGACTATAGTTTTCACATTTTTCGAGCTAGAGTCACCAAATTTGGTAGGAAGATATATGGCGACAACTACAAAAGGTCTGCATCAAAAATTAGGATGCCACGCCCACCTCTGCCGCCCACTATTTAAAATCGGAAATTTCGATATCTCTTATAGTTTTTAAGCTAGAGCCCGAAAATTGGGTAGAAAGATAGAAGGCAACATCTACCAAAGATGTGCATCAAAATTTTGAATGCCACGCCTACCTAAGCCACCCGCCTTATAAAATCGGAATCGGCTATTTCGCTAACAGTTTTTGAGCTTGAGCCACCAAACTTTTTATGAATATAGATGGTGACAGTTCAAAACATTTGATTCAAAAATTTAGATGCCACGCCTACCTCTGCCGCCCACCTTTTAAATTTGGGAGTTAATTTATCTTCTACAGTTTTTGAGCTAAAGTCACCAAATTTGGTAACATGATAGCTGGCGATGTTTACCACATGGCCCACTCCCTTCGCCCCTGCATTCTCCCTTATCAACCGTTCTTTTACTGGAATCAAAGTATTCCGCAGTCGGTTGCGTCCGACTGCAACGTTTTTACTTGATTTATGTTTATTTGTCACAAAAAAGTGTCTTTAAAATTGTTCTATTAAAGACTCCGAATAATAGTTATTGTTAACCAAACAATGTGGCAGCTCCTTGTTAGGGACGGTTTTGCACGCTTACACAGAACGGCAAATAGTCTTAGAGATTTGTTAAAGATTTATTAATATCGAAAATCATGAATTAAAAAATGTATTAAATTCAAATGTATTTGCAATATGCAACTAAGCTTAAAATTACCTTTTGAAAAAGTAACAGTTGTTATTCATTAGACATTTAATATTGCTTAAATTAACCAAATCTCGGGCCAAATTTGTTGAGGTTTCAAAATCATCTCGAACTTGGCTCTGGCACACCTAAAACCAGCTCGAGGTTGGTTTTAGGTTGAAATCGGGTTGGTTTTGATGGCTGGCACACCCCTGATATACACCTAACGTCGATCTTGTCGCTGACATACAGACGAATACACAGCAAATTGCTGGCACTCCATCTGTAGCGAGACAAGCCCCGGCGCACGAATGACTTGCACTTTTTAAGCTACGCAAATGGTCTGCTAAATTTGCGATCGGTTCGCTGCTTTCAGCAGCCGAATGCTGGTGGCTCCTCCGCAACGCATTTTTTCGGCAGTTGGGAAAACGCGATTTGACTCCTCTATGTATACCTGCTTAATGCTATTAATTTTAGCTCATTTCGTTTAGGCGGTGGATTATTCAACAATCAGCCGTCAGGAGTCAGTCGGGACGAGTTGGTTTATATATACGATTATCTACACTGCAGATACTACAAAAAAATTAATTTATATCTGTTGACCTCTGGATGGGCAAGTCCTAGTCAGATATCTGAATTAACTCTAGATATCTCTTAAATATGGTTTTACGTTCAAGGCACACTTTTGATTTTGAGATTTGTCTTATGTCAAATAAGAAGGTTTTTGATTAACGAAAAGGGTTTTCGCTGAGCTGTATTTTCATAATAATAAACTGAAAGTTTCACAGTGAAGATTTATTTGCATGCTTTTTAGTTTGTTAACATACCATTGATGTGAACAGATCGTTTCTGGCGCAGGTCGCTGGCTTGAATAAGTGCTTGACGGGAGTAGGTCGCAATGCAGATAACATCCGCCTGTTTGACGGCCTCGCTTGCTGATCTGCATATCTTGATATGGACTTTGTTTGGGGCATGGCAGTTATTGTAGTCGTCGTTGAGAAGCCCTTCGATCAGCTTGTTGGCTAACTGTTCGGCCCGTTGCTGGGTGCGATTGTATAGATTCAGCTGATTTACCTTAAAGTTTGCGCACATGGCGGCGGCATGCAGCTGTCCCTGGACGCCGCAGCCGACGATAGCCACATTAATAGCCAGCTCTCGTTCCGCTTCCAATCCAAAGCGACGGAAGTACAAGTATTTGGTGGCTACCAGCGAAGCTGAGACAGTCCGCCATGTGGTGATGTCTGTGCCAGCCATAACAGCATTCAGTTCGCCTGTCTTCGAATCAAACAGCAAAATGTTTGCACTGATGCTCGGGAGTGGCGGCTCAAGCAGCCGGTTGCCTCTGAATGACGTTACCACCTTGCATACGAGTGTCGAACGAAAAGCATACAGAAACATACATACACACATATACACCTAACGGCGATCTTGTCGCTGACATACATACGAATACACAGAAAATTGCTGGCACTCCGTCTGTACCGAGACAAGCGCCGGCGCATGAATGACTTGCACTTTTTAAGCTACGCAAATGGTCTGCAAAATTTGCGTTCGGCTCGCTGCTTTCAGCACCCGAATGCTGGTGGCTCCTCCGCAACGCATTTTTTCGGCAGTTGGGAAAACGCGATTTGACTCCTCTATGTATACCTACTTAATGGTGATAGTATTCTATGCGGGTAATAAGTGAGCTCTATTATATGATTATACCCCGAACCCATGAAATGGGTAAAAGGGGTATAATGGTTTTGTGCAAAAGTATGTAACAGGCAGAAGGAAGCATCTCCGACCCTATGCCTAGCCATGTCCGTCTGTCCGTCTGTATGTATTAACGGGTCGATCTCAGAGACTATAAGAGCTAGAGACTTTAGATTTTGCGCACAAGCTTATCTAAGTCCTAGGCAGTACAAGTTTGTTTCCGATTTTCGATAAATATTTCCGTTTCCGATATACACATGTGACCGATAACATAAAAATGTCAAATATCGAAAATCTGAAACACGTTTTGGAAACTTGATACAAAATAATGAAAATCTGTAAGATTTTGTCGAAATCGGTTGAGAAACACCAGAGATATCGAAGATTGAAGTTTAGTCACAGATGCATACAGACAATGACTGTGCGCGTTAAGTATAGGGTTCGGGGGATCTCCTAGTCGGTAAATCGCGACTAGAGCCTTCTTACTTGTTTTGTAAGCGATTTCATGTATTCTTATGTTCAAAATTGAGATTTCAGCACTATTTTTTGAGATAAACGCGCTTATATTTTCGGACGGAGGAACGGACTTCCAGAGGGCTATAGCTTTATAGACTCGGCTGTTAGTGCTGAACATGAATGTATGTATATACTTTACGGGATTAGAGATGCTTCATTCTGCGTATCACATAACCATTTGCACAAAACCATTATACCCTTTTACCTATTTCATGGGCTTAAGCGAATGCTGATTTTGGCAGATAATCTAAGCGGGTATTGTTATTTATTTAACTCTAAATTCTGTGGAGTGACTAGCAGTACACTTACCCAATACCCGGATCCCCCAGTGATGTAAGTCAAAAATGCAAAAAGGATCAGATAAACAGAGCAGTTCACTATTGTTTCGCATACAACAATTTGAATGTTAACATAAAAATTAGCTTTCCCCTTTAAACTTATCCATTTAATCAATTGGTACCAAGCTGTCAAGACCGAGCCCATCATCGTTATTTCCATCTAGGTCCTGAGTAGTCCTTATGGATGTCAATATACATGGGTGTCTGTACGTCTGTCCGTCTTTTATACAATCTAGTCATGGTCGTGTTAATTTTCTTGCTGCAGTAAGTCTATATCGAAATCGGTCGAATCGGATAACGATACCACATAGCCGTACCATTGAATGATCTGTATGATAACACCTTAGTATGAATAAGTAGTCTTTTTAAGTGTATTATTATCGCCGTGCCGAAAAAAAGCTTCTATTTAAATATTATTATTAATTTAATACTCCGAACGCCATTTGTCATGTTATTAAATATGCTTTCAGCTGTAGGCGCTGGTGAGGTGCACTTTGGCGAAGTGTCCGCTGACATATATGAGGAGTCCTTGGTCTATGTCGACTGTGTGGCAAATGCTGAGTACGAGCTGCACGGACTGCCCGCCCAAATAGCCGGCGAATTGGGCACAGTTATAAACTCTGCCAACTATCCGGACGAAAAAGCGGTGACCATATTCCAATCGATGGGTAAGTTATGTCATTGAATAAACCGACAGATGCATATGTGTCAATCAAACCGCCAATCCATTCATCCGAGTTTTCAATATTATTCCAACGCACAGGCATGGCCTCTGAGGATGCTTGTGTGGCCGAAGCTGTGCAGATGGCTCTCTTATCCGGTGACATGTAATGCTCACTCAAGCCCGTTCCACCTGGAAAAACAAAAAAATTAATTATAACTTTGTGCTCAGAGTAAAATTTAATTTAATAAAGCAAAAAAAAAACTGTATTTTTTCACATTTTTTCGTTTTGTAATCATTTTATTTTATTATTTGTAATGTTTTCTTGTTTGGTTTTTGACTTTTTTTGTCGTTTTTTTGCTTCCATCATTTTTTTGGTTTTGAAATTCGTTTATTAATTAAACTTTGTGTTATACTTTTATTAGTATCTTTTTTTAACATCATCCATTATCTGCTAAATAACTTGCCTTCTACCGCCCCTTAAATTTCGCACGATTTGCACTTTTCTATCATCCTAATAATTGTATATATATATATATATGTATATACATATACAAATATATATATATATATATATATATATATATTATATATCATAAATAAACTTTTAAGTATACATATACTTTATCATAGATACCGCGGCCGGAACCTAGTGGAAATTCTTTATTATTGCGTTAATTGGTTTCGGGGGTTCTGTTTCAAAGTCCATTGAAACACCATATACACTTTCCCCTTTTTGGTTTAATATTTTTAGCATAACTATTAATTAATTTAATCATTTAATATTTATATTTTTTTTTCATGTCAATTCATATTTTATCATAATAATTAAAATACTCAACAAATAATTAAATTGGGCTGTTTTAACTTGCGACTCCTGCTACAAATATGACACCAGCTTGTTGTTTTATTGCTGTTTTTGTTGTTGGGCTCTTCAAGTCGTAATATTTTGATTTTTTTTTAAATTTATTAGTACTATTTAAACTTTTTATATGTATTACTCTTTATTATTAAAGAAGATGAATAAAATAAAAGAATCCGAGTTTTTACAAAACATTTCCTTGTTTATTTTGGTGTCTATGGTTTTGTTTTTCGTATTCAGTTTGCTTCCGCTACAGGGCGAACAAAAATTATTTAAAAACAAGTAAAAACGTTGCAGTCAGACGCAACCGACTGCGGAATACTTTGATACCAGTAAAAGAACGGTTGATAAGGGAAAATGCAGGGGCGAAAGGAGTGGGCCATGTGGTAAACATCGCCAGCTATCATGTTACCAAATTTGGTGACTTTAGCTCAAAAACTGTGGAAGATAACTTAACTCCCAAATTTAAAAGGTGGGCGGCAGAGGTAGGCGTGGCATCTAAATTTTTGAATCAAATGTTTTTAACTGTCACCATCTATATTCATAAAAAGTTTGGTGGCTCTAGCTCAAAAACTGTTAGAGATATAGCCGATTCCGATTTTATAAGGCGGGTGGCTTGGGTGGGCGTGGCATCCAAAATTTTGATGCAGATCTTTGGTAGATGTTGCCTTCTATCTTTCTACCTAATATACGGGCTCTAGCTTAAAAACTATAAGAGATATCGAAATTTCCGATTTTAAATGGTGGGCGGCAGAGGTGGGCGTGGCATCAAAATTTTGATTCATTTTTTTGGGGAACGTCAATATCTATCTTCACACAAAGTTTGGTTGCTCTAGCCCAAAAAATGTGAAAACTATTAGCGTTTCCAATATCTTGGAGGAGGGGGGATGGGGGCGGAATCAGAGGGCGTGGCATCCAAGTATAGATGGGGAACGTCAGCACCAATCTTGACACAAAATTTGGTGGCTCTAGCCCAAAAAATGTGAAAATTAATACGTTACGCAGTAGTTACAATTATAATTTAATATTTAAAAAATATATATATGTATATATACATATACATATATATATATTTTTTATATTAAATTATAATTGTAAACTACTACTAACTATATATATACATATATATATATATATATATGAGCAATAATTGTACTTGAATTATAAATGTGTTGTATAATTAGGCAAAGGAATTAAAAAAAAAAAAAATTGTGTAAACTACATGCAGTGTGTGCTTCTGAACAACATACTAACATAACCCATGCGTGTGTACTAGTGTGAATGTGTCTGCGAGTTTGTGTGTGTGAGTTTGTGTGTTATCCCAGTAGTATCATTAAGCAAGTACACGTAGAGGAGTCAAACGCAAAAAATCCAATAGCCTAATTGGTCCAATTTGCGGAGGAACCACCCTCATTCGGCTGCTGAAAGCATCGAGCCGAACGCAAATTTTGACTAGATACAGACGGACTGCCAGCAATTTGCTGTGTATGCGTCTGTATGTCAGCGACGTGATCGCCGTTAGGTGTATATATGTGTATATGTATGTTTCTGTCTGCTGTTTGCTCTGAGCTGCTGTATATTGTGGAAGGGGATAGCAGCAGCAGAGTGCGAACAACAACAACACATGAGCATTTTTCTGTATTTGGTGGCTCCGAGATCAAATGAAGCAAAAATCATTTGGGCGAATGTATACCTAAATACACATATATATGTGTGTGTTATGTGCGCATGCATATTTTTTCAGTTTTGGTGGCTCTCAAGTGATTTGGGATTTTGTTACTTTTCTAGCAACGCATATCAATGTGTGTGTGTGTGCATGTGTATGTTCATGTGCAGCACATTTTAATGTATGCGTAGCAATTGCCTTGGCTATTCTTGACCTGTCTCAATTTTAATGATTTTTTGCAATTGTATTAAAAGTAAGGATAGCTATAAAATTAATGTTATTAAATGATAATTTTTTATTTATTTATAAAATGCATCTTCATCATTAAGATGCATTGTCCATAGTTCATAATATGTCAAATATAAATTTATATATTTTAATATATATGTAAATGTATATAATTATGTACTATTGACCCTTTAAATTCATAATTTAGTACATAATAAATGCCGACAGCCAATATTTAAAATTAAAATTTGGCGCGCATTTGTATCTGCCTACAAAACACAGTCAATTTCAGTTTTTGCATTTTCTGGTCATCCATACTCTTTCGAGATATTAGCTATATGACACCAGCAAACAACTTTGCAACACAGCTACCATGCAGTTGCGCATTAACATATAAAATATTCTGAAAGAGTATAAATGGTTCATGTGTCGGCAGCTGGAAGAAAATCTCAGGCTCGCGGCAACTGCGTGCCAACAAAAAACCTTTTCTCTACTCAATAAACGCGCACAAGTTCAAGCGATCTCAACAGAAATACAGTTCTGAATACTCTTTCGGAATATGTGTGCATATTTTATATGTTAATGCGCAACTGCATGGTAGCTGTGTTGCAAAGTTGTTTGCTGGTGTCATATAGCTAATATCTCGAAAGAGTATGGATGACCAGAAAATGCAAAAACTGAAATTGACTGTGTTTTGTAGGCAGATACAAATGCGCGCCAAATTTTAATTTTAAATATTGGCTGTCGGCATTTATTATGTACTAAATTATGAATTTAAAGGGTCAATAGTACATAATTATATACATTTACATATATATTAAAATATATAAATTTATATTTGACATATTATGACTATGGACAATGCATCTTAATGATGAAGATGCATTTATAAATAAATAAAAAATTATCATTTAATAACATTAATTTTATAGCTATCCTTACTTTTAATACAATGCTAAAAATCATTAAAATGAGACAGGTCAAGAATAGCCAAGCAATTGCTACGCATCACACACACACACACATTGATATGTTGCTAGAAAAGACAAATCCCAAATCACTTGAGAGCCACCAAAACTAAAAAATATGCATGCACACAACACACACATATATATGTGTATTTAGGTATACATTCGCCCAAATGATTTTCTTCATTTGATCTGGAGCCACCAAATACAGAAAATGCTCATGTGTTGTTGTTGTTCGCACTCTGCTGCTCTCTCCCCTTCCACAATATACAGCCGCTCAGAGCATACAGCATACAGAAACATACATACACACATATATACCCTAACGGCGATCACGTCGCTGACATACAGACGTATACACAGCAAATTGCTGGCACTCCGTCTGTACCGAGTCAAGCGCCGCGCATGAATGACTTGCACTTTTTAGCTACGCAAATGGTCTGCAAAATTTGCGTTCGGCTCGCTCTTTTTTCACCACCCGAATAAAAGTGGTGCCTCCACAACGCATTTTTCGGCAGTTGGGAAAACGCGATTTGACTCCTCTACGTATACTTGCTTAATGGTAGTATTTTAAGCGAGATCTCCCTACAGGAGGAATAAGTGATTACTCGCCTATGTCTTTTTTCGGAGCAATAAGGGAGATTTGTAAATATTTTGCTCCTTCATTCCTCCGAAGCGAGACATAAAGGAGATTTGTCAATATTTATTTTTTAATGTGGGTAATTCACGTGCAGCATGCTGCGCGCAGCCTCGTGTACGTGTGAATTTAAGCAAAACATCTCCCTTGACAGCAGGCTCTTTGCTTAGATAAGCTTTGATCAAGTGCGTGCGAGGGAGGTAGGCATATAGAGCATGAGCGTAAATAGACAACAACAAACACACATGCTGCGAGCGTGATTTCAAATTATTTTGATTTCACGCTCGCAGCATAAGAGCGTTGTGCGCGCTCTGATCAAGTTTTGAGCCGCCTCTTTGGGCTTTCGATCAAGAGCGGACTCACACGGACGACAACTACAATCATATTTTGTGAATGTATTTGAATGCTGCGCGCAGCATGCTGCACGTGAATTACCCGCATTAAGAAAGAAGTTACGTAGATAATTTTTAACAAATCTCTCTTATTGCTCGCTTCGGAGGAATGAAGGAGAGATTTGAATTTTTTTTGTAACTGTTGAATGCCGTTATTTCTCTTTGTTTGCTTCTTCGTTTGGCTGCTCATGCTTCTTGAACTTCACTAAAATTGTCAATTGAAGTGTGGTTCGTGAATAGAGTGCATCATTAATACATACTTAAAAGTAATATGAGGGATAATTTTTATTCAAAAAGGCATTTCAAACGCCTTGTAAAAGGAAAATTAGATTCCTATACAGTTTCAACTCATGAAAATGATGCAAATGAACAGCAAACTAATAGCACAAACAATTTATTAGTTTGCGAAGAAAGAGCGGCAGAAACTGAAAGTGTTGAGAAAAAGAAAAAACAAACAGTTGCTGAAAAATTAGCAGTATGGACTATAAAAAAAAACGTTTCGCGAAACACGTGCGACGAACATCTGGCAATATTGGGTGACGAAATTTAAGATGTTCCTAAAACAAGAAAAGCTCTTTTGTAACAATGTCAACCTATGGATATAAGTGTATACATATAAAAAAATACCAACAATAATAGACGAAATCTTCAAGGAAGACGTTATATTAAAAATTAATTGGGATGGCACAAAGGGCAAAGTCGCAGTGAAAAACTATGTTTTATTTAAAAAATTTTTGTTCGGTAACTTATAAAATTGACCTATTTTTATACTTTAATACCGAAGGTCTCATAGTATATTGGTTTTGTGCAATGTCCGTCATGGTGTCTGTCTGTCCGTCTGTCCGTCCGTCCGTATGAACGCAACTTTTTTCGACACCCGTAAAGCTAGAGACTTGAAACTTTGCAATTATGTTTATCTATAGACGGTACAGATAAAGTGTCAAGATTGGGTTGCCACGCCTACTAGGAGGCTGGGAAATCGATAAATTCGATAACTGAAAACCGATAAAACCAAATATTTCTCACATTCTTACAGCTAGAGTTACCAAATTTTGCACGCAGATAGCTAGTCATAACCCTGAAAAAACTGCATCAAAATTTTGGATGCCACGCCCACTCCTTCCGCCCCCATCATCCCTGCTCCTTGAAATTGGAAACGCCTATAGTTTTTACATTTTTTGGGCTAGAGCCACCAAATTTTCTGTCAAGATAGATATTGAAGTTCCCCAAAAAAATGCATCAAAATTTTGGATGCCACGCCCCTTGATTCCGCCCCCATCCCCCCTTCTCCTTGAAATTGGAAACGCCTATAGTTTTCACATTTTTTTGGCCAGAGCCACCAAATTTTGTGTCAAGATAGATATTGACGTTCCCCAAAAAAATGCATCAAAATTTTAGATGCCACGCCCCCTGATTCCGCCCCATCCCCCCTTCTCCATGAAATTGGAAACGCCTATAGTTTTCACATTTTTTGGGCTAGAGCCATCAAATTTTGTGTCAAGATAGATAGATTTCGATATCTCTTATAGTTTTTAAGCTAGAGCCCGTAAATTGGGTAGAAAGATAGAAGGCAGCATCTACCAAAGATGTGCATCAAAATTTTGAATGCCACGCCCACCTAAGCCACCCGCCTTATAAATTCGGAATCGGCTATATCTCTAACAGTTTTTGAGCTTGAGCCACCAAACTTTTTATGAATATAGATGGTGACAGTTAAAAACATTTGATTCAAAAATGAAGATGCCACGCCTACCTCTGCCGCCCACCTTTTAAATTTGGGAGTTAATTTATCTTCTACAGTCTTTGAGCTAAAGTCACCAAATTTGGTAACATGATAGCTGGCGATGTTTACCACATGGCCCACTCCCTTCGCCCCTGCATTTTCCCTTATCAACCGTTCTTGTACTGGTATCAAAGTATTCCGCAGTCGGTTGCGTCCGACTGCAACGTTTTTACTTGTTTTTCTTTATCTATGTGTATATTTTTCCTTTTAAGATGCAATTAAAGATGATGGAATGACGTTCAAATATTTCGAAAGTTATATTAAAAAAGCCTTTGCTAAAAAAAGGCGGCTTTCTATCGCAAAACTTATAAATTAAAAAAGAATTGAATAAAATAACATTTAATTATTTAAATATTTTTATTATTTTCTTTTCTCGCGTAGAATAGGAGATCTCTCCTATTGCTCTAAAGGGAGGTTAAAAGGAGATCTCTCCTATTGCTCTAAAGGGAGATTAGAAAGAGATCTCTCCTATTGCTCTACAGGGAGGTTAAAAGGAGATCTCTTCTATTGCTCTACAGGGAGATTAAAAGCAGATCTCTCCAATTGCTCCTTTGGGAGATTATAGGGACTACTCCCTTCCAATGACACGCAATGTAAAAAGCTATTAGTCGATTTTACGTGTATTTACACACGAGTATAGGGAGTAATAGGGAGTTCTCCATACCTCGCACAGGAGGCCTCCTGGAGTGCTCAGAGATTGCTCCGAAACACTACTGGGATGTTTCGCAATGTTATGCAATGTTACGGTTATTGTTCCTATTGTCTGTCACTTGCTGTTGTCTGTTGACATTTTTGGAATTGCTTTGCTCTTGTTTTTCTCAATCTACGCTAATTTAAGCTATATTTTGTTGCTTTTCTTATTTTTAGTTAATATGATGTTTTAGTTATTATTAATTGTTTTTGTAATACAAAGAACCAGTGATTTTTGATGTGGGTATCGGTCGTCGCAGCCGACGTAGTTTTGTGGTTAACTAGTTACTAATTTACATTTACCTTGTTTTTGTTTGTTTTCTTTTTAAGCCACCCAATTTTCTGTCAAGATAGATATTGAAGTTCCCCAAAAAAATGCATCAAAATTTTGGATGCCACGCCCCCTGATTCCGAACCCATCCCCCCCTTCTCCATGAAATTGGAAACGCCTATAGTTTTCACATTTTTTGGGCTAGAGCCACCAAATTTTGTGTCAAGATAGATATTGACGTTCCCCAAAAGTATGCATACAAATTTTGGATGCCACGCCCCCTGATTCCGAACCCATCCCCCCTTCTCCATAAAATTCGAAACGCCTATAGTTTTCACATTTTTTGGGCTAGAGCCATCAAATTTTGTGTCAAGATAGATAGATTTCGATATCTCTTATAGTTTTTAAGCTAGAGCCCGTAAATTGGGTAGAAAGATAGAAGGCAGCATCTACCAAAGATGTGCATCAAAATTTTGAATGCCACGCCCACCTAAGCCACCCGCCTTATAAATTCGGAATCGGCTATATCTCTAACAGTTTTTGAGCTTGAGCCACCAATTTTTTTATGAATATAGATGGTGACAGTTAAAAACATTTGATTCAAAAATGAAGATGCCACGCCTACCTCTGCCGCCCACCTTTTAAATTTGGGAGTTAATTTATCTTCTACAGCTTTTGAGCTAAAGTCACCAAATTTGGTAACATGATAGCTGGCGATGTTTACCACATGGCCCACTCCCTTCGCCCCTGCATTTTCCCTTATCAACCGTTCTTGTACTGGTATCAAAGTATTCCGCAGTCGGTTGCGTCCGACTGCAACGTTTTTACTTGTTTTTCTTTATCTATGTGTATATTTTTCCTTTTAAGATGCAATTAAAGATGATGGAATGACGTTCAAATATTTCGAAAGTAATATTAAAAAAGCCTTTGCTAAAAAAAGGCGGCTTTCTATCGCAAAACTTATAAATTAAAAAAGAATTGAATAAAATAACATTTAATTATTTAAATATTTTTATTATTTTCTTTTCTCGCGTAGAATAGGAGATCTCTCCTATTGCTCTAAAGGGAGGTTAAAAGGAGATCTCTCCTATTGCTCTAAAGGGAGATTAGAAAGAGATCTCTCCTATTGCTCTACAGGGAGGTTAAAAGGAGATCTCTTCTATTGCTCTACAGGGAGATTAAAAGCAGATCTCTCCAATTGCTCCTTTGGGAGATTATAGGGACTACTCCCTTCCAATGACACGCAATGTAAAAAGCTATTAGTCGATTTTACGTGTATTTACACACGAGTATAGGGAGTAATAGGGAGTTCTCCATACCTCGCACAGGAGGCCTCCTGGAGTGCTCAGAGATTGCTCCGAAACACTACTGGGATGTTTCGCAATGTTATGCAATGTTACGGTTATTGTTCCTATTGTCTGTCACTTGCTGTTGTCTGTTGACATTTTTGGAATTGCTTTGCTCTTGTTTTTCTCAATCTACGCTTATTTAAGCTATATTTTGTTGCTTTTCTTATTTTTAGTTAATATGATGTTTTAGTTATTATTAATTGTTTTTGTAATACAAAGAACCAGTGATTTTTGATGTGGGTATCGGTCGCCGCAGCCGACGTAGTTTTGTGGTTAACTAGTTACTAATTTACATTTACCTTGTTTTTGTTTGTTTTCTTTTTAATCACTATGTTATATTATTACATATTATTTTCTCTTGCTCCTTTTTCTTGTTTTTAATATAGTTAACAAAAAAAAAAAAAAAAAACAGGTATTTAGCAGCCTTTTAAAACAATTATGAAGCTTTCTCTCCTTATGTCATTTCTTTCTTTTCTATTCTGCTCTCTCTTTCTCCTTTTACTTTTAATTTTCTTAGCTTCCATTCATTCAGCGTTCTTGCTTATTTTTTTTTGCTTGCCTGCCGTCTTTCTATTCATGGCTGTTTCTACCTTTTTTTGTTTTTTGTTTTACATTTTTATACTTTAATACCAAAGGTCTCATAGTATATTGGTTTTGTGCAATGTCCGTCATGGTGTCTGTCTGTCCGTCTGTCCGTCCGTCCGTATGAACGCAACTTTTTTCGACACCCGTAAAGCTAGAGACTTGAAACTTTGCAATTATGTTTATCTATAGACGGTACAGATAAAGTGTCAAGATTGGGTTGCCACGCCTACTAGGAGGCTGGGAAATCGATAAATTCGATAACTGAAAACCGATAAAACCAAATATTTCTCACATTCTTACAGCTAGAGTTACCAAATTTTGCACGCAGATAGCTAGTCATGTCCCTGAAAAAACTGCATCAAAATTTTGGATGCCACGCCCACTCCTTCCGCCCCCATCATCCCTGCTCCTTGAAATTGGAAACGCCTATAGTTTTTACATTTTTTGGGCAAGAGCCACCAAATTTTGTGTCAAGATAGATATTGAAGTTCACCAAAAAAATGCATCAAAATTTTGTTTGCCACGCCCCCTGATTCCGAACCCATCCCCCCCTTCTCCATGAAATTGGAAACGCCTATAGTTTTCACATATTTTGGGCTAGAGCCACCAAATTTTGTGTCAAGATAGATATTGACGTTCCCCAAAAAAATGCATCAAAATTTTAGATGCCACGCCCCCAGATTCCGCCCCCATCCCCCCTTCTCCACGAAATTGGAAACGCCTATAGTTTTCACATTTTTTGGGCTAGAGCCACCAAATTTTGTGTCAAGATAGGTACTGACGTTCCCCATCAAAACTTGGATGCCACGCCCCCTGATTCCGCCCCCATCCCCCCTTCTCCAAGAAAGTGGAAACGCCTGTAGTTTTCACATTTTTTGGGCTAGAGCCACCAAATTTTGTAAGAAGATAGATATTGACGTTCCCCAAAAAAATGCATCAAAATTTTGGATGCCACGCCCACCTAAGCCACCCGCCTTATAAAATCGGAATCGGCTATATCTCTAACAGTTTTTGAGCTAGAGCCACCAAACTTATTAGGAAGATAGATAGTGACAGTTAAAAACATTTGATTCAAAAATTTGGATGCCACGCCTACCTCTGCCGCCCACCTTTTAAATTTGGGAGTTAAGTTATCTTCCACAGTTTTTGAGCTAAAGTCACAAAATTTGGTAACATGATAGCTGGCGATGTTTTCCACATGGCCCACTCCCTTCGCCCCTGCATTCCCCCTTATCAACCGTTCTTTTACTGGTATCAAAGTATTCCGCAGTCGGTTGCGTCCGACTGCAACGTTTTTACTTGTTTAAACTAGAGTCACCAAATTCGGTAGAAAGATAGAAGGCAACATCTTGCAAAGATATGCATCAACATTTTGGATGCCACGCCCACCCAAGCCACCCGCCTTATAAAATTGGAATCGGCTATATCTTTAACAGTTTTTGAGCTAGAGCCACCAAACTTGGTAGGAAGATAAATGGTCACAGTTAAAAACATTTGATTCACAAATTTGGATGCCACACCCACCTCTGCCGCCCACCTTTTACATTTGGGAGTTCAGTTATCTTCCACAGTTTTTGAGCTAAAGTCACCAAATTTGGTAACATGATAGCTGGCGATGTTTACCACCCGGCCCACTTGCAAGCAGACTCCTTACCATCCGTTCTTTTATCAAAGTTCTGGTATCAAAGTATTCCGCAGTCGGTTGCGTCCGACTGCAACGTTTTTACTTGTTTTGCTTTACGCCTGTTTATCACATTTAATATATATATATATATATACATATACTATATAATACTATATACTATATACTATATACTATATACTATATACATATACTATATACTATATACTATATATATACTATATACTATATACTATATACTATATACTATATACTATATACTATATACTATATACTATATACTATATACTATATACTATATACTATATACTATATACTATATATACTATATACTATATACTATATACTATATACTATATACTATATAATATACTATATACTATATACTATATACTATATACTATATACTATATACTATATACTATATACTATATACTATATACTATATACTATATACTATATACTATATATGTCGGTGTGTAGAGATTACTGGTTTCTTAGAATGTAAATATTACGCATGAACTCGAATTATTTCATCATTTTATGTTGTGCGTCTTTGTATTGTGATTGTTTCTCTGCGTTCTTGCAAGTGCCGTTGGAGCGGGGCGACAACGACGCGTCGCCTGTCTAGCTGCACGACGATGCGTCGCGACGGTGTCGCCGAGTGTGGTTCGAGGTAATTGCATAGGCGGTAGAGAAACGAGCAGATCAGTATGCTTGAGTTATCGCCTGTGAACAGATCGAAACGCGCTACGCTCTAATGGAAGACGAGCATACTTCGACATCAGAAGTGGGATCTGGCCCTATACCTTCAACAGCAGATGGACCATGGCGTACCATCATGGAATTTCAAAATAAAAATTTAATTGAACTTGTGCGGGCCATACAAACAACGGCATCTGATGCAGGGCAAAGTAAAGCGGTGCAACTACCCAAATTCAACCCAGACAAGGCAGGCGCAATCGCTTCATCGTGGTGTAACACCGTTGAAATTATTTTGCAAGAAAATGCATTAAAAGGCAGTGCGCTGGTAGTGGCATTAAGTTCAGCATTAGAGGGCAGCGCTTCGCAATGGCTCTCCCAAGTGTGTTACGCTGACATGACCTGGCTCGAGTTTAAAGAACTGTTCATCCATCGCTTTGACACTATAGAAACACCAGCCGCCATGTTTCTAAATATGCTGTCAAAACGACCGACTGATGGCGAATGTCTTGCAGTCCATGCAAGCCGCATGGTTACAGAACTAACGACGAAATGGCGCCAAATGGAAACGGAAGAAATTGCTGTGTCTGTAACTCTCGCGTTGCTGGCAAATGTCGATAACCGTTTGCAGCGTATAAGTTTTACATCAAATGTTCGAACCAGAGGCGATTTACAGTCCGAATTAAAAGCGTTCACTTTTAATAAACGAAAGAATGGTTTCATGGAGCAACAAACGGAAACTTATCCTAAACGGCAAAAGCAGTCATCAATGGAATGTCATTTCTGCGGAAAATTGGGACACAAAATGTTTGAATGCAGACTTAGGAAGCAACAAAATCACTTTGTCAACGACAAAGAACGACATGACAGACACGATGGTCATCAACGCGGAAAATCAAGTGTAACTTGCTACAAGTGCGGTGAACAGGGTCACATATCTACCCAATGTGCAAAGAAGGAAGCTGATGGGAGCAAAACATTCAACCGAGAAAAGCGAGTGGAGCAGTGCAGTGTTGCAGTACCTAAAGGATTCATGAACCATAGAGGTCAAATTTTCAAAATCACCTTTGATTCTGGAGCGGAATGCTCGCTGCTGAAAGAAAAGCTAAGTACTAAATTTTCTGGTAAAAGATTTAATAATATTGTTATGTTAAAAGGCATAGGCGGTAATGGAATATGTAGTACTGTACAAATTTTAAGTAACGTAAAAATTGATGATTATTGCATTGAAATTTTGTTTTATGTAATAGGCGATGATCATATGCAAAACGATATTGTCATTGGTCGCGAAATACTAAATCAGGGTTTTGATATTGTCATTTCTTCAAACCAACTTAAAATTTCAAGAACCAAAATAATTAATTTATGTACCGGCAGTGAGTCAGCCGATATTGATACTGAACTTGATGAACAAGATAAAATAAAACTACATTCATTGTTGGCAAAGTACTCAAATTCTTTTATAAAGGGTATCCCATGTACTAAAGTTAAAGTTGGCGAAATGAAAATAAGATTAATTGATCCAAGAAAGACAGTTCAAAGAAGGCCTTATCGATTAAGCCCATGCGAGCGAGATTTAGTTCGAGAAAAAATTGACGAACTGCTGAAATGCAATATAATTAGACCAAGCTGTTCACCTTATGCAAGCGCTAGGGGATCTTGCAAATTCTTATGTTATCGTCTATATGGACGACATCATGATAACTGCGTCAACACAATGTGAGGCGTTAGAAAGATTACAAATTGTTCTAGATGTTCTGACAGAGGCCGGGTTTTCATTCAACATTACAAAGTGTTCCTTCTTGAAAACATCGGTTCAATATTTAGGCTACAATGTTAGTGCTGGTGAAATTCGCCCAAACCCTCAGAAAATTGTTGCGTTGACTGCTCTTCCGCCTCCACAGTCAGTCACATCGCTTAGACAATTTATTGGATTAGCAACTTATTTTAAACAGTTTATTAAGGGATTTTCACAGTTGATGAAACCGTTATATTTTTTAACGTCAGACAAAAATAAACTTATTTGGAAAACGGAACATGAACAGATACGAAAAAAGGTTATTTCTACTCTTACCGATAAACCAGTCCTTGTTATTTTTGACCCAAAATATCCAATTGAGTTGCATACGGATGCAAGTTGCAGTGGCTATGGTGCAATTTTATTACACAAAATTAATGACAAGCCCCAGGTAATAGAATACTATAGCAAAACTACTTCACCTGCAGAGTCAAGATACCACTCGTACGAGCTGGAAACTTTAGCTGTTGTAAACTCCATTAAATATTTTCGGCATTATTTGTTGGGCAGGAACTTTACTGTTTTTACCGACTGTAACTCACTAAAGGCGTCAAGAAATAAACAAGATTTGACCCCTAGAGCCCAACGTTGGTGGGCTTATTTGCAATCATTTACATTTGAAATTCAGTATAGAGAAGGGAAAAGAATGGCACATGTTGACTTTTTGTCGAGAAATCCTATCTTACCAAAGTCTACTTCTGCTGTAAAGGTGATTGAAGAGAAGAGAGTTAACTTGGCCGAAATTTCAAGCAACTGGCTCATTGCTGAACAGCGTCGAGACTCGGACATAGCCGAAATCGTGAGCAAATTAAAAGATTTTTCTCTTGCTGAAGATATTGCGAAAACCTATGAACTAAGGGCAGAAGTTCTTTACCGAAAAATACAGAGAAATGGCAGAACACGCTGTTTACCAGTGGTGCCGCGTTCCTTCAGATGGTCTGTTATAAACCAAGTACATGAGTCGATAATGCATTTAGGTTGGGAAAAAACACTAGATAAAGTTTACGATTTTTATTGGTTTGACCATATGTCAAAATATGTTAGAAAATTTGTTGACAACTGTATCACTTGCAAAATGTCCAAATCAAACTCAGGAAAAATTCAGGCCGAATTGCATCCAATCCCAAAAGTCAATATTCCTTGGCACACTATCCACATCGATATAACAGGGAAATTAAGTGGCAAGAGTGACCAGAAGGAGTATGTAATTGTTCAGGTAGACGCTTTTACCAAGTATGTCTATCTTAGTCATAGCCTTAAATTAGACAGTGAGAGTTGCATAAATGCTGTTCAATCGGCCGTTTCGTTGTTTGGAGTACCAAACCGAATAATAGCTGACCAGGGAAGGTGTTTTACGGGAGCAAAGTTTAGTCAATTCTGTTCAAACCAGAAAATAAACTTGCATTTAATTGCCACCGGTGCTAGTCGAGCTAATGGTCAAGTGGAACGAACCATGAGCACATTGAAAAATATGTTAACGGCGGTTGAAACTGGAACGCAGTCTTGGCAGGATGTGTTAGGGGAGGTGCAGTTGGCAATCAATTGTACAACTAACCGTGTGACGAAGTCAAGTCCTCTTGAAATGTTATTGGGAAAGGTAGCACGCCCACTAGGATTACTTCCTCCTGGTGACATAGAAAATGATGTTGATCTGTCAAATGTAAGAGCACAAGCTGAAAAGAATGTTTTAGCCACTGCAGTTTATGACAAAGAACGATTTGATAAAAATAAGGCAAAAGTACTTAGACACAAAGTAGGAGATTTTGTGCTACTTAAAAGCGAAGAAAGGCATCAAACCAAGTTGAGTCCGAAATTCAAGGGGCCTTTTGAAATAATACAGGTTCTAGAGGGTGACAGGTACACTTTAAAGTCCTTAACCAATAAAAGAAATTACAAATATGCACATGAAGATTTGAGAAAATTGCCAGAGGGGCAAGTGCCCGAGGAGCTGAATGTGTGTGATTATTATAATAATATTGTTGAGAGTGATAAAACAGTTGCAGACGAGAGCGAAAATGAAAATATCGAAAATGTTGAAAATTTTGAAGCCACTGAAGAAAGTGAAGCACACCAATAAGGGTGACGAAAGATTTACTGCTGGCCAAAGAAAATGGCAGAGTAATCAGACCATATAAAATAATGCAAGCACAAGTGCAAAACAAACTGATGTTTGTTTTGATCATGGCGTGTGGGGCATTGAATGTGTAACTCTAATGTTGAATGAAGAAGAATAATTAATCTTGTTAAAAATTACTTTATAATAAAAATGATGTAAAGATATTGGTTAAGGAGGCTTGATACTGTTTTGTGAAATTAACTTTATAAGTTTAAACGAATTGAAATGGGAATATTAAATCTTTTGTTTGTAGTAAAAAAAAAAAAAAAAAAAAAAAAAAAAATAAAATTATAGAAGGACAATTGAATGATGGTCTTCACTACACGAGGTCGTGTTAGAGTCAGTATGGCCGTGTCGGTGTGTAGAGATTACTGGTTTCTTAGAATGTAAATATTACGCATGAACTCGAATTATTTCATCATTTTATGTTGTGCGTCTTTGTATTTAGATTGTTTCTCTGCGTTTTTGCAAGTGCCGTTGGAGCGGGGCGACAACGACGCGTCGCCTGTCTAGCTGCACGACGATGCGTCGCGACGGTGTCGCCGAGTGTGGTTCGAGGTAATTGCATAGGCGGTAGAGAAACGAGCAGATCAGTATGCTTATCGCCTGTGAACAGATCGAAACGCGCTACGCTCTAATGGAAGACGAGCATACTTCGACATATACTATACACTATTTACTGTACTTATACTTGTATATACTTGTATTTATTTTAAGTTTTTCTTTTCTTTTGTTATATTGTTGTGGTTGTTGTTATACGCATTTGCCACGCGCTTTGCTTGATGCGCTTATGACAATTCTCCGGGTTGTTGCCGGATGTTGTTTTGTTGACTTGTTGTTCTTGGTGTTGTAAGCATCAGCAGCTGCAGTTATCGACTCTTGTACTTCGTTTGGCAGTGTTTGCTTAACATTGGCGCAGTAAGAATTAAAGCAGCTCCTGTTGCAGCAGCAATAGCTGCTGTTGCTGCTCCAATTGGGCCTGTTGCTGCAGCTGCTGTTGCTGCCAACTTTTGTACATGCCCAAAAAGGTGCGTGTGTTTGTTGGATTACATGTGCTGCTACTGTTGTTGCCGCCGCTGCTAACTGCTGTTAAAAGGGGCATGCCCAACACTGGCGGCAACTGCAGTTGATGCTGCAGGTGCAATGTACAGTAGAATCCGGTTATAACGACTCTCAAGGGACCGACGATTTTACGTCGTTATACCCGGAAGACGCTCTAGCCGAAAGGAGCAAAAAAAATTTTTTTTGTTTATTTTATGGTTGCCATGTTCGTAATAGGTGTTAAAATAAAACAAATTAATTTTTTAACCAAAACAAAAAATTTCATAAGTTTAATTCAATAACATGGTTTTTTCATAAAAAGTCGTGTACATATAATGCATATTTATTTCTATATGTGGTTTTTCTTTTTATCCTAAATTTAAATAATCAGTAATTTTTGATTGTTTTGCAGTAGTTCTTGACATATAAAATCAGTCGCGCACAGCATTATTTAAACGAGACACGCTGTGCGTTAAGCTCTCTTCATTAAAATTTGAATGGACAAATCTATTCAGAATTTCTGCAGCCTTAAATGCCTCCAAAACGCTAGGTGCTGACACATCTTCATTTTGATTTTAGACTTTGTCGTCGCTGTCCTGTCCGTCATTTAATATATTTTTAACAATGCTGTCTTCGGAAGGTTCCTCACAAATCGCAACACCATTGTCAATAAAACCGGCAGCTGATTTTCTAGAGCTGTTGCCCAAACCGATATAGGAATGTCATATTCGTTTTCAATATCACTTAAGAATGAGCTGCTGAATTTTCTTCGGCAAGCCCAGAATGCTTAAAACAATTCGCAATTGTCACTGGCGAAAGTTGCTGCTATGCATCATTTATCAATAAAATGGCATCAAGGATTGTAATTTTCGGGTAATTTTCAGCATTGTTTTTTTCCAAATTGCTGATTATTTTAAGTACGAGATTTTTTAAATTTTTTGGGCATTATTTCGCTGTATTTTTTTTTCGGCACGTCGCAATTGCCGGTTGAATTGTGAAAAATATCGTCGGTATAAGCGGTATGTCGCTAAAAGCGGAAACGTACTAAGCAGAGGCCCTTTCATATAAGTTTGTATGGGGACCAACCAAGTCATCGAATTTTCTACGCAATAACCGGACGGACGCTATAAGCAGAGTCGTTATAACCGGATTCTACTGTAGTTGTTGTTGATGTTGTTGAACCGCCAGCTGCTGATACTGGTGGCAGCAACTTGTAGTGTGAGGTATCCATCACAGTCTCGTAGCAATTGGGAGCTGCATCCAGAAATGTTGTGGCATAAAAGCTATTGCGATTACAGATGTTGTTGTCGTTAAAACTATTATTGGTGCTGCTGCTGCTATTGTTGATGTTAATAATAAATTTCAGTTGTTGCTGCTGTTGATGTTGTTGTTGACCAGCAGCTGCTGCTGCGGCGGCGAATTATGAATTGGAATTACGTTTAGTTGGCAGCTAGGACGAGCTGGACTGATTCATATTGCCAAACATGTGGGCTAAGAACGATGTCTGTCCCGCCGAATTAGCCTGCGACGTGGACGACTGTTGCTGCTGCTGCTGCTGTTGCTGCTGTTGCATCTGTTGCTGCTGTTGCTGTTGTGCCTGTTGTTGGTTCAAAGAGCCACGCTCGTTTTGGAATGGGTGGCTGAATATACTCATGTCTTGCCAAAGCAAATACATCCATTCGATCCTCTTTTCGATAGGCCAAGCACCCACGAATGAAACTCTGTACAGACAGAAAAAAATAAGAACACCGAGTTTAACAAGTAAAAACGTTGCAGTCGGACGCAATCGACTGCGGAATACTTTGATACCAGTAAATGAACGGTTGATAACGGGGAAAGTAGGGGCGAAGGGAGTGGGCCATGTGGTAAACATCGCTATCATGTTACCAAATTTGGTGGCTTTTGCTCAAAAGCTGTGGAAGATAACTTAACTTCAAAATGTAAAAGGTGGGCGGCAGAGCTGGGCGTGGCATTTGAATCAAATGTTTTTAACTGTCACCATCTATATTCATAAAAAGTTTGGTGGCTCTAGCTAAAAAACAGTTAAAGATATAGCCGATTCCGATTTTATAAGGCGGGTGGCTTGGGTGGGCGTGGCATCCAAAATTTTGATGCAGATCTTTGGTAGATGTTGCCTTCTATCTTTCTACAGAATTTACGGGCCCTAGCTTAAAAATTTTAAGAGATGTAAGGTAGCTTTTTCTATGGCTGAGGTAGTTCAGTCTCTCCAGGGCCACCTTACAAGAAATTTGTAGGTTGCTGGGATCAGGAGAGTGGGGAGCTGAGACACCGCGCTCGGAGAAGGCGCGTAGTGAAGTTAGGGTCGACACCGGTGATCCGATGATTCGCCCAAGTGCCGTTGCGGCAGTGTAGCCACCCCTGCCGACTCCGACTCGAATGCCCCTGGCATTAACCTAGGCTGCACCAAGTTCGGAGTTATGCATGCGCCGCTTGAAAACTTTGCGGACTGTCGCGGTATTGACCGGCGTACAGTCAGCGGGGTCTCAAGCGGTGGGTAAGCCACACGCACCGTATTTTTGCACTATCACTTTCTCACTTTGCTTGCCTCGTTAAAATTAATTCTCAATAGCACTGGTTACATTGTTATTCTTTGTTTTTATTTCTTTTCTTTCTCACAGGATTTCCTAAGGCCCTACCTATTCGCACCAGACAAAGTCGTGAGAAGGGGGGGATAGTCGCTTGGACTCGCTTACCCTGGCACCACGTGTGACAATTCTGTGTGTGTGTGTGTGTGTGTGTGTTCGGTGTCTCCAGCGTGCCGTGCTTGTGTGTGTGTCTACGCTGGCCCTCTGGTGTCCGGGTGTGTGTGTGTATCCTTGATCTGTGTATCCTTCGTTGTCCTGACCCGCTTGTTATTGTGTTCCTCGTAGTCCTTGTTGTCCTTGTGCTGTCTTCCCTTGGTTGTTCCTTTGTTCTCCTCGAGCTTACTTCGACTTATTTTCGCACTCGCGCTGGTGTCGACTCACAACCACGAGCACCAAAACTAGACTCCCCGCTCTAGAGTTTCGATGGCGATCGCCAACCCTTTTCGGCATGCCGTCGCTGCGGCCGCTGCCCGCGCCGTTTGGCTCGTGCCGATTCTGCTGCTGCGGGTGGCTTCGCTCTCGCTCTCTGCTGCGCTGTCATCTGCTGTGGCCGCTGCCCGCGCCGTTTGGCTCGTGCCATTCTGCTGTTGCGAGTGGCTGCGCTGTCGTCGTCGTCTGGCTATGGTCGCGGCTTTCCTCTCTTCTGTATTTACTCTGTTAAAGGGGGTCCCGTTTCTAAATGTAGGCAACTACTGTGGGCCTGATTCGTATAACTAGCTCAAAATATATATAACTTAACCTACTAATTTATCCTATAAAATTGTGACTCGTCACACCCCCCCCCCCTTACTTCCCGGGTGATAACGAATAATGACGGCGCTGGCTGGAGTGTCGGTGATCCTGACGATCCAACGTGTTAATGTACTTGTCCTTCCACAACCTCTCCAAGATAGAGTTCATCCTCGGCAGAGGGTATGTATCCGGTACTGATTTCGCGTTGAGCTGGCGGAAGTCCACACACATGCGTGTTTCGCCAGTCTTCTTGCCCACCAACACAATGGGTGCACTGTGTGGGCTTTTGGAAGGCTCGATGCATCCGTCTCGTAGCAACTCGTCCACTTGCGCGTGGATTATCCCTTGCATCGCTGGGTTCCGAGGATAGTACCTTTGCTTTATGGGGCGCTCGTCGCGCATGACTATGACGTGTTCCGCGATGTTGGACACGCCTGTCATGCCATCGAATTTGGACAATTCCTCCTCTAGGAACTGTTGTACCCACGGCGCCATCGACCCGGCTGGGCCTGGTTCGGGGTGGCTCGTGGCGGCTGGTTGGGTCTCGTCACCCCTTGTTGCCTCGTCGTCGGGTTTTGCAAACTCACCCGTTGACAACGCATCCGTTATGCTGGCTATTATTCCTCGTGGCTCAGATCTTTCCTTGGATTCCTGGCTTTTTGGTCTGGTAGGACAGGGGTTCCTTTTGGTAGCTCGCAGCCGTGCAGGGCCCAGAGCGCCTCCCCAAGTCTTGTCACGCCCCATTGTCGTGGTCGCCTCGCGGTTGCGAGCGCCGTCCTGGCTTTGTATCCTATTCTGGCTATTTGCGAGCGCCTCGTGGTTGCAAGCGTCGCCCGTGCTCTGATTCCTCGTCGTCTCGGTGCTGATGTTGGCGATCGCCTCGCAGCTGCAGGCGTCGCCCTGGCTTTGCATCGTCGTACTCTTGCTGTTTGCGAGCGCCTCGCGGTTGCAGGCGTCGCCCTTGCTCTGGTTCCTCGTCGTCTCGGTGATGGTGTTGGCGACCGCCTCGCGGCTGCAGGCGTCGCCCTGGCTTTGCATCGTCGTACTCTGGCCTTTTGCGAGCGCCTCGCGGTTGCAGGCGTCGCCCTGGTCTTGTTTCCTTGTTGTGTCTGGTCTTGTGTTGGCTCGCTGTGCCGCCCGCTGGACGACATCGCTCCCTTGGTGGCTACTACTGCCCGGGACCCGGCTGGGTTTGTGATCAGGTTTCGGGTCGGTTGGTTGTTGATACTCTGCATATTTTGCGTTTGGCATGCTCAACGGGATGAGTAGCCCACCCACCTGTAGTTGGGCATTTATGGCGCTGAAGAAAACCAACCCGAGCAGCACATCGTCGAGGGCCGATGGTAAAACCAGCATCAGAATGCTAGCCCGTGCTTGCCCGAGTCGTACTTCTGCCTGGATCGCCCGCGTTAGCTCCATCCTTGTCCCATTTGCCAAGGCTATCACCGTCCTCACCGCTCGTCTGTTAGCCGGGGTCTCGATAAGTCGCGCTTTCTGTTCGCTGAGGAAGCTCCGCGTGGCACCCGTGTCCAGCGTAGCTATCATCGCCTCGGTCTCGATGCGCGTCTCTGCAGCAAGCCGGCCATCCTTCAAACGGATAACGCCCGCTAGTTCCGGAACTCGCTCGTCGGCACTCTCACCTGTTCCGGGTTCGATGAGAGGCGCTGGGCGTTTCCCGACCCCTGTACTTGGCAACAGTCAACGGTCCTCACTCCTCGGCGACCACAGTTCCAACAGAATAGGACTCGGGTTCCACGACATTCCCTCGCGAAGTGCCCAAGGGCTCCGCAGTTCCGACACGCATTACGTGTGTCCACGGGTTGCTCACTGTTAGCCGGTCCTGCTGTACTTTGATGGTTCCCTTCAGTTGAAAGCGCTGTAGGTTGCGAAGCCGCCCATGGCGTGTTAGTTTTAAGACTTGCCGCACCTGTTTCCCGTTTGGAAACGCCTGCTGGTCCAGTCGAGCGACCCATCCGTTTGTTGCTTGCCTTGTTCCTTGCCTGACGTAGCTGCTCTCGTTTCCTGGTGACTTCAAAATTGACCACTAGTTGAGTCAACTGTTTGAACGTGCGCAAGTCCATTCGTCTCACGTACTACTGATATTCCGGCAGCAGGTTTTCATCCACCCGTTCTAGTTCTTGGGCTTCTGAATAACCAGCGCGGTTCATCATAAGGCGAATGTTCACTAGGTACTGCTTGTAGCCTTCATTTTCCCTCTGGTAGCGCATCCTGATCTCGTCCTCTAATCTCTGGAAATATCTTGGCGGTAGGAAAAATTCCAGAAATTCCCTCCGGAACATGCTCCATGCCTCACCCTGCAAGTGGCTTGTGCGGAACCAGTCCTCGGCGGTACCGTGTAAAAGTTCTGGTAGTCCCTGGGCCAAGTTTCGGGCGTCCACGCGGTGTGATATGGCTCGCTCCTCCAAACGCTCGATAAATCGTAAGGGGTCTGTGGTACCGTCAAACGTGACTCCCCAGCGCTGCATGCGCTCTACTCCCATGGCTCCAGAGACGTCGTGTCGGTTTGGTAGCATCGCCGATGCTACCCTCTCGTGTGTTCGTGACAAGCGCTGGTGTTGAGCCGGCACCGGTATGCTAAGGTACTGCATACCCGGGCTGCCTGGTTCCCGTGGCAGAGACCTGCTAGGTGCCACTCGTTGCTCCGGTAAACTCTTTTCTGCATGGGGTCCGTTCCCACTCGTGGTAGGCGACAGGCTCCGAGATCGCTGTTGGGTTTCTGGTTTGGTGTCGGGCGTCCGAGCTTTTCCGAAAACGGCTTCAAGCTCCTCTAAGCGCGCCTGGATGGTCGCTGAGTGGCCTCCACACCCACAAACGCAGACATACGGCCTCGAAGTTCTTCCACGGTGCCTTCACGACCAAATCCAAATTCGTCAGCGAATGCCTCCAGTTTCGCCTTCCGCCTGTACGATATCCATGCTACTCCAACCATGCTTGCTATGCGTAGCCTGCTCCTGGGTCCTGGTTCCAGTTGAGCCGATGTAGGTCCTGTGCGATGTCCTATGCCTTGTTGTGGATGCCCGACTAGTATCCTTGCTGTACTAGTGTTGGTCCTGTGTCCTTTGCTCCTGGTAGACTCGTTAGACAATAAAAAAAATGAATACTAGGCACGATGTTCACACTTTGAAGGTTCTGGGTCGACTCTCTTCTTCTGTGCCGTGCTGGCTCAATTTATACAGTTTCGTCCGCTCACGAATGATCGCGACCGCGGGTTCACGAGCTTCGCGTCGTCCGCCTCCCTCCTCTGTCATTCGTAGATGCGACTCCCAAAAAAAAAACTCCTCTCTCTCTCTCTGCTCTCTCTCTGCTCCTCGTCGTAGATATCAAAACATATATATTGTCCTAAATATATGTACCTCTGCGCTGTCTATGTACTCGTACGCTGCATCGCCTCGTGTGCTCGAAAAAAAAACTATTTACCCGACCACGTTTACTCCTGGTTGATGCATTTTCCCCATGTACCGGTTTACCCCTTTTTTTTCCTCAAAAAAAAATTAATACGTGCACACACACACATATATCGGCAATAACCCCTTTTTTTCCAACACATATATTTTTCCTTTTATTTTATTTTTATTTTCAAAATCTTATTTTTGGGTCTGCCAATAAATGTGTATGTTCGCGCGCGAATACCCTACCCGGTACATGTGAGTGCTTGCCAAACTGTGCAAGCTGCAAAAAACGTGCCGGCACCCCTGTGCAAAAAATAAAAACAAATTTTTTCCCAATGACCTTCTAACTGTACCCACGTGTCGTGGGTTTTTACAGTGCTCCTACAGCTTTACCTAAAAACTCTGCATAAAGCTGTACCAAATGTTGCGAACGGGGTGGTCGACTAAAAAAACTAATGTGGCCTTGTTTTGCCCACGGTGGTTACCGGTGCTTGCAAAACTGTGCCCACGTGACAGCGTTTTAAAATGCACTTATGTGTAAGCGGACCGGCGGACGTTAATAATCTATAATGCGCACCCTGTATGTATATGCGCATTTACCATGATTGCCAATGCTTGTAAAACTGTGCCTACGTGACCGCGTATGCAGCTGCATAGAAAACGACAACAGACTAGGCTAACGGCGTTTTCCCGGCCGCCTTGCAATATGTGTACGTGTGTATATGCAGCTGCATGGACCCGCTATGTTAATATCCCGGTCGGACCACTGCCTATTGCGCACCCCTGAAGGACCACCACTACTGATTTTCTGCTGAAAAAATCACTACCTATGCACGCTTTTCCTCGCTCTAGCTTTTTAGACTATTTCGGTGTCCCTTTCCGAAAAATATATATATATGAAACACCACAATCCCAGAGTCCCTGCTCGGGCGCCACCTGTAAGGTAGCTTTTTCTATGGCTGAGGTAGTTCAGTCTCTCCAGGGCCACCCTACAAGAAATTTGTAGGTTGCTGGGATCAGGAGAGTGGGGAACTGAGACACCGTGCTCGGAGAAGGCGCGTAGTGAAGTTAGGGTCGACACCGGTGATCCGATGATTCGTCCAAGTGCTTGACGGCAGTGTAGCCACCCCTGCCGACTCCGACTCGAATGCCCCTGGCATTAACCTAGGCTGCACCAAGTTCGGAGTTATGCATGCGCCGCTTGAAAACTTTGCGGACTGTCGCGGTATTGACCGGCGTACAGTCAGCGGGGTCTCAAGCGGTGGGTAAGCCACACTCACCGTATTTTTGCACTATCACTTTCTCACTTTGCTTGCCTCGTTAAAATTAATTCTCAATAGCACTGGTTTCATTGTTATTCTTTGTTTTTATTTCTTTTCTTTCTCACAGGATTTCCTAAGGCCCTACCTATTCGCACCAGACAAAGTCGTGAGAAGGGGGGGGATAGTCGCTTGGACTCGCTTACCCAGGCACCACGTGTGACAATTCTGTGTGTGTGTGTGTGTGTGTGTTCGGTGTCTCCAGCGTGCCGTGCTTGTGTGTGTGTCTACGCTGGCCCTCTGGTGTCCGGGTGTGTGTGTGTATCCTTGATCTGTGTATCCTTCGTTGTCCTGACCCGCTTGTTATTGTATTCCTCGTAGTCCTTGTTGTCCTTGTGCTGTCTTCCCTTGGTTGTTCCTTTGTTCTCCTCGAGCTTACTTCGACTTATTTTCGCACTCGCGCTGGTGTCGACTCACAACCACGAGCACCAAAACTAGACTCCCCGCTCTAGAGTTTCGATGGCGATCGCCAACCCTTTTCGGCATGCCGTCGCTGCGGCCGCTGCCCGCGCCGTTTGGCTCGTGCCGATTCTGCTGCTGCGGGTGGCTTCGCTCTCGCTCTCTGCTGCGCTGTCATCTGCTGTGGCCGCTGCCCGCGCCGTTTGGCTCGTGCCATTCTGCTGTTGCGGGTGGCTGCGCTGTCGGCGTCGTCTGGCTGTGGTCGCGGCTTTCCTCTCTTCTGTATTTACTCTGTTAAAGGGGGTCCCGCTTCTAAATGTAGGCAAATACTGTAGGCCTGATTCGTATAACTAGCTAAAAATATATATAACTTAACCTACTAATTTATCCTATAAAATTGTGACTCGTCACAGAGATATCGAATGTTCCGATTTTAAATGGTGGGCGGCAGAGGTGGGCGTGGCATCCAAGTTTTTGAGGCAGATCTTTTGTAGATATCACCAAATGTGAAAACTATAGGCGTTTCCAATTTCAAGTAGAAGGGGTGATGGGGGCGGAATCAGGGGGCGTGGCATCCAAAATTTTGATGCATTTTTTTGGGGAACGTCAATATCTATCTTGACACAAAATTTGGTGGCTCTAGCCCAAAAAATGTGAAAACTATAGGCGTTTCCTATTTCATGGTGAAGGGGGGATGGGGGCGGAATCAAGGGACGTGGCATACAAAATATTGATGCACTTTTTTGGGGAACGTCAATATCTATCTTGACACAAAATTTGGTGGCTCTAGCCCAAAAAATGTAAAAACTATAGGCGTTTCCTATTTCATGGTGAAGGGGGGATGGGGGCGGAATCAAGGGGTGCGGCAAACAAAATATTGATGCTCTTTTTTGGGGAACGTCAATATTTATCTTGACACAAAATTTGGTGGCTCTAGCCCAAAAAATGTAAAAACTATAGGCGTTTCCAATTTCAAGGAGCAGGGATGATGGGGGCGGAAGGAGTGGGCGTGGCATAAACAATTTTGATGCTGTTTTTTCAGGGACATGACTAGCTATCTGCGTGCAAAATTTGGTAACTCTAGCTGTAAGAATGTGAGAAATATTTGGTTTTATCGGTTTTCAGTTATCGAATTTATCGTGTTCCCAGCCTCCTAGTAGGCGTGGCAACCCAATCTTGACACTTTATCTGTACCGTCTATAAATAAACATAATTGCAAAGTTTCAAGTCTCTCTTAGAATGGTATTTTCCTCAAGGATGGTGGCCTGCGATTGATTATGGCCAAATGGCTCTTTGCCATACAAGCACTGATAGAATATCACGCCCACACTCCCTACATCCACTTTAGATGAGATTTTTGGTTGGTTCTTGCCAACGACAAAGCATTCCGGTGGCAAATACCTGTTAAAAGTTTAATACATACGTATCAATTTCTTTTGTCTTTTTTTCTATTTTGTAATATATAAAGTGAATTGGCCAAAAGTCAAGCCGAGGTAATGTTTTTAAAAATATTTATTTTATTACATTTTTTTTTATATTTACATATATCCATTTTATTGATGAGCTAAAACTTGGGAATTTAGATATTTATAAAAAAAATAATAATAATTTAAATAAAATCCAAGTAACCTTTCAACTCGTAAACTTGAGTGCACAAAACTAAAACACCCCCTAAAATATGGTTTGAAAATCTGAAAAGTTGGTCGATTGGTTGGTTTTTCGATTAAAGTGGTGCAAAACACCAATCATAAACATAAGACTAACAAACAAAGTTAATATGTGTTTTCTCCCAGTTTCTTGTCCTCTCAAGCAGTTGTAGTCCTTTCAGGTCTGCAACAAAACTAAGATATGTTCTAACCATTAGTACGATGACGCAAAATGTTGCTTATATCTTAAAGAAAATAATTTTAAGGCCGGAAGAATCCTTTGGAAAAGCCCCTTTAAAGTTACACACGGTACAATCAATATTTTACAAAAGCAAGTTAGAAAAGTTGGTCTAAATTTGTCATTTACAAATATTTTATTTACAGTTACCGATTTTGGTGAAAAACCCCAAACTATTACTTGAAAATAAAATATTTCTGTATCGATCGCCCCAATTTTAAAGATATCGCAGTTTTGTAGCATTGTAAAGGATTTAAAATTCAGCTCTTGACGAGAAACCCCAACTAGGAGAAACCCTGAACCTGGTCTTTCCTACCAGATTTCGATAAGTTGTCACAGATTTTCATTATTTTAAATAAAGTGTGTTAACTAATTTCCAAATTCTATACTAAAGTGTTATCGATTCCACGTGTGACGAGTCACAATTTTATAGGATAAATTAGTTGGTTAAGTTATATATATTTTGAGCTAGTTATACGAATCAGGCCTACAGTAGTTGCCTACATTTAGAAACGGGACCCCCTTTAACAGAGTAAATACAGAAGAGAGGAAAGCCGCGACCACAGCCAGACGACGCCGACAGCGCAGAATGGCACGAGCCAAACGGCGCGGGCAGCGGCCACAGCAGATGACAGCGCAGCAGAGAGCGAGAGCGAAGCCACCCGCAGCAGCAGAATCGGCACGAGCCAAACGGCGCGGGCAGCGGCCGCAGCGACGGCATGCCGAAAAGGGTTGGCGATTGCCATCGAAACTCTAGAGCGGGGAGTCTAGTTTGGGTGCCCGTGGTTGTGAGTCGACACCAGCGCGAGTGCGAAAATAAGTCGAAGTAAGCTCGAGGAGAACAAAGGAACAACCAAGGGAAGACAGCACAAGGACAACAAGGACTACGAGGAACACAATAACAAGCGGGTCAGGACAACGAAGGATACACAGATCAAGGATACACACACACACCCGGACACCAGAGGGCCAGCGTACACACACACACAAGCACGGCACGCTGGAGACACCGAAAACACACACACACACACACACACACACACACACACAGAATTGTCACACGTGGTGCCAGGGTAAGCGAGTCCAAGCGACTATCCCCCCCCTTCTCACGACTTTGTCTGGTGCGAATAGGTAGGGCCTTAGGAAATCCTGTGAGAAAGAAAAGAAATAAAAAAAAAGAATAACAATGAAACCAGTGCTATTGAGAATTATATTTAACGAGGCAAGCAAAGTGAGAAAGTGATAGTGCAAAAATACGGTGCGTGTGGCTTACCCACCGCTTGAGACTCCGCTGACTGTACGCCGGTCAATACCGCGACAGTCCGCAAAGTTTTCAAGCGGCGCATGCATATCTCCGAACTTGGTGCAGCCTAGGTTAATACCAGGGGCATTCGAGTCGGAGTCAGCAGGGGTGGCTACACTGCCGCAACGGCACTTGGACGAATCACCGGAGCACCGGTGTCGGCCCTAACTTCACTACGCACTTTATCCGAGCACGGTGTCTCAGTGTCCCACTCTCCTGATCCCAGCAACCTACAAATTTCTTGTAAGGTGGCCCTGGAGAGACTGAACTACCTCAGCCATAGAAAAAGCTACCTTACACACGTGTATATTGAAAACGGGAAGAGCTATTGATAATTTGTAACATACTTGTGCTGCCTATGAGTTAGGAGAACTTATGCTGAGTCTCGAGCACTTACAGTTTTTTGAGATCGAAGAGTTAATACTTCCGGACAGGCGAACAGACAAGCGAATGGCTATATCGATTCGGCTGTTGATGCTGATCAGAAAAATATATATTCTTTTTGAGGGAGATGATTCCGTTTACCTTTTACATACTTTTGCACAAAACCATTATACCCTTTTGTCCTTTTTACCTAGGGGGGTGCTTAAGTTTGGCCAATACTGTTTATGGTTGGTATTTACCAGTATGTGCCTGCTCCTTGGGATGTTAGATCCATGCCATGATCTGGATTATAGTTTTCATCATCCATCACCTTGGAAAGACCGAAATCAGTTATTTTAATCTCGCCGCAAACGTTGCCTTCGGTTAACAATATGTTGTCCGGCTTCAGATCGTAATGGATGACAGGTGGTTTAATCTCATTCAGATACTTAAGTGCAGATACAACCTATGTGATACACATCCGCAGTCGCATCCACATCTCATCACTACCAAGTTTATCGATAGTTCGATGTCAACAACCATCAACGAGTTAGTAAAAGTAAAAGGGTTCAAGCGAACCAGTTCAGTAACTCAGAATCTAGTAAGAAGAAGAATAATGGGCGCTTGGTCTCAGCGTGAACACACGCACACATATATTTATAACATTGTGAAATAACTTTAAATAAATGTATATATTATTAGTTGTTAATCCTAACACTAAAGTACATTTAAGTTGCACAACGATACCGGCTTACTGACCCAAGCAATAAGCGGCCTACCTCCCGCTAAAAGACCGAACCGCACAACGCGCGGTTACGAAAACCGCAAGCAAGTACGCAAATAATAAAATTTAAATTTTTTAAGACAGCAAATATGAGTGGTACTTTGTATTAAGATGGAAAGGTTGTTGTTGATGAATTATATAATGCAATAAGTAAGGAAGCTATTTTCGGCCATCAGAAAACTATATACACTTGAAAAGCCTACTTTTTCACACCTAGATCTAAATGAATATATCAAATGTCTTGTATTTGTATGGCAGCTATATGATAAAGTTGTCCGATGTGGCCGATTTTGACATACAATCTAAGACAACTAAAAGAAGACATTGCTCAAAGATTTAGCTCGATAGCTCTAAAACTGAGGGCTAAGTTGACATACCCACAGACGGATGGACGGACATGGCTATATCAACTCTGCTCGCGATGCTGATCAAGAATATATATATACTTTATGGGGTCGTTTTATGTTTTTATGCGTTACATATTTTATCACAAAATTAATATACACTTTTCAAGAGAATAAAATGGGTTATGGATGGCATCACACGTTGAAAAAGAAATAGGTAGAGCAATGCTAGTATTTTTGATTGGAACTAAAAATCTAACTTGGTTGGTTTATTTAAAGGAATCAATTTCATCAGACTAGTTTCTGTAAAAAGATAACACCTATAATAATTCAGCGATCACAAAAAGAAGGAATATTTGCTACGTTTTTACTAATTTACGGTAATGTTAATGTTAGTGTTCCAATTAAAACCTGAGAGCAGAAATTGTTTTCGTACAGATTTCATTCTATTCTGATTTGGAATACAGCTACATACATGATCCATATTTCGGAATATGACGTACAAGAAAAATACAAGTTTTTGTTATTTGTCAAACTTAAGCTTTGGGTCAAAATTTAATGTGATCAAAGGGCTTAAAGGCCTAACGCTTTAAAAATATATAACTTTACACTAATTGCACGTATGAAAATTATCCAAATCAGTTTGTAAACATATTTTCACATCATCAGCACACATCAGCACTCAAAAGTGGCTTATTACAGAAGAAATATTGTTTATTAATAAGGTAAAAAAATAAAAGTCCTTGTGGATGAACAGCAGTGACCTGACCTGATCTAAGAATTAAGGAGTCTTTTATCAAAGGAATAAGATTTTTTGCAAAGTCCAAAAGCTAAAATTTGTGTATGAAATCTTGGGAATAGCGGACAACTAAGAGATACCTCTATAGTTTTAAACATTTGACTTGTTTCTAACTATGGAGGGGAATAATATATATGACTCCTTCCAAGTTTTAGGAAACAGCATAACTCCACGGACATGTTAAGAAGTTTATATAAAGGCTGTAAAAACCCTCTAATTAGTACCTTAGCACACAGCTTAGAACACCACCAGGTCCCAGGAAAAACACGGGCTTGATGACCTGTAGATCACTAAGTATGTCAAAAAATAAAATTAAAGGCGTAAACATGATACGGGTATGGTAAAACTACATGAAAAAGTAAATCGAGCATAATCTGAAAATGAGCCATTTTCTGGAAATCTTGTACAGTTTTGACTTTTGATTTTTGGAGGTTGTCAAGTTTTGATTAAAACACACAGAGGTTTATTTTACCTACATTACAGGCAACAGGGACACACAATTTAGAGGAATAGTATTAAGTGTTACAAAATCAGATTGCCTCGTCTTCCTCAGACCTGTAGAGGAGAGACCAGTCCGGGATAAAAGACGGGTGCTTTGAAAAATCGCTTTTACGAAATTGACTAACTAGACTTAAGGTTTTCCTCGCTGTCATATTATGAAACTATTTGGATAATTGGATGAATAAGCATGTAACTAGATCTTATCGAGATAATGGTGAAAGAAATAAAAGAATTTATTTCATACACCTTCCCTAACTTTAAGATTATTAAAAAAAAATTAAATAAAATTATTGAAAACTACGTTTGATTTAAAAATTTCACATGCTAATGGTTTCATTTTCAATCAGTTATCTTTGCTGCATTATAATTGAGCGCGCCTCACGCTCAGGTATAGTCTTATGCTGTTTCAGATAAAAGTCGAGATCGTGACCATCACAATACTCCAGCACAGTGCAGAATGAATTCGCATCGATCTCGAAGACATCATAGACCTTCACCAAACGCGGATGTTCCAGCGCCTTATGTATGTTGTACTCCCGCAATGCGTGACTAAATTCCAAAACGTAAGAATTATAAGCAATGCGTTTACGCGCGCAATCAAGTTTCCAACTATTAAAACCTTATCATTCTCTACTGCCAGCCATCTAACTAACGCGCAACTGGCACAAAATACGAATTAATCATTATGAAATACAAGAGGGAATCTCATAAGTGGAAATATGGTATATCTAAGACCTCAACACACATACGTTAAATATTTCAAGGATTACGATTACAAAAAATCAAAAATAATCTAAAATTACCATAAATTTTCAAAAATAATTGAAAATAATCAAAAATAATAATTTTAAGTAATAAGATTTTATTTATTTATTTTCAATTATTTTTGATTTTATTAACTATTGGAGAAAAACAAATTATTTTCCAACCAAAATGTTTCTTTACAAAAGTGCAATACTCTTGCAGCCACCCACGAACTTTATGCAAAACATAGACCAATTAACATCAAGATTGGTAACCAGAATTGTTCATGTTAAGGCCCTGTAAACAAAAACGCAAGAGCGAAAAACTACATCCCCTTTATCGAAACTTGCCGTTCTTGTTTTGACTTTGGCTTCGCTGTTTATTTTTGGTTCGTGTTTGTGTATTGCTCTGCGCATACACACGACACAAAGTATATGTATGTGTGTATATGTATGGACGCACACAGAATGAATGAACAGCGTATATGAAGTGTATTGAATTATCAAATAAATTGCGCTATGAAATTAATAGTATGTTATTGGCCTAAGTTGTGTATTATAATATAATAATATAATATATAATTATAGTTTATATTCAGTAAAAGAATAATATGCCGGCGGCAAAGGAAATATTTTTTACGTTTATAAATGTTTTGCTTTAACGGCAGCACTTCTTCGACCCCGGGTTCAACACCGGGTTCAGATATTTTGTATAATATATGTATTTATCTTTTTTTTTTGACCTTTAAGTGCTCCCTGAAAAATATTGTTATGAAAATTCTCATGTTTCGGTAATCATTATAACATTTTAATCAATTTCTTATGTATTAATAAAAAATATAAAAGGAATTTAAATACAAAATAATATAATTTAAAAATATAAAAATTAAAATTAATGTATACAACAAAGTGTTATTTAATAAAAAAAATTACAATTATCTTAATATAATAAATCCCTTCTTCTTGTGGGTTCCATTGGGGGCCATCAAAAAAAACCGGTCCAGCGCAAATTCCCTCGCAATAAAAACAAATGATGTACATTAAATACTTACAAAGCTGCAAAGCAGCCGTGCTTAAATATCAGTCGCATTTCATTCCAGTCCAGATATTCCTTCCAGCGATTCAGATTTGCTCGCAATAAAAAAATCAAATTATCATTATGAAAAATTATAATAAATTATTTTAAAAACTTACAAAGCTGCACAGCAGCACAGCATTCAGACTATCCGTCTTCTTCTTCATCCTTCTTGCGGTGTTGTTTTCCGGTCATCCCTCTAAGCGCTTGCGGGTCATCCTTCCTTCTTTGGGCATCCTTTAGTGTTGGGGTCATCCTTCTTTCCAGGGGCATCCTTCTGTTTTGGGGTCATCCTTCCTTCTTTGGGCATACATCTAGGGTCATCCTTCGATGTTATTTACTGTATTATACTGTAAGCGGGTAGCCATTGCAATGGATGCCTACAGTTTGACTGAAAAATTCAATAAATTAAAATTTTTGTATAATTAAAATGATTTTATTCTCACCATGATTATGTAGGCACCAGGTCAAATGATGGCCAACCCATTTGAGAACCACGCTTTTTTGTGCAAGACCTATACAAATTAAGTTTTAATTTATTAATTATTTATTTTTTTTGCTCTTTAATATGTAAACTTTCCAAATGTATCGGAGTGGCATGACTTATTTGGCCAACTCTTCGGATATCAATACTGCAAACATCTGGGCCCGGCCTTTAAATAAAAATAAAAATAAAAAATAAAATTAATGAAAATTTATATTTGTTATCTGTGTATCTTCAATTTGCCAACTTACCTATATAATTACTGTTGCAAAATGTTCAGCTTTTTCGCCATGGGCCCACGATGCTTGTTTGTCCTATCCAATAGCTTTTCCGCAAACAGCCACTTCGCTTTTTTTCGGGCTAATATTACTAATATTTTTTTAACCAATTCTAAGCGGTGGATATTGCAGCTGTTTGTTTTATCGAACCAAGTTGGGTAAAGCATATTGGTTCGGCGAAGACATTCCTCAGTAATAGTCTTGCACAGGTTTCTTGAGTGCGGTGACCTATCGAAAACTTTGGCAAAGGAGTCATAATGCAAGTTGCATACGAGAAAGAAGTCGTCTGATGGATTTGTAAGGCACATTTTGTCCTTAGCGAAATTTCGTGCCTCTATCAAATCATCGTAATTCTCGCTTGCTAATGAGTCCATATGGTTGAGGGCAATATCGCATTTTTCGCAATTGAACTTCTTCTTAGCAACCAAGTAGCCGTCAAAGTATCTGCGCGACACAAGTTCCCCAACAGATACTTGAGGCGTACATGGTGCTACTTCCTCACCATTCAGATTGATGTCAATGCGAGATTGTTGAATAGCGGTTAATGCCACGCCGTCAACATTCGCATCTATTGGATTATTGTAGTCGCAAATCCAATCCATATGCAAATCATCATCATAACAGCTCTTAATGTAAGTTTCGAACTCAAGCAGTTTGTTCCTGTTTTCTAATTTGTAGGGATTTTTACAACCACGTTTATATGACCTGCAGCTCAGCATATCAAATCCGTCATTAAGAGCTATGACGAAATCTGCAGTGGCCAATGCAATATCCATATTGTGGGTGGAAAACAGTTTGTTTTTATGGCAAACCTTAATTGCCTTTCCTACTGATCTTGACAATACTTGGACAGCATATTTAACACTCATTTTTTCGTGAAATTTTGGTCGTATATGTTTCTCTGTTAGTTTTGGAACCATACGAGTTGTAGTGCTCTTTGTGTCAATCTCGTATAACTCGGCAATTACACTCCAGCTTGCGAGGCCGCTAGGAGTTTTCACATTTTTGGACAAGAAGCAGTTCCTTATGCCTTTAAACATGTGTACATAGTCATACATCAGGTAAATTTTATTGCCGTTAGAGTCATACATGACCAAACCGCCAAGTCGGTTATAGACGAATTTGTTGACGAAGCTCAGATCGCATATTACGGCTTTTACTTTTAGACCCAGTTTGCTTAGGATATCCACATTTTCCATTAAGCTATGCATCGTGGTGTCCACAGCCGTTTTCAAACTACCTATGCAATAGTAGGAAAATGCGTATTTCCAAGGCTGAATAAGGCCTTTGACTTGGAAAAATAGAAAAGAGTTCGCAATATCTAGCTCGCGCTTGCCGTTACCACAATCAACGAAGCCGTCTATTTGGTCTGTTGTGCTGTTGTATTCGAGCTCAGAACGTCCGTGCATTTCGTCGAATACAATTACACAATTACGTTCGCTCTGAGACATCTGTTGCACATGTTTTGCAATATTTTCACAGACCTGTTCATTGCTACCCGAACCAATTATTCTTATTGGGCTTTAGTTCAATAAAGTTCTAGGACTTGGCAGATTAAAAGATAGGGCATCGCGCATAAATTTGTAGCCTTTTGATGATCTATAATTGATGTTCATCAGAAGGTTTTTCTGCACATCACTAAAAGTTCTTGTGTGGCTCTCTTTCAGGAGGAGTGATGCAAAAAACTTTGATGCATCGTTAACTGCGCTGGGAACCGTGATTGAGTTATTTGCAACATCAATGCACCGCTGTGACCAATCATTCTCCCTATCTCTTAATATTTCCAGCAAAGCCGCCTTATCTTCTTTTATTTTTGAATGCTCAGCCAATAAAGTTTTGTACTTGGCTTGCATTCCAAAATATTTTTTTCGCCAATAAGTCTCGTTGCGGCAGTATACTTCGCAACGAGGGCATACTTCTTCTTCTTTTGGCTCATTTTCATTTTGGGGCTTGCTTATAGCGTGGTTCTCAATTATTTGAATATTGTCATCTTCGGCTATTTCATTTTCCAGACATTTCGTTTGAGCTTCTTTGAATGTAAGTCCGATGGGTGAAAATGTTTGTTGCATATGAAAAGCCGGCTGTTGTTCTTTAATGCAGGTTTTATATGACAAATATTCATCCACTCTGTTCTTTGCGTTTCATCTCTAGGAAACTTATGCAGTACAGAAGGTGGATTGCTCATATTGCAGTTTATTATGCAGCAATATCTAGAGCAAATGCCTGTTTTAAGACAACTTGCATGCATTGGTTTATCTGCGTGACCTACAAAGCAATTTTGTAAAATAAATTTTCAGTTATTAATAAAACTATTCTATATTTTTGGTGTTTCTCAACGATTTCGATGAAATTTTCACATATTTTTATAATTTTGTATCAAGTTTCTAAATCGTGTTAGACATTTTCGATATTCGATATTTTTATGTTATCAATCACATGTGTATATCGGAATTGGAAATAGCTATCGAAAATGGGAAACAAACTTGTACTGCCTAGGACTTAGATAAGCTTATGTTCCAAATCTGGAGTCTCTAGCTCTTATAGTCTCTGAGATCAACGCACTTATACAGACGGACAAACGAACAGACAGACAGACAGGCACACATACACACTGACAGACAAACAGACAAAAGGACACACAGACACACTGACAGACAAACAGACAGACGGACATGGCTATATCGACTCGGCTGTTGATGCTGATCAAGATTATATATACTTTATGGGGTCGGATATGCTTCCTTATGCCTGTTAAACACATTTACACAAAACCATTATACGCTTTTTACCCACTTTATGGGTCGGGGTATAAAAAGTGCTGGGAGCCCGCCAAAAAAACACAATAAATTGACACTTACCTAATTTAAGTGTAGGCACAGCTCCATACTTAAGGTTCCGGATGCCTATGCATTCCTCCTCAAAATGCAGGTTGCACACTCTAGTGGACGGACTTATACCAAAAACATCAATTTTAAGGTTCTCGCACCACTCCAAATCGAAGTCGTTGGGAACGCTGAAAAATTTGCTGCCGCCAACGCAACTTTGTACGACGCACTTGAAACGCACTCGTTTGCACTTATTTTCCATTTTTAAATGGATTTAACAATTTAAAGTTAGTAAAATAATAATAATAAATAATATGTGGGGTTTTAGTTTTAATAAAAACTGATTTTAATAGCACATTTTTAAAATCGCTTTAGATTTGAACTTATTGCTTCAATCGTCAGCACAAAAGTAACAAAAATGCATTAAAAGCGCGCAATTTTTAATTTATTTTCCCTTTATGCACTTATTCTAATGCGCGTAAACTTTTGTTTTTGATTTGATTTCCTTTTGTGTTCCATTACATCGAACACAAAATAAGACCAATCTCGAGTCATCCACCTGCAAGAGCGGTCGTGGCGCAGTTGGCTAGATGCTTGTTTGTAAAGAATTTTTATGATCCGAGTTCAACCCCCAGTCAAATTAAACAAACTCTTTTTTTCTTTTTTTTTTGCATTTTTATTATTAAATATATATATACTACATTTGTGTTTTATATAAATATTATAATATTAATACAATTATTTACTTTAAAATAAAAACGGCGCCTGACTTTCAAAGCGTAGTCTGGCCCTTTTTTGTGTTTATGCATATTGTTGTGGACACCTAGGCAAAGAAAACGCACGAAACGTAGCCTAGGTCAGGCTCGTGTTTGTGTGTATGCATGTGTGATTCACATTGTGTATGTGAACAAGAAGAATAAGACCCGTTTTACACGATGAAGTTTTTGCTTCTGTAACATTCGCTTGTAGGCAAAGCGAGTAGAGGGGTAACAACTGCAAGCAATGCTTCATGACTTGTGTAGTTGGGATTTATTTTTCTCATTGCATGTAAACACAGAGTTGCACAGTGTTTGATGTGAATAATAAAGTTATCGATACGACATATCGCACAAGCAAATATTAGCGCAAATAGTAAATCCATTGTTGTGGCTTATAAATTATTAATAAAAATGTTTTGGACCAAAGAACTTGTTGAATTCGGGGCGAAATGTATGCTTATCGAAAATAAATTTAAATCAGAGTTGCATTTACAAAGAATCAATTGAATTAAAAAGTTCATCGTGTAAATGCGAGCAGATTTGCGAAGATGTTATAAAACAGAATGAGAAAATAAATCATCAGAAAAGTTCATCGTGTAAAACGGGTCTAAGAAAACGCAACAAGGCAGCTAAAGTAGCAGTTGCTGACATTTAAAACTGCACAGATTTAAAATACCCTATGTCACAATAATTAGTTATTGTCTATAAAACCACAAATATACGATTAGTATAGAAAGATAAGTATTTGAAAGCATAGTACGTTTTTTAAATGTTATTTTAAATTTCACATTAAGATATATAAATTACATTTAATTAGTTATAAGAGCCCTTCCTTATGCCCAAAACACATTTTAAAAATAGCATAATTAAGTATATTGCGTTTATCTATTTAATAACGCAAAGTTTCAATTAAGTCAAACTACCCTTTATTACTAGGGTAGCAGCAACCAGATTCAAGCAAAAGTCTAAAATTGCAAAACTCAATTTCTGCGACAACAACAAGAGAAATGAAGTGCGGCAACAAACAATCTTTGTCCGGCACATCGCACACTTTGCAAACAAAACAAAATCAAAACAATAATGGCCGCTGGTTGTCACCGAGAATCGACGAAACAACTGAACGAATAATTTCAATATTCCCCTGTTGGCACTCCTACCACGCAGAATGTTAGTTAACAGTACAGAACACTGCTTATTTCCAGTCTTGTTATTTAGTTTGTCTATGGACTCAACAACATGGATGAATCTATTTCACTGTTTTGTAGATAAGTATCAAACAAGTGAAAACGTTGCAGTCGGACGCAACTTACTGCGAAATACTCTGATAACAGTAAAATAACGGACTGTAAGGATTCTGCGTGCACACGGGGGCGGCAGGGGTGGGCCGGGTGGAATGGCAGACAACTTGAATACACCCACATAATTTTATAGCATATTTCCACTGCTCAGTTATGTTAAGTTAACAGTAAGGAATTAACTGAAGTAAAACCGACCGTAAATATTTACTGAAGCGATTACTGGATCATTTGAACTCTTTTTCGATAAAACCAACGAGAATGAAAACCAAGAGAGGTATTCAGAGCTGCCAGCTTTGAGAGCGTAACATTTTGTGTTGCGAAGGCACATGGCGAGTAATTTTGTTGTCTGCATAGACCAACTAAATAACAAGACTGGAAATAAGCACTGCTCTGTAATGTTAACTAACATTCTGCGTGATGGGAGTGCCAACAGGGGAAAATTGAAATTATTCGTTCAGTTGTTTCGTCGATTCTCGGTGACAACCAGCGGCCATTATTGTTTAGGTTTTTTTTTTGATTGCAAAGTGTGCGATGCGCGAGACAAAGATTAGTTGTTGCCCTTTTTCATTTCTCTTGTTGTTGTCGCAGAAATTGAGTTTTGCAATTTTAGACTTTTGCTTGAGTTTGGTTGCTGCTACCCTAGCAGGGAAGGGTAGTTTGACTTTATTTAAACTTTGCGTTATTAAATAGATAAACGCAATATACTTAATTATGTCTTTTTTTAAAATGTGTTTTGGCCATAAGGAAAGTCACTTATAACTAATTAAATGTAATTTATATATCATAATGTGAAATTTAAAATAACATTTAAAAAACGTACTATGCTATTAAATACTTATCTTTCTATACTAATCTTATATTTGTGGTTTTATAGACAATAACTAATTATTGTGACATAGGGTATTTTAAATCTGTGCAGTGTTAAATGTCAGCAACTGCTACTTTAGCTGCCTTGGTGCGTTTTCTTATTCTTCTTGTTCACATACACAATGTGTATTACACATGCATACACACAAATACGAGCATGACCTAGGCTACGTTTCGGGCGTTTTCTTCGCCTACGTGTCCACAACATCATGCATACACACAAAGACGGGCCAGACTACGCTTTGAAAGTCAGCCGCCGTTTTTATTTTAAAGTAAATAATTGTATTAATATTATAATATTTATATAAAACACGAATGTAGTATATATTTAAAAATAAAAATGCAAAAAAGAGGAAAAAAAGAGTTTGTTTAATTTGGCTGGGGGTTGAACTCGGATCATAAAAATTCTTTACAAACAAGCATCTAGCCAACTGCGCCACGACCGCTCTTGCAGGTGGATGACTTGAGATTGATCTTATTTTGTGTTCGATGTAATGAACACAAAAGGAAATCAAATCAAAAACAAAAGTTTTCGCGCGTTAGAATAAGTGCATAAAGGGAAATAAATTAAAAATTTCGCGCTTTTAATGCATTTTTGTTACTTTTGTGCTGACGATTGAAGCAATAAGTTCAAATCTAAAGCGATTTTACAAAAGTGCTATTAAAATCAGTTTTTATTAAAACTAAAACCACACATATTATTTATTATTATTATTTTATCAACTTTAAATTGTTAAATCCATTTAAAAATGGAAAATAAGTGCACACGAGTGCGTTTCAAGAAAAAAGAGAAATATTTATATTATAAAAAATATCTGAACCCGGTGTTGAACCCGGGGTCGAAGAAGTGCTGCCGTTAAAGCAAAACATTTAAAAACGAAAAAAATATTTGCTTTGCCGCCGGCAAATTATTCTTTTACTGAATATAAACTATAATTATATATTATGTTATTATATTATAATACACAACTTAGGCCAATAAACATACTATTAATTTCATAGCGCAATTTATTTGATAGTTCAATACACTTCATATACGCTGTTCATTCATTCTGTGTGCGTCCATACATATACACACATACATATACTCTGTGTCGTGTGTGCGCAGAGCAATACACAAACACGAACCAAAAATAAACAGCGAAGCCAAAGTCAAAACAAAAACGGCAAGTTTCGTTAAAGGGGAAGTGGTTCTTCGGTCTTGCGTTTTTGTTTACAGGGCCTTAACATGAACAACTCTGGTTACCAATCTTGATGTTAATTGGTCTATGGTTGTCTGCCTAGCCAACTAGTTTTGCCTACTCGTTGAAAATCAGGTGGTGCTTGCGATACTGGATAACGCGGATAAAAAAACCAAGTCGGCCATTATTGTTTTGCATTTTGTTGTGATCGCAAAGTGTGCGAGGCTCGAGACAAAGATTAAATGTTGCCGTGCTTCATTTCTGTTGTTGTTGTCACAGAACTTGAGTTTGACAATTTTAGAGATTTGTTTCAATCTGCTTGCTGCTACCCTAGTTTGATTTAATTTAAACTTTGCGAAATTGAACGCAAAACACTTATATATAATATTTGAATAATATTTATTGTCAAATATGTAGAGCATTTATTATCAACTAAACAAGATTTATGTGACAATTAAAAATTTAAGCTTACATTTAAATAAATGTATTTTCTTTTTATATTCTTATCTTAATACTTAGTTAATATATTAGTGATTTTATAAGCAATATCTTAATATTGGGGCACAGGGTATACTAATTATGCGCTTTGTGCGTCTTGTTGCGTTTTGCTTGCTTCCATGAGCACACGCATACACACTAAGACAGACCTGACCTAGGCCACTAACCAAATAATGTTATAGATGGGTGTTTTGGTTTCCACTACCCTGTGAACGAGAGTGACCCATGATTGTTAACATTATGTTATGCTCGCTCAAAATGTTAACACATAGCAGAGAGACCCAAGTCTGTTTCAGTTTGTATTCACTTTCAGCGGCTTTTAGGGGAAAGGGGGAAGCGGCGGCGGAAAGCAAGCAACGGTTAAAATACATTAGTATTTGTATACATGTGCATTTGCTTCATACTTTGGTGGACTAGTAATGTTTGAGATTTTACAAATTTGTCTTTTTCAATGCCCTGCATACGCATGTGTGTGTGCAGGAATGCATATGCAGAATGTTTATATGTATGCGAGCCATTTGTTTTGGAATTTATTGACATGCCTCAACATCTATGATTTAATTTCTAACAGGTCAAGGGCGGGCTTTTGGGATTGCAAATATTCTTTTTATATTTAAAAAATTTAAAAATATTTGGCCGACTATTTTTATTTAAGTACAGTACGCCCTCGCTCAACGCAACCCTCGATACACGCAACTCCTCGATAATTGCAACACCCGAATTCTTAACATTGTAGACTCTGTTAACGCAACTTCCAAAAAATTACCTCGTTTAACGCATCTTCCTAAGGAAATCGTATGTTTTAGTTTCTACAGAATGAACCAGCAAGAAGAATCAACACACCAACAACATAGGCACGGGTCACACTCAGTGAGAGAGTTAACAGTTAGTCCTTTCACCGACTCTCGGTGATACAAAGAAGACAAGACGACAATAACGGATGTTCTATTTCTCTCTATTCATTTTGCTTACAACTTTAACAAATACACTATTCTTATTACTGTCCTTAAATTCCTACGTTCTCCCACATATGTATGAATGGTTCCTGCGCGCATTCAGTTTGATGGAATTTATTTCGCGATCGGTTGATTCACTCGTGCTGCGTACAATATGCCAGTAGTTAAACATATAATAAACTTAAAATAGCACAAAAATGTGAAATCCTAGGTAATCTGGATAGTGGCAATGTTGTTAAATCTAAATGCCAGGAATATCATATGCTTAAATCCACAGTAACTAGGATTAAATGGGTTGAACAGACGGAACTTCCACTAAATGACATTTTACAACTTCGAGATCTTCGCGAAACAGCTGTACAGAAAAGTCTAAATTGTAACAAAGTACAGACCACAATTTCTCAGTTTTTCAAAAAATAAATAAAATAAAATGAAATCCATGCTGTAATCACAGATTTATTCGATTAACTTTAATTTTAATGTGTGGCAAAGGCTTTTTTTTTTTTAGAAATAGGTCTCGTGGCCAACATAATATTTTTCCTCGGTTTTCGCAACAACCTCAGTTTTCGCAAATGGCTAAATTTTAATAGGTTGCGTTAAGCGAGGGCGTACTGTACATCTATTTATTTTACAATTATTTTTTGTATAGATTATACCACACAACTAAAAATATGTACTTAGGTTCATTCTGCATATACATTCATGCACACACACATGCGTATGCAGGGCATCGAAAAAGACAAAAGTGTAAAATCTCAAACATTGCTAGCCCACCAAAGTATGAATGCCCAGCATATTTATTAAGACTGACTAGGAGATACCCTATGCCCTAAACATTATTCGTTCATATATTGGCAAATCGACACGCACATTGATGCTGAACAAGAAAATATATATATAATGGGGCCGTAAATAATTTCCTTCTGCCTGTTACATACATTAGCACAGGCCAATATACCCGTTCCATCAATAGAAAAGTTATAAGTCCTCATCTAATTTCACAACAAGCGGCAGCGTGATGTGTGTACACAAGAGTGATCATTTATGTATGTATGTATATCTATCATTCGAGTGTATACACATCGAGAATGGGCAAATGCAATAACAGCACTTGCTGGTGGCTGAGACGCAAAAACAGCACAACGTAAAAACTACCCTTTGATTGAATATTCAATTATTACATTATTGTTATATTATTATATAAAATTTATTTTAAGTATTCAAATACAAAACAAGTTTATTTTATTTCGTATTTATTATGTTATATTCAACGTGTTAGATGATTTAATAATGCCCTACCTAATATCCAAAATATTAGTAAACATATATTATACATATCATATTGCTTTTATCTAGTTATTAAACGAAATTTAAAGTAAAGTCAAACTACCCTTCCTTGCTAGGCAGCAACAAGCGGATTGAAACAAAAACCTCGGCAAAGCTTGCCCAGCAAAATATGAAGCAAATGCACACGTATACAAATACTAATGTATTTTTACCGCCAATTCCCCCTTTCCCCTAAAAGCCGCTGAAAGTGAATACAAACTGAAACAGACTTGGGTCTCTCTGCTATGTGTTAACATTTTGAGCGAGCATAACATAATGTTAACAATCATGGGTCACTCTCGTTCACAGTGTAGTGGAAACCAAAACAGTACTAGAAATGTCCCATCTATAACATTATTTGGTTAGTGCCTAGGCTAAGCTTGGTAGTGAGCTGCAACCTTTGATATGTACATACATATATTATAATGTGTGAATGTATTTGTTATTTACATTTTAAAAAAAAAACACAAAATAAAATAAAAAATATATAAAAACGTTGTTTTACTTTTTTTCAACTGTCTGGATTCTTTAATGCATGAGATGCGCCATCTATTTAATATTATTATTAATTAATTATTTTGTGCTTTATGCTGTGTCTATGATGAGTTCAAAGCAGAATCAAAGAGTTGCGCGCGCTTTTTTGAAACATGTAAAGGCGCTTTTATGCTTGAGATTTCAAACGATTCGGTCGAGATTTTGATAAGTTATAAATTAATGCAAAACAAATCAGATTTTTTCAAATCTAACCCACACACAAATATAACCCCATCAATTTCATATGAAATAAACATGGAAAACAATAATAAAACAATTTGTTACAAGTGTTCGGTGAAAGACTGCGTTGGCGGTAAAAAACTATTTCGCGTTCCCAAAGACAGTGCGATTGAGTGGTGTGAAAATTTAGATTTAAACATCGACAATTTAAACACCCGCACGAGGAGGGATGCGTTTAAAAGAAGCGTCTAAAAATTGGTTCTCTGCCCACTCTACAACTTGGTAAGTTTCAAAGTGATGGTGTTGTAATATGTGTATATATTAACAAAGTAGTACTGTGATTGGGGTATAATGGTTTTGTGCAAATGAGTGTAACAGGCAGAAGGAAGCATTTTAGACCCTATTAAATATATATATTTTTGATCAGCATCAACAGCCGAGTCGATATAGAAATGTCCGTCTGTCTGTCCGTCTGGATGTATGAAAGCGTTGTTTTAAGAGACTAGCTCATCTATTTTTAGCTCATCTAAGTCCTTCTTACTTTTTTAGCTGTGATTGTGTTGTTGTTTAGATATTCGTTTCTTTTTCTAACCCTGTAAGTGTATGTCCGTATATATGTATGTGTGTTTGTATTATAAAATATCTAATATTTAATATGATTTATAGGTCATGTCAATGAGCCTGTGCACAGCAATTTGTTAAAACAAAATCAGGTCAGACATTGTTGCATTACCAACTGCAACTGTAGTAACCCACCATCAGTACTGCATAAATTCCCAATGAATGCTGAAAAACGGTCGGAGTGGCTATCGATCTGCGATATAAAGCCGCACTTTAAAAACAATAAATGGCTTTATATATGCGGAAAACATTTTCATCCCATAGACTTGCACAAAACAAAGTTGAAGCAAAATGCTCGTCCTATAATGAATGTTTTTATTTCGAATGATTATGAGGCTCAACATTTAAATAACAATACGACTGAATTTGAAATCCATTTGGACACATTAGCATTGGTTAATTTGGACCACAGCTACTGTGAGAAGCAAAAAGCCATAGAAGAGCCAATAATAACATGCCCTCGTTGCGAGGTATACTGCCGTAACGAAAATTATTGTCGGAATGCACATTTTCAAATTAAAGCTAAATTTGAAAATATGAGGGTTCAGTTTGAGAAACTGGAACTAGAAAAAGCGGCTCTTATAAAAAAATTAAAGATAGTGAAAATAACTGGTCAATGCGATATGTTGATATCTCCAATAGCTCATTAGCGGTTCCCGAACAGATAAATGAGGAATCGAAGTTTTTTGCATCACTGTTATTGAAAACAAAACGTGTCAAACAATTCAGTGAAGTGGAGAAAAATCTTTTGATGAACATAAACTACAGATCATCAAAAGGTTACCAGTTTATGCGAGATGTTCTATGCTTTAATCTGCCCAGTCCCAGAACGTTACTGAACTGGAGCCCAATCAGAATGATTTCTCCAGGCATTAACGAGACGGTCTGTCTTAATATATCCAAACATGTGCAAAATATGACAGAAAGCCAAAGAAACTGTGTAATTTTGTATTTTGTATAAACTTCAATTCGCTATGTAATTTGTTATATTTTCATATTATATTTTTACTAAAGGCAACATTTGTATAAATTATAGAAAGAACTTTCAACATTTATTTATTTTTCCATTAAAACTTAAAAACTAATTACACATTTATCCTTTTTGTTTTTTCTTCATTAACAAAACTATAGTACAAAACATTAATTTCTTATAAACATGTATATGTGCATATACAAACAATACTCAAGTTTGTATACCAAACAAGTAAAAACGTTGCAGTCGGACGCAACCGACTGCGGAATACTTTGATACCAGTAAATGAACGGTTGATAAGGGGGAATGCAGGGGCGAAGGGAGTGGGCCATGTGGTAAACATCGCCAGCTATCATGTTACCAAATTTGGTGACTTTAGCTCAAAAACTGTGGAAGATAACTTAACTCCCAAATTTAAAAGGTGGGCGGCAGAGGTAGGCGTGGCATCCAAATTTTTGAATCAAATGTTTTTAACTGTCACCATCTATATTCATAAAAAGTTTGGTGGCTCAAGCTCAAAAACTGTTAGAGATATAGCCGATTCCGATTTTAAAAGGCGGGTGGATTAGTTGGGCGTGGCATTCAAAATTTTGATGCACATCTTTGGTTGATGTTGCCTTCTATCTTTCTACCCAATTTACGGGCTCTAGCTTAAAAACTATAAGAGATATCGAAATTTCCGATTTTAAATAGTGGGCGGCAGAGGTGGGCGTGGCATCCTAATTTTTGATGCAGACCTTTTGTAGTTGTCACCATATATCTTCCAACCAAATTTGGTGGCTCTAGCCCAAAAAATGTAAAAACTATAGTCGTTTCCAATTTCACGGTGAAGGGGGGATGGGGTCGGAATCATGGGGCGTGGCATCCAAGTTTTGATGGGGAACTTCAGTACCTATCTTGACACAAAATTTGGTGGCTCTAGCCCAAAAATGTGATAACTATAGACGTTTCCAATTTCATAGAGAAGGGGGGATGGGGGCCGAATTAGGGGCGTGGCATCCAAAAATTTGATACATTTTTTTGGGGAACGTCAATATCTATCTTGGCACAAAATTTGGTGGCTCTAGCCCAAAAAATGTGAAAACTATAGGCGTTTCCAATTTCATGGAGAAGGGGGGATGGGGGCGGAATCAGGGGGCGTGGCATCCAAAATTTTGATGCATAATTTTGGGGAACGTTAATATCTATCTTGCCACAAAATTTGGTGCCTCTAGCCCAAAAAATGTGAAAACTATAGGCGTTTCCAATTTCAAGGAGCAGGGATGATGGGGGCGGAAGGAGTGGGCGTGGCATCCAAAATTTTGATGCAGTTTTTTCAGGGACATGACTAGCTATCTGCGTGCAAAATTTGGTAACTCTAGCTGTAAGAATGTGAGAAATACTTGGTTTTATCGGTTTTCAGTTATCGAATTTATCGATTTCCCAGCCTCCTAGTAGGCGTGGCAACCCAATCTTGACACTTTATCTGTACCGTCTATAGATAAACATAATTGCAAAGTTTCAAGTCTCTAGCTTTACGGGTGTCGAAAAAAGTTGCGTTCATACGGACGGAGAGACGGACAGACAGACAGACGGACAGACAGACACCATGACGGACATTGCACAAAACCAATATACTATGAGACCTTCGGTATCAAAGTATAAAAACGCAAAGACGTATGAACGGATAAAATGCATGACCGAAAAGCCAACAACAAAGATTTATCAAAACAAAACATTTAAAAAATGGCGGCACACCTAGAAGAACAAGCAAAAATCAAAACAAAAGCAGCTGTTCTACGTTGAAGGGAACGGCCTGCTCTCGTTACTTTGCCCGACCCTAAGCGCATATTTTTTCATGGGAGAGTGAATTTAAGTTGGCAGCTCTGAATACCTCTCTTGGTTTTCATTCTCGTTGGATAAAACAAAGCTGTTAATAGGCTCTGTTAAAGCCGCAGAACAGAAGATTGTGAAAAGCAGAAATTGTGAATAGGTAGGCGCAATATTTAGTAATATTCAAAAATATTTAAAAATTTTGTTTTTTGATGGGCTATCGTGGGAAACAATTGAACAGCAATGGTTCAAAGGATTGCTTTTAAAACTGTGGGCGGATAATATTGTTGTTTAGGGCAGTTCAGTATAGCTCTGACGTATATACGAAAATTGACTTATACTGCGTCTGCAATGCAAGCTATAAAGCTTGTAGGCATTAAAAATAAGACAGTAAAGTTGGCAGCACGCTATTACTTATTTGCAATGTAAGAGTTCGGTCAGTTTTTAATCTATTTTTCGCAAAAAACACAAACCGAACAGTTGATCCATTTGCGGAGGCTCAGTAACGGAGCAATGGAAACAGCTTTCGTAACTGACTGTTAAAATTTACGGTAACGGAGCAATGGAAATACGCTATTAAAGTCGCAAAACAGTCGAATTATTTTGTATTACATTAAAAAACCAGTAAGAAGGCTCTAGTCGAGATTTCCCGACTAGGAGATACCCCGAACCCTGTACATAACGCGTACAGTCATTGTCTGTATGCATCTGTGACTAAACTTCAATCTTCGATATCTCTGGTGCTTCTTAACCGATTTCGACGAAATTGAAAAAAAAAAATTATATCGTTACCCATTATTTCAACCCCCATTTTTACATTTTCCAAATTCGAGAAATTTTTGTAATCGATTCCATGTGTATATCGAAAACGGAAATAGTTATCGAAAATCGGAAACAAACTTGTACTGCCTAGGACTTAGATGAGCTTATGTTCAATATCTGAAGTCTCTAGATCTTGTAGTCTCTGAGATCTACGCGTTCATACATACAGACGGACGGACATGGCTATATCGACTCGGCTGTTGATGCTGATCAAGAATATATATACTTTATAGGGTCGGAGATGCTTCCCTCTGCCTGTTACATACTTTTGCACAAAAACATTATACCCCTTTTACCCATTTCATGGGTTCGGGGTATAATAATTACAAATTTTGTTTTTTGGTGGATTATCTTAGGAAATATTTGGTTTAAAAGATTGCTTGTATTTATTAAAATATTCCTAGTGCTACAAGCTATAAACTTTTATATTAATACTTTTGATATTGTGGGCGGATATTTTTGTTGCACATAGGGCAGAGCAATGAAACTCCCACTTATATACGAAAATGGACTTGTACTGCGTCTGCGATGCAAGCAATAAAGCTTGTAGGCATTATCAATAAGCTATAAATGTTGGCAATAAGCTGTTACTTATTTGCAATATAAAATTCGGTCAGTTTTTCTCACCTAATTCATTAACGAAGGTTCAGTGGCGGAGCAATGGAGACAGCTTTCGTAACTGACCGATAAAATTTACGGAAACGGAGCAGCGGAAATACGCTATTAAACGTTTGACTTGGTACAGCTTTTGTGGGGTAGAATAATAAATGATTCCTTCCAAATACCGGGAAACACAATTGATTCAAGCGACAAGTTAAACATTTTAAATTTGAGTTTATAAAGCAGCGGTGGGCACGAATGTTGCAATTGGGAAGTCATTAATTAAACGAAAATTCACACTTTTATTGCTCTGTGCGTCGCGAAGAAAACCTGTAAAAACGTTGCAGTCGGACGCAACCGACTGCGGAATACTTTGATACCAGTAAAAGAACGGTTGATAAGGGAGAATGCAGGGGCGAAGGGAGTGGGCCATGTGGTAAACATCGCCAGCTATCATGTTACCAAATTTGGTGACTTTAGCTCAAAAACTGTGGAAGATAACTTAACTCCCAAATTTAAAAGGTGGGCGGCAGAGGTAGGCGTGGCATCTAAATTTTTGAATCAAATGTTTTTAAGTCTCACCATTTATCTTCCAACCAAGTTTGGTGTCTCTAGGTCAAAAACTCTTAAAGATATAGCCGATTCCGATTTTATAAGGCGGGTGGCTTAGGTGGGCGTGGCATTCAAAATTTTGATGCACATCTTTGGTAGATGCTGCCTTCTATCTTTCTACCCAATTTACGGACTCTAGCTTAAAAACTATAAGAGATATCGAAATTTCCGATTTTAAATAATGGGCGGCAGAGGTGGGCGTGGCATCCTAATTTTATGCAGACCATTTGTAGATGTCACCATATATCTTCCTACCAAAATTTGGTGACTCTAGCTCGAAAAATGTGAAAACTATAGACGTTTCCAATTTCAAGTAGAAGGGGGGATGAGGGCGGAATCAGGGGGCGTCGCATCCAAAATTTTGATTCGTTTTTTTGGGGAACGTCAATATCTATCTTGACACAAAATTTGCTGGCTCTAGCCCAAAAATGTGAAAACTATAGGCGTTTCCAATTTCAAGGAGCAGGGTGATGGGGGCGGAAGGAGTGGGCGTGGCATCCAAAATTTGATGCAGTTTTTCAGGGCATGACTAGCTATCTGCGTGCAAAATTTGGTAACTCTAGCTGTAAGAATGTGAGAAATATTTGGTTTTATCGGTTTTCAGTTATCGAATTTATCGTGTTCCCAGCCTCCTAGTAGGCGTGGCAAGCCAGTCTTGACACTTTATCTGTACAGTCTATAAATAAACATAATTGCAAAGTTTCAAGTTTCTAGCTTTACGGGTGTCGAAAAAAGTTGCGTTCACACGGACGGACGGACAGACGGACACCATGACGGACATTGCACAAAACCAATATACTATGAGACCTTGGGTAGGAAGATATATGGTGACAACTACAAAAGGTCTGCATCAAAAATAAGGATGCCACGCCCACCTCTGCCGCCCACTATTTAAAATCGGAAATTTCGATATCTCTTATAGTTTTTAAGCTAGAGCCCGTAAATTGAGTAGAAAGATAGAAGGCAGCATCTACCAAAGATGTGCATCAAAATTTTGAATGCCACGCCCACCTAAGCCACCCGCCTTATAAAATCGGAATCGGCTATATCTCTAACAGTTTTTGAGCTTGAGCCACCAAACTTTTTATGAATATAGATGGTGACAGTTAAAAACATTTGATTCAAAAATTTAGATGCCACGCCTACCTCTGCCGCCCACCTTTTAAATTTGGGAGTTAATTTATCTCCTTCAGTTTTGAGCTAGTCACCAAATTTGGTAACATGATAGCTGGCGATGTTTACCACATGGCCCACTCCCTTCGCCCCTGCATTCTCCCTTATCAACCGTTCTTTTACTGGTATCAAAGTATTCCGCAGTCGGTTGCGTCCGACTGCAACGTTTTTACTTGTTTTCATTATTTTTGTCTGAAGTCTATTGAATTTCGCATTAAAAAATTATATACACGCTTACAAAATATGTTAGTTTTCGATTTGAAGTATTGATATCTCGATAACTAAGCGATATATCGATAAATTGTATTTGTGTTTAGTATTTTCGTTTTTTTTTCTGAAATCTATTAAACTTTATCAAACAAAATTTAATTTTTCGATATTTTTGGATTTTTTATTAACTTTATCTCTATAGCTAAGCAAGCTATCGATCAATTTTATTTTCGTCTTATTTTGTCGAGTTCTACAAGAATCAACTATCGAACTTCGTTGCCCCACTAGCCGTAGAATCCCCGCCCCAATAACCGTAGACGTATTTAGTATTTTCGTTTTTTTTTCGGAAATCTATTAAACTCCATACCAAAATTATATTATATGAAATTTTTCGATTTTTTATTAACTATATCTCGATAACCAAGCGAGCTATCGATAAATATTATATGATACTTTCGTCTTATTTAGTCGAGCTCAACAAGAATCAATCATAAGACCTTGGCGGCGGAGTAACAGTAGACGTGCGAAACCCTAATTATTCAACAACTTTTAATATATACATAAAGTTAATTAGATTTGATCCCGCTGCCCTCACTTTCATTTTGGTGAAGCGGTTTTCTTTATTGCTAATGTATTTTCCCAGTACATCGGAGGTTTGAACCCATTTTCACTTGTGTGTTGAAAGCAACCAAAGAAACGAAACCACAAAAGGGAAATTTCTACATATGTTTGTATGTAGCTACATATGCATACGTTTAGTAACAACGGTTGCTGCAATAGATAATTCTTGCTATTCAGAGACTGACATGTTCATTTCGGCATCTTAATTTTGAAACTAAGCCAAACCGACTCGACATTGTATGTCTTTGGGAAAGTGGAAAGCGTTTTCTGCAGCAGCAGTACATACTGATTGGAAAATTTATTTATGCCACTGCATTGTTAGGCTGATGCGAATTTTTTTTGTTTCCAAGTACAACTTTTGGCATAATTTTTAACTTTCTCACTTGTGTCTCTTGCAATTTCACTTAGCTTGACATTTGTTGCAGCTCCAGTCGCCCCTTTAGTCATTACTCCACCCACCCAGCAGCAGAAGTTGTTGCTTTTGTAGCTTCTTTGGCCTTGGAAAATTGAAATTGGCGCTCATTTATTTGTGCCGTTAACCCACGAGCTGGGTGCAATCTGTGCCCCGGGCTGTGACTGGAAATGGCTTAAATGACTTAACCTTACGTTTCTTTAAAGTGGCTGGTCATAAATTTTGGCACTGGTGTTGTGCAAATTCGTTTGACGAAAACAATGCTGAATCTGTGTATATCGAACGAAACGAAAATAAACCGTTGTTGTGTTCAACAGCTCCGTTTTAGCGTTTCAGATTTCAGAGTTGAAACGCTAAGCTCGTGAACGGCATTTTGCGTTTCAATGCGTTTAACATTTGCGGAGACTGCGCTTCTGCTGTCTGGATTAAAAAAAAAAAAGCCATTTAAAAGCTTTAAATATATGTTTAGGAATCTTGCTCTTTTAAATAGTTGTTGATTCCAATGTTATAAATGAGATAATTACTGGATTATTTTTATCAAACAGAACCAGTTTAAATTACTTTTGTTTGCGGCGGCCATTAATCAGATGTTTTTATACTTTTTTGCACAAAAATATACTGAAAAATACTGAACATCGATAGCAAATACATATCGCTTAAATATCGTGCTCTTCCCATCTTTACTTTGTTTTTCGCCTGAGGCGTAATTTTTTACCACACCAAGTTCTTTTGCACAAACCGCGCGATTTTTGTTAAACAAAATTTTTCCTTGCGACATTTTAAATGATTTGTATTACTTATTATTATTACTTAGCTTATATTATAATACTTAGTCTATTGAGTTTCGTTGGTAATTTTTCGATTTTGAAGTATTGATATCTCGATAACTAAGCGGTATATCGATAAATTGTATTTAATATTTTCGTCTTGTATTTTTAAAGAAATCTATTAAGCTTCATAAAAAAAACTTGTATTACATTTTTAACGATAGCTCGATAAACATCGATACATTTTGTTTTGTATTTTCGGTTTTTTTCGTGGAAATCCATTAAACTTCACAAAAAAAAATTTAATTTTTCAATATTTTTTCGATTGATTATTAGCTATATCTCGATAACCAGGTGAGTTATCAATAAATTTTATTTAATATTTTCGTCTTATTTTGTCGAGTTCTACAAGAATCAATTATAAGACTTCGGGGCCCCTGGAACCGCAGAGTCCCCCAATATTCAATTATAGTAAATGCAATTTCCTAATATATAGTTTTCAAATATATACAATTTATTTTAAGTATTTTAATACCAAATAAGTTTATTTTATTTCGTATTTATTATATTGTATTTAGCTTGTTGGATGAATTAATAATGCCCTACCTAATTGCCAAAATATTAGTAAACACATATTATAAATATCATATCATATATCAAATAAAGTCAAACTACCCTTCCTTGCTAGGCAGCAGCTAGCGTACTAAAACAAAAACCTCGGCAAAGCTAATCCACCTAAACCCGCCCCCTCTCCTTCAAGAACGTCCCACTGAAAGTGAACAGCAACATGCTTGCAGCTGTCGCATATTCAATTTCGCTCAGTTGGAATCGACATCTCCCAAGCGATAAATTATTTACGGACTTTGGCTGTTACGAAGATGCTGATCTTTCGTTAACAGAGGAACTAAACAGCGCTGTAGCCAACAACGAAAATGAAACTTAAGAGCGGTATTCAGAGCTGCCACAACGACAATACACTTAGGTAGACGTGGCTTCGCTCTCTCTCGCTCTTTACTCGCTGGAATTTTGTGCGGAGTCGATTAGCTACTTATAACGAGTAAGTATATATGTATATGCGATGGAAGCGCGAAGCAATATGCCGATAACAAAGAAGAATAACGCTGTGCGTTTGCTAACTGGCAATTGCTGCGCGCCAGCACTGACCAAATAATGTTATAGATGGGACATTTCTAGTACTGTTTTGGTTTCCACTACACTGTGAACGAGAGTGACCCATGATTGTTAACATTATGTTGTGGCGCGAGGCCGCGAGGCGATGTTCGAAAGCGAGTGTCGCAACCATTTTCATTTCATGTGAGTCAATGTGCTTGTTTACAATGGCGCTAGAAGACGCGCGTCTCTCGCTTTCAATTTCGAAAATATGAAAAAACCTCGCGTTGGTGAAGCGTGAACAGCTGATGAGAAACAGCTGTTGTTAATGCAAAATAATTTTTGTTTTTAGCGGCACAATGCAGAAATTGAATTGCGAGCAAACTGAATTGCTAATTCTCTTAATAAAAGAAAATACAATTCTATTCGCCAATTGCAGAATAAATTATTATTTTTTTTATTGAAGACATAGCACAAATGAAATATGTTCTGTTTGGTTTTTTTGGTAAGTGTTGTCATGTTATGGTGAATAGGGCTGCCATGTTTTATTGAACAGGGCTGCAAATTTAAACAGAAATAAATAAAAACACGCCAGAAGAATCGCGTCAATGTAAATAGACATGCGATATTTTGCAGCGAGTGTCCACGCTATCAAATTCGAACGCAAGTCTCGCCTCGCGTGACAGGGTAGTGTCAACAGAGAGAGCGCTCTCTTTTTTCGGATACCAATCGACAGTCGCAAAGTGCCTGTCGTTTGGGTAAGACGTTGATGCGGACGAATTTTTTTTCTGTTTGTTATTTTTGTTGATTTTTGTTTTTATATACATTGTATTTTTTGGGTTTTGTTATTAAAAAGTATTAAACTTGTTTAATCGACAGCGTTTTATTCAAACCTCTAATTTAATTATTCTTTTTACAACGCAACAAATTTGCGTCGGCCGCATACAAGCAAACCACTTTTTATACCTTACTCACTCGCACTTATAAAGCAGTTTCTTAACAGAGGCAAGAGAGTAAAGTCAAGAGGGCAACGTGGCGGTCTCTGTCGCACTCACACGTTCATATGCATTGGTATCTGGCTCTCTCGGATGACACTACCCTGTTAATTGTATCATGGACCCAAGTATGTTTCAGTTGGTATTCACTCTCAGCAGCTTTTATGGGAAAGGGGGAAGCGGCGGCGGAAAGCAAGCAACGGTTAAAATACATTAGTATTTGTATACGTGTGCATTTGCTTCATACTTTGGTGGGCTAGCAATGTTTGAGATTTTACACTTTTGTCTTTTTCGATGCCCTGCATACGCATGTGTATGAGCATGAATGTAGTATATGCAGAATGTTTACATGTATGCGAGCCATTTGTTTTGGAATTTATTGACCTGCCTCAACATCTATGATTTAATATCTAACAGGTGAAGGGCGGGCTTTTGGGATTGCAAATATTCTTTTTATATTTAAAAAATTTAAAAATATTTGGCCGACTATTTTAATTTAAGTATAGCTATTTTTTTTTACAATTATCGTTTTCTATAGATTATACCATATAACTAAAAATATGTTCATTCTGCATATACATTCATGCACACACACATGCGTATGCAGGGCATCGAAAAAGACAAAAGTGTAAAATCTCAAACATTGCTAGCCCACCAAAGTATGAATGCCCAGCATATTTATTAAGACTGACTAAGAGATACCCTATGCCCTAGACATTATTCGTTCATATATGGCCAAATCGACACCCATATTGATGCTGAAAAAGAAAATATATAATGGGGCCGTAAATACTACCTTCTGCCTGTTACAAACATTCGCACAGCCAAAATACCCGTTTCATCAATAGAAAATTTATAAGTCCTCATCTAATTTCACAACAAGCGGCAGCGTGATGTGTGTGTACGCAAGAATGATCATATATGACCATTTATGTATGTATATCTATCATTCTTGCGTATACACATCGAGAATGGGCAAATGCAATAACAGCACTTGCTGGTGGCTGAGACGCAAAAACAGCACAACGTAAAAACTACCCTTTGTTTGAATATCCAATTTTACATTATTATTATATTATAGTATAAAATTTATTTTAAGTATTCATATACAAAATAAGTTTATTTTATTTCGTATTTATTATGTTATATTCAGCGTGTTAGATGATTTAATAATGCCCTACCTAATTGCCAAAATATTAGTAAACATATATTATACATATCCTATTGCTTTTATCTAGTTAATGAACGAAATTTTAAGTAAAGTCAAACTACCCTTCCTTGCTAGGCAGCGGATTGAAACAAAAACCTTGGCAAAGCTTGCCCAGCAAAATATGAAGCAAATGCACACGTATACAGATACTTATGTATTTTTACCGCCGCTTCCCCCTTTCCTCTAAAAGCCGCTGAAAGTGAATACAAACTGAAACAGACTTGGGTCTCTCTGCTATGAGTTAACATTTTGAGTGAGCATAACATAATGTTAACAATCATGGGTCACTCTCGTTCACAGTGTAGTGGAAACCAAAACAGTACTAGAAATGTCCCATCCATAACATTATTTGGTCAGTGGTATAGTATAGTAGTATAGTATTTCCACTGAACCGTTTCCTTAAATTTTAACAGTAACTGACTAAAGCTGTTTCCATTGCTCTGTTACTGAACCTCCGTATATAAATCAGCTGTTCGGTTAGTTTTGCTTTGTATTTTCTGCAAAAAAGTGTGAAAAACTAACCGAAATTGTACGTTGCAAATAAGTAACAGCGTGTTGCCAACATTTATGGCTTATTTTTAATGCCTACAAGCGATATTGCTTGCATTGCAGACGAAGGACAAGTCAATTTTCGTATATACGTGAGAGCTATACTAAACTGTTTTAAGTGCAACAAAATTATCCGCCCACAATTTTAAAAGCAAACCTTTGAACCTAGGCTCCCAGTCCAATTGTTTCCTACGATAAGCTATCAAAAAACAAAATTTTTAATCATATTTTGAATAATACTATATATTGCGCCTACCTATTCACAATTTCTGCTATTTTTTTGTTTATACATACATTTATTAAAAAAAAAAGATGAGCAGTCCAATCCCAGTTTTCTACAGCGCCGATGCGGTGCGACGTGTGCTCAACTGGCCGATGGTCAACGAGGCAGTTGAGGCGGCGCTCAAAGTAGTCGTGCCCGCAAAGATTCAAGCTGAGGAACAAACGCATGAGAGCAAGGTACCTTCAAATTCCAGTAAAGATGTAAGTCAACCGGCGCGTAGTGTCACTATTGTTGACAAAGATCCCAGCAAGGTGCTGCTGACGATGCCCGCCTTCGTAAGTAACTATCGATTGACAGGGAGTGGTGCGAGCGTTGATGCCGGTTTTCGTTCGACACTCGCATGCAAGGTGGTAACGTCATTCAGAGGCAACCGGCTGCTTGAGCCGCCACTCCCGAGCATCAGTGCAAACATTTTGCTGTTTGATTCGAAGACAGGCGAACTTAATGCTGTTATGGCTGGCACAGACATCACCACATGGCGGACTGTCTCAGCTTCGCTGGTAGCCACCAAATACTTGTACTTCCGTCGCTTTGGATTGCAAGCGGAACGAGAGCTGGCTATTAATGTGGCTATCGTCGGCTGCGGCGTCCAGGGACAGCTGCATGCCGCCGCCATGTGCGCAAACTTTAAGGTAAATCAGCTGAATCTATACAATCGCACCCAGCAACGGGCCGAACAGTTAGCCAACAAGCTGATCGAAGGGCTTCTCAACGACGACTACAATAACTGCCATGCCCCAAACAAAGTCCATATCAAGATATGCAGATCAGCAAGCGAGGCCGTCAAACAGGCGGATGTTATCTGCATTGCGACCTACTCCCGTCAAGCACTTATTCAAGCCAGCGACCTGCGACAGAAACGATCTGTTCACATCAATGGTATGTTAACAAACTAAAAAGCATGCAAATAAATCTTCACTGTGAAACTTTCAGTTTATTATTATGAAAATACAGCTCAGCGAAAACACTTTTCGTTAATCAAAAACCTTCTTATTTGACATAAGATAAATCTCAAAATCAAAAGTAAGCCGGCAAACTGTGCCTTGAACGTAAAACCATATTTAAGAGATATCTAGAGTTAATTCAGATATCTGACTAGGACTTGCCCATCCAGAGGTCAACAGATATAAATTAATTTTTTTGTAGTATCTGCAGTGTAGATAATCGTATATATAAACCAATTCGTCCCGACTGACTGCTGACGGCTGATTGTTGAATAATCCACAGCCTAAACGAAATGAGCTAAAAGTAATAGCATTAAGCAGGTATACATAGAGGAGTCAAATCGCGTTTTCCCAACTGCCGAAAAAATGCGTTGCGGAGGAGCCACCAGCATTCGGCTGCTGAAAGCAGCGAACCGATCGCAAATTTAGCAGACCATTTGCGTAGCTTAAAAAGTGCAAGTCATTCGTGCGCCGGGGCTTGTCTCGCTACAGATGGAGTGCCAGCAATTTGCTGTGTATTCGTCTGTATGTCAGCGACAAGATCGACGTTAGGTGTATATCAGGGGTGTGCCAGCCATCAAAACCAACCCGATTTCAACCTAAAACCAACCTCGAGCTGGTTTTAGGTGTGCCAGAGCCAAGTTCGAGATGATTTTGAAACCTCAACAAATTTGGCCCGAGATTTGGTTAATTTAAGCAATATTAAATGTCTAATGAATAACAACTGTTACTTTTTCAAAAGGTAATTTTAAGCTTAGTTGCATATTGCAAATACATTTGAATTTAATACATTTTTTAATTCATGATTTTCGATATTGATAAATCTTTAACAAATCTCTAAGACTATTTGCCGTTCTGTGTAAGCGTGCAAAACCGTCCCTAACAAAGGAGCTGCCACATTGTTTGGTTAACAATAACTATTATGCGGAGTCTTTAATAGATAAATTTTAAAGACACTTTTTTGTGACAAACATACATAAAAAAAATCGTACTTTAAGGTAACAAAATTGCATGATTGAGCAGTGTACAGTTTGTTATAAATTTAACTAAGTTATTGCAGCAAACCTTTTTTTTATGAGGTGGCAACGGTGGTGAGGTGGCGGTGTTTGTTAGGTGTGTAAATGTCTACAGTAAGAAAAGGATTTAATTTATGGAAAGCCATTGAGCAGCCAAAATGTAGGTTAAATTAAAATTGCTTTTAGTTATTTGTTTTACATTTATTTTATTATTGGTCCATAGGGGAAAACACCGTTCACCTTTTGCACTTTTAAAATGTAAACAAAATCAGATTCACCATTTACGAAGTACGTAGAACAGCTGTTCAAGCAAGCTATCACGGCAGGGCTGTCAAGCAACATGGCAGGCAAAATATTAAATATTTGTTTTGTATAAGAACTACAAGAGATAAAACCTAACATATTTTTATTTAACCATTTATAAAATATAACACTAATGCCATGAGGCCAACCTTGAAAACAATGACAAAAATAGCAAATACATTTTAGGCAATTTTCATTTTTGAAAGGTAGCAACTCTTTTTGGCCATTTTCGTTTTACGTATTTGCTCCGAAACATTTTACGAAAAATGAAATCTCCCTAACTTCTGGCACACCGACGGTTTTGTTTTTTTAGAGATTTGAAAACCAGCTCGAGCCAAAATCTCCGGAGATTTCTGGCACACCCCCGTATATGTGTGTATGTATGTTTCTGTATGCTGTTTGCTCTGAGCGGCTGTATATTGTGGAAGGTGGATAGCAGCAGCAGAGTGCGAACAACAACAACACATGTGCATGTTTTCTGTATTTGGTGGCTCCGAGCTCAAATGAAGCAAAAATCATTACATATGTACACCTACGGAGACATATGTATGTAAATGCGTTTGCTTCTTTTCAGTATTTCTTGGCTCCGATATGAAATGTAGCAAAAATCATTAGGGCGAATGTATACCTAAATACACATATATATGTGTGTATGTATGTGCGCATGCATATTTTTTCAGTTTTTGGTGGCTCTCAAGTGATTTGGAATTTTGTTACTTTTCTAGCAACGCATATCAATGTGTGTGTGCATGTGTATGTTCATGTGCAGCACATTTGAATGTATGCGTAGCAATTGTTGACCTGTCTCAATTTTTATGATTTTTAGCAATTATATTACAAGTTAAGGACACCTATAAAATTAATGTTATTAAATGATAATTTTTTATTTATTTTTAAAATTCATCTTAATCATCAAGGTGCATTGTCCATAATATGTTCATAATATGACAAATAATAATTTATATATTATACACAGCAAATTGCTGGCACTCCGTCTGTAGCGAGACAAGCGCCGGCGCATGAATGACTTGCACTTTTAAGCTACGCAAATAGTCTGCAAAACTTGCGTTCGGCTCGCTGCTTTCGGCAGCCGAATGCTGGTGGCTCCTCCGCAACGCATTTTTTCGGCAGTTGGGAAAACGCGATTTGACTCCTCTATGTATACTTACTTAATGGTGATAGTATTCTATGCGGGTAATAAGTGAGCTCTATTATATGATTATACCCCGAACCCATGAAATGGGTAAAAGGGGTATAATGGTTTTGTGCAAAAGTATGTAACAGGCAGAAGGAAGCATCTCCGACCCTATAAAGTATATATATTCTATATCAGCATCAACAGCCGAGTCGATATAGCCATGTCCGCCTGTCCGTCTGTATGTATTAACGGGTCGATCTCAGAGACTATAAGAGCTAGAGACTTCAGATTTTGCGCACAAGCTCATCTAAGTCCTAAGCCAGTTTGTTTCCGATTTTCGATAAATATTTCCGTTTCCGATATACACATGTGACCGATAACATAAAAATGTCAAATATCGAAAATCTGAATATTGGAAACTTGATACAAAATAACGAAAATCTGTAAGATTTTGTCGAAATCGGTTGAGAAACACCAGAGATATCAAAGATTGAAGTTTAGTCACAGATGCATACAGACAATGACTGTGCGCGTTAAGTATAGGGTTCGAGGGATCTCCTAGTCGGGAAATCTCGACTAGAGCCTTCTTACTTGTTTTGTAAGCGATTTCATGTTTTCTTATGTTCAAAATTGAGATTTCAGCACTATTTTTTGAGATAAACGCGCTTATATTTTCGGACGGAGGAACGGACTTCCAGAGGGCTATAGCTTTATAGACTCGGCTGTTAGTGCTGAACATGAATGTATGTATATACTTTACGGGATTAGAGATGCTTCATTCTGCGTATCACATAACCATTTGCACAAAACCATTATACCCTTTTACCTATTTCATGGGCTTAAGCGAATGCTGATTTTGGCAGATAATCTAAGCGGGTATTGTTATTTATTTAACTCTAAATTCTGTGGAGTGACTAGCAGTACACTTACCCAATACCCGGATCCCCCAGTGATGTAAGTCAAAAATGCAAAAAGGATCAGATAAACAGAGCAGTTCACTATTGTTTCGCACACAACAATTTGAATGTTAACATAAAAATTAGCTTTCCCCTTTAAACTAATCCATTTAATCAATTGGTACCAAGCTGTCAAGACCGAGCCCATCATCGTTATTTCCATCTAGGTCCTGAGTAGTCCTTATGGATGTCAATATACATAGGTGTCTGTACGTCTGTCCGTCTTTTATACAATCTAGTCATGGTCGTGTTAATTTTCTTGCTGCAGTAAGTCTATATCGAAATCGGTCGAATCGGATAACGATACCACATAGCCGTACCATTGAATGATCTGTATGATAACACCTTAGTATGAATAAGTAGTCTTTTTAAGTGTATTATTATCGCCGTGCCGAAAAAAGCTTCTATTTAAATATTATTATTAATTTAATACTCCGAACGCCATTTGTCATGTTATTAAATATGCTTTCAGCTGTAGGCGCTGGTGAGGTGCACTTTGGCGAAGTGTCCGCTGACATATATGAGGAGTCCTTGGTCTATGTCGACTGTGTGGCAAATGCTGAGTACGAGCTGCACGGACTGCCCGCCCAAATAGCCGGCGAATTGGGCACAGTTATAAACTCTGCCAACTATCCGGACGAAAAAGCGGTGACCATATTCCAATCGATGGGTAAGTTATGTCATTGAATAAACCGACAGATGCATATGTGTCAATCAAACCGCCAATCCATTCATCCGAGTTTTCAATATTATTCCAACGCACAGGCATGGCCTCTGAGGATGCTTGTGTGGCCGAAGCTGTGCAGATGGCTCTCTTATCCGGTGACATGTAATGCTCACTCAAGCCCGTTCCACCTGGAAAAACAAAAAAAAATTAATTATAACTTTGTGCTCAGAGTAAAATTTAATTTAATAAAGCAAAAAAAAAACTGTATTTTTTTTCACATTTTTTCGTTTTGTAATCATTTTATTTTATTATTTGTAATGTTTTCTTGTTTGGTTTTTGACTTTTTTTGTCGTTTTTTTTGCTTTCGTCATTTTTTTGGTTTTGAAATTCGTTTATTAATTAAACTTCGTGTTATACTTTTATTAGTATCTTTTTTAACATCATCCTTTATCTGCTAAATAACTTGCCTTCTACCGCCCCTTAAATTTCACACGATTTGCACTTTTCTATCATCCTAATAATTGTATATATATATATATATGTATATACATATACAAATATATATATATATATAATATATATATATATATATATATATCATAAATAAATTTTTAAGTATACATATACTTTATCATAGATACCGCGGCCGGAACCTAGTGGAAATTCTTTATTATTGCGTTAATTGGTTTCGGGGGTTCTATTTCAAAGCCCATTGAAACACCATATACACTTTTCCCTTTTTGGTTTAATATTTTTAGCATAACTATTAATTAATTTAATCATTTAATATTTATATTTTTTTTTCATGTCAATTCATATTTTATCATAATTATTAAAATACTCAACAAATAATTAAATTGGGCTGTTTTAACTTGCGGCTCCCGCTACAAATATGACACCAGCTTGTGGTTTTATTGCTGTTTTTGTTGTTGGGCTCTTGAATTCGTAATATTTTGATTTCTTTTTTAATTTATTAGTACTATTTAAACACTTAATATGTATTACTCTTTATTATTAAAGAAGATGAATAAAATAAAAGAATCAGAGTTTTTACAAAACATTTCCTTGTTTATTTTGGTGTCTATGGTTTTGTTTTTCGTATTCAGTTTGCTTCCGCTGCAGGGCGAACAAAAATTATTTAAAAAAAAAAAAAATAAAAATAATAGTTTTTGTTTTTAATATATGTAAAGCCCATGTGTGTGTATATGTGCTTTAACATATAGATTCGCTTTCGCTTGTTTGTTTAAATTAAATCAACACACGCGCATTTAATTGATATATGTAAAATTATAGTTACAAAAAATAGTTTTAATTATAATAATATTAATCATCATAGTAATAATAATCAAATTAAATTACTTATAATATTAATATTGAAAATAATATATATATAAGGAAAAAAAAACACACTTAAGACTGTTGGCTATGATTAAAGGAAAGTACGCACGTGCATGCACATTTTTTGTACGCATCTCTTGAAATGATTCTTGATTTTGTTGCCGGTTGCTTGCATATATATGCTCTGCTTCTGCTATTTTTGAGGCTCTTTCTCCAGTTTTATTAAACTTAAATTAGGCGTTAATTGATAATTAGTATTATTTATTTATCGTTTTTTGCTTTTAGTTTTTTTTACATTTGTATATTTAATATTTACAGTTTTTTTTGCTACTTGTTTAATGGGGTTGCTTTTTCTGCAGCTACAACTGAAACTGCTGCTGTTGCTGCATTGTGCTTTATATCGTACGCTCTGTCTCTGTTGCCTATGTCTGTCTCAATTATTATATTTTTTTGTTAGCGCACGAATATCTAATTTTTACTTTATTTTATATTTTTTATAGACTAAAGAAAAAAATAATTTTTTTTTGTTATTCCTGCCTGTCTACCTAAAATGCTATTTCTTTTTCTCTCGAAGTCCTGCTTGTAATCATTTATTGACTGTAGCTTGCAATAGAACTTATATAAATTTTGTTGGTATCTCTTAACCTGTTTTTATGTTTCTCAACAATGTAGTTTCGATTTCTTTGCTTTAGTCAGAATTTTAGATTTGGGTAGTACATACTTTTAAATCTCTATAAATGTATTACTTATACGTTTAGCGTGATATCATTATATTTTTTATTTTAAATTTACGTTTCATATTTTTAAATTTGTTTATCATATATTTCTATCAATATGTATAGTAATTAAATTTTAATACGTTACGCAGTAGTTACAATTATAATGTAATATTAAAAAAATATATATATATATATATATAAAAAAAATATATATATATAATAAAAACTATTGAATTAATTAATAAGTAGTAATGATTTATTTCTCAGATGTGTGTTCTTACTGTTATATATATATATATATATATATATATATATATATATATATATATATATATATATATATATATATATATATATATATATATATATATATATATATATATATATATATATATTAGGTTATATATTTATATTTTAAATTTATTTAAAAGAGTTAGTACATCTTGTGGAAAATTTTGCATATTAATTTTTGTATTTAAGTGGCATATAAAAATGTTCGCTTTTATTGCTTGGATTTTTATCTTTAATAATCATTTTACCTATTTCTTTTATTACTTCGGCATACATTTTTATTTTTCTTTAAGTATTTGTAGTTGGGTTGTTGTTGTTGTTCAGCATGTAAATATGTCTGTGTTTGTATTTGTGAGGGGGACCGTGTGCCGTTTGAATTCGTGGCCAAAACAGACAACTAAAGGTGTTTTTTCTAGTAAATCGATGTAACAAAATTTAAAATTATATTTATATGTAAAACGGTTTTTGTTCGAATTTCATTAACAAGTTCTTGTTTGTGTGTGGGTGATACATAGAAAAATAATTTGTTTGAAAATAATTGCTAGTAGACCATTTGTTATAATAATTATGTTTTATATATATACTTTTTTTTTTTTATATATATATGAGCAATAATTGTATTTAAATTATAAATGTGTTGTATAATTAGGCAAAGGAATTTAAAAAAAATTAAATTGTGTAAGCCACATGCAGTGTGTGCTTCTGAACAACATACTAACATAACCCATGTGTGTGTACTAGTGTGAATGTGTCTTCGAGTTTGTGTGTGTGAGTTTGTGTGTTATGTTTCAGTTAAGCAATGTTACGGTTATTGTTCCTATTGTCTGTCACTTGCTGTTGTCTGTTGACATTTTTGGAATTGCTTTGCTCTTGTTTTTCTCAATCTACGCTGATTTAAGCTATATTTTGTTGCTTTTCTTATTTTCAGTTAATATGATGTTTTAGTTATTATTAAAAGATTATTTCGTTTTTGTAATACAAAGAACAAGTGATTTTTGATGTGGGTATCGGTCGCCGCAGCCGACGTAGTTTTGTGGTTAACTAGTTACTAATTTACATTTACCTTGTTTTTGTTTGTTTTCTTTTTAATCACTATGTTATATTATTACATATTATTTTCTCTTGCTCCTTTCTCTTGTTTTTAATATAGTTAACAAAAAAAAAAAAAAAAAACCCAGTATTTAGCAGCCTTTTAAAACAATTATGTAGCTTTCTCTCCTTTTTGTCACTTCTTTCTTTTCTATTCTGCTCTCTCTTTCTCCTTTTACTTTTAATTTTCTTAGCTTCCATTCATTCAGCGTTCTTGCTTATTTTTTTTTTTGCTTGCCTGCCGTCTTTCTATTCATGGCTGTTTCTACCTTTTTTTTTTCTTTTACATTTTTTTGCTTGACGCTTGTTTATCACATTTAATATATATATATATATATATATATATAGTATATATATATATATATATATATATATATATACTATATATACTATATACTATATACTATATACTATATATACTATATACTATATACTATATACTATATATACTATATACTATATACTATATACTATATACTATATATACATAACTATATACTATATACTATATACTATACACTATTTACTGTACTTATACTTGTATATACTTGTATTTATTTTAAGTTTTTCTTTTCTTTTGTTATATTGTTGTGGTTGTTGTTATACGCATTTGCCACGCGCTTTGCTTGAGGCGCTTATGACAATTCTCCGGGTTGTTGCCGGATGTTGTTTTGTTGACTTGTTGTTCTTGGTGTTGTTAGCATCAGCAGCTGCAGTTATCGACTCTTTTACTTCGTTTGGCAGTGTTTGCTTAACATTGGCGCAGTAAGAATTAAAGCAGCTCCTGTTGCAGCAGCAATAGCTGCTGTTGCTGCTCCAATTGGGCCTGTTGCTGCAGCTGCTGTTGCTGCCACCGTTTGTACATGCCCAAATAGGTGCGTGTGTTTGTTGGATTACATGTGCTGCTACTGTTGTTACCGCCGCTGCTAACTGCTGTTATAAGGGGCATGCCCAACACTGGCGGCAACTGCAGTTGATGCTGTAGGTGCAATGTAGTTGTTGTTGATGTTGTTGAACCGCCAGCTGCTGATACTGGTGGCAGCAACTTGTAGTGTGAGGTATCCATCACAGTCTCGTAGCAATTGGGAGCTGCATCCAGAAATGTTGTGGCATAAAAGCTATTGCGATTACAGATGTTGTTGTCGTTAAAACTATTATTGGTGCTGCTGCTGCTGTTGTTGATGTTAATAATAAATTTCTGTTGTTGCTGCTGTTGATGTTGTTGTTGACCAGCAGCTGCTGCTGCGGCGGCGAATTATGAATTGGAATTACGTTTAGTTGGCAGCTAGGACGAGCTGGACTGATTCATATTGCCAAACATGTGGGCTGAGAACGATGTCTGTCCCGCCGAATTAGCCTGCGACGTGGACGACTGTTGTTGCTGCTGCTGCTGCTGTTGCTGCTGTTGCTGTTGTGCCTGTTGTTGGTTCAAAGAGCCACGCCCATGTTTTGGAATGGGTGGCTGAATATACTCATGTCTTGCCAAAGCAAATACATCCATTCGATCCTCTTTTCGATAGGCCAAGCACCCACGAATGAAACTCTGTACAGACAGAAAAAAATAAGAACACCGAGTTTAAAAATAGACAATTTCATGCATATAGAGAAATGAAAGAATACGATTATACCTTTGCCTCGTTGGAGACTGTTGGCTTGTTGGAGAACTGCACTTCGGTGGCCTTTAGAATGGTATTTTCCTCAAGGATGGTGGCCTGCGATTGATTATGGCCAAATGGCTTTTTGCCATACAAGCACTGATAGAATATCACGCCCACACTCCACACATCCACTTTAGATGAGATTTTTGGTGGGTTCTTGCCAACGACAAAGCATTCCGGTGGCAAATACCTGTTAAAAGTTTAATACATACGTATCAATTTCTTTTGTCTTTTTTTCTCCTTTGTAATATATAAAGTGAATTGGCCAAAAGTCAAGCCAAGGTAATGCCTTTAAAAATATTTATTTTATTACATTTTTTTTATATTTACATATATCCATTTTATTGATGAGCTAAAACTTAAGGAATTTAGATATTTATAAAAAAAAATAAAAATAAAAATAAAATCCAAGTAACCTTTCAACTCGTAAATTTGAGTGCACAAAACTAAAACACCCCCTAAAATATGGTTTGAAAATCTGAAAAGTTGGTCGATTGGTTGGTTTTTCGATTAAAGTGGTGCAAAACACCAATCATAAACATAAGACTAACAAACAAAGTTAATATGTGTTTTCTCCCAGTTTCTTGTCCTCTCAAGCAGTTGTAGTCCTTTCAGGTCTGCAACAAAACTAAGATATGTTCTAACCATTAGTACGATGACGCAAAATGTTGCTTATATCTTAAAGAAAATAATTTTAAGGCCGGAAGAAGCCTTTGGAAAAGCCCCTTTAAAGTTACACACGGTACAATCAATATTTTACAAAAGCAAGTTAGAAAAGTTGGTCTAAATTTGTCATTTACAAATATTTTATTTACAGTTACCGATTTTGGTGAAAAACCCGAAACTATTACTTGAAAATAAAATATTTCTGTATCGATCGCCCCAATTTTAAAGATATCGCTGTTTTGTAGTATTGTAAAGGATTTAAAATTCAACTCTTGACGAGAAACCCCAACTAGGAGAAACCCTGAACCTGGTCTTTCCTACCAGATTTCGATAAGTTGTCACAGATTTTCATTATTTTAAATAAAGTGTGTTAACTAATTTCCAAATTCTATACTAAAGTTTTATCGATTCCACGTGTATATTGAAAACGGGAAGAGCTATTGATAATTTGTAACATACTTGTACTGCCTATTAGTTAGGAGAACTTATGCTGAGTCTCGAGCACTTACAGTTTTTTGAGATCGAAGAGTTAATACTTCCGGACAGGCGAACAGACAAACGAATGGCTATATCGATTCGGCTGTTGATGCTGATCAGAAAAATATATATTCTTTTTGAGGGAGATGATTCCGTTTACCTTTTACATACTTTTGCACAAAACCATTATACCCTTTTGTCCTTTTTACCTAGGGGGGTGCTTAAGTTTGGCCAAAACTGTTTATGGTTGGTATTTACCAGTATGTGCCTGCTCCTTGGGATGTTAGATCCATGCCATGATCTGGATTATAGTTTTCATCATCCATCACCTTGGAAAGACCGAAATCAGTTATTTTAATCTCGCCGCAAACGTTGCCTTCGGTTAACAATATGTTGCCCGGCTTCAGATCGTAATGGATGACAGGTGGTTTAATCTCATTGAGATACTTAAGTGCAGATACAACCTATGTGTGAACAAATAAAAGTCAATTAAATAATGCAAAAAGTAGATAGGAATAAAAATGCATTTGGTAGTTGTACTAACGAACGGTACATTTAAGTTGCACAACGATACCGGCTTACTGACCCAAGCAATAAGCGGCCTACCTCCCGCCAAAAGACCGAACCGCACAACGCGCGGTTACGAAAACCGCAAGCAAGTACGCAAATAATACAATTTAAATTTTTTAAGACAGCAAATATGAGTGGTACTTTGTATTAAGATGGAAAGGTTGTTATTGATGAATTATATAATGCAATAAGTAAGGAAGTTTTTTTGGGCATCAGAAAACTATATACACTTGAAAAGCCTACTTTTTCACACCTAGATCAAAATGAATATATCAAATGTCTTGTATTTGTATGGCAGCTATATGATAAAGTTGTCCGATGTGGCCGATTTTGACATACAATCTAAGACAACTAAAAGAAGACATTGCTCAAAGATTTAGCTCGATAGCTCTAAAACTGAGGGCTAAGTTGACATACCCACAGACGGATGGACGGACATGGCTATATCAACTCTGCTCGCGATGCTGATCAAGAATATATATATACTTTATGGGGTCGTTTTATGTTTTTATGCGTTACATATTTTATCACAAAATTAATATACACTTTTCAAGAGAATAAAATGGGTTATGGATGGCATCACACGTTGAAAAAGAAATAGGTAGAGCAATGCTAGTATTTTTGATTGGAACTAAAAATCTAACTTGGTTGGTTTATTTAAAGGAATCAATTTCATCAGACTAGTTTCTGTAAAAAGATAACACCTATAATAATTCAGCGATCACAAAAAGAAGGAATATTTGCTACGTTTTTACTAATTTACGGTAAGAAGGTAAGTTAATGTTAGTGTTCCAATTAAAACCTGAGAGCAGAAATTGTTTTCGTACAGATTTTATTCTATCCTGATTTGGAATACAGCTACAGTGGCGAGCAAAAGTGAGTGCATGTTCACAAAACTGACTTTCATCACTCATAAAAAAAAAACCATTCAAGCAAATCAATAATTTTTTTTTCTATTTTGTGTTTATTATTTTATTTTTAACAAATATAATAAGGCAAAAAGGAAATAGTAAATGAATTCAAGGAATTTGATACAAAAAACAAAAAAAACTCTCATAAACTCACTTATGCACGTTTCATGAATTGCATTTATTTTCGCTCTTCTTTTTTTCTTATCAGCAGAAATCATGTAAACTTACCGTTATCTTAGTTCTTTTCATTCTACTTATTCGAAGAGCGATTAAAAACGTGTTTATTTTAAACCAAGTCAGACTTTTTCCATTTCTAGCAAATTAAAAACTTATTTTTAAAAATTGTATTAAAATGAGAAAAATTTCAAACGAAATTGAAAATAGTGTTGTGTGCTTGACCGAGAAGGTCTTTGAATTCATTTAATATTTCCTTTTTGCCTTATTCTATTTGTTAAGAATAAAATAATAAACACAAAATAGAAAAAAATTATTTGCTTGAATGGTTTTTTTTTATGCGTGATGAAAGTCAGTTTTGTGAACATGCACTCACTTTTGCTCGCCACTGTACATGTTTATATAAAGGCTGTAAAAGACCCTCTAATTAGTACCTTAGCACACAGCTTGGAACACCACCAGGTCCCAGGAAAAACACGGGCTTGATGACCTGTAGATCACTAAGTATGTCCAAAAATAAAATTAAAGGCGTAAACATGATACGGGTATGGTAAAACTACATGAAAAAGTAAATCGAGCATAATCTAAGAATGAGCCATTTTCTGGAAATCTTGTACAGTTTTGACTTTTGATTTTTGGAGGTTGTCAAGTTTTGATTAAACCACACAGGTTTATTTTACCTACATTACAGCCAACAGGGAAACATAATTTAGAGGAATTGTATTAAGTGTTACAAAATCAGAGTGCCTCGTCTTCCTCAGACCTGTAGAGGAGAGACCAGTCCGGGATAAAAGACGGGTGCTTTGGAAAATCGCTTTTACGAAATTGACTAACTAGACTTAAAGGTTTTCCTCGCTGTCATATTATGAAACTATTTGGATAATTGGATGAATAAGCATGTAACTAGATCTTATCGAAATAATGGTGAAAGAAATAATAGGATTTATTTCATACACCTTCCCTAACTTTAAGATTATTGAAACAAGTGAAAACGTTGCAGTCGGACGCAACCGACTGCGGAATACTTTGATACCAGTAAAAGAACGGATGGTAAGTAGTCTGCTTGCAAAGGAGTGGGCCGGGTGGTAAACATCGCCAGCAATTATGTTACCAAATTTGATGACTTTAGCTCAAAAACTGTGTAAGATAACTGAACTTCCAAACTTAAATAGTGGGCGGCAGAGGTGGGTGTGGCATCCAAATTTTTTAATCAAATGTTTTTAAGTCTCACCATTTATCTTCCAACCAAGTTTGGTGTCTCTAGGTCAAAAACTCTTAAAGATATAGCCGATTCCGATTTTATAAGGCGGTTGGCTTGGGTGGGCGTGGCATCCAAAATTTTGATGCAGATCTTTGGTAGATGTTGCCTTCTATCTTTCTACCGAATTTGGGGGCTCTAGCTTAAAAACTGTAAGAGATATCGAAGCGGGGGGTATGGGGCGGAAGGTGTGGGCGTGGCATCCAAATTTTTATGCAGTTTTTTGGAAAACTTCACTACCTATATTGACACAAAGTTTGGTGGCTCTAGCTCAAAAAATGTGAAAACTATAGGCGTTTCCAATTTCAAGTTGAAGGGGGGATGGGGGCGGAATAAGGGGGCGTGGCATCCAAAATTTCGATTCATTTTTTTGGGGAACGTCATTATCTATCTTGACACAAAATTTGGTGGCTCTAGCCCATAAAATGTGAAAACTATAGGCGTTTCCAATTTCAAGGAGCAGGGATGATGGGGGCGGAAGGAGTGGGCGTGGCATCCAAAATTTTGATGCAGTTTTTTCAGGGACATGACTAGCTATCTGCGTGCAAAATTTGGTAACTCTAGCTGTAAGAATGTGACAAATATTTGGTTTTATCGGTTTTCAGTTATCGAATTTTTCGATTTCCCAGCCTCCTAGTAGGCGTGGCACCCCAATCTTGACACTTTATCTTTCGCGCCTATAGACAAACATAATTGCAAAGTTTCAAGTCTCTAGCTTTACGGGTGTCGAAAAAAATTGCGTTCATACAGACGGACAGACGGACACCATGACGGACATTGCACAAAACCAATATACTATGAGACCTTCGGTATCAAAGTGTAAAAAAAAAAGTAAATAAAATTATTGAAAACTACGTTTGATTTAAAAATTTCACATGCTAATGGTTTCATTTTCAATCAGTTAACTTACCTGCATTATAATTGAGCGCGCCTCACGCTCAGGTATAGTCTTATGCTGTTTCAGATAAAAGTCGAGATCGTGACCATCACAATACTCCAGCACAGTGCAGAATGAATTCGCATCGATCTCGAAGACATCATAGAGCTTCACTACACGCGGATGATCCAGCGCCTTATGTATGTTGTACTCCCGCAATGCGTGTCTAAATTCCAAAACGTAAGAATTATAAGCAATGCGTTTACGCGCGCAACCAAGTTTCCAACTATTAAAACCTTATCATTCTATACTGCCAGCCATCTAACTAACGCGCAACTGGCACAAAATACGAAATCATTATGAAATACAAGAGAGAATCTCATAAGTGGAAATATGGTATATCTAAGACCTCAACACACATACGTTAAATATTTCCAGTATGCACTTCAACAATTATTAGTTTGAACCATACCTGTTAAATAATGATTATTAATTGTAGTCAGTACTAATTAGATTACTTTGGTTTAAAAGTTGAATTAATCATTAAATTACGATTATTTTTGGTTTTGCACAATTTTTTTAATGATTACGATTACAAGAAAAGCCAAAAATAATCTGATTACTTAAATTATGATTTTTGATTATTTTGAATTTTTTGTAATCGTAATCATTAAAAAAATTTTACATAAACCAAAAATAATCGTAATTTAATAATTAATTTAACTTCTAAATAATTGAAAATAATCAAAAATAATAATTTAAAGTAATCAGATTATTTTTGATTATTTTCAATTGTTTTTGATTTTATGAACTACTGGAGAAAAACAAATTATTTTCAACAGCACATTTTATAACCAAAATGTTTCTTAACAAAAGTGCAATACTTTAGCAGCCACCCACGAACTTTATGCAAACGCTTTCTTATTGGAGCTTACATTTTTATACCCCGAACCCATGAAATGGGTAAAAGGGGAATAATGGTTTTCTGCAAAAGAATGTAACAGGCAGAAGGAATCTTCGAACGAATAAAGTATATACAGCTGTGTTCATAAAAATAGTAGTGCTCAACCTCACATAATTAAATTTTGATTTTTAACAAAGTGAACGATTCAAATTGAACAAACATTTACAGTTATCTTAGAATAGCGTTTTAAGAAACGAATAGCAAAAAGATCCCATGAGATTTGCATTATTTTGGGTAATTTTTGATGACTTTCAAAAATGCACCAAAATTTGGCTGTTCATAAAAATAGTAGTGCCTATATGAAAGGATAAAAAAAAACCTGCAAAACATTATTCAAAATAGCTTTTACAAGCTCTAAATATTGAAAAGAATATTATGTTAAATTAGATGACGACAGACAATAACATCACTAACCAACAGTTTTTAATCATTTTTGGTAACTTTAGAGGATGCTGACAGTCGAATCCTGCTAAGATGCACACTGCGCCTGTCTTCGACATCGGTTGTTTTGCGTTTAATACCTCAATTTTCTTGCTTATTCGCGTTAAATATCATTGTAGGTGTGCACCCAACAATAATTTCAAGGCCCTTGTACGATTTTCCTTTTGTTTTGGAAAGTTTTTTAAGAAATATGGTCAAAAATCCCTTGAAGCGTTGTCAGGACCTTATCGAGTCCATGCCCCGCATGTGCGAAGCCGCTATTAAAAATTAAGGATACACGACTAAGTAATATACTTCTTTTCAATATTTAGAGCTTGTAAAAGCTATTTTGAATAATGTTTTGCAGTTTTTTTGATCCTTTCATATAGGCACTACTATTTTTTGAACAGCCAAATTTTGGTGAATTTTTGAAAAGTCATCAAAAATCACCCAAAATAATGCAAATCTCATGGGATCTTTTTGCTATTCTCTTCTTAAACCGCTATTCTAAGATAACATTAAAGGTTTGTTCAATTTGCATCGTTCACTTTGTCGAAAATCAAAATTTAATTATGTGAGGTTGATCACTACTATTCTTATGAACACAGCTGTATATTCTTGATCAGCATCAACAGCCGAGTCGATCTAGCCATCCGTCTGTATGAACGCGCTGATCTCAGAGACTATAAAAGCTAGAGACTCCAGATTTGGAACATAAGCTCACCTACGCAGAACAAGTTTGTTTCAAATCATCGATAACTTTTCCAGTTTATGTAATCGATAACAACAAAATTATGAAATTGGAAAATGTGAAACACGTTTTGGAAACTACATATAATGGAAATCAGTGTAATTTTCATCGAAATCGGTTGAGAAACACCAGAGATATCGAAGATTGAAGTTTTGTCACAGATGCATACAGACAATGACTGTACGCGTTAAGTATGGGGTTCGGGGTATCTCCTAGTCGGGAAATATCGACTAGAGCCTTCTTATTTGTTTAAAGTGTAAAAATGTAAGGTAATATTTAATATGTTTTTGTTTATAAGTTGTTGGCCGATCTTGTGAAGAAACATTTTTGTCTAAAATAATTGAAAATAATAAAAAAAATAAATCTAAATTAATTAAAAGTAATCAAAAATAATCTGACTACTTAAAATTATAATTTTTGATTTTTTTCTATTATTTTCGAAAATTAATGGTAATTTTAGATTATTTTTGCAAATAATCGTAATCATTAAATAATTATACATTTTCACATTTGAACTATTCACTTCGACTATTTTCCAAAAATAATTTAATTGATTAGTAATTCTAATGGCAACTTAATATGGTTTGATCATTACTAAACCTTAAGTTTTTAAATTTTAAGCAAATATGAATATAATATTCTTTTAGAAGACTTATTCGAATTGGTAATAAGCTTCTGATGGAATCCCTACAGAAATTTTTATGATCTACCGCTGCAGCTGCCAGTTAACTCACTTGATATAATTTGCTTTCTTATCCTCCTTCCAATCCTTGTTTAATTGGTGCACCTTACATGCGACATAGCGTTGCTCCTTGAGGTCAAATGCCTTGTGCACCTCGGAGAAGCCGCCCTTTCCTAGCAGCATTAAAAGCAGATACCGGTCATTCAGTACAGGATGATTGTTAAAGCGGGACTGTAAAGTACAACATGTCGATTATTAAGCTGATTAATATAAATTGGGTTTCGTGAAATTCTATAGCTGATACCTGATCTTCATTGAGTATGCGCTTGAGCTCGCGTATGTGGAGATTACGTTCACGCTCAAGCTTTTCCATCTCCAGCTGCAAATCGGCGTCCTCCTTTTTGAGTGCATTCTGTCGCAGCTTGAGTATCTCATCGTATTCATAATACTCCTGTGCAGTATACGCCCCCGAAACCGGATCCGGCTTAAGAAATGTGCCAGAATCAGAGCAGCTGCCGCTGTCATTACCACCAATACCGCCACCTCCAGCTACAGTTCCCGTTCCGCTGCCACCAGCACCGCCAACGCCACCGCTGCCTCGATCTGACAAACGATCACCAACGCCGCCGCTGTTTCCCACATTTCCACCAACGCCCGAGTTGGCACCAACGCCTCCTGAGCCAGCAATGCCACCGCCACCTCCAGGACCACCGCCACCATTATGCAGCAACTGCGCCTGCTGCTGTGCCTGTGTCGAATTGGAGCGGGAAAGGCCGCGGCCGCAGGAGACAACCACAACAGCACCGCTGCCAGCGATGCCGCCAACGCCGACGACGCCGGCGCCTGTCGCATTGTTGGCGGCATTGCCCACAGCGATGCCGCTGTCCAAGCTGCCAGCGCCGACATTACCGCCAAGCCGATCTGTCAACTGGGAGGAGTCATTGGAATTCGAATTCTGTTGTTGTTGCTGCTGCTGCTGTTGGTGCTGATTATTTTGCTGATTAATATTGTTGTTGCGTTTGCGTCCTGATTCAGCAGGCCGTTTTTTCATCAGCTGCTTCTTTTGGCGATCAATCTCCTCACGCTCAGCTGTGATCTCCTCTTGGCGTCGGCTGAGCTCCTGAAACGCATAGCCGTCCGTCCAGTTCTCCTGGAATGTGGCACCGACACGTTGTGTCACAAATTGGCCCAATCTTAAGCGATTCTGCATGCACTTCTGTCGTGCCTCCTTTTTCTCAATGCTGCTCTTTTCCTTGAGCAGCTTCTTGACGACATCAATGCATTTGGCAATGTGCGATTTGTGCTGATCAATGGACTTTTGTTGACTCATTATCTGACACTTTTGCTCATCGGACAGTCTTGTCATCTCGTCCAGCTTTGACTTGCCGGACTCATGCTCCGCTTCTCGCTCCTGCAGTTCCAGTTGTGATATTTCCGTTTGGGTGCCCTTCGTGTATGTCATTATTGCAGTTGGCATCGTTAGCGGCAATGGTGGCGGTGGTGGTGGCAATCCACCCACGACACTGACACCGACACCACCAACACCCACATTGACGCCCAGTGTGCTTAGCTGTTGATGTGTGGCTACAACGGCAACACTTGCCGCTGATGTCGTAACGGGCAGCTGTTGTTGCTGCTGCTGCTGTTGTTGTGCCTGCTGCTGTTGTTGTTGTTGGGACCCTACAACACCCAGTCCGAGTACACTATGCCCCACGCCGACATGTGACATGGCTACGCTCATTTGCGTCTGCTGAGGAACCATTGCATTGGAAGTCTGTTGCTGTTGCTGCTGGCGCTGCTGTTGTTGCTGCTGCTGTTTGGCAGCTGCTGCCGCTGCTGCTACCGCAAAATGAAACTCTGGCCCGGCCTGCTGCTGCTGATTCTGTTGTTGGCTAGGCGATTGCGTTTGTGGACTTGTTGAATGATAGCCGTGTATGGAATACGCATTCGTCGTCTGCACCTGCTGACTGTTTACCTGCTGCTGTTGTTGTTGCACCTGCTGCTGTTGTGGCTGTGGTGCGGATGATGGTGATTTGCTGCCCGTGTGTTGCCGCAACGTTGAATTAGTGACAGTTTGTTGCTGCTGCTGTTTGTTGAAGTAATCGTTTATCTTCTTGTTGTCATTGGTACCGGGCAGCAATAATCGCGCACTCTTATTGCCACCAGCACTGCCAGCGGGTACACCACCAACGGTATTAGCACCACTGACCGGTGGTAGGGCAGGGACGCCGAGACTGAGGACTAAGCTGGAGACCGCTTTTGACATGTTCGAGTCACGAAATGTAAGAGACTTTTTAAGACCGGTAACAATGCCACTGCTGTTGCCGCCGTTGCCGGCTTCCTCGGTGTTGTTATTGGGCATTTTGCGTTTGCGTTTGCGCTCGGCGGGCGTTCTGGGCTGTTTCCCACTCGCATTGCTAACGACAGAGGACGCGGCTGAAACAGATACGGGTACGGCAACTGGACCGGGTCCGGGCCCACTGCCTGCCTGTTGTACATTGAGCATGTCGAGCATTGGGGCGCCGTTATTGGAGTGCAGCTGTTGCTGCTGTTGTTGTTGCTGAAGGCTGCCGAGTCCTAGCATATCATTGACATCTTTTTCGCTGTGCGAAGAACCAGTGCTCATATTTGAGTCTGGATTACTGCTGTGGCCCCCGGCAGCGCAGTGCGGCTGCTGATGCAGGCCTGCGTGCGGAAGTTGCTGGTGTAAATGTTGCAGCTGCTGTTGATGTTGTGACGGCAATGTTGAGTGTTGCTGATGCAGCGACTGCTGCTGTTGTTGCTGTGCAGCTGCTGCTGCTGCTGCCGCCGCTGCTGCTGCTGCTGCCGCCGCTTGTTGTTGCTGTTGCTGCGTTGTCAACTGCTGAAGATGCAACGTGTGTGCTTGCAAATTATGCTGTTGCGCAAGCTGCTGTGGCAGCAATTGTTGCTGTTGCTGCTGCGCTTGCGTACTATGATGGTTAGCGAAATGTTGCTGCTGTGGTTGCTGCTGCTGTTGTTGCTGCTGTGGTTGCTGCTGCTGTGCTGTCTGACTACCGGCGTGGTGATGGCTTAAGGTCGATGTGGTTTGTGGAGCCATCTGCAGTTGAGCGCCGGCGGACATCTACAATAGGCAGAAAAATAAAAATTATATTAGTTCAGAATCTCTGGCTTTTATTTGTTCACACATAAAGAAGTTATTTTAAACAATTGATCGATTCTTGCTATCGATACGCAATTTGCAGCTCTGAGCCACTTTTTGTTTTGATTCGGTGGTTCGTTAGCGACACGGCGCAGCGCTGCCAGACAAGTGCCTCAAACTAAGTGGCAACGGTGGAGACTAAGCAGCAAATTGAAAACAAAAAATGGAATAGTGAAAAAAAAGCGAAAGAAGAACGTGCAAAATACATGGCAACAAAAAACGATGAGTGAGCGTGTTTTGTGTTGTTGTGTGTATGAGTGAGTGAGACGTCATGGCAAGCGCGTGCTACTCTGCTGGGCGCCGCTCGGCATGATGTGAGTGTGAGTGAGCGCAATGCAGCCGCAGCAGTGTGTGAGTACGGCTGTATGTGCATACATAAATAATTTTATCAAAGAGCAGAGACAATGAGAGAAAAAAACCGACACAAAAGAACATAGCTAAAAATTAAAGTACAAATTAAATTTATACCCAACACAATATTGTTTTCACATATTTACTTTTTGCTAACACTTTTTTAAGCTTCTTTCCCACACAACACAATTTTATTATTTGTTTGCAATTGCATTAGCGTTTTGGTTATTGTATTTGATGTTTGTTGTGTGTGTGCCTTATTTATGACAAAATGCCGTTCACCTTTTTTAAGCGCCGCATATTTTTCTGCACACACATACGCTTTGCTTCTGCTTTGTGTGTATGTGTGTGTGTATGACGTGTATGTTTTCACGTAAGTGTATGTGCGTGCGTTTGAGCGCGTGTGTGTATGAATTTTCACATTCTATAATAAAATTATCACATTCATTACTGTTTATTTTTGCACTTTTTACAAATTTTTATGAAGCGTTACGATTATTATCGACTATTTTGCACGCCGCACTTAATTTATGGCTGGTTTTAGTGTTTTTCTTTCAGTTTCGGGGCAGGCAGCAAATTGTTATTCGCGTATTTGTAATGGTGCGCGCGGCCTATAACGAGCAAGAAAGGTGAAAAAGAAGAACAAGAGCAATAAACGCGTACACAGACAACGACGACAGCGACGAACGTCTCAGCCTCGGCGCTCTAGCTATTTGAAGAGCGCGAGAGCTAGGGTGAGAGACACATGAAAAAAATTCAAGAGTGAGTGAGAGCGAGAGCAAGAGCACGCAACGAGCCGAAGCTTACGTTGAGACGACAACACACCACTGCACCACTACACAGCACTACACTATTTGCAAAAAACGATGGAAAGCAAAATGTACAATAAAAATTAATCCCATTGACAGGCATCCACCGTTTCTTCGTCGTCGTGTCGTTTGCTTGGCCTTATTTGGTTTGCGTTGTTATTTTGTTAGTTTCTGTTGCTTTTGATCAATTTTTGCGACTTCCGCGCGCCTGGCCAAAAACAACATCGAAACTGAACTACACATCTACAAAAACTATTTGTAGTTGCTGCTGCTACTGCGGCTATGACGACTTCGCTGCGCTACTGCAAACGCTCTTCTTCTTACTACTCTTCCAACATTGGCCAGCCAACCCAACCGGCGTCTTTGTCATTTCGCGGGGCGCGCGTTGCCGTCGACGTCGGCAGCGACGCCATTGCCCAAATTATGTTCGTATTTTTACAATATATGTATGCATATACATACATATGCGTACATGTACGCGTGTAATGTGACATTGTGTGAGTTAATTAAACATTTTAAATTACAATTTAAAAATACAAATATTTATAAAGACGCAAACAGATGCAATTATGTATAACAGTGCATAAAATCTCATATTCAAGCCTGTTACATATGAATCATATATATTTGCTGCTTTTTAATAAAAAATTGTTGCAGGCTTATTGTGTGACAATAAACGGTTATTAATAACGGCGTAAATTGGATTGATTTTTATATGCTTTTATTTAACTTGACTTGTCTGTTTGTTTGTACCGGACTCTTGTAATCAAAATTTCACCAAGTTCCCGACTAGCTAGAGCTCTGCAATTTCCACCAAAGATGTGTTTCAGATGACAATACATGTTTTTAAAGTTTTCGGCACGATAAAATATTTAATATCATGTAAAAACCACGAAAAAAAATTTTTCCCTTTTGCTTAACTTACTAATTTGACTCCCAAAATTTACAAGCTCTTGTGGCATGGAGGGAAGACTGCCGCTTCACAAGCCGAAGGTCGTGAGTTCGAACCCCGACCCCCTTCTTTATATATATATATATATATTTTTTATTAATTAAACTTTTTTACATGCTTTTATTTAACTTGACTAAGCTAACCATTGTAAGCAAGAAAGCATGTCTTCAACATTTTTTTGATTTTACTTGTTTATTATGCAATGGTCACAGAGTCATCAGTTAGGAAGGAAGCTAACTTTACTACGCTGCCGTCGCAACAACAGCTGGAAGGTGGCTGGATAAACCGAGATGAGTGAGAGCGAAAGATGTGACACTGAAAGTGTTGCCGAATATAAGCTAAATTTAACGGGCCAAGGTGGCAACACCAAATTGCTTTGGACAAGACCTAATGATAACGAAAATAATTGCGAGACGCAGCGAGCCAAACGCATTCGAAACTGGCAGTGACGACGTCATTTTTGAGATTGCTGCAATCACGTGCGCGCGAATGAGATAAATCTATGATGATAATGTTGATGGGTGGGCGAGAGAACAACAGCAAAAGCGTGTGTAAAGGCCTGCGAGTCGGATTCGTAGACCGCAAGAACAAGCTGAGACAAAACAAAATTCAAGCGTAAGCGTCTCTCTCTACAAAACATATTTAGAGTATTCAGTAGCTATGATATATGTGATATGTGATATATATATTACACTGTAGCCAGTGAGTGCACTTTTTACGTTTCTTTTATCGTATTTGTGACAAGTCAGCTGTTTGCCAGTTCGATAACACTTCAATTGCAATGAGCAACTATTTTGCAGTGTTACCTTATTTCATTAAAACAATAATCTCGAAAAACGAGATATAAATTTTGAGATCATATTTGTAAACATACCCAGAGGCATGTTTGCTTTGATAAAAGTGTTTCTGTGTGTTTGTTGTAAAGCTTTCAAATATCAACTTAGTACTTTTCACATACATATATCATAGCTACTAAATACCCTAATTGAACATGTGGAGTCAGCTTTTTCACTAGTTCTGAACTGTTTCTTTGGAGCTACTTTAAGAAGAAGCTACTACTGGTCTTTTCGACTAAAAAAAAAACAATTTATGCAACTAGTTGCAATGTTTTACTTATGCAACAAGTTGCAAATCTAAGTTCTTATACTTTGATACTGAAAGAATCATAGTCTGGGGTGTGCCAGAAATCTCCGGAGATTTTGGCTCGAGCTGGTTTTCAAATCTCTAAAAAAAACCGTCGGTGTGCCAGAAGTTAGGGAGACTTCATTTTTCGGTAAAATGTTTCGGAGCAAATACGTAAAACGAAAATGGCCAAAAGAGTTGCTACCTTTCAAAAATGAAAATTGCCTAAAATGTATTTGCTATTTTTGTCATTGTTTTCAAGGTTGGCCTCATGGCATTAGTGTTATATTTAATAAATGGTTAAATAAAAATATGTTAGGTTTTATCTCTTGTAGTTCTTATACAAAACAAATATTTAATATTTTGCCCGCCAAGTAACTCATGTTGCTTGACAGCCCTGCCGTGATAGCTTGCTTGAACAGCTGTTCTACGTACTTCGTAAATGGCGAATCTGATTTTGTCTACATTTTATAAGTGCAAAAGGTGAACGGTGTTTTCCCCTATGGACCAATAATAAAATAAATGTAATACAAATAACTACATAAATGCAATTTTAATTTAACCTACATTTTGGCTTTCCATAAATTAAATTCTTCTTCTTACTGTAGACATTCATACACCTAACAAACACCGCCACCTCAACACCGTTGCCAGCTCATAAAAAAAGGTTTGCTGCAATAACTTAGTTAAATTTACAACAAACTGTACACTGCTCAACCATGCAATTTTGTTACCTTAAAGTACGATTTTTTTATGTTTATTTGTCACAAAAAAGTGTCTTTAAAATTGATCTATTAAAGACTCCGAAAAAAAGTAATTGTTAACCAAACAATGTGGCAGCTCCTTTGTTAGGGACGGTTTTGCACGCTTACACAGAACGGCAAATAGTCTTAGAGATTTGTTAAAGATTTATTAATATCGAAAATCATGAATTAAAAAATGTATTAAATTCACATGCATTTGCAATATGAAACTAAGCTTAAAATTACCTTTTGAAAAAGTAACAGTTGTTATTCATTAGACATTTAATATTGCTTAAATTAACCAAATCTCGGGCCAAATTTGTTGAGGTTTCAAAATCATCTCGAACTTGGCTCTGGCACACCTAAAACCAGCTTGAGGTTGGTTTTAGGTTGAATTCGGGTTGGTTTTGATGGCTGGCACACCCCTGAGTATATTGGTTTTGTGCAATGTCCGTCATGGTGTCCCTCCGTCCGTCCGCATGAATGCAACTTTTTTCGACACCCGTAAAGCTAGAGACTTCAAACTTTGCAGTTATGTTTATCTATAGCCGGTACAGATAAAGTGTCAAGATTGGGGTGCCACGCCTACTAGTAGGCTGGGAAATCGATACAATCGATAACTGAAAACCGATAAAACCAAATATTTCTCACAGTCTTATAATTAAAGTTACTTAATTTTGCACAAAGATAGCTAGTCTCATCCCTGAAAAAACTGCATCAAAATTCTGAATGCCACGCCCACTCCTTCCACCCCCATCCTCCCTGCTCCTTGAAATTGGAAACGCCTAAAGTTTTCACATTTTTTGGGCTAGAGCCACCAAATTCTGTGTCAAGATAGGTAGTGAAGTTTTCGAAAAAACTGCATGACAAATTTGGATGCTTTGAGCTTTTCAGTTATTTCCACAGTTTTGAGCTAAAGTCACCAAATTTGGTAACATGATAGCCGGCGATGTTTATCACTCGGCCCGACCCGACCCCTGCATTCACCCTTTGCAAGTAGATTACTTACCATCCGTTCTTTTACTGGTATCAAAGTATCCCGCAGTCGGTTGCGTCCAACTGCAACGTTTTCACTTGTTATACTTGAAACAGTCAGTTCAGCAACAAGATGCAATAGAACTAGTTCTTCAGCAGCTGTAAGACTATGCTGATTAGAGTGACTGCCCCCGTGGCACATCGCCGTGGTAATGTTTAAACTTTAAAGTATGTATGCAATTATTTTTCAAACCATCTGTGCAAGCGGGTCAATTTTTTTTTGCAACATATCGTATATTTCGTACATATCGATAGTATTCCACTATTATCTATCTATCCAGCACAATTAAAAAATCCTGGCCGGAATTTGTGGTATATTTTGAAAGCGTGGGCACAAGATTTTATAGTGCGACCATAGTCCTATCTGTGGTAAAAAATATGACATTTTGACTTAAATACTTAAAAGTACTAGGTCACACTCAATTATTTAAACATCGTCAGCTATCATGTTACCAAATTTGGTGACTTTGGCTCAAAAACTGTGGAAGATAACTGAACTTCAAAATTTAAATGGTGGGCGGCAGAGGTAGGCGTGGCATCCAAATTTTTGAATCAAATGTTTTTAACTGTCACCATTTATCTTCCTACTAAGTTTGGTGGCTCTAGGTCAAAAACTGTTAAAGATATAGAAGTTTCCAATTTTATAAGGCGGGTGGCTTAGGTAGGCGTGGCATCCAAAATCCTGATGCAGATCTTTGGTAGATGTTGCCATCTATCTTTCTACCGAATTTAGGGGCTCTAGCTTAAAAACGGTAAGAGATATCGAAATTTCCGATTTTAAATGGTGGGCGGCAGAGGTGGGCGTGGCATCTAAATTTTCGAGGCAGATCTTTTGTAGATGTCACCATATATCTTCCTACCAAATTTGGTGACTCTAGTTAAAAAAATGTGGAAGATACACGCATAACCGTTTCAACAACGCCGGGGGGTGGGGGGCGGAAGGTGTGGGTGGGCATCCCAATTTTTGTTGCAGTTTGTTGGTAAACTTCACTACTTATCTTGACACAAATTTTGGTGGCTCTAGCTCAAAAAATGTGAAAAATATAGGCGTTTCCAATTTCAAGTAGAAGGGGGGATGGAGGCGGAATCAGGGGGCGTGGCATCAAACATTTTGATGCATATTTGTGGGGAACGTCAATATCCATCTTGACACAAAATTTGGTGGCTCTTGCCCAAAAATTGTGAAAACTATTGGCGTTTCCAATTTCATGGAGAAGGGGGGATGGGGGCGGAATCCGGGGGCGTGGCATCCACAATTTTGATGCATTTTTTTGGGGAACGTCAATATCTATCTTCACACAAAATTTGGTGGTTCTAGCCCAAAAAATGTGAAAACTATAGGCGTTTCCAATTTCAAGGAGCAGGCAGGATGGGGGTGGAAGGAGTGGGCGTGGCATCCAAAATATTGATGCAGTTTTTTCAGGGACGTGACTAGCTATTTTCGTGCAAAATTTGGTAACTCTAGCTGCAGGAATGTGAGAAATATATGGTCTTATCGGTTTTCAGTTACCGAATTTAATGATTTCCCAGCCTCCTAGTAGGCGTGGCAACCCAATCTTGACACTTTATCTGTCTCGCCTATAGACAAACATAATTGCAAAGTTTCAAGTCTCTAGCTTTACGGGTGTCGAAAAAAGTTGCGTTCATACAGACGGACGGACGAACAGACGGACAGACACCATGACGGACATTGCACAAAACCAATATACTATGAGACCTTCGGTATCAAAGTATAAAAAAACAAAATAAGAAGTGCGACTTGTTTGTTTCTTGTCTATCAACATATAATACTGCATAAAAAAAAACCAGAAAAGCAAAGAGCACGGCGACACCGGTAGCACAAATGTTGTTGTTCGCTGCCATGGGCACAACAAAATATATGATTTGGTATTTCCTGAGCCCAGCGCCAGTGTGTAAATATTGTATTAAATCGATACTATCGATAAGCAGTTTAGTATTTTGTGCTACGTTGTTGGATACCTAGAACGCACGCAGCAAAAAAAAAAAAAAAAAAATTCCCGCTGCGACGATTTTGTCTAAAATCATTTTTTATTTCGCAATTTTTCGACCAGAGTATAAAAATTATGCTGTTGGAGCACGTTTTTCTCAAATTTTCAGTAAAAAAAATAAAAATTAAAAAAGTCCAAATCCAAAATGATTTTAGACCTGGGATTTCTTTAAAAAAGCGTCTTGAATTAGTGAAGCACAGTTTGTCTGTTTGTGTGTTCTGTGAGAGTGAGCGCACAGCATGATGCAAAGATTAGGTCTTTGCATCATGAGCGCACAGTACTATTACTTTTCCGAGTGCGTTCCAATGCGGCTTAAAAAGCCGTTGCATATTTCGTGCTTTTACAAATGCTTTTTGGCATAAGCAGTCGACAGCACAAAATTTGTTACAGAAACCACTGAAGTCACCGTTTGCGTGATTCTATTGGCTATTATTCTTGAGTCGACAGTGTAGTCGCAACAGTCTCGGCACATGAAAAAAAAAAAAAAAAATGGGTAATAGGGGTATAATGGTTTTGTGCAAAAGTATGTAGCAGGCAGAAGGAAGCATCTCCGACCCTATAAAGTATATATATTTTTGATCAGCATCAACAGCCGAGTAGATCTGTCCGTCCGCCCGTCTGTATGAACGCGTCGATCTCAGAGACTACAAGAGCTAGAGACTTCAGATTTTAAATTTATAAGTTCTCCTATACCATAAGCAGAACAAGTTTGTTTCAAATTATCGATAACTATTCAGGTTTCCGATATACAAATGTAATCGATTACAAAAAAATCTCTAAAAATGGGGGTTGAAATAATGGGTAGCGATATAACTTTTCTGGAAATTTCATCGAAATCGGTTGAGAAACACCAGAGATATCGAAGATTGAAGTTTAGTCACAGCTGCATTCAGACAATGACTGTACGCGTTAAGGATGGGGTTCGGGGTATCTCATAGTCGGGAAATCTCGAGTAGAGCCTACTTACTTGTTTTTGTTTGTGCATGTATGTGTGTGTGAAAAATAGCTGGTTTTGCCATAGCGGCAACACGGTGACATTAGGGCTGCCATCCAACAGCCAAAAACCATTGCAAATGCCTGGCCACGCCATCGCGCAACGTCAAGCAACAACGCTCTCCCAAGATATACTTATAGCAGAGACGTCAAAACGAGGCTTATGGAAGAGCTTCACCTACACAAATGCACAAAATACACGAATACAAGAAAAGCAGGTATCACTGAGAAAAATTGTATATGCATTTGAATGACAAGAAAAAGTAATAATAATGTCCTTCACTCATTTAGTTCTGTGCGTAAACCGATGTCACAAACACTTTTTATTAGTGCAGTCTCGTCTGTAATGCAACAACAAAATCCCTTGAAATTTCGTAGCGCAACAAAAATAGGAAAGCCCAGTTACTTTGCTGCTGAGCATAGGCAGGGAACAGACGAACAAAAAAGAATACGCAAAATTTTTCTTGTATTTCCCATTGCTTATGTGAAGAGCAGTTCATGTACATATACGCAAACTGTTTGCCTATACCAAAGAGCTGCTACAAAAACAAATGAGCTCGAAGAGCTATGGGCTTTGACATCTACGACTTATAGGGTATTTCCACTGCTGAGTTATTCTCAGTTACGTTAAGTTAACAGTAACTGAGGTTCAGTTTACGTGTATTCTCCCATAAGGAATTAGCTGAAGTAAAACTGGCCGTAAATATTTACTGTAGAATAACTGAAGAGGAACTGGTTTATTTGAACACTTGTTCGATAACACATCGCTGTTAATGGGCACTTTTATAGTGCATTTACACTGGCGCCGTAAGCAACGCCTTAAGGTCTTCGATATTTTTAGCCTTTACCATACAAAATCTGTCCGTTAAATTTGAATTAAGAGACTTTTTCTCGCGCCGCTAGAATGCCGCTATTCTACCGGCTCAAATAAAGACCTTTTTTTTTTTACCGATGAATCGATATTTTTGGTCAAATTACTGATGGCGGCAACAGGAATCAGCTGATTCAAAATCAAAACAAATGTTACAAGTACAAAATTATTAAAAATACTAAATATTTTTATTATTATTGAAATTAAACAATTTAATTTCAAGTGGATGTCGGACAAAAAAAAAAGCGCTGGTCAGAAAGGTTGGAAAGCATTTTTATAAAGAAACCTAAATTTTTTATTGGGTCAACTAATTTGGCCCCTGATACTCAAATGCCATGTTTTGCCAAACAAGTTTGCAGAACTCCTTCTGAATATTGCACAGGCGATACGCCAAACAACCTGGCAACGGTTCTGTACTCGGTGGATGAGCCCACGCTGTTCAAAGCTACGGCAACCCGCTTGTCTAGTGGGATGCACGCTCTTAAATTGGAGTCTTCCTTTCCATTTGAGGCAAGGCATCGATTAACATTTGAAAGAGGATTCTTTCCATCCTGAAGCTCGCCTTGAACAAATCCTCACTTAACTTTGGCACATGCATCTCTCAATAACAACCATTGCGCTCGAGCATCCAGACACATCGCGTGCTAATATTTATCGCAGCCGTTGCTGCTGACGCTTCTTCGTTTTCGCAATCAACAAAATTGCTTAAAATGTATTATTATTATTAATTATTTCCAGAATTATTAATGCTATCACCAATTTGCGTCGCCAGCATCAATAAATTTAAATTTTGCTCAATTTTTTAAATTTCTTCTTCAGCAATCACAACAAAAAAACAGCTGATTCTAAAGACTTTTTGCCAATGTAAATGACTTTCGCCGCTAACCACTAAGGCTTTTTTAGCGGCGCCAGTGTAAATGCACTCTTAATGTAACAGTCGCAAAACAGAAAATTGTGAATTGCAGAAATTGTGAATAGGTAGGCGCAATATATAGCAATATTCAAAATATAATTAAAATTTTTGTTTGTTGATGGATTATCGTAGGAGACAATTGAACTGTGAGCCAATGTTAAAAGGATTGCTTTTAAAACTGTGGGCGGATAATTTTTTTTTGCACTGACGGCAGTCCAGTATAGCTCTGACGTATATACGAAAATTGACTTGTATTGTTTAGGTTTTTGCTTTGATGGCAAAGTGTGCGATGCGCGAGACAAAGATTAGTTGTTGCCTTTTTTATACTTTGATACCGAAGGTCTCATAGTATATTGGTTTTGTGCAATGTCCGTCATGGTGTCTGTCTGTCCGTCGGTCCGTCGGTCCGTCCGTATGAACGCAACTTTTTTCGACACCCGTAAAGCTAGAGACTTGAAACTTTGCAATTATGTTTATCCATAAAAGGTACAGATAAAGTGTCAAGATTGGGTTGCCACGCCTACTAGGAGGCTGGGAAATCGATAAATTCGATAACTGAAAACCGATAAAACCAAATATTTCTCACATTCTTACAGCTAGAGTTACCAAATTTTGCACGCAGATAGCTAGGCATGTCCCTGAAAAAACTGCATCAAAATTTTGGATGCCACGCCCACTCCTTCCACCCCCATCCTCCCTGCTCCTTGAAATTGGAAACGCCTATAGTTTTCACATTTTTTGGGCTAAAGGCACCAAATTTTGTGGCAAGATAGATATCGACGTTCCCCAAAAATATGCACCAAAATTTTGGATGCCACTTCCCCTGATTCCGCCCCCATCCCCCCTTCTCCATGAAATTGGAAACGCCTATAGTTTTCACATTTTTTGGGCTAGAGCCACCAAATTTTGTGTCAAGATAGGTACTGACGTTCCCCATCAAAAATAGGATGCCACGCCCCCTAATTCCGCCCCCATCCCCCCTTCTCCATGAAATTGGAAACGCCTATAGTTTTCACATATTTTGGGCTAGAGCCACCAAATTTTGTGTCAAGATAGATATTGACGTTCCCCAAAAAAATGCATCAAAATTTTGGATGCCACGCCCCTAATTCCGCCCCCATCCCCCCTTCTCCATGAAATTGGAAACGCCTATAGTTTTCACATTTTTTGGGCTAGAGCCACCAAATTTTGTGTTAAGATAGGTACTGACGTTCCCCATCAAAACTTGGATGCCACGCTTCCTAATTCCGCCCCCATCCCCCCTTCTCCATGAAATTGGAAACGCCTATAGTTTTCACATTTTTTGGGCTAGAGCCACCAAATTTTGTGTCAAGATAGGTACTGACGTTCCCCATCAAAACTTGGATGCCACGCCCCCGATTCCGCCCCCATCCCCCCTTCACCAAGAAATTGGAAACGACTATAGCTTTCACATTTTTTGGGCTAGAGCCACCAAAATTTTCTGTCAAGATAGGTACTGACGTTCCCCATCAAAACTTGGATGCCACGCCCCCTGATTCCGCCCCCATCCCCCCTTCACCAAGAAATTGGAAACGCCTATAGTTTTCACATTTTTTGGGCTAGAGCCACCAAATTTTTTTGTGAAGATAGATATTGACGTTCCCCATAAAAATGGATCAAAACTTTGGATGCCACGCCCACACCTTCCGCCCCACCCCACGCCGATGTCAAAACGGTTATGCGAGTATCTTCCACATTTTTTGAACTAGAGTCACCAAATTTGGTAGGAAGATATATGGTGACATCTACAAAAGATCTGCATGAAAAATTTGGATGCCACGCCCACCTCTGCCGCCCACTATTTAAAATCGGAAATTTCGATATCTCTTATAGTTTTTAAGCTAGAGCCCTTAAATTGGGTAGAAAGATAGAATGCAGCATCTACCAAAGATGTGCATCAAAATTTTGGATGCCACGCCCACCTAAGCCACCCGCCTTATAAAATCGGAATCGGCTATATCTCTAACAGTTTTTGAGCTTGAGCCACCAAACTTTTTATGAATATAGATGGTGACAGTTAAAAACATTTGATTCAAAAATTAAGATGCCACGCCTACCTCTGCCGCCCACCTTTTAAATTTGGGAGTTAAGTTATCTTCCACAGCTTTTGAGCTAAAGTCACCAAATTTGGTAACATGATAGCTGGCGATGTTTACCACATGGCCCACTCCCTTCGCCCCTGCATTCTCCCTTATCAACCGTTCTTTTACTGGTATCAAAGTATTCCGCAGTCGGTTGCGTCCGACTGCAACGTTTTTACTTGTTCATTTCTCTTGTTGTTGTCACAGAAATTGAGTTTTGCAATTTTAGACTTTTGCTTGAATCTGGTTGCTGCTACCCTAGCAAGGAAGGGTAGTTTTACTTTATTTAAACTTTTCGTTATTAAATAAATAAACGCAATATACTTAATTATGCTATTTTTGAAATGTGTTTTGGCCATAAGGAAGGGCACTTATAACTAATTAAATGTAATTTATATATCTTAATGTGAAATTTAAAATAACATTTAAAAAACGTACTATGCTTTCAAATACTTATCTTTCTATACTAAGCTTATATTTGTGGTTTTGACAATAACTAATTATTGTGACATAGGGTATTTTAAATCTATGCAGTTTTAAATGTCAGCAACTGCTACTTTAGCTGCCTTGTTGCGTTTTCTTATTCTTGTTGTTCACATACACAATGTGTATTACACATGCATACACACAAACACGAGCCTGACCTAGGCTACGTTTCGTGCGTTTTCTTTGCCTAGGTGTCCACAACAATATGCATAAACACAAAAAAGGGCCAGACTACGCTTTGAAAGTCAGCCGCCGTTTTTATTTTAAAATAAATAATTGTATTTAATATTATAATATTTATATAAAACACGAATGTAGTATATATTTAAAAATAAAAGTGCAAAAAAAAAGAAAAAAAAGAGTTAGATTAACTTGGCTGGGGTTTGAACTTGGGTCAAAAAACATTTTACAAACGAGCACCTTGCTAACTGCGCCACGACCGCTCTTGCAGGTTGATGACTTGAGGTAAGTCTTATTTTGTGTTCGATGTAATGGAACACAAAAGAAAATCAAATCAAAAACAAAAGTTTACGCGCGTTAGCATAAGTGCATAAAGGGAAAATAAATAATTGCGCGCTTTTAATGCTTTTTTGTTACTTTTGTGCTGACGATTGAAGCGATAAGTTGATATCTAAAGTTTTAATTAAAACTAAAACCCCAGAAATTATTTATATTGTTTATTATCATTATTTTCAGGGAGCACTTAAAAGTAAGAAAAAAGATATACATATATATTATAAAAAATATCTGAACCCAGTGTTGAACCCGGGGTCGAAGAAGTGCAAGCAAAACATTTAAAAACGTAAAAAATAATTGCTTTGCCGCCGGCAAATTATTGTTTTACTAAAAATAAACTATAATTATATATTATATTATTATATTATAATACACAACTTAGGCTTAGAGTTTTAGAGTTTTAGAGTTTTACTTCAGTTAATTCCTTATGGGAGAATACATGCAAACTGAACCTCAGTTACTGTTAAGTAACATAACTGAGACTGAGAATAAGTAAGCAGTGGAAATACGCTATAATAGCGTATTTCCACTGCTCAGTTATTCTCAGTTATGTTAGTTAACAGTAACTGAGGTTCAGTTTGCATGTATTCTCCCATAAGGAATTAACTGAAGTAAAACTGACCGTAAATATTAACTGAAGAATAACTGAAGAGGAACTGGTTCACTTGATCACTTGTTCGATAAAACATCGCTGTTAATGGGCTCTTTTAATGTAACAGTCGCAAAACAGATGATTGTGAATAGCAGAAATTGTGAATAAGTAGGCGCAATATTTAACAATATACAAAATTGAATTAAAAATTTTGTTTTTTGATGAATTATTGTAGGAAACAATTGAACTGGGTGCCAAGGTTCAAAGGATTGCTTTTAAAACTGTGGGCGGATAATTTTGTTGCACTTAGGGCAGATCAGAATAACTCCCACGTATATAGGAAAATGGACTTGTACTGCTTGTGCAATGCAAGCAAAAATGCTTGTAGGCATTAAAAATAAGCCATAAAAGTTGGCAACACGCTGTTACTTATTTGCAATGTACAATTTCGGTTATTTTTCCTCACTTTTTTGCAAAAAATACAAAGCAAAACAAACCGAACAGCTGATTTATTTACGGAGGTTCAGTTAACAGAGCAATAGAAACAGCTTTCGTCAGTTACTGTTAAAATTTACGGAAACGGAGCAATGGAAATAGGCTATAAGAGAGCAATGGAAATTAACTGACTGTTAAAATTTACGGAACGGAGCAAATGAAATACGCTATATCTTGCACTCGCCACAGTTCAACAGTTCACTTCGATGAGTCAAGGTCGAGAGACGTCACGCACATTTGAATTTTTATTACTTTACCCACAAAATAGCACAAAAAACAAATTTTTCGTTTATTTATAGCGTTGTGAGTGTCGTTGTTGTTGTCCGTGTGTACGTCGAGCCGACTAGACACTAATCCGTACTAATGAATGGAAAACAGCACCGAACGTGAAAGGCACGCAAGCCAGCCCTTATTGGTTATTGATTTAATGTTAGCATGTTTAAATTTAATATTGCAATATAATTAATTTTGATTTAATAAATAAAATGGTATGCACGTACATTATAACTAAAAAGTTTATCATCAACATTAAAAAAAATGACCTGTTATGTTTAAGAAAAATTTTTTTGTTTCGTTTTAATTAGTAACTTGTTATTAAGTCTGACAAAACATTAATTAAGTGATGATTCTAACAAAGGCAATCGGTGGGTAAACATGAATTGTGTCCTCGATTGCTTAACAGAGCGGTATTAAGCAGAAGAATGCTGGGCGCTCAGCAATGTGCCGCAGCAGTAGAAATATATATATATATATATATATATACATTGCTGAGCGCCCAGCATTCTTCATATATATATATATATACGCTTCATCCCCTTTAACAAAACTTATCTGGTTTCGTTTTGATTTTTGCTTCTTTGCTTATTCTTCGAGGCTTGCCGCCATTTCGCGAGCTGAGTCTGTTTCTTTATGCGAAAAAAGGGTATAATGGTTTTGTACAAAAGATGTAACAGGCGAAAGTAAGCAGCTCTGACCCCATAAAATATATTCAGGATCCGTCTGTCCTTCTGAATAAACACATTGATCTTCGAGACCAGCACTTAATACAAAATATTGAAAATCTGTGACAACTTATCATTCATCGAATTCGGTTGAGAAACAGCATAGATATCGAAGACTGAAGTTAAGTCACATAATACATTAGTACACAAACAATGACTTTGCTAAGTATGAGTTTGGGGTATATTCTATAGTGGCACACAAATCTTGCCGGGTTCATTCCGCAACATTATAAATTGGCGGCAGACTGACGCACAAGCTAAAGGTTTGATCGCAAACGAATACATACAGTGACTTGCAGCTAATATGATGTGGTGTCAAATAAAAAGTTTTAGGAGCTATACATTTTAAAATAGAGAAAAAACAAAAAATGTTTAAACGCCAAATTGTTTTATGTTATATCACATTTAAGAATGGAACTTTATTTTTTGCTAAAATATTGCTTCGTTTTAAATAGAAACTAAAAACTTAAAATATATCTTAAATATAAGTTGTAGCTTAAAAGATGTGGCCACAAACCAGTTAAATATTTTTCGAATTAAAGGTTAAATAAGGATGCTAGTACTTTGTATGCAATCCTTTAACCTTTACCACGGCCCTTAACCTACTGTTCATGGAAGAGACCAGCTTCCGAGTGGTTTCCGGGCTTACTTTGCTCTATTCCTCCAGCAGAGCATTTTTAAGGTCCTGTTTGCTGGAAATCTTATGATTCCGGATATGGTTCTCCAGCACAGCCCACAAATTTTCTATAACATTTAAGTCTGGAGACTGGGCCGAGGGAACCATGACGTGGGGGCAGTTCCAGATGAGCCAGGACTGCACTATTCCGGACGTATGTTTTGGTAGAACCGGAAATCACTTCGGATTCCTATAATTTTTGGAGCTTTGGAGCAAATTTTCTTTGAGAATATTGAGGTACATATTCGTATCCATCGTTGACTCAATAAACGCCAAGTTTCCGACGCCGGCTGCCGAGATACATGCCCATACCATTACACTTCCTCCGCCGTGATTAACTGTCGGAGGTTGAATTTCGACTCGTCTGCGAATATTACAGTATTCCAGAACTCCAAATCCTTGACCAAGTTGTCCAATACTGAGAAATTTTGTGCATGCATGCGTCGAACATAGGCAAAACACAACAAGTCGCACAAAGTAAAAATACCATGTGTCCCAATATTCAGTTATAGAACAAGAAATCACATATATATATTTTTAAGATATAGACAATTTATTAAATGTGTGTTTGTAATTAAAGCTATATAGCTTGCGTTTAGTTATTTTTTAAGAAAAATTAACTTAAGTCTATACTACCCTCTTTTGTTACGCAGCAACAAGCGGAATGAAGCAATAGGCAAAACGCAACAAGACAAGCACAGAAACATGTGCTGGTGTTGTGGCTGAGACGCACAAACTGCGCAGACCTTAAATACCCTTTTTACCCTCCTAGTCGATATAATTACTAACACATAAGTTTAGTATTATGATTACTTGTATTTAGTATTTGTTTACAAAATATCTTTTAATTAGTATTAATACATACTAGTTTTGAATTAAGTAATGTAAAATGGCCCTTCCATATATCCAAAATACTAGTAAGCATAAGATTTGGAAATCATATCTAAGGTTCTTGCATTTATCTAATCAAAGTCGCAAAGTCAACATCAAGTGTAAGCTACCCTCCCATCCAGGGCATCAGCAAGCAGATTGAAGCAAAAGTCTAAAATTGCCAAACTCAAGTTCTGCGACAACAACAAGAGAAATGAAGTGCCCCAACAACTAATTATGTCTCCCGCATTTCACACTTTGCAATCAAAACAAAAACGTAAACAATAATGGCCGCTTTATTTTTACTGGTACTTCTCTTTGCACCAGTTGGTTGTCGACGAGTATGCTGGGGAAATCGCCGAAACAACTGAAAGAAGGATTTATATTTTCCTCTGTTGGGCGCTCCGATCACGCAGAATGTTATTATACTATGATACCGAAAGTCTCATAGTATATTGGTTTTGTGCAATGTCCGTCATGGTGTCTGTCCGTCTGTCCGTCCGTCCGTCTGTATGAACGCAACTTTTTTCGACACCCGTAAAGCTAGAGACTTGAAACTTTGCAATTATTTTTGTCTATAGGCGAGACAGATAAAGTGTCAAGATTGGGTTGCCACGCCTACTAGGAGGTTGGGAAATCGTTAAATTCGGTAACTGAAAACCGATAAGACCATATATTTCTCACATTCCTGCAGCTAGAGTTACCAAATTTTGCGCGAAAATAGCTAGTCACGTCCCTGAAAAAACTGCATCAATATTTTGGATGCCACGCCCACTCCTTCCACCCCCATCCTGCCTGCTCCTTGAAATTGGAAACGCCTATAGTTTTCAAATTTTTTGGGCTAGAACCACCAAATTTTGTGTGAAGATAGATATTGACGTTCCCCAAAAAAATGCATCAAAATTGTGGATGCCACGCCCCCGGATTCCGCCCCCATCCCCCCCTTCTCCATGAAATTGGAAACGCCAATAGTTTTCACAATTTTTGGGCAAGAGCCACCAAATTTTGTGTCAAGATGGATATTGACGTTCCCCAATAAGTAGTGAAGTTTACCAACAAACTGCAACAAAAATTGGGATGCCCACCCACACCTTCCGCCCCCCACCCCCCCGGCGTTGTTGAAACGGTTATGCGTGTATCTTCCACATTTTTTGAACTAGAGTCACAAAATTTGGTAGGAAGATATATGGTGACATCTACAAAAGATCTGCCTCGAAAGTTTAGATGCCACGCCCACCTCTGCCGCCCACCATTTAAAATCAGAAATTTCGATATCTCTTACAGTTTTTAAGCTAGAGCCCCTAAATTCGGTAGAAAGATAGATGGCAACATCTACCAAAGATCTGCATCAGAATTTTGGATGCCACGCCTACCTAAGCCACCCGCCTTATAAAATTGGAAACTTCTATATCTTTAACAGTTTTTGACCTAGAGCCACCAAACTTAGTAGGAAGATAAATGGTGACAGTTAAAAACATTTGATTCCAAAATTTCGATGCCACACCCACCTCTGCCGCCCACCTTTTACATTTGAAAGTTCAGTTATTATTGGACGTAGATGTACTAAAAGACAGTACATTCAAGTGGCCCAACGATACCAAGCACCGGCTTGTTAACGCGCGAACCCAAGCAAAAAGCAACCAACCTCCCGCCCAACCGACCGAGGGGCACACCGCATAGCGTACGGTTACGTAGATCGCGAAAACGTAGACAAATGACATAAGACTAACTTTTTAAGAGAACTACTAGAAGTGACACCGTTTATTAAGTGGGAAAATTCGTTATAGTTTGAACATAAAATCCGAAAAGGGTTATGAATAGCATAGTTAGATTGACAAGCTTGAAGAGCAATGGGTAGAAAATTCCTTGTCCTTCTGATCGGAACAGCAAAACTAATTTGGCTGATTAATTCGGAGGAATCAATTTCACCATTTATTAGTTTATGTAAAAATACTACACCTAGCATTGTTCTGCGATCAGAAAGAGAAGGAAGATTTATTAGTAAAAGTCTACTGTGGTAGGAAGGTAGGTTAATGTTAGTATCCCAGTTAAATCTCCTAAGGGCAAAGAGCAAGAATTGTTTTTGCACTGATTCTATTCTATCCTGGTGAATCCTGTATTTGGGATACCAGATACAAGATCCATATTCAAGAACAGGACGTACCAAAGACGTGTAAAGTGTTTTGGTTATGTAGGGATCGTCAAATTCTTTCGACCAGCGCTTAATGAACCCCAAGGTACTAGAGGCTCGATTTGCAACTGAAGAGATATGCTTGTGAAATTTAAGTTTCGGATCAAAAAGGATACCTAAGTCATCAACCCATTCAATGCGATCGAGTGGGCTTCCATCAAGAAAATATATATTTGAAAAAGGAAGGCATCTATAAAAAGACATGACTTTACATTTGTTGCAATTAAGATTTAGTAAGTTAACACGACACCACTTTTGAAAATTATCTAAATCAGTTTGTAGTTTTTGAGCAGACAACAGAGCAGTACCCGACATGCATAATTTTACATCGTCAGCATACATCAGCACTCGAGATTGGTCAATAACAGATGGAAGATCATTGATGAAAAGTGTAAATAATAAAGGTCCAAGGTGACTTCCTTGCGGAACACCGGAAGTGACATGAACCACCTTAGAGACAGCGTCATTAAAACTGACTCTCTGTGTTCTATGAGTTAAATATTCCCTTATCCACCGAATAAGATTGCTAGGAAAACCTAACAGTTGAAGTTTATGAAGTAAAAGGTAGTGATTAACCGAGTCAAATGCCTTGCTGAAATCAGTGTAAATAACATCCGTTTGCATTTTTTTTTGAAAACCATTAACAACTAGTGAAGTAAATTCTAACAGGTTAGTGGTAGTAGATCTTTGTTTCATGAATCCATGCTGGCACGGTGAAATTAAAGATCTGCAAAAATGTTGTAATTGAGAAGTTATTAATTTCTCAAACATTTTTGGTATAGCAGACAATTTGGATATACCCCTATAATTTTGAACATTAGACTTGTCTCCTTTTTTATGGAGCGGAATAATAAATGATTCTTTCCAGATATTAGGAAATGAACATTTCTTAATAGACAAACTCAACAATTTATGCAAAGGCTTTAAGAGACCATCAGCACAGTACTTAAGCACACAGCTTGGTACGCCGTCAGGTCCCGGGGAAAATACAGGCTTACTACCCTGTAGATCACGTAGTAATGAACACTCCGTGATACTTGGTTCAAAAATGCAATTAGAGGCATCAACCTGATACGGGTAAGGCAGATCAACCTGATTATCAATTGAACTGTATGTTGTTTGAAAAAATTCGGCAAATAAATCGGCAATGGCCTGATCCGAATTTGCCGACTTGTTTTCAAAAGATAAATTAGATGGAAGTGTTGATGACTTTCGCTTCGCATTAACGAAGTCATAGAACCTCTTAGGATCTTGCTGAAACTGTAGTCTGCGCCGACTTAGGTAATTTTTATAACATGAATTATTCATGACTGAAAAACTGGAACGCGCAATCAAGTATGATGAGTAATGAATAGAAGAGCCAGATTTTCTGAAACTCTTATAAAGCTTAGATTTTCGATTTTTAAGGGCAGTCAACTCTCGTGTAAACCACGCAGGTTTGTTTTTCCTACTTGGCCTACCAAAAGGGACACACTTATCGAATAAATTTTCTAAGGTGCAATAAAAAATACTGATTGCCGTATCCAAGTCCTCAGAACCATAGAGGGGCGACCAGTCAACCAATTCTAAGAGCCGGGTAAGTTTTACAAAATCGGTTTTCCGAAATTGACGTACCCGTCTTAATGGTTCACTACACTGGCGTACGGCACAGGCAGGCAAAGTGATCAACACCTCCAACGTCGGGTGGTATAAGTCTTCGGGAGTGGATATGGGAAGGGATCTTGACACAGATAGAGTAGATGGATCCGAAACAAATACCAAATCAAGCATTTTACCAAGAGAATTTGGAATGCCATTGATCTGACCCAACGACATTTCAAATAAACCAACCAGAAAATCAGTCTGCACCATGGGGGTCAACACGCTTGAGTCCGGACTTGAAATCCAAGTAGCATCAGCAATATTAAAATCGCCAAGAACTACAAAAATATCACGATCAGAAAGCATAGAAGATATGGAAAGTATTGCTGACATATGTTCATTATAAACAGAGCTGTCAGATAAAGGTGGTATATAGGAACAAGAAATATAAATACCAACACCGTTAATATTTAACTTTACAGCAACAAACTCAATATCTATAGAGCCACTTAATATTACTGTCTCAGAGGAAAAGTCCACATCAACAGCAATAAGCACCCCACCACCACGGCGCAGAGGGCGGTCCTTTCTATAGATACAGAATCTGTTCGATAATACTTCAGAATTAAGTATGTCTTGTCTTAACCACGTTTCGGTGAAGGCAACGACATGAAAGGGAAAATAATGACTATTAAGGTACAAAGTACTAAGTTTACTACAAAGTCCTCTTACATTCTGATAACCCAGTAAGAGGGAGGTAATCATCTGTGTTAGTTTTTTGCTACTAAAGTGGATGCAACAGGCGGAGCACTACTGATCCTAACATTGTTATTATTATTACTTCGCCTACTAACATACTCCTTCACTATGATGTGTGGCGGCCAAAACTTTTCAGAACAAATCGTTGAGAAAAGTTCCGGCGGAACACTCAGCTTAAAGGACGATATATCGCGGGCGAGCTTGAATTTAAATTTGTCGACAACAATTCGCGGGGAATCAATTTTACCTTTTATATAGGCGCTTACATCTTCCGCAGAATTATCGGAAGCGAGCCTAGAAACAAAAACAAATTTACTCTGAGGTACAACCCTAATGGGCTTAAGAGTTGAACCTAACGTAGAATCAGTAGGCTGACTATCGTTTGAACCACAGGGATCTACGGGAAGAACATTAGTTTTAGGTAACACCGGGTTAGTTGCCGGTGAGTTAAATACCATTAACGGGCTGGCAGCAGGTGTAGGGGTACTAACAATAGCCGCTAGGGGAGGCTTGGATGTGGCAGCAGGGGTAGAGGCAGTAGCCGGCAGAAGAGGATTGGGGGGCAACACCAGCGGGACTGCAAGCGGACAAGAGCCCGAAGTCTTTATGCGCTTCGGCGAGTCATTTAACGTTTTAGCAGTATTAATGTGGTCTTCCAACTCTTTAATACTGCCACGAAGCGTATCGAAATTATTTCGGACAACTTTGAAGTAATTGAAGGTCAGCCTCATGAACTTTGACTGTTCCTTCTCAATCTCATTGCAGGTGTGGCAATACCACTTGAGACCAGAATCAGCTGCTAAGCTGTCCCTGATTTTGGCATTGAAACTAGCACATTTCATGTGAATCATGTTATCACACGCCCTACATAGGATAAAATCTTGGGTGGATCCACCAGAAATTTTACAGTTTTTATCTTCCACAGTTTTTGAGCTTAAGTCACCAAATTTTGTAACATGATAGCTGGCGATGTTTACCACCAGTCCCACTCCTTTGCAAGCAGACTCCTTACCATCCGTTCTTTTACTGGTATCAAAGTATTCCGCAGTCGGTTGCGTCCGACTGCAACGTTTTCACTTGTTATACTTTGATATCGAAGGTCTCATAGTATATTGGTTTTGTGCAATGTCCGTCATGGTGTCTGTCCGTATGAACGCAACTTTTTTCGACACCCGTAAAGCTAGAGACTTGAAACTTTGCAATTATTTTTGTCTATAGGCGAGACAGATAAAGTGTCAAGATTGGGTTGCCACGCCTACTAGGAAGCTGGGAAATCGATAAATTCGATAACTTAAAACCGATCAAACCAAATATTTCTCACATTCTTACAGCTAGAATTACCAAATTATGCACGAAGATAGCTAGCCACGTCCCTGAAAAAACTGCATCAAAATTTTGGATGCCACGCCAACTCGTTCCCCAAAAAAAATGCATCAAAATTGTGGATGCCACGCCCCCGGAATCACCGTCGTTGAACAGCTGACACTTGCCGACAAATTTTTTAAATCAGCTGCCCATTGGTGCAGTGTTGTTGCTATACTTCTCTTACTCAGAAAGCGCTGTTTGTAAGAATTTTTGAGCACTGCGCCCAAGATATACATATGAAAACGTACATGATGAAACTATAATAAGATGTTCAATTCCGCTGTGGCGACGTACTTATATTTTAAAGAGAGCAGTGAGCAAGAGAGAGTTAGCTATGACCACGGTTGCCACAATTGGTGTTTTTGCACCAAAACTGGCTCTATTTTTTTCTGATGGTGCAATTGGCTCAGTTTGGCTCTTTTTTTTCTTGTGATTGGCTTTAGAAAATATAATTTTAAACATTACCACTGACCAAATAATGTTATCGATGGGACATTTCTAGTACTGTTTCGGTTTCCTCTACATTGCGAACGAGAGTGACCCATGATTGTTAACATTATGTTATGCTCGCTCAAAATGTTAACTCATAGCAGAAAGAGACAAGTCTGTTTTAGTTGCTGTTTACTTTCAGCGGCTTTTAGTGGAAAGGGGGGAGCGGCGGCGGAAAGCAAGCAACGGTAAAAATACATTAGTATTTGTATACGTGTACATTTGCTTCATATTTGGCTGGGCTAGCTTTGCCGAGGTTTTTGTTTTAATCCGCTTGCTGCTGCCTGGAAAGGACGGGTAGTTTGACTTTAGTTGAAATTTCGTTAATAACTAGATAAAAGCAATATGATATTTATTATATGGGCATTTCCACAGAAAGGGCCACCACAGCAAAATATTTAAAGTCTCTGTAAGTTTGTTGTTTTACCATATACGTACAGAGAATTGATTAAATTTAACTAGAATTAACAAACATTTCATTTATTTATAAAAAAAATTTTGAAATATTCGAATGCAAAGTGGATAAAATACCAAATTTCTGTTTTTTTGCTCGATTTATTATGATAAATGTTCGTAATGAGAGACATAATGCATTGACATTTGGGCGGCTGAGGTGGGCGTGGCATTAAAATGTTTGATGCAAATCTTTAGTTAATGTCACTATCTATCTTCCTACAAAATTTTGTGACTCTAGCTCAAAAACTGTAAGAGATAAATTAGTTTCCGATTTGATGGAAAAAAATGTCACGAACTTTACGTAACGACCGTACCTGGATTAACTTTAATTTAAAAGAAAGTACAAATCGTATTTGGGTAAAATTATTGCCATTTTAAAGGGTATTTAATGCACAAAATTTATCATTTAACCGCATCAAAATACTGCTTTTAATTTAGCTGAAATCTGAGTTTGAATTGCTCGTCGCGAAAACCACTTCTGTTTTTGTCACGTTCGTACGCGTCGGTTTTTTTCAAAAATCTCGAAAACCAATTATTACCTAAAATCGACCTTAGCACCAATTGTAGGGCTAATCAAGAGCAACAATATAGTGAAAAAGGAATTTTGAAAATCCGTCTTATTTTGACCTTTTTACCACTTGCAATGCGTACGACCGTCACGATCGACACCTGAGAAATGCCCATATATGTTTACTAATATTTTGGCAATTAGGTAGGGCATTATTACATCATCTAACAGGCTGAATTTAACATAATAAATACGAAATAATATAGACTTATTTTTTATTTGGATACTTAAAATAAATAGTATATAATAATAATGTAATAATTGAATATTGAAACAAAGGGTATCTTTACTTTGTGCTGTAATTGCGTCTCAGCCACCAGCAAGTGCTGTTATTACATTTGCCCATTTTCGATGTGTTCACACTAGAGATGGGCATGGGCCTAATTTTTCGCGCCCAGCCCGACCCCGCCCTTGGGCCGCAGCGCCAATCTTTACCCACACACGATGACAAAAAAAAAACAAGTAAAAACGTTGCAGTCGGACGCAACTGACTGCGGAATACTTTGATACCAGTAAAATAACGGTTGATAAGGTTGAATGCAGGGGCGAAGGGAGTGGCCCATGTGGTAAACATCGCCAGCTATCATGTTACCAAATTTGGTGACTTTAGCTCAAAAACTGTGGAAGATAACTTAACTCCCAAATTTAAAAGGTGGGCGGCAGAGGTAGGCGTGGCATCCAAATTTTTGAATCAAATGTTTTTAACTATCACTATCTATCTGCCTACCAAGTTTGGTGGCTCTAGCTCAAAAGCTGTTAAAGATATAGCCGATTCCGAGTTTATAAGGCGGGTGGCTTAGGTGCCCAAAAAATGTGAAAACTATAGGCGTTTCCAATTTCACGGAGAAGGGGGGGATGGGGGCGGAATCAGGGGGCGTGGCATCCAAAATTTTGATGCATTATTTTGGGGAACGCTAATATCTATCTTGACACAAAATTTGGTGGCTCTAGCCCAAAAAATGTGAAAACTATGGGCGTTTCCAATTTCAAGGAGCAGTGATGATGGGGGCGGAAGGAGTGGGCGTGGCATCCAAAATTTTGATGCAGTTTTTTCAGGGACATGACTAGCTATCTGCGTGCAAAATTTGGTAACTCTAGCTGTAAGAATGTGACATATATTAGGTTTTATCGGTTTTCTGTTATCGAGTTTATCGATTTCCCAGCCTCCTAGTAGGCGTGGCAACCCAATCTTGACACTTTATCTGTCGCGCCTATAGACAAACATAATTGCAAAGTTTCAAGTCTCTAGCTTTACGGGTGTCGAAAAAAGTTGCGTTCATACGGACAGACGGACAGACACCATGACGGACATTGCACAAAACCAATATACTATGAGACCTTCGGTATCAAAGTATAAAAATTCCGGAACCCAACCCGGCCCGCTCGAAAAAATTAGAAGTTTTTTTAAAAACTTAATTTTTTATGTTTATGTTTTTTTTTTCTTATTTTGATTTATGTAATGAATACTTTAAAAATACTCAGCTATTCTATATAGTTTTAAGTTGATGAAAAATACATATTTGTTTTTATGGCATGTGTCAGTGTATTGGTGTGCTTTACACTGCGCAAATGAAAAGTGGCGTTATGATATATGCCGAGTCCCGATATTTTTTAACTTCTGACCAAAACTTCGAACTATTATCAACATTCTCCTATTTTACTAGTTATGTTCTATATTGCGAAACTATTTCAGATTTAGTTTCATCACCGAATTTGAAAAGTTACAAAATTGGCAGGGATATTTTTTCGCTCGTAGAGCACGATCGACAGAAAACAGGTCAACTTGTTTTAGAATTTCATAGTAGTCCGGCAGTCTAAATCCAAAAATATTTTAAGCACATAAATAATAACTTACATTTTAACACATACCTCTGCTTTAGCTGATTGATCCACTGTGCAGATTAATCGGATTGTCTGCTCTGTTGCGTCATCAATTTTTTCTTTCACGGTTTTCAAATTTGAGTCAAATTCATATCCCAAATACAAATCTCGTTTTACATGCTTTACGAAGTCCTTCTCAAAAACATCCACTTTGGTACCGGATGGAGCTATTTTGGATTTCAGACATTCTATACTTAAAATCAAATCACCCAGTAGTTTATTTTTCATACAAAGTATGTAAAAAAGGATACAACACTGTTTTTAAAAGATCACTTTGAAAAAAAAAAACTTAAATAAATCAATCAAATAAAATCTAAAAAAGGCCAGATTTCCTGATAGGGGATGTTTGTTATTTTTTCCGGACGAAGCACTTAAAAACAGGACAGATATGTCCGGAAAAAGGCCAAATCGGCATCACTGGTGGACACCCCGGGCAGAGACAATACACTCAACAGACAAAATAAATGTTCCGAAGATTAGCTTTGTTGCTGACTGCTTACGTTAGCGGTTGTTTTGAATTTGTAAACAATGCGCGGTGTATAAAGAAGTAATACAAATAGGTATTCAAAACAAAGGGGCGGAGCATAGAATAGTGACAAAACAGTAAACCTGGCCTTGAAAGTGTGCGATGTGCGAGACAAAGATTGATTGTTGCCTAAATGCATTTCTCTTTTTGTTGTCGTAGAAGTTGAGTTTAGCAAATTTTAGTCTTTTGGTTCAATCGCTTGCTGCTACCCTAGCAAGGAAGGGTAGTTTGACTTCATTTGAACTTATCGTAATTGTATAGATAAATACAATATAAACATGATGTTTATAATACATGTTTACAAACATTTTGGCAATTAGGTATTGCATTATTTAGCTTAATATGTTGAATATAAATACTGAATAAAATAAACGTAGTTTCTATTTAAATACTTCAAATAAGCTATATTTATATGTAAAATATATATTAGGAAATTTCATTGACTATACTTATATATTGATAGGGTATTTTTACTGTGTGCCGTTTTTACGTCTCAGCAACCAGCAAATTTTGTTGTTTCCTTGTTTTGCATTTGCACATTCTTTTGCATTTGCCCATTCTCGATGTGTATACACACAGCATTGTACAGACAAGACTTTGGGGTTTTGGGGAATGTATGTAACATGCAAAAGGAATTATTTCCAACCAAATTATATATTTATATTATTGATCAGCATCACAGGTCGACTCGATTTGGCCATGTCGTTTTGTATAGCATTTAGGGTAAAGGGTATCTCCTAGCGAGCTAGTCAAGTCCATAGAGGAAACATTATTACGAAAATCTCGACGAAGCTAGTCCAGGCAAAAATGAAACAAGTGACACGTATACTAATACTTATGTATTTTTTACAGCTACTTTCCGCTGGCGCGCCCCCTGTCCTACAATCAGATAGGCAAAGCCAGCTGCACTGGCTGGCGCGCAGCTATTGCCAGTACGCAAACGCACAGCGTTATTCTTTTCGTTAATCGGCATATTCCTTTTTGTATTTAAATATGTAAAATAAATAGATGAGTACACACAAAACGAAGTTTCTTATGAAATGACCATTGAATCAATTTACCAGAGGGTATATTGCATTTGTGCGAATGTATGTAACAGGCTGAAGTATGCATATTCGACCCAATTATATATATATAATAAGATATTTCAACTGGCTTTGTGAACGAGCAGCTTAAGACTGACCCAAAAATATTTATTGATTAATATTGAAACAGTTGTATGTTTACATTTGTGGGTGAGTGCTTATTGATAAAACTGAGAATCGAATGGTTACATTGTGTGGGTAAGTGTTGATGAAAACTGAGATTCGAATGTTTATTTTTGTGCGCATATCGCTGGAGCTGGAATGTTTTTAACAGTTTGGGCATAGATGTTATTGGTAAGTATGTAGTCGACATAATGAGAATGAATATGCCACTTCCCTCTCCTTAAGAGACGAGCCTGCAAGTCAAGGTGACACTGAACGGTAAAGTTTTGGCAATGTTGATTGTGTCATCTCGATTATTGTTTCTTCTTGCTGTTGTTCTTTTTGCTGAACCGATTGTGTTGGTTTTTCGTTGTTGGATTCGTGAGCTTGTTTCTTAATTTTTTTATGGATAAATATAATGGGGTTACAAGATATGTACTTTAAATACAAAATTATGATTAATAATATAATGATTATGATTATAATAGTTGTGTATGTAGAGACATTATTTTGTGATACAAATGTGGTTATATCATCATGCTTGATAGGTTAAATCTTGATTATTTCTATTGGTGGATACAATGGTGTGAGGTCAACTTCTGGTTGTAAGTGATTATCGTTTAATATGATATCATTTATCTGAAATTTACATTGATTTTTATTAACAATTTTATTACCCTGAATTTTAAGATAAATATTATTTTTCTGGCAACTTTGTTTAACAATTGTATTGGAAATGTTTCAAGTTACAATGGTGTTTGATTTCGATATATTTTATCATTTCGTTATTATTTATGTGTACAAAATTACAAATTGGTTTTGTGTGTAGTAAAATTTTTGTTATACATTCATCAAATATTTGCTGATTATCTCGATTATAAATTTTATTATCTTTTTCAAAACAAGAAGTAGTACTAGTATAGTCAAGTTGATACCCATTATGATCGGGATATGGTATAATTTTTATAGTGTTTGTGGATTGAAAATCAATTGAGATATGGGAGATCATAAGTATGATGTTATCTTGGTAATTAATCCAAGTGAATGTTTTGATTAATAATACGTTTCTGTTATTAGCACTGTCAAGTCTGTCATAGGTGAGTAGTTTTGGATTAAAAAGATCCAGCCTTGATAATTGCAAACCCATCTCAACGCCTTCTACATGTTCTATAAATTGTAATAATTGGTTTTTAAATGTATCTTGTATAATCCGTTTGTTTTGTTGGTCCGTTAATTTTTTTATTTCACTGTTCATTGTGTTTATTATGTCATTAACTTCATTAATTTTTCTATAACTCTACTCTGTCATTTTTGTCAAGTGTACCAAAAAGGAATTTGTATATTACGGTAGTCATGATGACAAATTATGCCGTTTAGATCTTGCTGCAATTTAATGTATAAGTAATTTATTTGTGATGTGTTTTTAAGGATAGGAATAGATCTACGAAAATATTCGTTTGTTATTATTATTTCAGTTATGTTAATTCGTAAGGAGTGGTGTTCAAACCTTGTTGGTAATTCTTATGGTTTGTCTGAGAACAGTAAGTATCCGTGGTCCGTATCCAAGTTATTTATCTGGATTTGTTGTGCATGACATATGGTAAAGAATGTGAACGATAATATGATTATGAAGTAGAAATCTGTGGAGTTTGAATTAAGTTAATTTTCTTTCGTTTTTTAAATTGTTTTTATACTTTGATACCGAAGGTCTCATAGTATATTGGTTTTGTGCAATGTCCGTCATGGTGTCTGTCCGTCTGTCCGTCTGTCCGTATGAACGCAACTTTTTTCGACACCCGTAAAGCTAGAGACTTGAAACTTTGCAAATATGTTTGTCTATAGGCGAGACAGATAAAGTGTCAAGATTGGGGTGCCACGCCTACTAGGAGGCTGGGAAATCGATAAATTCGATAACAGAAAACCGATAAAACCTAATATTTGTCACATTATTACAGCCAAATTTTGCACGCAGATAGCTAGTCACGTCCCTGAAAAAACTGCATCCAAATTTTGGATGCCACGCCCACTCCTTCCGCCCCCCTCATCCCTGCTCCTTGAAATTGGAAACGCCCATAGTTTTCACATTTTTTGGGCTAGAGCCACCAAATTTTGTGTCAAGATAGATATTGACGTTCCCAAAAAAATGCATCAAAAATTTGGATGCCACGCCCACTGATTCCGCCCCCATCCCCCCTTCTCGGTGAAATTGGAAACGCCCATAGTTTTCACATTTTTTGGGCTAGAGCCACCAAATTTTGTGTCAAGATAGATATTGACGTTCCCCAAAAAAATGCATCAAAATTTGGATGCCACGCCCCTTGATTCCGCCCCCATCCCCCCTTCTCCTTGAAATTGGAAACGCCTATAGTTTTCACATTTTTTGGGCAAGAGCCACCAAATTTTGTGTCAAGATAGGTACTGTCGTTCCCCATCAAAACTTGGGTGCCACGCCCCTGATTCCGCCCCCATCCCCCCTTCACCAAGAAATTGGAAACGCCTATAGTTTTTACATTTTTTGGGCTAGAGCCACCAAATTTTGTGTGAAGATAGATATTGACGTTCCCCAAAAAATGCATCAAAATTTTGGATGCCACGCCCCCTGATTCCGCCCCCAACCCCCTTATACTTGAAATTGGAAACGCCTATAGTTTTCACATTTTTCAAGCTAGTGTCACCGAATTTGGTAGGAAGATATATGGTGACATCTACAAAAGATCTGCATCAAAAATTAGGATACCACGCCCACCTCTGCCGCCCACCATTTAAAATTGGAAATTTCGATATCTCTTATAGTTTTTAAGCTAGAGCCCGTAAATTGGGTAGAAAGATAGAAGGCAGCATCTACCAAAGACCTGCATCAAAATTTTGAATGCCACGCCCACCTAAGCCACCCGCCTTATAAAATCGGAATCGGCTATATCTTTAACAGTTTTTGAGCTAGAGCCACCAAACTTGGTAGGCAGATAGATAGTGACAGCTAAAAACATTTGATTCAAAAATTTGGATGCCACGCCTACCTCTGCCGCCCACCTTTTAAATTTGGGAGTTAAGTTATCTTCCACAGTTTTTGAGCTAAAGTCACCAAATTTGGTAACATGATAGCTGGCGATGTTTACCACATGGGCCACTCCATGGGCCACTGCATTCCCCCTTATCAACCGTTCTTTTACTGGTATCAAAGTATTCCGCAGTCGGTTGCGTCCGACTGCAACGTTTTTACTTGTTTATAATAACGAATGATTCTATTTTAGTAATTTGGTAATGATCTTGATCTGTTTGTTCAACATTTTTGTTAGCTTTAAATGAATTCTCTAATTTGCATTTTTGTAATGGTCCTTTTCGATCTTAGGTATCGACTTCGTATTCTTGTCTGTTACTGTTTATTTTGTTTATTATTTTCTCTTTTTCGTCTTGCGTATCTAAATTTGGTTGTCCGCCATATAAGAATATGTGTGCGGGGGTTTGTCCAGTGGTATCATGTTTTGTTTTGTGATTGTAAATATAGAGAATAGTTTCCATTTTGCTTAGTTTTAAAGTGTTGATAATGCGGATTTTTTCATTTATGGTTTTGTGTAAACGTTCGATGTCTGCTATTCCTGTTTTAGTTGTGTTTAGCTGTATTTCTACACCTTCACTATCTAACCATCTTTTGAGTGCTTATCTGGAAAATGCACCGTCTCTGTCTGCTTTTAATAGTACTGGCCTTCCTAGTTGATTAAATATGCGCATTAATGCGTTCTTGCATTCTATCCAATCTTTAGTTTTGATTTGTTCAAGAGTAGCGAACTTTGAATAAATGTCCATGCAACTGAGATTATGTTTAGCTTCTGAGGAATATATGTCAATTACAAATTTATCACGGCAATGTTCTGGTTTTGGGGTAATTTTCATTGGCATTTGAGTGTTTCTATGTTCGGTTTTTCCTAAATTACAAATGTGACATTCGTTTATAATATTTTCAATTAGTAGTTGACTATTAGGGAAGTAGTATGTTTCGCCAAAGAGTTTTTTAGTTTTTTGAATTCCGGGGTGTAACAGTTTTTCGTTAGTTTTTAGAATAAGTTCTTTAAATTCGGCATAAGAATTTATATTTTTTAAAAGAGTGAGACTTCGAAGAATTTTGGTATGGCTAGTATTAATTATTTCTTTGTGTGCATTTTGGATTATTTCGAAATCTGCATCACTATCCATAAACAATACAGACAGACCTCTTAGTGCAAAAATGGTCAATGAAATATTGTTTGGCTTATTCTATTGTCATGTTATCTTATGTAATGTGAATTATTAATTTTTTGAAGTAATTTTCTTTTTGTATTTTTGGGATGCCTTTGGAAAATATAACTTGTTTTTTAAATTTATTTACTGGTATTTCTGTAATAAATATTAAGTTACTATTATCTTCGTCAGAACTGTGCTGTGTCTCTTCTCCAAAATATGCTTGTTCTATTTTTACCCGTGATAGTGCGTCGGCTATGTGGTTTACTTTTCCTTTTATATATTTTATGTCAAAGTCATATTCAGATAACCTGACTCTCCATCGAGTCAATTTTGAATTTGGCTCTTTCATTTTATACAACCAGCATAACGGTTGATGGTCACTATTAATTTCAAAATGTCGCCCAAGTAGGTAATGTCGAAATGTTTTTGTTGCCCATACAATTTCTAAAAGTTCCTGGATATTTTTAATTTGATATTTTTGAATTGCCTTAATTTTTTCTGGATTTGGTTTTATTCCGTCCTTGGTTATAACATGCCCTAAGAATGCAGTTTCTTGTTTAAGAAACTCGCATATGTCAAGTTGGAGTTTAAGAGAGCTAAGAGCTTTTCGAAAACTAATTGGAGTAAGTTCAAATGTTCCTCTAGTGATGTTGAAAATCCAATAATATCGTCAAGATAAACTAAACAATGTTTATATAGTAATGGTCGCAAGACATTATTCATGCAACGCTGAAAGGTTGCAGGTGCATTTTTTAGACCAAATGGCATACGAAGATATTCGTAGTGGCTATTCTTTGTAGAAAAAGCTGTTTTGTGAATGGAATCTGGATGCATTTCAATTTGGTGGAACCCTTTTGCAAGTTCAATTGTTGTGAAATAATTGCATCTACCTAGCTTTCCTAAGATTTCATCCATGTTTGGAATTGGATATCTGTCATTTATGGTTACCTCATTTAGTTTTCTGTAGTCAATTACAATTCTGAATTTTTGTTTACCTGAAGCATCTTGCTTTTTCGGAACAATCCATATGGGACTGCAATAAGCGGAATTGGTTGGTCGTATAATACCTTGTTGTTTTGTTGTTCAACTTCTTGTTCATAGGCTTGTGGATAACTGTATGGTTTTGAATAAATAGCAGAATTGTGGGTAGTATTGATAATGTGTTTTTCTTGATTACTGAAACTAAGTTGATCGCCTTCATGAAATTGAATATGTTGATATTGTTTTAACAAGTTTTTTAAGTAATATTTTTTTTCTTCGTTTAAATGTTCCAATCGGAAAGGGAATGAGTTTGCTGATTCTTGATTTTTAGAATTTTCTGTGATTTGATTTTTGAATTGTTTATTTATTTCGGAATTTGGTTGGATTAAAAAGTGAATTTGATTTGCTGTTGGAATATTGTTTATTAATTTATAATTTTTGTTGTAAAGAGTTACAATTTGGGATTTGTAATCTATAACGGCTTGTGCTTGTGAACGAATTTCCTACCAATCAATAGATCATAGTCTGAAGAAAACTGATGTAATAGAAATTCGTTATCACCTTTGAACAAGTTGTTTGACGGGACAATAATTTTTTTTTTTTTTTAGCTGTTAATGGTCCATTGCTAGTTTGGATAAGGCAATCGATGTCATAAACATGTAAATTAAAAATATTGGATGTCATCATATTTACTGTAAACCCTGTGTCTATTAAGCATTTTAGACTTTTGCCTTTATGTGTTATTCTTATGTATTGCTGGTTTCCGAGTCTGGTGGCTGAAAATTTTCGGCTTGATTAATTTCTAATTCATTTGCCTCTTCTGTCACATGTTCGGCTACTGGGGCTTCTGTGTATGTGTAATCTGAACTTTGGAGACAACTTTGATTTTGGATATATTGGGGACAATTTTCAAAATATGGGGCTGTTTGCTCATAATACTGTTCTAAGAATTCATGGTGAATAAGTTCTTCTTGATGTCTTGCTTCATCTACACTCATCTTACTTTGTCCGCTATCTGCTCTAGAGCGCTTTGTGGGTTGGTTTGCTAAACCAGGATTGGTATTGAATGTGGGCTGTTGTGGAGTCATATTTTGATTTTGTCCGAAGCGATTATTGTCAAATTGGTTCTGTCGAAGGTTTTGTCTTGGTATAGAAAATACTGGTCTAGGCGAATTAGGTATGGGTTGATTTGGTCGAGGTGAATAAGTATTAGGTTGAAAATTATTATAAGGGTAATTAGGTGGGCGATATGGTTGTTGATAAATAATTAATGTATATTTTTTACAAAAACTAACTACAAACGGACAAGCAGCAAATCATAATACATATAAGGTAAATAGGTGTTGATAGTTACCCCCAATGTGCCTTCCCTACCTATGAATTGGCGGTTTTAAATGTATTGCCAACTCCCTAAACATAACAGCACTACCACAATAACTTAACCCGACATCAACACATCTTCATCCCACCCAAACATAAAAACTACTCACACATGTTAACTAAACAATAACGACCTTATATTTATCACTATAATTATAAACATTTTTCTTAAATTTAAATTTACTCTATATAAATAATAAATAAAGAAAATTATAAATTAAATAAACATAAACGAAAATAAACAAAAAAAACTACTAAACGGAAAACAAAATAAACTTTAAACAAAAATTAAAGAAAGAAGTAAATACTTTAAATAAATAATAAATTAAATTAAATAATTATGATTATATAAATAATAATAAAAGCGGGTGAAAAATAATTGTACTAGATATATTTATTTTTGGTCGTCGGTTTGCTAGGCAGCGGCCCACTGTGCCTGTGGCTGGGCTGGGTGCTGGTGTGCGTGCATGTGTTTGCACGCAGGCAGCTGGCGCAAAAGCAGCTGTGGGGCTGCGTGAAATACGCTATCAATAAGCGGGAAAAAGTAAGCACAAATTTAATTTGATAATGCCGAAAGCTATTTACAAACAACATTTTAGCGATGCGTGACTGCAAATTGCGAAGTTCAAGGAGTGGGTCCGAAAAGATCTTATAGACACGACGAAGGCATATTGCACCTACATACGTTTTTAAAAAACGACAAAAAAGAAGAAAAACAAGTAAGAAGGCTCTAGTCGATATTTCCCGACTAGAAGATACCCCGAACCCTATACTTAACGCGTACAGTCATTGTCTGTATGCATCGTAATTATGTTTTTTTTTTCTTATAAATTTTAAACTTAAATTTAAATAGCTCAGTGTGACCTAGTACTTTTAAGCTATTATGGTCAAAAACAAAGTCATTAAAACAAAGTCAGAAGGCGTTGATATAAAAATGTGAAGCCCTATGATATATAAACACACTTAAAAGTCACGCCAAAAAGCCAAAATTCGCGTACATTTATATGATAATGTTCTGGGGTCTGGCCAGACCCCATGTGGTAAACGGAAGGTTATCGAAACATGCAGTAAACCATGGGTTAATATAGGGTTAATATAGGTTAGTTAACAGTAACTGAGGTTCAGTTTGCATATATTCTCCCATAAGGAATTAACTGAAGTAAAACTGACCGTACGAATAGCGTAAATTGTGAATAGGTAGGCGCAATATTTTGTAATATTCAAAAAATAATTAAAAATTTTGTTTTTTGATGAATTATCATAAGAATCAATTGCAAAATTTCAAAGGATTGCTTTTACAACTGTGGGCGAATAATTTTGTTGCACTTAGGCTCAATTTCTCAATGTCCAGTTAAACTTGGAATAAGTTTACTTCGGAATAACTTTTATGCTCAAGCTATACTGGTTTGGTTTTCTCAAAGCCAAAGTAGCCTATCATCGGTATATCACTATCGTTGAATGGTGCTGCCAACCTTAACGGGGATTCAGCTGTTGTTTTGGTTTTGTTTTTGCCTGTGACTCCCAAACTGCTGCAAGTTGCACATCAAAATGTATAGAAAAAACTTTTTGGTGCTTGGGGACCATGTGTTTGTGGACCTAGAAGACTCAAATAAGCATTGTCAGCTTGAGTCAGCTGATCGCCTTACGATGATTGTATTGATATATATATATATCGTTACTTAGCATCGGTATAAGTAGTAGCCGGACCTCCATGCATCGGATAAGTAAGTGCTAACAGAACAAACTCAAATTCGACTAAACTTAGAATAAGTTGACTAACCGGACATTGAGAAATTGGGCCTTTGGGCAGTTCAGAATAACACCCACGTATAAACGAAATTGGACTTGTACTGCGTCTGAAATGAAAGCAAAAATGCTTGTAGGCATTAAAAAAAGCCATAAAAGTTGGCAACACGCTGTTACTTATATGCAATGTACAATTTCGGCTAGTTTTTCTCACTTTTTTTTTAAGAAAATACAAAGCAAAACAAACCGAACAGCTGATTTATTTACGGAGGTTCAGTAACAGAACAATGGAAACAGCATTCGTCAGTAATAGCGTATTTCCACTGCTCAGTTATTCTCAGTTATGTTAGTTAACAGTAACTGAGGTTCAGTTTGCATGTATTCTCCCATAAGGAATTAACTGAAGTAAAACTGACCGTAAATATTAACTGAAGAATAACTGAAGAGGAACTGGTTCATTTGAACACTTGTTCGATAAACATCGCTGTTAATGATCTCTTTTAATGTAACAGTCGCATAACAGATGATTGTGAATAGCAGAAATTGTGAATAGGAATGCGCAATATATAGTAATATTGAATTAAAAATTTTGTTTTTTGATTAATTATTGTAGGAAACAATTGAACAAGGTTTAAAGGATTGCTTTTAAAACTGTGGGCGGATAATTTTGTTGCACTTAGGGCAGCTCAGTATAGCTCTCACCACTAACCAAATAATGTTATAGATGGGACATTTCTAGTACTGTTTTGGTTTCCACTACACTGTGAACGAGAGTGACCCATGATTGTTAACATTATATTATGCTCGCTCAAAATGTTAACACATAGCAGAGAGACCCAAGTCTGTTTCAGTTTGTATTCACTTTCAGCGGCTTTTAGGGGCGGAAGCGGGAAGCGGCGGCGGAAAGCAAGCAACGGTTAAAACACATTAGTATTTGTATACGTGTGCATTTGCTTCATACTTTGGTGGACTAGTAATGTTTGAGATTTTACAAATTTGTCTTTTTCAATGCCCTGCATACGCATGTGTGTGTGCAGGAATGTATATGCAGAATGTTTATATGTATGCGAGCCATTTGTTTTGGAATTTATTGACATGCCTCAACATCTATGATTTAATTTCTAACAGGTCAAGGGCGGGCTTTTGGGATTGCAAATATTCTTTTTATATTTAAAAAATTTAAAAATATTTGGCCGACTATTTTTATTTAAGTACATCTATTTATTTTACAATTATTTTTTGTATAGATTATACCACACAACTAAAAATATGTACTTAGGTTCATTCGGCATATACATTCATGCACACACACATGCGTATGCAGGGCATCGAAAAAGACAAAAGTGCAAAATCTCAAACATTGCTAGCCCACCAAAGTATGAATGCCCAGCATATTTGTTAAGACTGACTAGGAGATACCCTATGCCCTAAACATTATTCGTTCATATATTGGCAAATCGACACGCACATTGATGCTGAACAAGAATATATATATATAATGGGGCCGTAAATAATTTCCTTCTGCCTGTTACATACATTAGCACAGGCCAATATACCCGTTCCATCAATAGAAAAGTTATAAGTCCTCATCTAATTTCACAACAAGCGGCAGCGTGATGTGTGTGTACACAAGAGTGATCATTTATGTATGTATGTATATCTATCATTCGAGTGTATACACATCGAGAATGGGCAAATGCAATAACAGCACTTGCTGGTGGCTGAGACGCAAAAACAGCACAACGTAAAAACTACCCTTTGTTTGAATATTCAATTATTACATTATTGTTATATTATTATATAAAATTTATTTTAAGTATTCAAATACAAAACAAGTTTATTTTATTTCGTATTTATTATGTTATATTCAATGTGTTAGATGATTTAATAATGCCCTACCTAATATCCAAAATATTAGTAAACATATATTATACATATCATATTGCTTTTATCTAGTTATTAAACGAAATTTAAAGTAAAGTCAAACTACCCTTCCTTGCTAGGCAGCAACAAGCGGATTGAAACAAAAACCTCGGCAAAGCTTGCCCAGCAAAATATGAAGCAAATGCACACGTATACAAATACAAATGTATTTTTACCGCCACTTCCCCCTTTCCCCTAAAAGCCGCTGAAAGTGAATACAAACTGAAACAGACTTGGGTCTCTCTGCTATGTGTTAACATTTTGAGCGAGCATAACATAATGTTAACAATCATGGGTCACTCTCGTTCACAGTGTAGTGGAAACCAAAACAGTACTAGAAATGTCCCATCTATAACATTATTTGGTTAGTGCTCTCACGTATATACGAAAATGGACTTGTACTGCGTCTGCAATGCAAGCAAAAATGCTTGTAGGCATTAAAAATAAGCCATAACCAAAACAGTACTAGAAATGTCCCATCTATAACATTATTTGGTTAGTGCTCTCACGTATATACGAAAATGGACTTGTACTGCGTCTGCAATGCAAGCAAAAATGCTTGTAGGCATTAAAAATAAGCCATAATGGCTTAATTGGCAACATGCTGTTACTTATTAGCAATGTACAATTTCGGTTAGTTTTTCTCACTTTTTTTTAAAGAAAATACAAAGCAAAACAAACCGAACAGCTGATTTATTTACGGAAGTTCAGTAACAGAGCAATGGAAACAGCCTTCGTCAGTTACTGTTAAAATTTACGGAAACGGAGCAGTGTGAATACGCTATTATACCCAATTCACACTAGGACACATCTAACATCTAAGATCAATCTTCATTGAAGTGACGTATAAAGTTGCCGTGCCAAATTTTCCCAAAATATTCCAACATCTTCTGGAAATGTTCCTAATCTTAGCGCGTTACTGCAGTTAGTTGCGATATTTTTGATTTCACCACTAAAAAATTGTCATTCGCAACGAATATGTAGGCAATTTAAACATGGCGGGAACATTATTTTTTTTTAAAAATTGTTCAACTTCGTTAAAAAAGACACAGGAGGAGATCGTTGAGCTGATGAGTGAGCGCAATTAGATGCAAAGAAAGCAAAACGATTATTATTTACATTGTATTTCTGAAAGACTAAACAGATAGACTGAAGAAACTAGGTTACTTAATACATATATAATATTTTTAACAAATTGTTACGTGTCTCTCCTAAAATTCCAACAAGCTCAATAAACATACTCTCCTGTTGAGAGGATAACAATGTGAACACGAGTTTTACATTTCCCATCGTTTCGCCTGATGTGCCCTAGTGTGAATTGGGTATTAAATATCAACAACTGAAGGTCAAGCGATATTTGGTTCTATTCAAGTAATCTTCGATAAAAATATCGCTGTTGTTATAGTGCATTTACACTGGCGCCGCTAAAAAAAGCCTTAGTTATTAGCGGCGAAAGTTATTTACATTGGCAAAAAGTCTTTAGAATCAGCTGTTTTTATACCCCGAACCCATGAAATGCGTAAAAGGGGTATAATGGTTTTGTGCAAAAGTATGTAACAGGCAGAAGGAAGCATGTCCGACCCTATAAGGTATATATATTCTTGATCAGCATCAACAGCCGAGTCGATATAGCCATGTCTGTCTGTCCGTCCGTCTGTATGTATGAACGCGTCGATCTGAGAGACTATAAGACCTAGAGACTTCAGATTTTGCACATAAGCTCATCTAAGTCCTAGGCAGTACAAGTTTGTTTCCGATTTTCGATAACTATTTCCGTTTCCGATATACACATGTAATCGATTTCAAAAATTTCTCGAATTTGGAAAATGTAAAAATGGGGGTTGATATAATGGGTAACGATATAACTTTTCTGATATTGATATTGAAGATTGAAGTTTAGTCACAGATGTATCTCCTAGTCGGGAAATCTCGACTAGAGCCTTCTTACTTGTTTTGTTTACTTTTGTTGTGATTGCTGAAGAAGAAACTTAAAAAATTGAGCAAAATTTAAATTTATTGATGCTGGCCACCCAAATTGGTGATAGCATTAATAATACTGGAAATAAATAATAATAATAATACATATTAAGCAATTTTTTTGATTGCGAAAACGAAGCACGCGATGTGTCTGGATGCTCGAGCGCAATGGTTGTTATTGAGAGATGCATGTGCCAAAGTTAAGTGAGGATTTGTTCAAGGCGAGCTTCAGGATGGAAAGAATCCGCTTTCAAAAGTTAGTCGATGCCTTGCCTCAAATGGAAAGGAGACTCCAATTTAAGAGCGTGCATCCCACTAGACAAGCGGGTTGCCTGTGCAATATTCAGAAGGAGTTCTGCAAACTTGTTTGGCAAAACATGGCATTTGAGTATCAGGGGCCAAACTAGTTGACCCAATAAAAAATTGAGGTTTCTGCATAAAAATGCTTTCCAAGCTTTCCGACCAGCGCTTTCTCTTTTGTCCGACATCCACTTGAAATTAAATTGTTTAATTTCAATAATAATAAATATATTTAGTATTTTTAATAATTTTGTACTTGTAACATTTGTTTTGATTTTGAATCAGCTGATTCCTGTTGCCGCCATCAGTAATTTGACCAAAAGTATCGATTCATCGGTAAAAAGGTCTTTATTTGAGCCGGTAGAATAACGGCGTTCTAGCGGCGCGAGAAAAAGTCTCTAAATTCAAATTTAACGGACACATTTTGTATGGCAAAGGCTAAAAATATCGAAGACCTTAATACGAAATGCTAGCGGCGTTGCTTACGGCGCCAGTGTAAATGCGCTATTAGCATATTAGTCATCCAAATTGGCAATCAACTGTTATTTATAAGGAATATAATTTTTGTCAAGTTTTTGTAGAAATCATAAATCAGAACAAACGTGTGGGTGGCAATTCTGTTCATTATTTATCATATTGAACCCGTACATTTTTGTAGTCGATAAGATATCCATCTCTCATTCGTCTAAAAGTGCTCTTAATTGTTTGAAAGTGTCAACTTATAAAGTCCCAAGAAGAAGAAAATTGGCACAATGGGTTCCTACATCCCAATAAATGAAGAATCCATTGAACTCAATAAAGCTTATGATATATTTAAAGAAAATCATGAATAAATTATTAAAAACAGGCTTTTTTACGATTTTAATTCAAATTTTTTTTCGCTTTTTTTGGTCTAATTTAACACAACAAATATTTTGTATGTTCATAGGTATCAAACAATAAGCAAAAAACAATTTTTTGTATATTTTTATTTATGTATGTACGGCAGTGATGTCAAAACAATGCTAATGGAAGAGCTATCCTAATACAAATAAAAAAATTCACTAATACAAGTACAGCAGGTATTACAGAACAAATTGTTATATACAATACATTTAAATAAGAAAAAGTAATAAAAAATGACGTGCACTAATATGGTGTTGTGCGTAAACTGATTGTCTCACACACTTTTTTTTAGTGCAGTCGCGTCTGCAAAAAAAACAACAACAAAATTCTTTTAAATTTCGTTGCCCAACAACATATATCGGGGGTGTGCAAGAAATCTCTGGAAGTTTTGGCTCGAGCTGATTTTCAAATCTCTAAAAAAAAACTGTCGGTGTGCCAGAAGTTGGGGAGATTTCATTTTTCGGTAAAATGTTTCGGAGCAAATACGTAAAACGAAAATGGCCAAAAAGAGTTGCTACCTTTCAAAAATGAAAATTGCCTAAAATGTATTTGCTATTTTTGTCATTGTTTTCAAGGTTGGCCTCATGGCATTAGTGTTATATTTAATAAATGGTTAAATAAAAATATGTTAGGTTTTATCTCTTGTAGTTCTTATACAAAACAAACATTTATTATTTTGCCCGCCATGCAACTCGTGTTGCTTGATAGCCCTGCCGTGACAGCTTGCTTGAACCGCTGTTTTACGTCCTTCGTATATGGCGAATCTGGTTTTGTTTACATTTTAAAAGTGCAAAAGGTGAACGGCGTTTTCCCCTATGGACCAATAATAAAATAAATGTAATGCGAATAATTAAATGCAATTTTAATTTAACCTACATTTTGGCTGCTTAATGACTTTCCATAAATTACTGTAGACATTTTCACACCTAACAAACACCGCCACCTCACCACCGTTGCCACCTCATAAAAAAGGGTTGCTGCAATAACTTAGTTAAATTTACAACAAACTGTACACTGCTCAACCATGCAATTTTGTTACCTTAAAGTACGATTTTTTTATGTTTATTTGTCACAAAAAAGTGTCTAAAATTAAAGACTCAGAATAATAGTTATTGTGGACCAAAACAGGTGGCAGCTCCTTTGTTAGGGACGGTTTTGCACGTTTACACAGAACGGCAAATAGTCTTAGAGATTTGTTAAAGATTTATTAATATCGAAAATCATGTATTTAAAAATGTATTAAATTCAAATGTATTTGCAATATGCAACTAAGCTTAAAATTTCTTTTCGAAAAAGCAACAGTTGTTATACATAAGACATTGAATATTGATTAAATTAACCAAATCTCGGGCCAAATTTCTTGAGGTTTCAAAATCATCTCGAACTGGGCTCTGGCACACCTAAAACCAGCTCGAGGTTGGTTTTAGGTTGGAATCGGGTTGGTTTTGATGGCTGGCACACCCCTGTATAAAAACTTGTATGTACATTGTTTGTAGAATATTATTATATAACACTGTGCAACAGTTTTCGGGACATGGAAACCGAACTAAGATTCGACAATTTGGAAGATTTCTTCAAAACTAGCATTTCTGCATAATTCGTTTTGTTAATTTGGCTGCATATAAGGATTTTAATTTGTTTTTGCTTTTAAGGTTTTCGTTAAGGTAGACTTTAAGCATATTTTGGCCATTCTGTCGAAGACTACATCTCGGCAGCGGTGAGAAATATTTCTTTTATATCTTGAGCAAAGTTTTAGGTATAGAATAGGCAGAAAAACTGCAAAACAAACTACCCCGAACAAGTACATCTAGAGTCTTACAATTTGCTCAATGTCAAATTATATGCAATTTTTTACCCTTTTAGCATTCAGCTCAGATCAACTCTTTAATATGTGGTAAAAGATTATTGGCATCTCTTCGAATTTCTTGTACTTTTTGAACTTATTGGGTAAGAATATGTAATCAAAAGGCGCCTTTTCTGATTTTTTGATTTATATGATCTAGGTATGAAGAAAGATGGGTTTTTTTTTAGTGTTTTCGAATGGCCGAAAATAGCTTCCTTACTTGTTTAATCTATATTTTGTTTTCGTTAAGTGCAGTAGTATTCCGCTTTAAATTAATGCATCTTTTTAGCTAAAAAACCTTTTTTTTTTTAAGATGTTATTTATATTTACCAATTAAAAGATACTATTACCATACAACCTTAAAATTTATTATTTGTATACTTTGATACTGAAAGTATCATAGTACATATATTGGTTTTGTGCAATAACCGTCATGGTTTCTGTCAGTCTGTCCGACCGTATGAACGCAACTTTTTTCGACCCCAGAAAGCTAGAGACTTGAAACTTTGCAGCTATGTTTATCTATAGCCGGTACACATAAAGTGTCAAGATTGTGCCAGGCTTACTAGGAGGCTGCGAAATCGAGAAAATCGATAGCTGAAAACCGATAAAACCATATGTTTTTCACAATCTTACAGCACGTGTTACCGAATTTCCCTTCCTCCCTTCCTGTCTGCTCGTGGGACTCAAAATTAATTCTTTTAAAAACAATAACACAAAATCAGTGTCCGGGGCATTCAAAACCCCAGGGGGAAACGCCAATCCCTCTACAGGTGCTAGCACCTGACTATCTACGTCTGGCATGCCAGCAGGCGTTCAAACTGCTAACGGCACAGGATGGGTGCGATCAAGCCAATCTTCCTCTCATCCCGGGCGTCGACCTGGAACGGCACCAGGAACTCGGCGGTTGCAACACAAGTTTGCAACACCGGCTTCCAGGTCCGCGACTGCTTCGGGGTCCGCTACCGCAGCGACCAGCAAGCCGTCCATCCAGGACCGGCGACGGGCTGCGGAAATTCTGCAGCAGAATTTGTCCGACTAGTGGAGTGGACAAAAACCATCTAGCCGGATTTCAAGCCAGCAATTCCACCCGCCTCTGCAAAAGCCAAGCAGAAGCGTCAACGCTCCGTTGAAGAGCCGGCCCCGCAAGCCAAGCGGATCAGGCCTCCCCCGCGGCCGCAGCCGCTCACACGGTCCTTCGCCGAAGCCGGAAGGGTTAAGATCCTCATTGGGATCCAAGGCAAGAGTCACAAGGAGGGCCAGATTCCACGGAACAGGTGGGGGGCCATAGAATGCGAGCTACAAGACAAGCTCCTAGATTTGATGGTGTAGTCTGGCGGACCGCCACCTCGCAGCATGGACGCCGGATGGCATCAGGCCAGCATAAGAGCAATCGCCTGCGAGGACGAGAGGTCTGCCTCAGTCTATAAGCAGGTCATCACCATGCTTGGAGAAGTCTAGCCCGGCGCGAAATTGGAGGCGGTCGACTGGAAGGACGTGCCCAGTCAACCCCGCGCCAGGGTGTGGGTTTCTGCAAAGACCGAGGATCCCGAAAGGATCTTCAAGCTCTTCCAGCTCTGTAACCCCGACCTGGCTACAAACGACTGGAGGATAGCCAAGGTCGATGCGCCCGAAGGCAACACCCGACAAGTGATCCTCTTCATCAACGATGAGTCGGCTGAGGCCCTAGACAAATCCAATGGTGCGCGGCCTACTTCGGATGCGGCTAGCAAGCCTTCGGGCTAAGAGGAGGACGCAGCCCCATGCACGCTGGAGGCTGCCAAAATTCGTACCGCAGCCAACGGTACCCAAGAACAAGTCACGGGACTCGACGCGCCGTCGGTGAAAAAGGAGGAAGAAGCCTTGGCTGGATACCAGTCGGAAGGCTCTGACTTGGCCTGTGACATGGCAAATCTGATCTGCCTTGATACCGACACCGAGGAGAACGCAGATCTGACAGTGGTGGAGTTAAAATCTGAAGCTGTCCCTGCGACTACTTCAGATAAACCTCCACCATTGTAAGGCGGCTGCAGCCGCTCTTCTGCTCCGCATAAGCCAATGCGGAGCAGACATTGTCCTAATCCAGGAACCTTGGGTCTGCGGTGGCAAGGTCTCTGGATTGGGAACGAAGGCTTACAAGAGGTCTTAGACATAACGCTATCCACTGCCTCCCTTCATCAAAGACTCACTGGATGGAGGGTGCCGATGAGCATTCGTTCTCTGACCATAGGAATATCGACATAGTCGTCTCTCTCGATATACCCAAGCCCAAATGGTGCAGAAACGTTAAACGCACGAACTGGACCGTCTTCAAAGAACACCTTGAAAGACTTATTCCTGAGCATCCCCCTGTGGGACTGCCTTACCCTGAGTACACAGAGATACTCACGCATAAGCTCACGGAAGCATGCAAGTCCGCCCTCAACAGGTCATGTCCCCAGAGCAAACCTAGAGGGAAAGCTAAACCACGAAAGCTCTTCAATAATGCAATGTTAAGGGGAGACCACCAATCTTGGAATCTCTACAAAGCCAGCCTCGCATCCTATAAGAAGACACTTAGACAAGCTAGGCGCCTCTCTTGGCAGAATTTCCGCTCCTCAATCGAGAACACTGCAGATGCCGCAAGGCTCAGAAAAGTTCTCTCCAGCACTCCAATGACCGTGGGTTTCCTCAAAAAACCAGATGACTCGCGGACAATGACCAGTCTAGAGTCTCTGGAACTTCTGAAAGAAACCCACTTTCCCGGTTGCTCAGTCGAAGTATCACTACCTACTATAACTAGAGAACGTCAGGATCATGAAGCCACTGACTTTCTCTCCAAAGACATTATCTCATTTGCCATACAAAATTTCTCGACCTTCAAATCACCGGGACCAGAAGGCATCATCCCAGCCCAACTGCAGCATGCAGGGGTCACTGCCATCAACTGGCTTAAAAGAATCTTTGCAAATATCCTGACGACAGACTCGATTCCCAAGTCATGGCTCGAATCCAATGTCGTCTTCATTCCCAAGGCGGGTAAAGCCCCTCATACGACCCCGAAGAATTTCCGCCCCATAAGCTTAACATCCTTCCTACTCAAGACGCTAGAAAGGGTGCTGGGCCTTCATATGAGAAATTCGATCCCGACCGATAATTTCTCCCAAGCTCAACATGCTTACCAAAAAGGCAAGTCAACTGAAACATCGCTGCACGCTGTTCTCAACAGTTGAAAAGAAGCTCCATCACAAGGAGTATTGTCTCATTGCCTTTCTGGATATTGAGGTGGCTTTTAACAACGTCGTCCCAGAGGCGATCACCGAGGCATTATCGGAGCTGGGGATCGAGCATCGCATTGTGGATCTGATCGACCAACTGCTTAAGCGCAGGATCGTCAGGGCCACTTTGGGGTTCTCGACCATCTCCAGGTCCGTTAACAGAGGCACCCCGCAAGGAGGTGTTCTCTCTCCTCTTCTCTGGAATGTGGCAGTCAACAGTCTTCTGCGCTCCATAGAGGGCGGGGGCTGTCGGGTGATCGCCTATGCAGATGATGTTACCATTGCCTTCTCTGGCAAATATCCTCAAACACTGTGCGAACGTATGTCTAACGCACTTCGAACCCTGTCCTCCTGGGCCACATCAAACGGGCTAAACCCAGCTAAAACTGACTTAGTCCTCTTTACTAGGAATTGCAAGATTGCTTCTCTCAGACCTCCAACCCTAAACGTGGTGGAACTTGCCTTTAGTAAATCAGCCAAATACTTAGAGCTCACTTTAGACAGCAAATTAGACTGGAACCTCAACACAGAGGAACGTGTTAAGAAGGCCTCGGTCGCTCTGTACACTATGGGGAATGGCACCCCTCATCACGCTGTGGCTGTACACGGCCATCGTTCGGCCCATCTGACTATACGGAGTATCAGTGTGGTGGCCAACCTTGTCAAGTACAGCGTGCCGCGGGACTGACAACAACAGGAGCCCTCAGAACAAACCCAACTAAGGCTCTTGACAATATTCTAAACCTTCTACCAATAGACCAAATGGGGAAATTGGTAGCAACTCTCTCTGCCCTACGCATGAGAGAAACAAATAAGTGGTCCGAACAGAATTATGGACACTAATATTTTTGTGGGAAATTCACTTATCCCCCCAAACACGGACTACTGCTGTCCTCAGGAATTCCCCAAAACACCATTCCAAGTACTAATCCCCCCAAGGGACGATTGGTGCTTAGGCACACCAGGGCCGACAGACTGTAAAAATTTTCATCGATGGCTCAAAGCTAGACGACCGGGTAGGGGGAGGTGTCTTTCAGCCTTCATCCTTCCTGATCATTGCAGTGTTTTCCATGCTGAAATCATTGCAATACAGGAGGCACTCCGCTGCCTCTCCGAACTTGAGTGCTCTGCAGATAGAATCTGCATATTCTCTGATAGCCAGGCGGCTATCAAATCTCTAAAATCAATATCATCCAACTCGATATCTGTCACAAACTGCCGCAGATCTCTACAAAAGAAGGCAGAGCAGTTCGAGCTTTACCTGATTTGGGTGCCCGGCCATAAGGGCATCGAGGGCAACTGTAAGGCAGACGAGCTGGCAAGGCATGGTTCTACTATGCTTCTCCTCACAGATAAGGAGGGCTTGGGTATTTCCATGGCCAGCTGTAAGCTCAGAGTTCGATCACACTTCGAACTCGAAGCCAACAAAAGGTGGCAGATCACCACCAAATCGGAATCGGCTATATCTTTAACAGTTTTCGAGCTAGAGCCACAAAATGGACAAAAGATAAAAGGTGATATTTAAAATGATTTGATTAAAAAATTTGTATGACACAGCCACCTCTGCCGCCCACCTTTTAAATTTGGAGTTGTTCAGTTATCTTCCACAGTTTTTGAGCTAAAGTCACCAAATTTGGTAACATGATAGCTGGCGATGTTTACCACCCGGCGCACTCCTTTGCAATAAGACTCCTTACCATCCATTTTTTTTACTGGTATAAAAATATTCTGCAGTCGGTTGCGTCCGACTGCAACGTTTTCGTTTGTTTTGACGATATTTTTAAAAATATCTATCCAAAAACACGAGCTCAAAGTTTAAAGTCGATCAGATCAAAATTTGCTTAAATATTAGCGCTGAAAGTGGCATTTTCAAATCGATGAGAAAAAGTTTTGGAAAACTTTTGGGTCGATCTCTTTTCACATTTTTATGCATAGTTCATAAAAATCTAGAATTTGATGGTGCAATTTTTTATTTATATATATATATTTCTTATACTTTGATACCGAAGGTCTCATAGTATATTGGTTTTGTTAAATGTCCGTCATGGTGTCTGTCCGTCTGTATGAAAGCAACTTTTTTCGACACCCGTAAAGCTAGAGACTTGAAACTTTGGAATTATGTTTGTCTAAGGGCGCGACAGATAAAGTGTCAAGATTGGGTTGCCACGCCTACTAGGAGGCTGGGAAATCGATAAATTCGATAGCTGAAAACCGATAAAACCAAATATTTCTCACATTCTTACAGCTAGAGTTACCAAATTTTGCACGCAGACAGCTAGTCTTGTCCCTGAAAAAACTGCATCAAAATTTTGGATGCCACGCCCACACCTTCCGCCCCCCACCCCCCGCCATTGTTAGAACGGTTATGTGTGTATCTTCCACATTTTTTTAACTAGAGTTACAAAATTGGTAGGAACATATATGGTGACATCTACAAAAGATGTGCATAAAAAATTTGGATGCCACGCCCACCTCTGCCGCCCACCATTTAATATCCGAAATTACGATATCTCTTGCAGTTTTTAAGCTAGAGCCCCCAAATTCTGTAGAAAGATAGAAGGCAACATCTACCAAAGATCTGCATCAAAACTTTGGATGCCAAGCCCACCCAAGCCACCAGCCTTATAAAATCGGAATCGGCTATATCTCTAACAGTTTTTGAGCTAGAGCCACCAAACTTGGTAGGAAGATAAATGGTGACAGTTAAAAATTTTGAGGTTAGGTTATCTTCCACAGTTTTTGAGCTAAGGTCACCAAATTTGGTAACATGATAGCTGGCGATGTTTACCACCCGGCAAGCAGACTCCTTACCATTCGTTCTTTTACTGGCATCAAAGTATTCCGCAGTCGGTTGCGTCCGACTGCAACGTTTTTACTAGTTCTAAGTTTAGTCGAATTTGAGTTTCTCAATGTTGGGTTAGCACTTACTTATCCGATGCATGGAGGTCCGGTTACTACTTATACCGATGCATAGTGGTTGGGCTTGTATGGAGCCGCGGCCACAAATACTTCTCGTTGAGATATCGATATGCAATTTTTACCAAAAATCTAGAAAAATATTTAAAACACACATCAGACGACTACATCCAATAGCTCCCATAGAAACTATTGACCAAATTTTTATTTTTCGCGTCGATATCAGAGACTATAAGAGCTAGAGACTTCAGATTTTGCACATAAGCTCATCTAAGTCCTAGGCAGTACAAGTTTGTTTCCGATTTTCGATAACTATTTCCGTTTCCGATATACACATACGATCGATAACATAAAAATACGTTTGGAAACTTGATACAAAATAAATAAAATCTTTGAAAATTTCATCGAAATCGGTTAAGAAACACTAGAGATATCAAGGATTGAAGTTTTGTCACAGATGCATACAGACAATGACTGTGGAAGTTTGGTCTTGAAAAATAATAAGACGGCTTTTGTTTATATATGAATACACACAAATCGGCAACTTTCGGCAGCTACACTTAACATTTATATTATCTTAAAACATTGACAAACACATTGATAACACTCTTAATGGTGGATTCGGGTGGTAACACAACTAAAACTCCAACTAAACATGAAAAAGACGTTCAGAAAATACACAAAAAATATTAAATCGATAATGTTAATTTCACAAGAAAAATTTGACAATGTATTGAAGTATCAATATATATTCTTAAAGTAAATACCTTCAACTTCAAAATGCATTTTAAATAATTAGGTTCTGAGCACTATAGCAAAGGTTAGACCACTTTGAACTGCAATTTTGTCTTGTAAAAATTATTACTAAGCGCAGCAGTGCTGCAAAAATGAACACGTGTTCGCTCTTTGTATGCTATTTTTAGAAGGCCCCGTTAGAATTCCTGACAAAACCGGTTTGCCATCAAGAAGTTTGAACATTTTAGAAACAATTTGTATACAATGTGTCCAAATATTTCGTGATCGATTTTTTGATTTTTGGCCTATGAACGCAACCACTGTGCGATGCTAAGTCCCGATATATAAATATCAATATAATGATCGTAAGGCGAACAGCTGACTCAAACTGACACTTGCATTGTTTATTTTTTTTTTATGAATCAAAGTTTCAAAATGCTTATTTGAGTCTTCTAGATCCACAAACGCATGATCCTTAACTAATTAAAAGATTTTCCCTCGTTCAAGTTTACAACAGGGCTCATAGAAAGTAATTGTATATACATTTTGATGTGCAACATGCAACAGTTTGGGAGTCACAGGCAAAAACAAAACCAAAAGAACAGCTGAATCCCCGTTAAGGTTGGCAGCACCATCCGGCGATAGTGATATACCGATGATAGGTTACTTTGGCTTTGAGAAAACCAAAATGGATAACTGCAGTATAGCTCGAGCATACAAATTAATCTGAAGTTAACTTATTCCAAGTTTAACTGGACATTGAGAAATTGGGCCTAAATGGCATTTTTTTCTTAATCCAGGCAGCAGTAGCGCAGTCACCGAAATTATGAAACGCATTGAATCACAAAATACCGTTCACGAGCTAAGCGTTTCCAGCATGAAACATGAAACGATGAAACGGAGCTGTTGAACACCGCTACTGACTATACTTAAATATTGAAACAAAGGGTATTTTTACTGTGTGCCGTTTTTACGTCTCAGCAACCAGCAAAACTTGTGGTTCGTTCTTTTGCATTTGCGCATTCTCGAGCTAGTCAAGTGCATAGAGAAAACAAAATTACGAAAATCTCGGCAAAGTTAGTTCAGGCAAAAATGAAACAAGTGACACGTATACAAAAACTTATGTATTTTTATACTTTGATACCGAAGGTCTCATAGTATATTGGTTTTGTGCAATGTCCGTCATGGTGTCTGTCCGTCTGTCCGTATGAACGCAACTTTTTTCGACACCCGTAAAGCTAGAGACTTGAAACTTTGCAAATATGTTTATCTATAGGCGAGACAGATAAAGTGTCAAGATTGGGTTGCCACGCCTACTAGGAGGCTGGGAAATCGATAAATTCGATAGCTGAAAACCGATAAAACAAATATTTCTCACATTCTTACAGCTAGAGTTACCAAATTTTGCACGCAGATAGCTAGTCATGTCCCTGAAAAAACTGCATCAAAATTTTGGATGCCACGCCCACTCCTTCCGCCCCCATCATCCCTGCTCCTTGAAATTGGAAACGCCCATAGTTTTCACATTTTTTGGGCTAGAGCCACCAAATTTTGTGTCAAGATAGATATTAGCGTTCCCCAAAAAAATGCATCAAAATTTTGGATGCCACGCCCCCTGATTCCGCCCCCATCCCCCCTTCATAAAGAAATTGGAAACGCCTATAGCTTTCGCATTTTTTGGGCTAGAGCCACCAAATTTTGTGTGAAGATAGATATTGACGTTCCCCAAAAAATGCATCAAAATTTTGGATGCCACGCCCCCTGATTCCGCCCCCATCCCCCCATCTACTTGAAATTGGAAACGCCTATAGGTTTCACATTTTTCGAGCTAGTGTCACCAAATTTGGTAGGAAGATATATGGTGACATCTACAAAAGATCTGCATCAAAATTTTGGATGCCACGCCCACCTAAGCCACCCGCCTTATAAACTCGGAATCGGCTATATCTTTAACAGCTTTTGAGCTAGAGCCACCAAACTTGGTAGGCAGATAGATAGTGACAGTTAAAAACATTTGATTCAAAAATTTTGATGCCACGCCTACCTCTGCCGCCCACCTTTTAAATTTGGGAGTTATGTTATCTTCCACAGTTTTTGAGCAAAAGTCACCAAATTTGGTAACATGATAGCTGGCGATGTTTACCACATGGGCCACTCCCTTCGCCCCTGCATTCCCCCTTATCAACCGTTATTTTACTGGTATCAAAGTATTCCGCAGTCGGTTGCGTTCGACTGCAACGTTTTTACTTGTTTACCGCTACTTTCTTTCCGCTGGCGCGCCCCCTGTCCAACAATCAGATAGGCAAAGCCAGCTGCACTGGCTGGCGCGCAGCAATTGTCAGTTAGCAAACGCACAGCGTTATTCTCTTTTCGTTAATCGGCATATTGGTTTTTGTATTTGGTTTGTTTTCCAACCAAGCAGTTTTCAAAAGAGAGAGATGTCGAGTCTAGAGATGTATTTCGTCTTTTGTAGCAGTAACAGTCGAGTCGTTTTGGCCATGTCTTTACGAATAATGTCTGGGGCACAGGGTATCTTCGTTTTGTATATACACACTTGCATATTTAAGAGCATAGAGGAGGAACAAAATTCCTAGGGGTGTACCAGAAATCTCTAGAGATTTTGGCTCGAGCAGATTTTTAAATCTCTGAAACAAAACCTTCGGTGTGCCAGAAGTTAGGGAGATTTCGTTTTTCGGTAAAAATTTTTCGGAGCAAATGGGTAAAACGAAAATGTCCAAAAAGAGTTGGTACCTTTCAAAAATGAAAATTGCCAAAAATGTATTTTATATTTTTGTCATTGTTTTCAAGGTTGGCCTCAGGGCATTAGTGTTATATTTAATAAATAGAAAAATAAAATAAGTGAAAACGTTGCAGTCGGACACAACCGACCGCGGATACCAGTAAAATTGATGGCTATAGCTTAAAAACTGTTAAAGATATAGCCGATTCCAATATTATAAAACGGGTGGCTTAGGTGGGTGTGGCATCCAAAATTTTGATGCAGATCTTTGATTGATGTTGCCTTCTGTCTTTCTACCGAATTTGGGGGCTCTAGCTCAAAAACTGTAAGAGATATCGAAGTTTCCGATTTTATATGGTGGGCGGCAGAGGTGGGCGTGGTATCAAAATTTTGAAGATCTTTTGTAGATGTCACTTTGGTTTTATCGGTTTTTAGTTATCGAATTCATAGATTTCCCAGCCTCCTAGTAGGCGTGGCACCCCAATCTTGACACTTTATCTGTCCTGCCTATAGACAAGCATAATTGCAAAGTTTCAAGTCTCTAGCTTTACGGGTGTCGATAAAAGTTGCGTTCATACGGACAGACGGACGGACGGACAAACAGACACCATGACGGACATTGCACAAAACCAACATACAGGCAAACCTCCTACAACGCGGTTTTCTATAACGCGTTTTCGCTCCAACGCGGTTCCCAAAATGCGGTAATTTTCTTGCAACGCGCCTCCTACAACGCCCTTTTTACTAATGCTACAACGAGGAAGTTGGGTTCCGAAAAATTGCCGCGATGTAAGAAATCGCGTTGTAGGAGATATGAGTTCCATACGAAAAATTTCCAAACTGAAAAATTTGATTTTGTTCGTATATATTTTCATACTAAATATATGTTTTTTTTTTATTTATTTATTGAGTCATAACAGCATATTATGTAATTTGATAACACTTCTGAAAAATCTAATAGTTTTTAGATTTTAACAAAATATAATAAAAAAAAGAGACGCGGTTTTTTCAATAGTTTGGCGACAATTTTAATGCGGTGGCTTCAGGCATACAACGACAAGTAAAAGTAGCTTAACATTAGGTAGTAAGCGTGAGCCACAGTCGGCTGCACGCAATGCAAATTGCCGACGGCAGATTGCCGATCGGCTTGCGGTTAACATCGCAAGAGTACTTCATTTTTCTCTTAATCTATCTTATGCTATGCTACTATGTATCTATCTAAATCTACTCCAACATTCCGGCCCCGTTGATGAGCTCCGGTCTTCAACAAACATCATTCGATAGGGATGGGCGCCAGCTTGTGCACCGGTCGTTTAATAACGCCGGCCGGCGTTCTTACTTCGGCCACCCGCACCTTGCCGTCCTCTCCAGCTATTGCGCGCGTTACGCGCCCGGTTATCCACCGTTGCGGAGGTGTGTTGTCCTCGTGCACTAGGACGACCGCCCCTTCGACCAGATTGGCCTTGCCTCTGCTCCACTGAGCTCGCTGCTGCAGGCTGAGCAGGTAGTCCCTGGACCACTTGCGCCAAAAGTGCAGTTTGAGCCCCAACAACTGTCGCCACCGCTTCAAATATGCGGGTACGGGCTTGTTGTTGGGCTCTTCGGGCGTTGATCCTTGCGGCAGCCCCAGCAAAGGCTGGCCGATGAGCAGGTGCCCTGGCGTTATAGCCTCTCCGTCGCTCGGATCGCTGGTGTCCGCCACGAGGGGCCTGGAATTGAGCAACGCTTCGACGTCCACCAGATGCGTGCTCAATTCGTCCGGCGTAAGGTTGGCGTTGCCTGCCCCTCGCACCAGCCTGTGTTTGGCAGCCTTTACTGCTGCTTCCCACAGCCCGCCGAAATGCGGTGCCCTCGGAGGGATAAACCTCCATTGCACAGCTCTCTCCGCTGCGCACTCCTGAAGCTTCTCCTTGCTGTGGAGAAACGCCACTTGCAACTCCCTCAGCACGTTGCTCACTCCCACGAAGTTCGTCGCGTTGTCGCTGTACATCGTCTCCGGCAGCCCTCGTCGTCCAACGAACCTTTTAAAAACATTCAAAAATGCATCAGTGGACAGATCAGTGACAAGCTCTAAATGAACTGCCTTTGAGGCGAAACAAACAAAAACGGCAACGTACATTTTTACGGGTGGTCTACCTCTAATTCTGTAGCTTACATAAAAAGGCCCACAGAAATCTACGCCAGATACTCTAAACGGCCGCCCTTCACGAAGGCGGTCTGCTGGCAAATTTCCCATTATTTGCCCCAACAACTTTGGTTTGTATCGAAAACAGTGTACGCAACTTCTCACAAGTGCAGTACACAAGCTTCGGGCATTGACCACCCAAACTTGCTGCCTCAACAATCCCACAAGAACCTTTGCACCTGCATGATCGTGCCTTAGGTGCAAATGCCTGACAAAAAGGCGGACAAGCTCAGAACTCTTAGGTAGTAACAGGGGGAACTTAGCGTCATACGAGATAGGGCCGTGCAGCAAACGCCCTCCTACTCGAATCAACTTGAATTTGATGCCATTTTCCTCAACTTCGTGGATGAAAGGACTCAATGACTGCAGCATTGGAACTAATACTGCCGATTTTTTCAACAATTTATATTCATCGGTATATGTTGTGCTTTGTACGACTGCGATCAGCTTTAAGAATGCAATTCTTCTTTCTGACGCAGACACAATTAGCGCATCACCTTTAAGCTGCTTGAAACAAAATCGAAGTACGTAAGCCATTATACGGACCAGCTTAGAAAATTTTGATTGACGGTTTATCAGTTGCACGATGCAATTAGATTCAGCGTCAGATACCCCTAGTGCACAGACAATTGCACTTTTCTTGTCTTCAGAAGTTTTAACTTCTGACGCTATCTCGAACTGATGAAGTTGAGGCCATCGATCATTTTCTGCCATTAGAAAACTTGGTCCATTAAACCATAAGGAACTCACAATTTCATTAATATCGGTTCCCCTTGACACCAAGTCTGCTGGATTATCATCCGTTGGAACGTGACGCCACACGACTCCAGTTGACAATTCTTGGACTTCTGCGACTCGATTCGCGACAAATGTACCCAACGTACCCGAATCACGCTCCAACCAATACAACGTGACTTGCGAATCTGACCAGAAATTCACGCTTTCTATCGTGAATTTGGTCATTGTGCTTGACACTTGTTGCCAAAGTTTGGCCAGTAATAGTGCTGCAAAAAGCTCTAGCCGGGGTATTGTTTTCACATGTAGCGGAGCTACCCTAGACTTTGCCGTGAGCAAGGATACGCGAACGTCTTCGTTGTTGCATGTTCGTACGTATATGCAACAACCATAGGCGTGACTGGACGCGTCAGCAAAGCCGTGAATTTGAACCCGTTGGTACCAAGTCAAACACACGTAACGGGGAATTGAAATTTTGTGCAAATCCCGCAACGTAGTGGTAAACTTATTCCATGCAGTGTGTAAACTCATAGGAATAGCCTCATCCCAATCTACCTTTAGCCTCCATAAGTCCTGTAGCAACATTTTTGCCTTAGTGACAATTGGACATAATAGGCCAAGAGGGTCAAACAAACGAGAGGCTATTGACAAAATGTTACGTTTTGTTGGTTTCAGGGAGGCAAAACTATCCACGTCAAGATGGTATTTAAACACATCCTCTTGAGGTGCCCAACGCATTCCAAGCGTCTTAACTGAGCTTTGCTCATCAATTTTTATACTGATTTCCTCAGTTTCACCAGACCGAGCCTGGCAATTGGAAGCCCACTTGGCCAATGGAAATCCTCCAGCGAGCAATATGTCACGAACCTGGCTGCAAATGGTGTCCAGTTCCTTTAAACTGTCTGCACCTGCCAGCATATCGTCAACATAAAAACAATTTCGAATCACTTCCGCACCAATGGGATGTGATTGTGCGTATATATTTGCCAATTCAAACAAACAACGTACAGCCAGAAAGGGTGCTGACGCTGTACCATATGTAACAGTATTCAATCTGTATGCCTGTACGCTTTGTGAAGTGTTTTCTCTCCACAAGACAAGTTGGAAGTCTCTATCTTCCTCAGAAACATTAATCTGCCTGTACATTTTTGAAATGTCGGCAGTTACGGCATATTTGTTCAACCGAAAGTTGACCAATGTTGAATACAACTCCCTCTGAATAGTGGGCCCCACCATTAGTGTTTCATTAAGCGAAACTGCTGTTGATGTTTTGCTGGAAGCATCAAAAACAACACGAAGTTTGGTTGAGGTACTCTCAGGTCTCAGAACGCATTGATGAGGAATATAATAATGCTGTTCGAGAGGAGCAGACTTCAGAACGGACATATGTCCCAAATCCAAATACTCTTTCATGAAGTCATGATACATATTTCTAAGTGTGTCATCCCGTGACAATTTGCGCTCAAGTTGCAAAAAACGCCTTTCAGCAGTTTGAAAGGACAGGCCAAGAACTTTAGGACCGGTCTTAAAAGGAAGTTTTACTTGAAAGCGACCGGAAGATAGCCGTTGTACAGTTTTTTTAAAATACAACTCACAGGCCTGTTGTTCAGCTGTTTGGCGAACAGCCTTCGACTCAATTGGACATTGATCCAATTCCCAAAAACGATTTACTAAGGAGTCGAGAGAACAACTATACACTTGAGCTACCGAACTATTACTAAACTGTTGCCGAGGCGCCTGTCCAGTACATTTGCCCGCAACAATCCAGCCGAGCAATGTTTTTTGCATAATAGGCAGCTCGGAATGCAGTTTTATTTGCCCAACGCACAATAACCCATAGAACAGCTCAGCTCCCAATAAAACATCCACCTTAGCTGGTTTATAAAACTCGGGGTCTGCCAACTTAATATTTTTTGGGATTTTCCAGTTCGATGTGGAAAGAGACTGTCCAGGCTGAGATGTGGAAATTGACTTTAATACCCAACACTCAGCGGCAAAAGTGTGGGAATTCAAACGAGATTGAATTGATGCACAAACCTTATGTTTGCTATCCGTTGTTGCACCACCTACCATTGCAATAGCGAGGGAAGTTGGCTCACGTTTAAGCCGAAGCCTCTGTGCCATACTCTCAGATATCAAATTTATCTGTGAGCCACTATCGAGCAAAGCTCTTGCCGGATGCAACTGTCCGAATCTATCTTTAATATTTACTATAGCAGTAGCAAGAACGACTTGATCTGCATTAAGCACGTGACCCACGTATGCCTCCGAAGTTGAGGCTTGAAGTGCCGCTGCTTCACCTTGCACTGGTGCACTATACCTATGAAGCAGAGAATGGTGCGGCTTAGAACACACTCGACACTTCGACGCCTTGCAAGTCGAAACTGTATGCCCCACGGTCAAGCAATTGAGACACATTTTTTGAGTTTTAACGTACTCAAAACGTTGCATAACGGAAATGGCACTAAATGACGGACAAGAATATATATTGTGGTCTGCAGACTTGCAATAAGTACATGCAGACGACGCCTTATGCCCTGCATTAGCACAGGCAAAGGAAGATTTGTGTTGAGGTTTTCTCACCTCAGTACGCAACTTTGATTTGTCACGAGTTGACTCTTCTGCTGCCAAGTACTGGTACCTCCTATTCAGCTGTTTAGCACATTCTTCCCAAGACGGCAGCTTATCGTAGTCAAGCTGCTCCTCAAAACGAGACTTGGTCATATGGTCTACCTTTGCCATGACCATATGAATAATCATTGCATTCGCAATGTCTCTGTCGTCACCCAAAGACGACAGCGATGAATATATCGCAGACACTGTATCTATCATCGACCTTAAACTCGATGCAGATGGCTTGGTCATGCTTGGCAAATCGAATAACTGAGCAACAGTATCGAAGAATATTAGACATTTATTGTCATAAACCGAAGTTAGACTGGCTAGGGCCTTAGGGTAGTTACAATCTGTCATTTGATATGGTTTCACTACGCCCAATGCTTCATCTGACAAACACGACACTAAATGATTAAATTTTTCTACGTTTGTCAAAGAAGCATCGTCATCAACGAGACTTTGGAAAAGGCACATAAAATTTTTGTACTCCGAGTGTTTGCCACTATATTTTGGCAAACGCATTTTCGGCAGCTGAGATCGCTGGCTCGAATTCATTGAGCAGTCATTTTGCGTATGTGTGTCGGCCCTTGGCTTGGCTGCATTCATAAACAATGCTTTTGTTACGACACACAAATCCTCTAACGGCCCTCTACTTTCATTGCTTGGACTCAAAAGGTCCAACTCTGCCTGTAGATTCATAGCCTTTTCAATATACCCCTCTAAAAGTTCTAAGCGACAAGCTAGTTCTGTTTTATCAGATGAAATTTGCTTAAGCTTCAATGCTGTTTGCATGCGAGCAATATCAGCACTGACCTTGTCAAATCTTTGTTGACATAATGCCAGCTTGGTTAGCTTAGCTGCTGTTGGCTTTTCGGACTCAGACATGATTAAACTGACGAAAAAACTATTTATGAACACGCACTCAAAAGTTCAACTAACTTTGTGAGCTACCCTCGCACACGCACCGCAACTATGTAACGAAACGCTAAGCTTGCTTACTAAACACACACACGCACTCTGCGCAATGTGTGATCAAACAAACGAAAAAACGGTCCAAGCGACCGAAAATAAGCAAGTGAAACGTTTGCTGCAGCCACTTTGTAGGCAACAGCTATAAAATGCGGGGTGCGGGGGTTTTAAAGAGCAAGAGAGAGAGATTTGGCGCGAGCGCAAGCACAACAACGAATGTATTACACAGACGATCAAGCCAAGCTTGCCAAACGGGGATGAAAAGAACAAGCGAGAAAATTTGGCGCGAGCGCACGCACACACAAACTAATATATTGAACCGATGCAAGCACAGAGCGAAAAAAGGTTAACGAACGCACTAACAATCAGCTGTTAACGCCCAAAAAAAACTTTAACAAGAGTTGTGTGTATGTGCAAGTGCAAGCATATGTCTGTATGTATGTACGTATATTTGTACGTAGCGGTTAAGTAGAAAGAGCGAAAACCGCAAGAAACTGCGACACTTTGCAAATGCACAAACACACGAATAATATAAAATGCAATAAATAGACCACCGTTTGTAAATGAAATTGAAACATATATTTTGTATTTTTATTTATTTATTATCAAATATATGTTGCCGTTTTGTTAGGTTAAATTTAAGTAAAGGTTAGTGCACGAATATACGTATGTATGTATGTATGTTTGTTAAAATAATTTGGCGAAATTATTTATGTACGTATTACTTTACTTGTTATGCACATAAATTTGTGCTTTTGGCCAATGAAATCAAAAAATAAGGTGCCAGAAATTGAGCTGTTTTCTATGTGTATGACCGAATGTACATACACACGCACATATATCACAAGTAGTTTGATGTTTTTTGTCGACCGCAGCGACACAACGAAATTTGTTATTGAAGCTCAATTTTTGGCACAGAATACCTGCAGACTTTCTAGCGAATCAATAGAAAGTGATCTCCTGTTGGTTTTCTCCATTGGCACTTCAAATTTGGCAGCGTCCAAGATGGCGAAAGTCCAAAAGGGCAAATCCAGCAAATCCAAAATCCAAAGTAGCGAAATTCGTGGATTATCACACGCGAAGCCTAAGCCACCACCGCGAAAACAAACAAAGTATATTGAAGAAAAAAAACCGATGTCCCTGCTCGGGCGCCAATGAAAAATCTAATAGTTTCTAGATTTTAACAAAATATAATAAAAAAAGAGACGCGGTTTTTTCAATAGTTTGGCGACAATTTTAATGCGGTGGCTTCAGGCATACAACGACAAGTAAAAGTAGCTTAACATTAGGTAGTAAGCGTGAGCCACAGTCGGCTGCACGCAATGCAAATTGCCGACGGCAGATTGCCGATCGGCTTGCGGTTAACATCGCAAGAGTACTTCATTTTTCTCTTAATCTATCTTATGCTATGCTACTATGTATCTATCTAAATCTACTCCAACAACTTCATTTATTTTATCAAAACTAAACAAAACAAAAATAATGTTTGAATGGGAAGAGAGGGAGAGCGATGTAACGAAGTTTATATAGGTACGACCCATGATGCAAAGACCTAAAGCGGGTAATTCACGTGCAGCATGCTGCGCGCACTCGCGTGTACGTGTGAATTTAAGCAAAGCATCTCCCATGACAGCAGGCTCTTTGCTTAGATAAGCTTTGATAAAGTGCGTGAGAGGGAGGTAGGCATATAAAGCATTTGGTTTTGCATGCAGAGCGCACGCAAAGATAAGAGCATGAGCGTAAAAAGACAACAACAAACCAGGGGTGTCCACAGCGTACCCATTGACCCGTCGTGAAGTTAACGTTTGACACAGACACAAGCCGACGCCAACCGAACACCGGCCGAAGTCAGTGTTGGGAGTGTAAAAATGAGCTCAGTCGAAAGCGCGCTGTCAACAAAGCAGGTTGTTTTGCATTTGCGAAATTATGATACACGCAGAAAAAAAACAAGTAAAAACGTTTCAGTCGGACGCAACCGACTGCGGAATACTTTGATACCAGTAAAAGAACGGATGGTAAGGAGTCTGCTTGCAAAGGAGTGGGCTGGGTGGTAAACATCGCCAGCTATCATTTATCAAATTTGGTGACTTTAGCTCAAAAACTGTAGAAGATAACTTAACTTCCAAATGTTAAATTTCGGCGGCAGAGGTGGGTGTGGCATCCAAATTTTTGAATCAATTGTTTTTAACTGTCAGCATTTATCTTCCTACCAAGTTTCGTGGCTCTAGCTCAGAAAACTGTTAAAGAAAGAGCCGATTCCAATTTTATAAGGCGGGTGGCTTGGGTGGGCGTGGCATCCAAAATGTTGATGCATATCTTTGGTAGATGTTGCCTTCCATCTTTCTAACGAATTTGGTGACTCTAGTTAATAAAATGTGGAAGATACCATACACGCATAACCGCTTTAACAACGGCGGGGGGTGGGGGGCAGAAGGTGTGGGCGTGGCATCCAAATTTTTGATGGAGTTTGATGGTAAACATCACTACCTATCTTGACACAAAATTTTGTGGCTCTAGCTCAAAAAATGTTAAAACTGTAGGCGTTTTCAATTTCAAGGAGAAGCGGGGATGGGGGCGGAATCAGGGGGCGTGGCATCCAAAATTTTGATACATATTTTTGGGGAACGTCTTTACCTATATTGACACAAAAAATGTGAAAGCTATAGGCGTTTCCAATTTCAAGAAGGGGGGGATGGGCGCGGAAGGAGTGGGCGTGGCATCCAAAATTTTGATGCAGTTTTTTTAGGGACGTGACTAGCTATCTGCGTGCAAAATTTGGTAAATCTAGCTGCAGGAATGTGAGAAATATATGGTTTTATCGGTTTTCAGTTATCGAATTTATCGATAACTAGGCGTGGCACACTGATATTAACACTTTATCTGTCGCGCCTATAGAAAAACATAATTCCAAAGTTTCAAGTCTCAAGATCTACGGGTGTCGAAAAAAGTTGCGTTCATACAGACGGACAGACGAACGGACACCATGACGGACATTGCACAAAACCAATATACTATGAGACCTTCGGTATCAAAGTATAATTATGATTTACTTATCGCCTTCGCGTACAGATGAAGGCATAAGTTCAGGGCACGTTATTCACAACTATTTTAAGCTTTAACGCACACACTAGCTAGCACCTAAGTTTGGGTAACCATGTATTTTTTTAGCTATATCATAATTTTTCATAGCGTGCAATAATAACGACACTTTTCGTTTGCGCAGTTTAAAGCACACCAATACACTGGCTCATGCCAGCCTCGCTCAAGTTGGACATGCCTGCAACAAACACACATGCTGCGAGCGTGATTTCAAATTATTTTTTATTCACGCTCGCAGGATAAGAGCGATGTGCGCGCTCCGATCAAGTTTTGAGCCGCCTCTTTGGGCTTTCAATCAAGAGCGGACTCACACGAACGACAACTACAGTCATATGTTGTGAATGTATTCGCTTGCTGCGCGCAGCATGCTGCACGTGAATTACCCGCTTAAAGGTGGCGCAATGCGCAGGTCCGTTATGTGTCGCCCTCACCGCTCTTAAAATCCCTATGGTAGAATGACAAACTGTGACGTCACAGTTTGCTTCGATTACAACAACCACAGTACTGAGAGAGCCACAGCTGATCGATTGCGCTCTCTATTTCTTGCGCATGCGAAATCGCGCACTTCTTTGCGCCACCTTGTGTTCTTTGCATCATGCTTTGCGACTGTCGATTGGTATCCAAAAAAAGAGAGCGTTCTCTCGGATGACACTACCTAGTATAATTGCATCATGCACTACCTTACATGGTGAAATAATAATAAGGTGTTCTATTCCGCTGTGGCGACTTACTTATATTACGAAGAGAGTAGTGAGCAAGAGAGACAGCTATGACTTCATATACCGCACTGCTTGTGTTTGTATTATTCTTAGCTGCAGAAAAATATTAAAAACAAAAACAAGAAAACATACACAAACTTAAAAGAAAATATAATAATTCGGTGTGTATTTGCATGGATAATGCTAAAAAACAAATCATAAGCAAACATTTTTCCGCAGCACGACTGCTCACCACCAAGCTGCAATGCATACTGACAAACACTAAGTACGTCCAAAGAGAGCAGGAACGCGGTATAGATGATACAATTATACCAGGTAGTGTCATCCGAGAGAGCGCTCTCTTATTTTTTGGATACCAATTGAAAGTCGCAAAGCATGATGCAAAGAACACAAGGTGGCGCAAAGAAGTGCTCGATTTCGCACACACTGATCATGAGCAGGCATGTCCAACTTGAGCGAGGCTAGCATGTGTCAGTGTATTGGTGTGTTTTACACTGCGCAGACGAGAAGTGTGGTTATTATTGCACGCTATGAAAAATTATGATATAGTTAAAATAATACATGGTTACCCCAACTTAGGTGTTAGCTAGTGTGTGCGTTAAAGCTTGAAAAAGTTGTGAATAACATGCCCTGAACTTATGCCTTCATTTGTACGCAAAGGCGATAAGTACATCATAATTTTTTTCTGCGTGTATCATAATTACGCAAATGCAAAATGCGACGCAAAGCGACATCAACCTGTTTGTTGACAGCGCGCTTGCGACTGAGCTAATTTTTACGCTCCCAACATTGACTTCGGCCGGTGTTCGGTTGGCGTCGGCTTGTGTCTGTGTGAAACGTTTAATTCACGAAGGGCAAATGGTCACGCTGCATGATTCAAAGATTTAAAGGTGGCGGAATGCTCAGGTCCGTTATGTGTCGTTCTCAAAATCACTACAAACTGTAACGTCACAGTTTGCTTTGTTTACGTTTTTGAGTCTCGCACTATAGTACGGTGCATGTTTTCCGAAATTAAATTTTGAAGTTGTGTGTGCCAATAAATTATAAAGCACATTTATGAATCAAAAAAGCTTGCCAATTTCTCCCCTGAAATGCATTTTTTGTGACAAATAAATATAACAAAATCCTACTTTAAGGTAACAAAATTGCATGGTTGAGCAGTGTACAGTTTGTTGTAAATTTAACTAATAAGTTATTGCAGCAAACCTTTTTTTTATTAGGTGGAAACTTTTGCAGTGTTTGTTAGGTGTGTGAATGTAACAGTAAGAAGAAGAATTTATTTTAAGGAAAGAATTTATTTTGTCGAAAATGTAAGTTAAATTAAGATTGCATTTAATTATTTGTTTGACATTTATTTTATTATTGGTCCATAGGGAAAAACACTGTTCACCTTTTGCACTTTTAAAATGTAAACAAAACCAGATTTGCCATTTACGATGTGCGTGGAACAGCTGTTCAAGCAAGCTGCCATAGCAGGGCTGTCAAGCAACATGAGTTACTCGGCGGGCAAAATATTAAATATTTGTTTTGTATAAGAACTACAAGAGATAAACCTAACATATTTTTATTTTACCATTTATTAAATATAACACTAATGCCATGAGGCCAACCTTGAAAACAATGACAAAAATAGCAAATACATTTTAGGCAATTTTCGTTTTTGAAAGGTAGCAACATTTTTGGCTATTTTCGTTTTACGTATATGTTCCGAAAAATTTTACCGAAAAATGAAATCTCCCTAACTTCTGGCACACCGACGGTTTTTTTTCAGAGATTTAAAAACCAGCTCGAGCCAAAATCTCTAGAGATTTCTGGCACACCCCGTAAGTAATGTATAGCTGGCTCCCTGAAGAAGGTTGAAAAAAAATGCCGAAACGCGTAGGAGAAAACTGATGGCAGAATAAAGAATAATAAAAAACAAGTAAAAACGTTGCAGTCGGACGCAACCGACTGCGGAATACTTTGATACCATTAAAACAACGGATGGTAAGGAGTCTGCTTGCAAAGGAGTGGGCCGGGCTATCATGTTACCAAATTTTATGACTTTACCTCAAAAACTGTGGAAGATGACTTAACTTCCAAATTTAAAAGGTGGGCGGCAGAGGTGGGCGTGGCATCCAAAATTTTGATGCAGATCTTTGGTCGATGTTGCCATCTATCGTTCTGCCGAATTTAGGGGCTCTAGCTTAAAAACTGTAACTTTGACTTTTTATACTTTGACTTTTTATACTTAAAGCACTAAGCACTCATACATAGAGGAGTCAAACGCAAAAAATCCAATAGCCTAATTGGTCCAATTTGCGAAGGAGACACCCGCATTCGGCTGCTGAAAGCAGCTGTGTATACGTCTGTATGTCAGCGACAAGATCGCCGTTAGGTGTATATGTGTATGTATGTATGTCTCTGTATGCTGTTTGCTCTGAGCGGCTGTATATTGTGGAAGGGGGATAGCAGCAGCAGAGTGCGAACAACAACAACAAATTATTTTTTTTTTGAACACTTAATTTAAAATCTGTCTTCCTTGGACAATTATTAAATTTCCTTAGAACTTGACATACATTTTTTTTTTTTTTTTTTTTTTTTTTAGCTGACGCTTAAAATTATGTGTGGTCCAGCGGGTGGTTTCTTTTCAGTCTTCTTATGGTAGTGCTGTTATCCAGCAGGCCAGAAGCTAGAATATTGACATGTTGGTTTAAGCGTGTGACGTACCTGAAGCTGCTGTCAGAAATTACTTCCGCAACCTACGGAACCTTGAGAACGCTGTGTATCGTGGCATTGTCATGGTATATATGTGCATTACCAACTATGCGCAGCGCTTTATTTTGAAAAATTTGTATGATTTGCCGGTTGCTTCGTTTGGCAGATCCCCACAGTTGAATACCGTACGTCCAAATTGGTTTAATAATTGCCTTATATACGAGCAACTTTGACCGAGTGCTGAGTCTACTTTTACGGCCAATAAGCCAGTCGAATTTCTTCAGCTTTTCATTGGCCTGCTTTCTTTTTTTAATTAGATGAGCCCTCCAAGTTAGCCTTCTGTCTAAAGTCATACCGAGATATTATGGCGTTGCTTAGTCCGGAATTAATATTCCTTCCAGGTATACAGCTGGGTAGTTACCTGGCCTTAGGGAAAATGTAGTGAATGAGGACTTGTCATTATTTACTGCAATGTTCCACCTTCTTTGCCAGTCATTAACTATATCCAGCTCAGTTTGCATAATTCGAGAGGCCTCCTCCGGTGTGTCAGCAGTGGCTACAAATGCAGTATCATCAGCGTAAGTGGCAACAAGTAGATCTGGGCTCAAAATCACTGGCAGGTCTGCTGTATATATGTTATATAGCAGCGGGCCCAGCACAGTGCCTTGGGAGACGCCAGCTCTGATGCTCTTGATTGCTGAGCTAGCATTACCACATTTCACTTGAAATTGCCTGTCACCCAAATATGACACAAGGAATGTGTAGTAGGGCTGCGGTAGGCTCCCCCTGATTTTAAAGAGTAGCCCAGGATGCCAAACACGGTCAAATGCTTGTTGCACGTCAAGCATTACTGCGCAGCAACATTTTTTGGCTTCAAATGCGTCCAAAATACGCTGGACGACTCTGTGGCATTGCTCCGGAGTTCCATGACGAAGCCAAACTGATGATCGGGAATCAAACTAGTATCTTCCAGTATTGGTAATACTCTACGCAAAAATATTCTCTCAAGTATTTTTGAGAGAGTCGCTAGCAGACTTATCGGGCGATAAGAAGAAAGAATGGCTTCAGGTTTGCCAGGCTTAGGTATCATAACTACCTGGGCTCGTTTCCATTGCGCTGGAAAGTGCCCAATCTGTAGGCATCTATTATAGATTTTGGTAATCGCCTCAATGCAGACTGGAGGAAGTAACTTTAGTGCTATTGCAGTGATACCATCATCGCCTGGCGTTTAGCTGTTTTTAAGCATCGCAATACATTCCACTGTCTCATCTTCCAGTACCGGGTTTATTTGGCTGCTGTCTTGAAGAGTACCAGCGGGTTGCTGCTCCGACTCCGTCTCCGTTATTTCAGCAGGTGTACATCTAATGCGAGGCGAGAAGACGCTCTCTTTGTGACGTGCAAACGCATTGGCCCTGTCAGCATCCCATCTGCACTAACTGCCGTCTGTGTTTTTTACTGGAGCATATCTTTTTATTGGCCTTTTAATTGATTTGGTGACTTGCCACAGATTGTGATGAGGCTCATTGGGTTCGAGCTTCTCCAGGAAGGCGTCGAAGGCCTCTCTCCTCAGGCTGATGAGCAACTCCTTTAGCGCCTTTGCAGCTCTGTTCAAGTCTGCCTTGTCTCTTGGGTTCCTTGTATTGAACCAGACGCGCCTAAGTCTGCGTTTTTCGTGAAGCAGGTCGGCAATCTGTGGGCTCCATAGGTGGATTTCCCTGTCTAGAATCCTAGGACGCTTGCGCTGACTTATTGTTGGTGCAGCATATGCTGCTGCGTCTTGAATGTTTTTAGTGAGCGCGTCAATGGCAGCCTCAACATCCTGGCCACTGTCCAAGGTTGGATTGGGGTTGGTGTCAGTAGATTTATATATGAGTCTCCTGGGCGCTGACCTCATCACGACTAAAGCATTTATGTACAGCATAACCGCGCTGTGGTCAGAGAAGAGGACCTCATCTGCCACAGTTTGTATCCTCCCTGGGTCGACACCACAGGAAATTGCAAAGTCCAAAACGTCTGTTAACCGGCACTGGCGTGCCAGTGGAGTGACAGTTAAGGTTTCTTGTCTGGATCTGCCTGTATAGCGCTTGTCCCTTGGGGTTGTTGGCTCTGGAGCCCCACCAAAAGTGTTTCGCGTTGAAGTCACCGCCGATGATGAATCTATTTCCCAGTTGGCTTATCAATTGAGAAAACTCCTCGTCCCTCACATTGTGTCTTGGTGGGCAATAGGCAGCAGCGATGGTGAGCTCTCCTAGCACGGTGTTGACTTTTATGAAAGCACATTGCACCCAGTCTTCCTGGATAGGTGGGAGCTCCGTGTACACCAAGTTGCTTCTTATCAGGTTGGCAGCTCCGCCTCGGGCTCTTCCGTTGGGATGGTTACAGTAAATGAGGTCATATCCATTTATAGAGAAATATGACCTTGACGAGAAATGCGTCTCGGAAATGAGAAGTATTTCAATTCGATTAGTTTTGCAATAGTGCTCAACCTCTGGCCTGCTTTTGCACAGGCCGTTCGCGTTCCAGATGGTGACTTTCAATTCTACTTGCATAGCTTTGTCATGACTGTGGCCAACATGTTTGTAATTTGGCTAAACATTTTGTCAAGCATACGTTCCATCATTGCCTCCATACGTGCAACTACTGTTCCTAAGTCATTTTCAGTCGTTGGGGCCGACTGATTAGTCAGATTCTCAATACCTCTAGCGGCGTTGGCATAGCTGACGTTGGGGCTAATATTTGGCGATGAGTTGCCCGTTGGTATAATGTTTGCCTGGCGCTGAGTCCTGGTTGATTTTGGTGCTGCCTGGTTTTTTGCCTTTTTATATGCTGGGCATCCCTTGTAAGAGGCCACATGATCACCTCCGCAGTGTAGGCAAAGTGCCGGGTCATCTTTGCCCTTGTGGCAAGTGTTGGATGCGTGGTCACTTCCGCATTTAACACAGCGCACATCAAGGCGGCAGTATCGTTATTGTACCAGGTCATTAAACTTGAGAGGGGGTTCAACGGTGACAACTGACTGGCAGATCCTCTTAATGTTGAATGCCTCTTTGTTGTTGCTGGCGGGCTCAAGATTTGCAAAGAAGATGTTGTACCGTTGGTTTTTTGCTTTATTGACCAGGTTATGGACATCCCTGGCTTCATGACCGTAGTTGTGCAGAGCTGCCTTAATATCTTCGACATCAGTGGAGAAGTGTAACCCCTTGATCACCACACGATATGGCCTTTCATCTCGAGGCTGAAAAGTTTGATATCTTTTTCCCGATTCATCCAGGTACTTCTTTAGCGCCGAGGAGCTTTCTTTGTTATTAGTCATAACCCTTATGTTATTGTCTCTGGTCGCCTTGTACGTGAAATCATTGCCCTCTCCAATAACCTGGGCAATGGTACTTACAAACATTTTGATGTTTGTCACATCCGGGATGAAGATTGGCGGGGGCTTAATTGTTCTGGCCTGGGGTGCCTGCTTAGGCTGTTGGACTGGGCTGTCGTCCTCAGAGGAGCTGCCTACATTCATGTGGTTGTCGACATCGTCTTCATCGTTAGAAAGTGCCGCAAATATGTTGTTGTTAAGCCTAGAACTTGCTGCAGAGCTGGTGCTGGGCCCATCTTGTCGACTAGTGCGAGTTCGCTTACGGGCAGGCTTCCTTCTAATTTCTCTAGGCTCGGTTCCTGAGCTGGAGTCGTCAGAATAAGACGCATTTGCCGTTATGTTGGCCTTCTTCGGCTTGCTTGATCCTTTTCCATTTCTGATGACTAGTGGCGGGGCTTGCCAGACCATCTTGATGCAGGGTGGTGTATCGGAGGAAGCAGGGGGAGTAGTTTCTGCGTGGGTCACAGACACCTCACTGCTGTCCGACTGTCCGGTATCAACCAGTATGCGATCCAGCTTCGTACTAAGCCAAGTTTTTGCCATTTCGGCAAAAACAAAAACAGAACGAGAGTGTTTTCTGTTGAAAAATTATTCAAGAATCAAATATATATATATATATATATTTTTTTAAATTTGAAGTTGACACGATGAATGCCTGATTCTGAATACAACAACACATGTGCATGTTTTCTGTATTTGGTGGCTCCGAGCTCAAATGAAGCAAAAATCATTAGGGCGAATGTATACCTAAATACACATATCTACTTATGTGTGTGTGTATGTGCGCATGCAAATTTTTCAGTTTTTGGTGGCTCTTAAGTGATTTGGGATTTCTAGCAACGCATATCCATGTGTGTGTGCATGTGTATGTTCGATACATAAGTATATATGTGTATTTAGGTATACAATTACCCTAATGATTTTTGCTTCATTTGAGCTCGGAGCTACCAAATACAGAAAACATGCACATGTGTTGTTGTTGTTCGCACTCTGCTGCTGCTATCCCCCTTCCACAATATACAGCCGCTCAGAGCAAACAGCATACATACAGAAACATACATACACACATATATACACCTAACGGCGATCTTGTCGCTGACATACAGACGTATACACAGCAAATTGCTGGCACTCCGTCTGTATCGAGTCAAAATTTGCGTTCGGCTCGCTGCTTTCAGCAGCCGAATGAGGGTGGCTCCTCCCCAAATTGGACCAATTAGGCTATTGGATTTTTTGCGTTTGACTCCTCTATGTATACCTACTTAATGCTGCTAACCTTCAAATCATGGCACTTTTTAGGCACAATGTCAGTAGCAAAACGGGTACTTTTTTTAGTATGGCATGACCAACCAAGAAGTTTCTCACCATGGAAAACTTTGTATTTGGTACTGTTCTCAAAAACCTTAAATATACTCAGGAGGAGCAGTGCGAGATTGGATCCGATCGATATTGAAAACTATGAGTACCCCTCAGCGTCTACCGTCAAAATTTTCTGATGAAAAAGCACTGGCGCTATTTGTAGATGTTGGACATACCAAGTACACATGGAACTTGTCAAAGAGAGCCGCTAAAGGGCAAAACGCCGATATACATATATCCATGCTACGATAAACTGCGTTGTGCGAAAAAAAAATGCTATCCTAGTGTCATCACGGTCACTGATCATTTCGCTGAAGTACCATTACAAAGCTTAGTGGACCATACGATTGCTAGGATTATTGAAGCACACCCAGAAAGTTTTCAAAACCACATTGAAAATAATAATAACACCCAATTAACTGCTGCCTACAAATGGGGTTGTGATGGCAGCAGCGGCCATTCTACTTACAGGCAAAAATTTGATGAGTTCGATGGAGACATGATAGATCAGTATTTATTTTTAATTTGTATGGTACCATTGATAGTGCAGAGAGGACCGACAGTTTTATGGAACAACAATCGGCCTTCTTCTACCCGATATTGTCGACCAATTAAATTACTTTGCGAGAAAGAATCGGCCGACTTGACTCGCTGAGAAATTGAACATTTGTGAGTACCTTAAGAATTGATCACCAATTACATATGACCATGCTTGATGGCAAAACGTTACCCATTTCATGGGTTCGGGGTATAACAAGCGATTTGGCAGGTGGTGTCGAGTACCGTGCCGCGATGGTGAATTCTCGAGCGATCGAACAGAACTGACTAGCTGCCGAATTGCAGCAGCAGCTTGCACTCAGCTAAAGGCCAAGGCAGGCCATAGAAAATACATGACAAAAAGAACCACGATGAGCATATGCAAACATCAGTTATTAGTGTTACGTTAATTTGCTCTTATGCTGCGCAGAGCATAATCGATTAAAGAAACTTAAAACTATGAGATACACTGCATTTGTTGTTGTTTGGCGTAACCCGTTCTCCCCCCGTTGGAAGACACGGGCTTTCAACAACATCCTCTTTCGGGAGCGCACACAATTTGCGCACAGCTCTCCTTATAATTCCAGTCGACGTCTTGAGAACAGCTACTCTAGAAACGCCGTCAGCACCAGCAACAAGCTCGACCACACGAGCCAGTGGCCATTTGAGGGGTGGCAAGTTTTCATCATTTACCAGGACGACATTATTAATGAGGACGCTCGGCTGGAGTGTTCTCCATTTGGACCGCTGCTGAAGAAGCGTTAAATATTCTTCACGCCAACGACTCCAGAAGATTTGCTGATAGCACGCTATACGCTGCCAGCGATCTAAGCGGCCAACGTTCAGCGCGGTAACATCAGACTCCGGATATAATGCGAGTGGCGCAGTGCCAAGGAAATGCGCAGGACTAAGCACATCCAGATCTGCAGGGTGCTCTGAAAGTGGAAAAAGAGGTCGAGAATCTATTATTGCGCCAATATGGCAGATGAGAGTGCGCAGATCATCCAGAGCAAAAGTGAGGGTCCGACCGACCGATAAAAATGGTATTTTGCTGTCTTCACCGCCGCCTCCCAAGGTCCACCGAAGTGCGGGGAACGAGGTGTGATGAATTCCCATTCGATTTCATCAGCGACACAAAACTCTCGGACTGAGTTGATGTGCTTCTCGCTGAGGAAGAGCCGATTGAGTTCAGCTAGGTCATTCTTGGCTCCCACGAAGTTTGTCGCATTGTCCGACCATATGCGAACAGGTTTACATCTGGTTAGAATGAACCACTTGAGACAAATCAGGAACCAGTTCGAGATGCACTGCCTTTGTTGCGAAACAGACAAATACTGAGATGTAGCATTTTACTGGTCCTTTGTTACGAATTTCGCTCTTGTAATATAACGGTACACAATAGTCCACTCCAGTGGCAGCGAAAGGATGCGAGCCACTTACACGATCCCGGGGAAGATCCGCCATGATTGTCTCAGCCAGTAACGGCTCGAAAGCACATGATGCATTTGCTAGTCACGCTGGAGACAGTCTTGCGGCCACCAATAGGCCAATAGTGGAGCCGGATGTGAGCAAGCAGAGAACGAGGTCCAGCATGCTGCTGACGCCTGTGAAAGTGCATGATGATTGCGCGTGTGACTCGGAAGTATGATAGGATGCTGAGCATCGAAATCCAGGCTCGAGTGCTTTAGACGACCACCAACACGAAGAAGTCCAAACTCATCCAAGAATGGTGTAAGCGAGGCAATAGAGCTAGATGATTTGATCGTCCGTCCGCATTGAAGAGCCCTATAATCATCGCTCTGATCCGCCATCTGGATGCTACGCAATAGTAATTGGCTGCCTTTGTGTATGCACTCTACTGTGAGACTGGGATGTCTGATGCGAAATTTCGAAATTTATATATGTAACCGAAGACACGACGAAGGTTATGAAAGCAATTTACAAACTTGCATCCTATGCTGACATCAGAGCATCTAGAAATACCAACTAGCGCCTTTCGCCGCAGCTCAGGAAGCGTCCGGCCCGCATGAAAAGCGAAGCGGCACGTTCATGCAGGAACGCGCGCATGAAAAGCGAAGCGGCGCTGGATTCCTAAGCGCACTCAGATACAATTTAAATTAAACTATTTTCGGGTATAATTTTATCTAAAACATAAATATGGTAAATAATAAATAATAAAAAAATACAAAAATTTAAGATTCGATTATAATCCAATAATTATTGTTCATATTAATTTTGATGAAATTTTCATTTTAACATCTCGGATACCTGAAAAACCAAGTATGGCACTTATGATTTTAATACACTCGCATGCGTCTACTAAAAATGTTAGAATTATAATTTAAATTATTAAAATTGCTAGAAAGATTAAAATTAGTTTATATCAAAACTCACCGAATACGAAATATGATAGCCTGCGCCGGGATTCGAACCTGCACCTCCCGTTTACGTAGCGGATGCCTTCACCATTGCGCTGTTGCCGAACATATTTCGTATGCAAATAGATTTGACTTAAAACGAACGAAAAACTCCTGCTCTTTGACTTGAAGTGTTAGAATGAAATATAACTGTTATTTTCTCTCCTTTGCTCTCTTGAACGCGCTCTCACTTAATTTCTCTCTCCGAAATGCTGTCTTGCCTTGACTACTGCGGCCTTCGCTGCAGCCTTCGCTGAAACCTTCACTGCAAACTCAGGTCTGATTGAAACCTGCATGCATTCAGATTTGAATTGGGGCCGATCGCTCCAAGTCGAACTGCAGGGGGTAGGTATACATTCGCCCTAATGATTTTTGCTTCATTTGAGCTCGGAGCCACCAAATACAGAAAACATGCACATGTGTTGTTGTTGTTCGCACTCTGCTGCTGCTATCCCCCTTCCACAATATACAGCCGCTCAGAGCAAACAGCATACAGAGACATACATACATACACATATACACCTAACGGCGATCTTGTCGCTGACATACAGACGTATACACAGCTGTTTTCAGCAGCCGAATGCGGGTGTCTCCTCCGCAAATTGGACCAATTAGGCTATTGGATTTTTTGCGTTTGACTCCTCTATGTATGAGTGCTTAGTGCTTTCAGTATAAAAAGTCAAAGTATAAAAAGTCAAAGTTAAAATTTTGACCTTAAATGCATCAACACTTTTCATAATTGGTCTAGCTTGTAAACTGCATTCTTGTTATACTTTGATACCGAAGGTCTCATAGTATATTGGTTTTGTGCAATGTCCGTCATTGTGTCCGTCTGTCCGTCTGTATGAACGCAACTTTTTTCGACACCCGAAAAGCTAGAGACTTGAAACTTTGCAATTATGTTTATCTATAGACGGTACAGATAAAGTGCTAAGATCGGGGTGCCACGCCTACAAGGAGGCTGGGAAATCGATAAATTCGATAACTAAAAACCGATAAAACAAATATTTCTCACATTCTTACAGCTAGAATTACCAAATTTTGCACGAAGATAGCTAGCCACCTCCCTGAAAAAACTGCATCAAAATTGTGGATGCCACGCCCACTCCTTCCGCCCCCATCCTCTCTGCTCCTTGAAATTGGAAACGCCTAGAGTTTTCACATTTTTTTGGGCTAGAGCCACCAAATTTTGTGTCAAGATAGATATTGACGTTCCCCAAAATTATGCATCAAATTTTTGGATGATACGTCCCCTGATTCCGCCACCATCACCCCCATCTCCTTGAAATTGGAAACGCCTATAGTTTTCACATGTTTTGAGCTGGAGCCACCAAATTTTGAATGCCACGCCCACACTTTCCGGCGGGGGGCGGAAGGTGTGGGCGTGGCATCCACATTTTTTATGCAGTTTTTTGGAAAACTTCACTACCTATCTTGACACTAAATTTGGTGGCTCTGGCTAAAAAAATGTGAAAACTATAGGCGTTTCCAATTTTAAGGAGAAGGGGGGATGGGGCGGAATCAGTGGGCGTGGCATCTAAAATTGTTATGCATTTTTTTGGGGAACGTCAATATCTATTTTGACAAAAAATTTGGTGGCTCTAGCCCAACATATGTGAAAACTATAGGCGTTTCCAATTTCAAGGAGCAGGGAGGATGGGGGCCGAAGGAGTGTGCGTGGCATCCAAAATTTTGATGCAGTTTTTTCAGGGACATGCCTAGCTATCTGCTTGCAAATTTTGGTAGTTCTATCTGTAAGAATGTGAGAAATATTTGGTTTTATCGGTTTTAAGTTATCGAATTTATCGATTTCCCAGCCTCCTTGTAGGCGTGGCACATATCTGTACCGTCTATAGATAAACATAATTGCAAAGTTTCAAGTCTCTAGCTTTACGGGTGTCGAAAAAAGTTGCGTTCATACGGACAGACAGACGGACAGACACCATGACGGACATTGCACAAAACCAATATACTATGAGACCTTCGGTATCAAAGTATAAAAAGCACATGTGGCTTGCGAAAAAATGCATGAAGCGTGCTAGACAAAGACGAAAGATAGAGAACGACTAATTTGTATGTGTATAATTAGTGTAAAGAAAAGAGAGGAAGTGTAGTGTCCGACTTTTTTTTCTTTTTTACATATATTTGTTAAATTTTTTTTTTATATTTGTTGAATTTTCACTTTATTAAAGCGTGTACATACATGAACTATGAAAAGATCTTTAATTATTTTCTTTTTGTTGTTGTTTAATTATTGTTATATTTTAGGCGTTTGTAGTTTAAATCAAAATAATTTTTTCAACTAAATCTCGACTTTAGACGGATTGTTCCTATGGCAGCTACATAATAAAGTATCCAGATTTTCAATAAGCTCGCCCTGGTTACATAAATCTGTTTTTAATGAAGAACTATAAGGTTGCGTTGCAATATAATGGAAAACAAAGCAGTTTTCCATACAAACACTTGATTTCAGACCGATCGTTCATATGACAGCTATATGATATGGTGGTCCGATCCTGCTGATTTTTAGCTCAACTTGAAGTATTTTTGGCCGCCCTCCCCATACAACAGGAACCAGTGTGCGATGGTTTGAAGTCCACGCGCCACCCAATATATGCAGGGGTACCTCAAGGCAGCGTTCGTGGTCCCACACTGTACACGTTGTTTACTGCTGACATTCCCTCATAAAGCGTGATAACTTAATCGCGACCCACGCAGATGACACTGCAGGTGCTCTGACATATAAAATGCAACGGAAGCTCTACAGGAGTACGTTTGCAGCTTTGAGAGGTGGGCGCTGCAGTGGAATATTGGCATGAGCGGCAGCAAGTGCGCATGCATAACGTTTGCCACTAGGCCGTTATCATGTGAAGGCATTGTGATGATGGGCTCCATTGGGTGTCATTCTAGAATCTAGACAAAGGACTAAATTTTTTGGAGGCATACCACAATGGTGCAAAGATCAGTGCTTACTAAAGCTGGCAAGATGGCGTGGCTCCTTGCTCCAAGGAATAAGCTATCCCTCACAAGCAAGGTGGCTATCTACAAGTCAATATTAAGTCCCATATGGAGAAAAATTTATGGCACAGCTGCGAAGTGCAATCTTCACAAAATAAGAATTGCGCAGTCAAAGATCATCCGAAAAATGTGCAATGCCACATGGTACATGTGAACGAACAAGAGATATTGAAAGAGACTTGGAAATTCCCAAGATTGGAGATGTTTTACAGAAACTTTCACAGAAATATGTGGAACGGCTGGCTGTTCACCAAATTCTCTGGCTAGACGCCTTACAGCACAGCCTAGACGAAGACGGCTGAAAAGACTGCACCCGCTGACTCTCTGCTCGAGATCCATAGTTTTAATAAAATAGTAACACATCGCGTTTCAAACCAACCTCGAGCTGGTTTTAGGTGTGCCAGAGCCCTGTTCGAGATGGTTTTGAAATCTCAACTAATTTGGCCAGAGATGAATAACAAGTGTTACTTTTTCGAAAGGTAATTTTAAGCTTACATACATACATACAATTGAATTCAATAAATTTTTTAATTCATTATTTTTGATATTAATAAATCTATAACAAATCTCTAAAACAATTTGCCGTTCTGTGTAAGCGTGCAAAACCGTCCCTAACAAAGGAGGTGCCACCTTGTTTGGTTAACAATAACTATTATTCGGTGTATTTAATAGGTAAATTTTAAAGACTCTTTTTTGTGACAAATAAACATAAAAAAAAATCGTACTTTAAGGTAACAAAAATGCATGGTTGAGCAGTAAACAGTTTGTTGTAAATTAAACTAAGTTATTGCAGCAAACCTTTTTTTTTGAGGTGGAAACTTTTGCGGTGTTTGTTAGGTGTGTAAATCCCACAGTAAGAAGAATAATTGAATTTATGGAAAATCATTGAGCCGCCAAAATGTAAGTTAAATTAAAATTTTATTTTATTATTTGTTTTACATTATTTTATTATTGGTCCAAAGGGGAAAACACTGTTCACCTTTTGCACTTTTAAAATGTAAACAAAACCAGATTTGCCATTATCGAAATACGTAGAACAGCTGTTCAAGCAAGCTGTCATAGAGGGCTGTCAAGCAACATGAGTTACTTGGAGGTCAAAATATTAAATATTTGTTTTGTATAAGAACTACAAGAGATAAGACCTAACAAATTTTTATTTTACCATTTATTAAATATAACCCTAGTGCCATGAGGCCAACCTTGAAAACAATGACAAAAATTGCAAATAAATTTAAGGCAAATTTCATTTTTGAAAGGAAGCAAATCTTTTTGGCCATTTTCGTTTTACGTATTTGCTCCGAAAAATTTTACCGAAAAATAAAATGTCCCTAACTTCTGGCACACCAAAGGTTTTGTTTCAGAGATTTGAAAATTTGCTCGAGCCAAAATCTCTAGAGATTTCTGGTACACCCCTGATAAGCTTTATATTTTAATGTTACTTTGTCAACTGAATGTACATACATGCATAGATTTTTTTTCGTGAATTTGTGGTCGAGCTGTGAGCTTCATGCCGGGCGCACACAGCCATACAAGCATTTTGCACACAGGCTGTTTTTGTTTTTGTGAGCTCGTTTGCGATCAGACCCTAAGCTCCTGCGCCAGTCTGACGCTAATTACAAAAAATAATTCCGGCGGCTGTAAAAAACCACTGAGCATATAATAACATAGAGACCTTAAATCGACTGTAAACTTATTGCCGTCAAAATGTTGAACATCAGCTCCAGGAAGAAGAAGAGTCGTAAAGTTAACAGACAGAGCTGGCCGCGCAGCAAAGTGACGTCATTCTATTGCGTGCTTTGCTGTAAGCAACAGAACGGACTTGTTCTGGAGCTTATGTCGCCTCCCGCCAGTTCACTTTGAAGTCAGTTCCAAAACTCCACTAGTTCTCAACTTGTTATTTTGCAAATAGTTCTCAACTAGCTAGTTTGCAACTAGTTCTCAACTAGTTATTTTGCAACTAGTTCTAGAACTGATTCTAAGTAATGCGACGCGGAGTAACTTGTAAAACGTTTTTTCTAAACAAGGAATGCGAAGTAAGCTAAGCTAAGGTTCGTTTAAGATTAACATTTACTACAATCTTAATGTAACTGGCAATAGCTCAACAGCTAAGGCACCCGCCGCATTATCGAAAGATCGCAAGTTCAAATCCCCGTCACGGTAAGTGTGAAAAAAATGTGTAATGGTTTTTTCTCTAATTTCTAAAATTTCTAAAACGCATTGGAACATCAGATATTGCCAATGTTTGGGGGGTATGGTTTAGGCGAAAAAAAGCATATTTTTGTGATTTTTTTGCGGCGACAAGAATAATATTATTTTACTAACATTAATTACATATTATTCTACAACTTTTAAAGTAAGTCAGACAAAATGTTCATTGAAAAATATTGAAAAACTATCATTTCCACGTTTGAAACGCTGTAACTTCGTTGGTTTTGGTCGAATTGACTTAAAATGTTACACAATGTTCTCGACATATTGTACATACAGAAAAAAAAACAAAAATATTAAAAAACAAAAATTTTAAAACTATAAAGTACATGGTAAGGAAAATTTGTAATTGCCTTCAAAGAGATTAACAAAATTAGATTTAGGAATGTTCTGCTAATTATCGAATTGAAACATGTTAGATTTCAGAATACACACCAGCGACCGTAATCATTATAAGTTATATTATAAAAGTAACAAGTTAATGATTAAATTTTAATTTTTTGGTTTTTTCTTAATGTTATCATTATTTTTGAGTAATTTTATAAAACATAACCATAATCACAATAATCATTATTAATAATATTATTAAAATCGCTCAACATAAAACTCAACAGTGATGGACGGGCTATGATTATGGTCTAAGTTTTATAAAATTACTCAAAAATAATGATTATCATTTGAAAAACGTAAAAATCAAAAATTTAAAAATCATGGCGGAAATGCAAAGATTGGAAAAATAAGTATATATATAAGTATATATAAGTATATATATATAAATAAGAAAAAAATTTCATTGAAAAATATTGAAAAACAAGCCGGTGACGGTGAATCTCCAGAGGCGCCTTTGCGGTGAACTTGTTACCAGATCATCAGAAACCAAAATATGGATATGCATTTTAAAGGAGATGAATTTCCCGAGGTAATCACAAAGAGTTTTTTATTTTTATACCCCGAACCCATGAAATGGGTAAAAGGGCTATAATGGTTTTGTGTAAAAGTATGTAACAGGCAGAAGGAAGCATCTCCGACCCTATAAAGTATATACATATATTTTTGATCAGCATCAACAGCCGAGTCGATAATGTCATGTCCGTCAGTCCGTCCGTCTGTCGGTTGAGAAACACCAGAGATATCGAAGATTAAAGTTTAGTCACAGATGCATATAGACAATTAATTATTTACGCGATAAGTATAGGATTCGGGGTATCTCCTAGTTAGGAAATCTCGACTAGAGCCTTCTTACTTGTTTTTTTTGAAATTTGTTACAGCATTTTGAAGTGAAAAACGCGGTTTTAGCTTAAAAATCGCGGTTAATTTGTTATTAAAAAATTGGCAAAAAATTTATTAAAAAAAAAAAAAAAAAAATTGTTCGTGATTATGTGAAGAATTTATGTTTAAATGTTCAAAAGGATCGGCTCTGTAGATTATGAGTAATAATGTTCACGAACTTCAAAAATTACATTTTCGGGAACATCGATTTTTATGCTACGCGCTGGGCGCTTCTAAACTATCATTTCCACGTTTGAAACGCTGTTACTTCGTTGGTTTTGGTCGAATTGACTTAAAATGTTACACAATGTTCTCGACATATTGTACATTCAGAAAAAACAAACAAAAATATTAGAAAACAAAAATTTTAAAACTAGAAGTAATAATAATAACAATGTTAGGATCAGTAGTGCTCCGCCTGTTGCATCCACTTTAGTAGCAACAAACTAACACAGTTGATTACCTCCCTCTTACTGGGTTATCAGAATGTATGAGGACTTTGTAGTAAACTTAGTACTTTGTACCTTGTGAGGTTGCGAATAATAATAGAATTTTATGTTATGTTAATTGTAGTTATTTGAGAGCATACATGTTAAAATACCAGCGTATGTTAAAGCTTATCATCAACACATGCATTTGTTTGTATGTGTATTGGTTTGGCTTTGACGCTAGAGCTTTATCTCTTGCAAGCTGAGCTTGCATGTGCCCGTCAAATTGTACTCAAAATGCAGCGAGAGAAAGCTTGCACTCATTAAGCCCATGCGCATAAGCTTTCGCTCGAAAGCCCTTGAATTTTTAGGCCTGACGCACTTGCGCTCTGAGCATTAGAGGGATTCTTGCTGAAGCGGTGGTCAGAAGCGGTTGTGGGAGTGCGTGCGGTTTATTTTATTACCGGCTTCACACAACATGTTATACGCTTGACCCAAAATCTAATCTGAAGACATCCGAGACATCCGGATGCCTTTTCTCGCAATATTACCGCCAATGTGACATGGAAGACCAGCTCTACACGACGCAGTGTTTATTTTCTGGAATTTTGATGATTTCGCTGCATTTTCGACCGTGCGCGTGTGTCAAAGTTAGTGTTGATGTGTGAGGTGCAATGTGCGTGTGTGTGTGCTAAGAGTAATGTCCATGATGTGCACATTACGTCGCAAGTAATCACGCCTGGCTGTGCACTTGATATATGCCGAATTATTGAAGCCCCAAAAGTGAATTTGAAGCACACACCGACTACCGTATACTCTGTCATTGCACAAATTTACTGCACAACCACCACTCTCAGCATTGGTCACCCGCATCACTGTACACTTTGACCACGGTACGATATTTCGCCTTTCTGCACTTCCTTTTGATGCCATCTGGAAGATCGTCATCGTTTTTATCTGGTTTGCTCCGAGTAGTGCAAACACGACATAACCACATTTAAGACCTATGGATCTACATACGTATGGACCAGGCAAACCCCAACCCTATCGCAAAGTTATTTTGAAGACATCAATGGATCAAACATCTCAGCGAGCTATATCGTTCAAAATTTGTATTTAATATTAAGATTTGATTTGTTGAGTACGATACTTTTAAAATTTTAATTATATCTTCCAGTTGAGCGCTTTATTTCGAATTGTTGCATATATACCTTTTGATTATCATCACCTACAGTTCATCTACGTCGACAGGCCTGCTGACAGCGATGGATTTAATACAAATAATGAGGTTGTAAGTACGGCATAGCCGATACGTAGTCGCATCAAGTTATGCAATACTATTCAATAAAGCGCCCAGCCCAGCCCAAAGAGTATTTTGTACTAAAACTGTTAACTTTTAGTATCGTAAAGTAATATATGCATACCATTAACGTAAATTATATAGATTAAAGAATCTTTTGAATTATGAATTTGGATTATGAATTGTTATATCGAACATCAATTTGAATTAATTATATTATACTTTATAGAAATGAATTAATTTCTTTCTTTTAAAGGCACCTTAGGTTTACAGCATCGCAGGCATGTTAAGGGTAGGATCAAGTAATATTTTCGATTGACTCCTACAGGTTGGGTGGGTAAAGATGGAGAACAATACCATCTCAGTTTTCCAAATATAGATAGGATATTATACATATTGGTTCTGTTTCATTTTCTCTGGTTTCCAATCCCTCGGTTGTCGTTTCTGTCTACATTATTATACTGTAACACCGTTTGTCTAGGCAGCACAAGACCCACGCCACTTTTCCCTGAGCAAGGCCGCACAAAATAGTAGACAGAGTGTGCAAGCCGAAACAGACTTTGTAAGTGTACGTTACAACCTTAATAGTCATTATTTTCCCTTTCATGTCGTTGCCTTCACCGAAACGTGGTTAAGACAAGACATACTTAATTCTGAAGTATTATCTAACAGATTCTGTATCTATAGAAAGAACCGCCCTCTGCGCCGTGGTGGTGGGGTGCTTATTGCTGTTGATGTGGACTTTTCCACTGAGACAGTAATATTAAGTGGCTCTATAGATATTGAGTTTGTTGCTGTAAAGTTAAATATTAACGGTGTCGGAATTTATATTTCTTGTTTCTATATACCACCTTTATCTGACAGCTCTGTTTATAATGAACATATGTCAGCAATCAAAGTATCTTCTATGCTTTCTGATCGTGATATTTTTGTAGTTCTTGGCGATTTTAATATTGCTGATGCTACTTGGATTTCAAGTCCGGACTCAAGCGTGTTGACCCCTATGGTGCAGACTGATTTTCTGGTTGGTTTATTTGAAATGTTATTGGGTCAGATCAATGGCATTCCAAATTCTCTTGGCAAAATGCTTGGTTTGGTATTTGTTTCGAATCCATCTACTCTATCTGTGTCAAGATCCCTTCCCATATCCACTCCCGAAGACTTATACCACCCGACGTTGGAGGTGTTGATCACTTTGTCTGCCTGTGCCGTACGCCAGTGTAGTGAACCATTAAGACGGGTACGTCAATTTCGAAAAACCAATTTTGTAAAACTTACCCGGCTCTTAGCACTGGTTGACTGATCGTCCCTCTATGGTTCTGAGGACTTGGATACGGCAATCAGTATTTTTTATAGAACCTTAGACAATTTATTCGACATGTGTGTCCCTTTTGGTAGGCCAAGTAGGAAAAACAAAACTGCGTGGTTTACACGAGAGTAGACTGCCCTTAAAAATCGAAAATCTAAGCTTTATAAGAGTTTCAGAAAATCTGGCTCTTCTGTTCATTACTCATCATACTTGATTGCGCGTTCCAGTTTTTCAGTCATGTATAATTCATGTTTTAAAAATTACCTAAGTCGGTGCAGACTACAGTTTCAGCTAAATCCTAAGAGGTTCTATGACTTCGTTAATGCGAAGCGAAAGTCATCAACACTTCCATCTAATTTATCTTTTGAAAACAAGTCGGCCAATTCGGATCAGGCCATTGCCGATTTATTTGCCGAATTTTTTCAAACAACATACAGTTCAATTGATAATCAGGTTGATCTGCCTTACCCGTATCAGGTTGATGCCTCTAATTGCATTTTTGAACCAAGTATCACGGAGTGTTCATTACTACGTGATCTACAGGGTATTAAGCCTGTATTTTTCCCGGGACCTGACGGCGTACCAAGCTGTGTGCTTAAGTACTGTGCTGATGGTCTCTTAAAGCCTTTGCATAAACTGTTGAGTTTGTCTATTGAGAAATGTTCATTTCCTAATATCTGGAAAGAATCATTTATTATTCCGCTCCATAAAAAAGGAGACAAGTCTAATGTTCAAAATTATCGGGGTATATCCAAATTGTCTGCTATACCAAAAATGTTTGAGAAATTGATAACTTCTCAATTACAACATTTTTGCAGATCTTTAATTTCACCGTGCCAGCATGAATTCATGAAACAAAGATCTACTACCATTAACCTGTTAAAATTTACTTCACTAGTTGTTAATGGTTTTTAAAATAAAATAAAATACCTAAGTCGGTGCTGACTACAGTTTCAGCAAGATCCTAAGAGGTTCTATGACTTCGTTAATGCGAAGCGAAAGTCATCAACACTTCCATCTAATTTATCTTTTGAAAACAAGTCGGCCAATTCGGATCAGGCCATTGCCGATTTATTTGCCGAATTTTTTCAAACAACATACAGTTCAATTGATAATCAGGTTGATCTGCCTTACCCGTATCAGGTTGATGCCTCTAATTGCATTTTTGAACCAAGTATTACGGAGTGGTCATTACTACGTGATCTACAGGGTAATAAGCCTGTATTTTTCCCGGGACCTGACGGCGTACCAAGCTGTGTGCTTAAGTACTGTGCTGATGGTCTCTTAAAGCCTTTGCATAAATTGTTGAGTTTGTCTATTCCGCTCCATAAAAAAGGAGACAAGACTAATGTTCAAAATTATCGGGGTATATCCAAATTGTCTGCTATTCCAAAAATGTTTGAGAAATTAATAACTTCTCAATTACAACATTTTTGCAGATCTTTAATTTCACCGTGCCAGCATGGATTCATGAAACAAAGATCTACTACAACTAACCTGTTAGAATTTACTTCACTAGTTGTTAATGGTTTTCAAAAAAAAATGCAAACGGATGTTATTTACACTGATTTCAGCAAGGCATTTGACTCGGTTAATCACTACCTTTAACTTCATAAGCTTCAGCTGTTAGGTTTTCCAAGCAATCTTATTCGGTGGATAAGGGAACATTTAACTCATAGAACACAGAGAGTCAGTTTTAATGACGCTGTCTCTAAGGTGGTTCATGTCACTCCGGTGTTCCGCAAGGAAGTCACCTTGGACCTTTATTATTTACACTTTTCATCAATGATCTTCCATCTGTTATTGACCAATCTCGAGTGCTGATGTATGCTGACGATGTAAAATTATGCATGTCGGGTACTGCTCTGTTGTCTGCTCAAAAACTACAAACTGATTTAGATAATTTTTAAAAGTGGTGTCGTGTTAACTTACTAAATCTTAATTGCAACAAATGTAAAGTCATGTCTTTTTATAGATGCCTTCCTTTTTCAAATATATATTTTCTTGATGGAAGCCCACTCGATCGCATTGAATGGGTTGATGACTTAGGTATCCTTTTTGATCCGAAACTTAAATTTCACAAGCATATCTCTTCAGTTGCAAATCGAGCCTCTAGTACCTTGGGGTTCAATAAGCGCTGGTCGAAAGAATTTGACGATCCCTACATAACCAAAACACTTTGTTCTTGAATATGGATCTTGTATCTGGTATCCCAAATACAGGATTCACCAGGATAGAATAGAATCAGTACAAAAACAATTCTTGCTCTTTGCCCTTAGGAGATTTAACTGGGATACTAACATTAACCTACCTTCCTACCACAGTAGACTTTTACTAATAAATATTCCTTCTCTTTCTGATCGCAGAACAATGCTAGGTGTAGTCTTTTTACATAAACTAATAAATGGTGAAATTGATTCCTCCAAATTAATCAGCCAAATTAGTTTTGCTGTTCCGATCAGAAGGACAAGGAATTTTCTTCCCATTGCTCTTCAAGCTTGTCACTCTAACTATGCTATTCATAACCCTTTTCGGATTTTATGTTCAAACTATAACGAATTTTCCCACTTAATAAACGGTGCCACTTCTAGTAGTTCTCTTAAAAAGTTGGTCTTATGTAATTTGTCTACGTCTTCGCGATCTAAGTAACCGTACGATATGCGGTGTGCCCCTCGGTCGGTTGGGCGGGAGGTTGGTTGCTCTTTGCTTGGGTCCACGCGTTAACAAGCCGGTGCTTGGTATCGTTGGGCCACTTGAATGTACTGTCTTTTTTTAGTACATCTACGTCCAATAAAAAAGTACGTAGTAAAGAAAATTTTTAATTGCCTTCAAAGAGATTAACAAAATTAGATTTTGGAATGATTTGCTACTTATCGAATTGAAACATGTTAGGTTTCAGCATACACACCAGTGACCGTAATCATTATAAGTTTTATTATAAAAGTTACAAGTTAATGATTGAATTTTAATTTTTTGGTTTTTTCGTAATGTTATCATTTTTTTGAGTAATTTCATAAAACATAACCATAATCATTACATATGATAAAAGTAAATAAAAAATCACAATAATCATTATTAATAATATTATTTAAATCGCTCAACACAAAACTCAACAATGATGGATGATGATTATGGTCTAAGTTTTATAAAATTACTCAAAAATAATGATTATCATTAATGAAAAACGTAAAAATCAAAAATTTAAAAATCATGGCGGAAATGCAATGATTGGAAAAATAAGTATATATTGGTGCTTTTTTAAATTAAAAAATAAATAGATATTCATTATTTACGGTCCCTGAGTTAAACGACTTATTCAATATGTTAACTCACGTAGATTCTTTTGTTTTCTATTGCACCAAGTGAAGCAAGAGACTTACCTATAAAGAAAAAGAAAGAGACATAAAATGTTATCAAGTAAGGGTTTCAACGTAAAAGTACATTCTTTTTTTGTGAAATTTATAAAAAATGTGGATTGAGCAAATTTATTTAAACCTTTTGTACATTATAAACTATACTTTAAGCAATTAACAAATTTTTTGGTGGCCACCTTAATGTAAAAACAAGTAAAAACGTTGCAGTCGGACGCAACCGACTGCGGAATACTTTGATACCAGTAAAAGAACGGATATAAACATCGCCAGCTATCATGTTATCAAATTTGGTGACTAGCTCAAAAACCTTATTTTAAAATTTAAAATGTGGGCGGCAGAGGTAAGCGTGGCATCCAAATTTTTTGAATCAAATGTTTTTAACTGTCACCATTTACCTTCCTACCAAGTTTGGTGGCTTTAGCTCAAAAGCTGTTAAAGATATAGCCAATTACGATTTTATAAGGCTTGGGTGGGCGTGGCATCCAAAATGTTGATGAAGATCTTTGGTAGATGTTGCCTTCTATTTTTCTACCGAATTTGGGGGCTCTAGCTTAAAAACTGTAAGAGATATCGAAATTTCCGATTTTAAATGGTGGGCGCCAGATGTGGGCGTGGCATCCAAATTTTTGATGCAGCTCTTTTATAGATGTCACCATATATCTTCCTACCAAATTTGGTGACTCTAGATCAAAAAATGTGGAAGATACACGCATAACCGTTTTAGCAATGGCGGGGGGTGGGGGGCGGAAGGTGTGGACGTGGCATCCAAAATTTGTATGCAGTTTTTTCAGGGATATGCCAAGATATCTGCGTGCAAATTTTGGTAGTTCTATCTGTAAGAATGTGAGAAATATTTGGATATATCGGTTTTTAGTTATCGAATTTATCGATTTCCCAGCCTCCTAGTGGGCGTGGCACCCCGATCTTAACACTTTATCTGTACCGTTTATATATAAACATAATTGCAAAGTTTCAAGTTTTTAGCTTTAGCGGACAGACAGACGGACAGACACCATGACGGACATTGCACAAAACCAATATACTATGATACTTTCAGTATCAAAGTATAACAAGTAAGAAGGCTCTAGTCGAGATTTCCTGACTGAAAGTAAAATTTTTGATATCTCTGGTATTTATCATCCGATATCGATGATTTTCGATTCTCACAGATTTTCATTATTTTGTATTCAGTTTCTAAAACACAATTCACATTTTCCAAATTCAAGGTTTTAATGTTATCGATCACATGTGTGTATCAGAAGTGGAAAGAGTTATCGACAATCGGGAGCAAACTTGTTCAGCCTAGGACTTAGATGAGCTTATGTACAAAATCTGAAGTCTCTAGCTCTTATGGTCTCTAAAATGGATGCGTTCATACATACGGACAGACGGACGGACAGACAGACAGACAGACTCGGCTGTTGATGCTGCTCAAGAATTTATATACTTATATACCTTTTGACTGGTACATACTTTTGCAGCAAGCAATTAGAAGATTGTTTTGATCAGAAACCCCTTTACGAGTCTAATTCGAGTCATTTTGATGCTTACAAAACGATTAATCGCTTGTGCGATTAAGGCGCGACTCAAAAGCGACTCGCTTGCATGCTCGAAATATAACGAAATCAAAAATTTAGCATGCAGGTGATTGAAATATGCTTTGTATCATTAATATAACTTATAGGCAATTATACCATGTAAGGCAACAACGCCTGATGGTCGTGCTGCCTAAGACGCCGTTCAAGCCGAAAGTCCCCGGCTCAAACCCTCGTTGGGTGAAACGAAGGTAAGTACAAATTACGTAATTTATAATAAGCATTCACATTAACATTAAACGTTAACATTAACATTAATATTAACACAATTGTAAAACATAAGAGGGTACTGTTAAACACAATTTTTATAAATATCAATTAGGCTTAAAATAAAACAAGTGAAAACGTTGCAGTCGGACGCAACCGACTGCGGAATACTTTGATACCAGTAAAAGAACGGATGGTAAGAAGTCTGCTTGCAAAGGAGTGGGCCGGGTGGTAAACATCGCCAGCTATCATGTTACCAAATTTGGTGACATTAGCTCAAAAGCTGTGGAAGATAACTTAACTTCCAAATTTAAAAGGTGGGCGGCAGAGGTAAGCGTGGCCTCCAAATTTTTGAATCAAATGTTTTTAACTGTCACCATTTATCTTCCTACCAAGTTTGGTGACTCTAGGTCAAAAACTGTTAAAGATATAGCCGATTCCGATTTTATAAGGCTGGTGGCTTGGGTGGGAGTGGCATCCAAAATTTTGATGCAGATCTTTGGTAGATGTTGCCTTCTATCTTTCTACCGAATTTAGGGGCTCTAGCTTAAAAACTGTAAGAGATATCGAAATTTCGGATATTAAATGGTGGGCGGCAGAGGTGGGCGTGGCATCCAAATTTTTGATGCAGATCTTTTGTAGATGTCACAATATATCTTCCTACCAAATTTGGTGACTCTATTTCAAAAAATGTGGAAGAAAAACGCATAGCCGTTTTAACAACGGCGGAGGGCGTAAGGTGTGGGCGTGGCATCCAAATGTTTAATGCAGTTTTTTGGAAAATTTCACTACCTATCTTGACACAAAGTTTGGTAGCTCAAAAAATGTCAAAACTCTAGGCGTTTCCAATTTCTTGGAGAAGGGGGGATGGAGGCGGAATCAGGGGGCGTGGCATCCAAAATGTTGATGCATTTTTTTTTGGGAAACGTCAGTACCTATCTTGACACAAAATTTGGTGGCTCTAGCCCAAAAAATGTGAAAACTATAGGCGTTTCCAATTTCAAGGAGCAGGGAGGATGGGGGCAGAAGGAGTGGGCGTGGCATCCAACATTTTGATGCAGTTTTTTCAGGAACGTGACTAGCTATCTTCGAGCAAAATTTGGTAGCTCTAGCTTCAGGAATGTGAAAAATATATGGTTTTATGGGTTTTTAGTTATCGAATTTATCGAATTCCCAGCCTCCTAGTAGGCGTGGAACCCCAATTTTGACACTTTATCTGACTAGCCCATAGACAAACGTAATTGCAAAGTTTCAAGTCTCTAGCTTTACAGGTGTCGAAAAAAATTGCGTTCATACGGACGGACGGACGGACAGACGGACAGACAAACACCATGACGGACATTGCACAAATCCAATATACTATAAGACCTTGGGTATCAAGGTATAAAAAGAATGTTAATCTGATATTAAAAATAATAAAAGAAAAAATTGTTTTTATTTTTAACAAGCTATCAATAATACGACTTGAAAAAGACTCGCTTTTGATTCGAAATACGAATCGAAAATGAGTCAAAACTGCGGTCACAAGCGACCCCTCAAGAAGGGTCGCGTTCGGGAACCGTTTTCTTCCGAAGAGAGTATATTTTTCGATCAGAAAATGAGCTCATATTTGTTTATTTTAATCAAATTGACGACTCGAAAAAGTCTCGCTTGTGACACCAAATGCTTGCTGGGATACCCTTTTGAGCCATTTCATGGGTTCCCTGGTATAAAAGGCTGTGCGAAAGTAAGCATTCAAATTTTTAAATTAAAGTAAATTTAAATAAAATTTTAAGATTTAAAAATATTGGCAGAAATATGAATTTGAATTTTGCTTTTACTTAAAACAGCTGTTCTCTTAGTGTGACCGTTTTCGGTTATGCTTAATATTATAATATATATAAAAGAGTTTGTCCTGATTGTCTACATTGCCACAGCCTAAACGAAAAGAGCTAGAAGGCTGAAATTTTCACAATATATTCCATGCAGGTAGTAAGTGAGCACTAAGAAAGGATTTTTATTTTGGACAACTCCTTCGAGGACATGACTCATTCCACTGCTGGCGCCTGATTGTCGCACAAGCTGAGGGTTTGATCGCGAGCGAGTTTACAAAAACAAAACAAATGCGCAGTGAAGCCTTCGCGTCGCACAAGCTAAGTCATAACAAAAAGGTACACTTGCAAAAAAGAAACGGATTTTCGCTTCTTAATTAATAAAAGCATACACAAATAAGTAATCTACCATTTGCCATTGTTTCGATATAATTTTAGAGCTGACATTTGTAACTTTGGTTAGTGTTGCAAATGCACATATTTAAGTACATACGTATGTAAGTACATTGTTGTACATATATATTAACAAATGCAAGTGCAAATATAAATGCATGCAAAAGAGAAACGGATTTCCGCTTCTTAATGAATAAAAGCATACACAAATAAGTGATCTACCATTTGCCATTGTTTTGATATAATTTTAGAGCTGACATTTGTAACTTTGGTTAGAGTTGCAAATGCACATATGTATGTAAGTATATACATATGTAAGTACATTGTTGTACATATATATTAACAAATGCAAGTGCAAATATAAATGCATGCATACATTGTTGACTTCTGAATTCAGTGCGTGCGAAGAATTTAGCGTTACTAAGCTTTTTGTTTGAATACAGAGCGCGCGCATACATAAGAGAGTGATCCGAAATGGGCAGAAACAAAGGCGCATGATCGGAGCGAGATTTAAAAATAGTTTGTCATCCAGCGCCGAACATGAATCGCGATGCACGCGTGTTGACGTTTCAAGCCGCCTCTTTGGGTTTGGGACCAACAGCGCGCCTCACACGTATGACGCAGACATGCATAGATTCGATCAATTCTATGAATGTATTCATTATGCAGGTGTACCTATGTCGACTGTCACCACAGCACGAGAATGAGCGAGTCTAAAAACAAGTAAGAGAGCTTAAGTCGAGAAATCCCGACTAAAAGATACCCTGAGCCCGTGTACTAAAATGACTTGCAGCAGTGCAGTTTTTCTTGACTTAACTTTAATTTAAAATTTCTCCAGTGTTTCTTAACCGATTTGGACCAAATTTTCACAGAAGTTATAAAGTTATCCACTGTTTCAACTTATATTTTTAGATTTTCTAACTTCGAGATTTTTTCGTAATCGATTGCATGTGTATATAAACCAGAATAGTTATCGATAGTTTGATCTGCCTATGGCTTAGGAGAAGTTATGTTCAGAATTTGAAGTCTATAGGTATTATAGTCTTTGACATCGACGCGTTCATACATACGGAAGGACGGACGGACAGACGGACAAGGCTATATCGACTCGGCTGTTGATGCTGACCAAGAATACATATACTTTATGGGATCGGAGATGCTTCCTTCTGCCTGTTACATACTTTTGCACAAAACAATTAAACCCTTTTTTACCCATTTCATGGGTTCAGGGAATAAAAATAATGTAATATTTTACGCATCGATTGCTTGCCAAACAAAGTTTTCTTATATTTTGTAGCCACAGTAAGGATAACAGAGAGAAGAACAAAGAAGAAGAAATGTAACGGCAATGCAAGCAGCATACACAGCTGAGCGAATCTATGCATGACTGCAACTTACGTGTGAGTCGCGCTGTATGTAAGAGCTCGGTGGCTGTTTCTTAGAGGAATAACTGTAATGCTCTTTCCCACTTTATGCTTTTACACACAATGGTAAAGCAATTGGTTATGCATTTTAGTTTATATTTAATGTGAACAAAGAAAGTTGATTTTTGAATCAGTGAGGGTGTTCAACAGTTCCGTTTCATCGTTTCATAAGCACATAGAAGCATCAAAAAGATTTCAGGTTAATCAGGAAAAGCGAATATTAAATACTTTGCTATAATAAGTTGTTAGATAATTTCTAATTTATTTATTTCATATCTATCTACTATTGCTAAAATTTATATAAACTATCGGCGCAGCGAAGCAAGCAGGACACTAACTAGTAATATATAAAAGCTGCGATTATATGTATTAAACAATACCATACTTTCCGTCAATCTGGCCAGATCTTTGGGCGAAGTCATTAGCTATATACCCACCAATTTTCGTTACTGTAGCTTAAAAGCTGTGGACGATTTAAGCATATTGGTTTTTCGGGTGGGCGTGGTATCTAAAGTTTTGATGCAGATCTTTGGGAGAAGTCACTAGCTACCAAAAAATATTGTCTTCGTGCTGTTTAAATGTGGGAAATATATGTGTTCTGCCGATTTGCACCTCGAGGTGTATTGACTTGTTGTCCGTTTCCCAGGTCCCCAGTGAGCGTGTCGCCACTATATTGACACTTTGACGCAGACATGGACCATGATATGTATTTACAAAGGTTCATGATTTTAGTTTTAAGAGTGTCAAAGAAATGAGCGCTCATATTTACACATGGAAATTACACTAAACTAATATACTCTTTACCTTCCTTATCAGAGAAAAATTTAACAAGTAAGAAGGCTCTAATCTAGATTTCCCGACTAGGAGATACCCTGCACCCCATACTTAACGCGTACAGTCATTGTATGTATGCATCTGTGGCCAAACTTGAATCTTCAATATCTCTGGTGTTTCTTAGCCGATTTGGACGAAATTTTCAGAAAAGTTCTATCGTTACCCATTATTTCAACCCCATTTTTACATTTTCCAAACTGGAGATTTTTTTGTAATCATGTGTATGCTGTTGTTGCGCGACAACTAAAAATGTTTGTTGTTGATGATGTTGGTTTTGCGGCTGCTGATGTAGTAATTGTTGATGCTGGTAATGTTGTTGATAGTTTTGCGCTTGCAATTGCCAATTTTGCATTGCACATGTATGGTACACATACATTCAAAGGTGTCTGTACTTGTGTATACGTACATGCGTTTGATTAGTGAAGGCAAGAAAATAACTTTCTTTTATTTTCAACGGCGGAGCAGCACGTATAAAAGGATTAGTACGCAAAACACTTCAAATAAATAACCTAATACAATATTTAAGCACAATTTAAGAAAAACAAAATATCCGAATTAAAATTATTCAATTATATATTGCTTTTTTTTTTATTGTCAATATAGTCGCACTTAACGAGAAACCAACTATGTATACAAACACTTATATTTTGTTTTACTTTTCTAGTTTTGTTTAACAATTTATTGTTTGGTTTTGCTCGCACTTTTTGGTTGTTTTTTTTTTTATACTTTGATACTGAAAGTATCATCATTAAGCAGGTAAACATAGAGGAGTCAAATCGCGTTTTCCCAACTGCCGAAAAAATGCGTTGCGGAGGAGCCACCAGCATTCGGCTGCTGAAAGCAGCGAACCGATCGCAAATTTTACAGACCATTTGCGTAGCTAAAAAAGTGCAAGTCATGTATGCGCCGGCGCTTAACTCGGTACAGACGGAGTGCCAGCAATTTGCTGTGTATACGTCTGTATGTCAGCGACAAGATCGCCGTTAGGTGTATATGTGTATGTATGTATGTCTCTGTATTCTGTTTGCTCTGAGCGGCTGTATATTGTGGAAGGGGGATAGCAGCAGCAGAGTGCGAACAACAACAACACATACGCTTGTTTCTGTATTTGGTGGCTCCGAGCTCAAATGAAGCAAAAATCATTAGGGCGAATGTTTTCAGAGAAACTGTTTTAACTAGAGTCAACAAATTTGGAAGGAAGATAGATGGCAACATCTACCAAAGAAATGCATCAAAATTTTGGATGCCACGCCCACCCAAGCCACCCGTCTTATAAAATGGGAATCGGCTATATCTTTAACAGTTTTTGAGCTAGAGCCGCCAAACTTGGTAGGAAGATAGATAGTGGCATTTAATAAGATTTGATTTAATAATTTGGATGCCACACCCACCTCTGCCGCCCACCTTTTAAATTTGGAAGTTATGTTATCTTCCGCAGGCGATGTTCCCCAATCGGCCCTCTCCTGAAGCCCCTGCATTCCCCCTTTGCAAACAGAACTTACAATCCGTTCTTTTACTGGTATCAAAGTATTCCGCAGTCGGTTGCGTCCGACTGCAACGTTTTCACTTGTTCTTTCTAAAATATGTTATTTTTGTTGCTTTTTTGTGTATTTTCTTATTTTAAGTGTAAAATGAGAACGAAAATGTTGCGTACGCAAGCTTAATTTTTCAAATTTTAAAATGAACTCAAGGTACGGCGAATTATACGCAACCATGTGTACTTAGTTTCTGACAATCCTGTCAGCAAACACACAAAAACACACACACACATGAAAAGCAAGTAAAAAGGCTCTAGTCGAGATTTCCCGACTAGGAGATACCGCTAACCCTATACTTAGCGCGCACAGTCATTGTCTTTATGCATCTGTGACTGAACTTCACACTTCAATAACTTTGGTGTTTCTCAACCGATTTCGATGAAAAAGTTCTATCGTTATTCATTATTTCAACCCCCATTTTTACATTTTTCAAATTCGAGATTTTTTTGTAATCGATTACATGTGTATATCGGAAACTAGAATAGTTATCGATAATTTGAAACAAACTTGTTCCGCTCATGGTATAGGAGAACTTATATTCAAAATCTGAAGTCTCTAGCTCTTGTAGTCTCTGAGATCGACACGTTCATACAGACGGACGGACAGACGGACAGATGGACATGGCTATATCGACTCGGCTGTTGATGCTGATCAAGAATATATATACTTTATGGGGTCGGAGATGCTTCCTTCTGCCTGTTACATACTTTTGCACAAAGCCATTATACCCCTTTTACCCATTTTATGGGTTAGGGGTATAAAAAGGCAGGCTCCATCACCAATTATGGAAATACCTGAATGCGGCACCAAAACACCACTAATATCTAAAGTTTCAATAGAGATGTTATAATTTGGCTGTGAGTCAATTGATATCACTGTAAAAGCATCTAAGCAGCAAGTAGGCAAATCAACCCCTATACAAAGGTGTTCGAGATTATATATTTTCTGGCAAAGGGCTCGATATAGAAAAACAAATACAATTACATGTATGTACATTGTACATACATATGTATGCAACATTGCATATATTTAAAATAAAATTTTCTTTCGTTTCTATTTGTTAGTGTGTTTGCATTTGCACGGAATATATTTTGTGAAAATTGTTTGCTTTCTTTTAGCTTGCTTCAGAAGTCAACGATGTATGCATGCATTTATATTTGCACTTGCATTTGTTAATATATGGTTAATGTACAACAATGTACTTACATATGTGCATTTGCAACACCAACCAAAGTTACGAATGTCAGCTTTGAAATTATATCAAAACACAATGGCAAATGGTTGATCAAAAGTAAAATTTCGTGTGCTTCTATGTATGTGTTTGTGTGTTACGTTTTGTCTGAGTTTGATAATTAGCAATCTGGTAAAACCTCCACCATAACATATTGTGGTGTGCAAAATTTTTCTAGACGGACCAAGTTTTGTTTTGTTGTTGTTGTTTTTTTAAATCAATGACACTAAAAAAAAGTAGCAGTGCGGGCCCAACAACAACAATTACAACAACAAACGCTACTTGGGTCGTAAATCAATTGTCAAAGGCACACAAATCTGAAGAAAACAAGTAAAAACGTTGCAGTCGGTCGCAACCGATTGCGGAATACTTTGATACCAGTTAAAGAACGGATGGTAAGGAGTCTGCTTGCAAAGGAGTGGGCCGGGTGGTAAACATCGCCAGCTATCATGTTACCAAATTTGGTGACTTTAGTTTAAAAACTGTGGAAGATAACTGAACTTCCAAATTTAAAAGGTGGCATCCAAATTTTTAAATCAAATGTTTTTACCTATCACCATCTATATTCATACCAAGTGTGGTGGCTCTAGCTCAAAAACGGATAGAGATATAGCCGATTCCAATTTTATAAGACGGGTGGCTTAGCTGGGCGTGGCATCCAAAATTTTGATGCAGATCTTTGGTAGATGTTGCCTTCTATCTTTCTACCCAATTTACGGGCCCTAGCTTAAAAACTATAGGAGATCTCGAAATTTCCGATTTTAAATGGTGGGCGGAAGAGGTGGGCGTGGCATCCAAATTTTTGATGCAGACCTTTTGTAGATGTCACCATATATCTTCCTACCAAATTTGGTGACTCTAGCTCAAAAAATGTGAAAACTATAGGCGTTTCAAATTTCAAGTAGAAGGGGGGTGGGGGCGGAATCAGGGGGCGTGGCATCCAAAATGCATTTTTTTTGGGGAACGTCAGTACCTATCTTGACACAAAGTTTGGTGGCTCTAGGTCAAAAAATGTGAAAACTATAGGCGTTTCCAATTTCAAGGAGCAGGGATGATGTGGGCGGAAGGAGTGGGCGTGGCAGTTTTTTCAGGGACGTGACTAGCTATCTTCGTGCAAAGTTTGGTAACTCCAGCTTCAGGAATGTGAGAAATATATGGTTTTATCTGTTTTTAGTTATAGAATTAACAGCCTCTTAGTAGGCGTGGCACCCCAATCTTGACACTTTATCTGACTAGCCCATAGACAAACATAATTGCAAAGTTTCAAGTCTCTAGCTTTACAGGTGTCGAAAAAAAATTGCGTTCATACGGACGGACGGACGGACAGACACCATGACGGACATTGCACAAAACCAATATACTATATACTTTGCGAAGCGATACATGTGCATAAAATTATGAAATTTAAATTTTCAAGCGCATTATTCACATGTTTGTGTATGCACTTATTCATTAAGAAGCGGAAATCCGTTTCTTTTTGCAAGTGTACGAACCTTTTTTTATGACTTTGCTTGTGCGACGCGAAGGCATCACTGCGCATTTGTTTTGTTTTTGTAAACTCGCTCGCGATCAAACCCTCAGCTTGTGCGACAATTAGGCGCCAGCAGTGGAATGGGTCAAAGTGCTCCAGGATGTATGGAAGGTACTCGAAGGAGTTGTCCAAGAAAAGTTCCTTTCTTAGTGCTCACTTACTACCTGCATGGAATATTTTGTGAAAATTTCAACCTTCTAGCTCTTTTCGTTTAAGCTGTCGCAATGTAGACAATCAGGACAAACTCTTTTATATATATACAGATGTATGGTCAAAAATCTCATATTTAATCCTAATTTACTCTCTTCGCGCGACAATTTTTATATATTATTTTTCTGTATTCGACAAAATCGCTTTTTTTTCCAATGACAGTCTTCCAGTGTATTGGGCGATATGTTTATAATATTGTATACGATAGCAAAATTTGAACGTTGTTGTTATTGTGTTATTTTAAGTGAGAACAACCGACTACAAAGGTTGTCTGGCAAATGTCGATGACGATGCGACGATGACGACGGCGATAACAGATACGCATTAGTAGCTGCTGCTGGCAACGAAGCCATCAGCAGTCTGTATATACGAACTTAGCTTACAAGAGGGTGAAAGAGAGTTTGTTGGAAAGTGAGTGAAGCGAGGCGAAAGAGAGAGAGAGAGGACATCGTGTGCCAAGTCAATTGTCGTCGTTGTTGTTTTTGTTGTTGCTGTTTTTGCTTCAGGTGTATGTGAAAATGTTGGCGTTTGGATTTTTATTTCCTGAACCCATAAAATGGGTAAGAGGGGTATAATGGTGTTGTGCAAAAGTAGTATAGGCAGTAAGAAGCATCTACGACCCTATAAAGTATATATATTTTTTGATCAGCGTCAACAGCCAATCCACATGTGATCGACAACAATATCTTGCTTTTTAAAAAAAAAGTGAACTATATATATATGCATACATACAGTGCACGCTCGATAACGTAAATTATTTAAAACCTGGAGTGTTCGCGTTTGCGAGCTTTTCACGTTTTCGAATTCAAACATTCAGTCAAAAAATATGTTTATGAGCGCACCAAAGACAAAACGATTTATTAAAACAAGTAAAAACGTTGCAGTCGGACGCAACCGACTGCGGAAAACTTTGATACCAGTAGAAGAACGGATGGGGGGGCGGCAGGTGTGGGCGTTGCATTTTTTTGGGGAACGTCATTACCTATCTTGGCACAAAATTTGGTGGCTCTAGCCCAAAACATGCAAAAACTATAAGCGTTTCCAATTTCAAGGAGCAGGGAGGATGGTGGCGGAAGGAGTGGGCGTGGCATCCAAAATTTTGATGTAGTTTTTTTTAAAGACGTGACTAGCTATCTTCGTGTAAAATTTGATAGCTCTAGCTGTAAGAATGTGAAAAATATTGGGTTTTATCTGTTTTCAGTTATGGAATTTATCGATTTCCCAGCCTCCTAGTAGGCGTGGCACCCTGATCCTAACACTTTATCTGTCGCGCCTATGGACAAACATAATTGCAAAGTTTCAAGTCTCTAGCTTTACGGGTGAAAAAAGTTGAGTTCATACGGACGGACGGACGGACAGAAGGACAAAAACCATGACGGACATTGCACAAAACCAATATACTATGATACTTTCAGTATCAAAGTATAAAAATGTTTTTGTGAAAGAAATAGTTAATGATTTTTTTCTTAAATTTAAGTACTGTGCTCCATATTTGTATGTTACAAGGAACATGTTATATTTTACTAGCGGCCCGGTACGTGATTCGCTACTTATTATTATTGGACATAGATGTACTAAAAAAAAAAGACAGTACATTCAAGTGGCCCAACGATACCAAGCACCGGCTTGTTAACGCGCGGACCCAAGCAAAAAGCAACCAACCTCCCGCCCAACCGACCGAGGGGCACACCGCATAGCGTACGGTTACGTAGATCGCGAAAACGTAGACAAATGACATAAGACCAACTTTTTAAGAGGAAAAGTCCACATCAACAGCAATAAGCACCCCACCACCACGGCGCAGAGGGCGGTCCTTTATATAGATACAGAATCTGTTAGATAATACTTCAGAATTAAGTATGTCTTGTCTTAACCACGTTTCGGTGAAAGCAACGACATGAAAGGGAAAAGAATGACTATTAAGGTACAATGTACTAAGTTTACTACAAAGTTCTCTTACATTCTGATAACCCAGTAAGAGGGAGGTAATCAACTGTGTTAGTTTTTTGCTACTAAAGTGGAAGCAACAGGCGGAGCACTGCTGATCCTAACATTGTTATTATTATTACTTCGCCTACTGACATACTCCTTCACTATGATGTGTGGCGGCCAAAACTTTTCAGAACAAATCGTTGAGAAAAGTTCCGGCGGAACACTCAGCTTAAAGGACGATATATCGCGGGCGAGCTTGAATTTAAATTTGTCGACAACAATTCGCGGGGAATCAATTTTACCTTTTATATAGGCGCTTACATCTTCCTGCAGAATTATCGGAAGCGAGCCTACAAACAAAAAAAAAAGTTTACTCTGATTTACAACCCTAATGGGCTTAACGTAGAATCAGTAGGCTGACTATCGGTTGAACCACAGGGATCTACGGGAAGAACATCAGTTTTAGGTAACACCGGGTTAGTTGTCGGTGAGTTAAATACCATTAACGGGCTGGCAGCAGGCGTAGGGGTACAAACAATAGCCGCTAGGGGAGGCTTGGATGTGGCAGCAGGGGTAGAGGCAGTAGCCGGCAGAAGAGGATTGGGGGGCAACACCAGCGGGACTGTAAGCGTACAAGAGCCCGAAGTCTTTTTGCGCTTCGGCGAGTCATTTAACATTTTAGCAGTATTAATGTGGTCTTCCAACTCTTTAATACTGCCACGAAGCGTATCGAAATTATTTCGGACAGCTTTAAAATAATTGAAGGTCAGCCTCATGAACTTTGACTGTTCCTTCTCTATCTCATTGCAGGTGTGGCAATACCACTTAAGACCAGAATCAGCTGCTAAGCTGTCCCTGATTTTGGCATTGAAACTAGCACATTTCATGTGAATCATGTTATCACACGCCCTACATAAGATAAAATCTTGGGTGGATCCACCAGAAATTTTACAGTTTTTACTGCAGCAGACAAACATGTTAAAAGAAATATGTAAAATAATTTGAAAAGCTTAATAAAGTGCAAAATAATATGCTTGAGCAAAAAAAAGTAGGGTAGAGCGTAATATAACGGACACAAGAGAGAGAGAGAGAGAGAGAGAGCGCGCTTACGTTAGAGAACGTCAGAGCGTACGCTAATAAAAACCGCAAGGCGTGGTATAAGAGCGTGAGAGCAAGAGCGCGTAAATAGATATTTTATGTTAGTAGGCACAGAACAAGCGAAAGCAAAGTATATGTATGTATGTATGTATGTACGTGTGTTTAGGCACTGACTGCAAATTAAAACAATTTAATAAAGCCAAATCACAATATCCACGCGTAAATACATACAAATTACATTCACGATCACTGTTACAATTGTTTAACACAATAATACCAATTAAAAACACAGTTTAAACACTCACAAAGTTATCAATTTATAGGCGCACACAGAAACACAACCGTCACCAAAGAAAGACAATGACAATATGATATTATAAAGTTAAATATTAAAAAAATTTAATTGGAACATAAAATTCATTTATTTAAACAAAAAAATATTTTATAAATTGCTAGCTATTTTAAAACATAATCGAAAACATTTGAATAAAGAATATTTCTTTATTATTTGCATTTGAGCATAAATAAACAAACGGCTGGGGGTACCGACTCTGGAACAGGTAACATAAAGTAGGCCATGTGAAAAACCTGATTCCTCCAAATTCACATCACAAACGTTAAGCATATGCCCTTTGGCCTTTTTGATGGACATCGCAAATGATAAACGCACAGGATATTGTAATCGTTTAAATTCAAACGGCATATCAGTTGGAATCATAGGGATACGCGGTATCAAACAAACTTCTCCTTTTGATTTAGCTGTTAAGATCGTTGCTTCAATCAAATTTGGCAATAACTTTTTAACTGCCAATCTGGTGCCATTACACAGTTTTGGTGGATTTACATTTCGCAATAATATAATCAAAGAACGAATTTTAAGATTCAAGCAATGCGGTGGCATACCAGCTGGCTCAAATGAATTTAAAAATTCAATTGGATAATTCAATGCCTCATCTTGATTCATAGCAACACCTGGCAGTTTCGTTTGAATTTGAAAATTAATGGCATTGATATGAATGTTCTTCGGTGCTAAAATGGCGCGTTCTCTCAAACAATCATGATTTCTGTAATTCTGAACAATATTCGGATATACACATTCAATCAATTCATCTATCGATTGCGCAATTGTACAAACAATTGTTCGGTACAGCGATCAATCCGTTGGTACTGTCGATTTGTATTTTGCCATCACCAATTTCTAACAATTGTTTTGCCATTATCCTTAGGTGATCTACGTCGATACAACGGATATCCGTCATTGTCCATTATTGTGTCTGAAGTCAATTGCATGGGGTATCGTTTCGAACACTTTCCATCAATCATACTTGGCGAATTCACTAAATAGTCCGAACAAAGCCTGAATATTTCGGTTGGATAGGTGAGCCCGTTCTTGAGTTATAAAATTACAACGAAAAGTGGCATTGATTTTTATATATATAGATATATTAACATAATGCCTTATGTGTTAAAGAAATGGGTAATCTTTTTCTGCTGCCTTTTCTTTAAGCTGTAAAAAATTTGAGCTTTTATACTTTGATACCGAAGGTCTCATAGTATATTGGTTTTGTGCAATGTCCGTCATGGTGTCTGTCCGTCTGTCGGTCTGTATGAACGCAACTTTTTTCGACACCCGTAAAGCTAGAGACTTGAAACTTTGCAAATATGTTTGTCTATAGGCGCGCTAGATAAAGTGTCAAGATTGGGGTGCCACGCCTACTAAGAGGCTGGGAAATCGATAAATTCGATAGCTGAAAACCGATAAAACCACATATTTCTCACATTCCTGCAGCTAGAGTTACCAAATTTTGCACGCAGATAGCTAGTCATGTCCCTGAAAAAACTGCATCAAAATTTTGGATGCCACGCCCACTCCTTCCGCCCCATCATCCCTGCTCCTTGAAATTGGAAACGCCTATAGTTTTTACATTTTTTGGGCCAGAGCCACCAAATTTTGTGTCAAGATAGGTACTGGCGTTCCCCAAAAAAAATGCATCAAAACTTGGATGCCACGCCCCCTGATTCCGCCCCCATCCCCCCTTCTACTTGAAATTGGAAACGACTATAGTTTTCATATTTTTTAGGCAAGAGCCACCAAATTTTGTGTCAAGATAGGTACTGGCGTTCCCCAAAAAGAATGCATCAAAACTTGGATGCCACACCCCCTGATTCCGCCCCCATCACCCCTTCTCCAAGAAATTGGAAACGCCTATAGTTTTCACAATTTTTGGGCTAGAGTCACCAAATTTGATAGGAAGATATATGGTGACATCTGCAAAAGGTCTGTATCAAAAATTTGGATGCCACGCCCACCTCTGCCGCCCACCAATCAAAATCGGAAATTTCGATATCTCTTATAGTTTTTAAGCTGGAACCCGTAAATTGGGTAGAAAGACAGAAGGCAACATCTACCAAAGATCTGCATCAAAATTTTGGATGCCACGCCCACCCAATCGGAATCGGCTGTATCTCTAACAGTTTTTGAGCTAGAGCCACCAAACTTGGTAGGAAGATAAATGGTAAAAGTTAAGAACATTTGATTCAAAAATTTGGATGCCACGCCTACCTTTGCCGCCCACCTTTTAAATTTGGCAGTTAAGTTATTTCTCATAGCTTTTGAGCTAAAGTCACCAAATTTGGTAACATGATAGCTGGCGATGTTTACCACATGGCCCACTCCCTTCGACTCTGCATTCACCCTTATCAACCGTTATTTTACTGGTATCAAAGTATTCCGCAGTCGGTTGCGTCCGACTGCAACGTTTTTACTTGTTTGTTTTGAAGTAAAATTGTTCTGCTTAGAAATGGAATATTATTTTATTCAAATGGCGGCTGGACTCACAGTAGCCCATTCGGTCGGACCAATTTTCGAGCACTTTTTCGAGTGTTTGGGGCCGTTTTTCGTCAATGTTTCTGGATGGCGTAACGGCTGCTCCGCCCTCGTCTTCAAAGAAATATGGGCCAATGATGCCTCCGCTCCACAATCCGCACCAAACAGTCACTCGCAATGGATGCATTGGCTTCTCTAAGACCTCGTGTGGGTTTTCCGAGCCCCAGATACGGCAGTTTTGCTTATTGACGTAGCCATCAAGATGAAAATAAGCTTCGTCCGAAAATAAGATTATTTTTCGAGCAATTTCTGCTCAATTGTCTTTGTTTTGGAAATAAATTTCCAATATAATCCAACGTTGCTCAAACGTAAACCGATTCATTTCGTTCAGCGGAGATAATATACTGAATAAGAAGAAGAAGAATGACATATGTGTTGCCAGACTCAAATTAGCCCGTGCTTCAAATACGGCGCCAGACTGACGCACAAGCTGAGGCTCTGATCGCGAGCGAGCATACAAAAACAAAGTACATGCGTTGCGTAACCAGCAAGACGCACAAGCAACTCGAGCACAGGGTCATAAAAAAGGGTTCTGTGTGTGCACTTATAAAAAAAAAAACTGTAGACATTTCGCTCAGTGCACACATTTTATATGAGATTTTCGCACCGCTGACAATCGATTTCTGACTTAACGGCATATGCTCATACATACCAGGCAAAAAAAAACACAAACATAGGAGACTTGATACTCGAATACCTTCAGCTGTATTCAAATATAACTGTAAATTTTCATTTATTTGATCCGTTCCCTTACGTTTGGATGTTTTGCGACTGAGTACGTTGCCAGCGCATAACGTTTACCCATACAGTTTTGTCAAAGTACTTTATACCATTCAATTCATTTTACGCATTGTATATTCGAATGCCTTTTTGGCCATTCATGCTGCTCTATATTGCAAACCATGAAAATCAAAGTATATCGAATAATTCTGCGTTCAAAGCAACGATTTGATTTGTATTTTTATTTGATTTATTTTTTGAATAATTGAGAAATTGTGGTCTGTACTTTGTTACAATACTTACTCTTCCAAACAGCTGTTAATAAACTGGGTGTTGCAATTATCGAAGAGTTGCGTGTAACGAGCGTTGCGTAGAGCGAGTAGGCTTTTACAGAAATTCTAAAATTTCAATGGGTAATTAATGGGTACCGTTTAAACAGATGAATGACCTTTCCATTGATACTAAACTTTACATGAAGTAAATTTAAATTATGAGTAGATTTAATTAATAGTGTTCTCAAAATACTTATGCCCCGTAGTGTATGTAGCATAAATATCTGCAATGATGCTGATTACGCTGACGCTGATTTTGATGCATATGCTGCAAACTACGTGGGTTGTGTGTGTAAGATTTTTTTGCATTACAACAGCTTAGTCGCATATTGCAAACACACTTAAATTTATAAAATGTTTTATTTCATGGTTTTTATACTTTGATACTGAAAGTATCATATTAGTATATTGGTTTTGTGCAATGTCCGTCATGGTGTCTTACTTTAAGGTTACATAATCGCATGGTTCTTGTTTTTGTGGTACTGTGTAAAGTAGAAAGAACACCGATATTTCGAAACTTCATTGAGCCGCCAAAATGTAAGTTAAATTCAAATTTATTTTATTTTATGTTTTACATTTACTTTATACTTGATCCATGTTGATCCGCAATAGGACGTCATATTCGTGAAGATAATGGAGGAGCTCGTAGCCATTACACAGGGATATAGCAGTGGCAATAGAGTGGCCGTAACGGCGGCTTGGATCGAGCTCACCCCAACGAGCTTAATGTCAACGGACCACCATGCAAATCAAGTGCCAGAGCGCCAGTGCTTTGACAAGCGACAGCAAAACATCGCACAGTGGTCGGTGCTGCCTATCTGGCAACGAATAACCAATATCATGAATTATAAATATAAATTAAGTTTTTACGTATATTTATAATTTGTTCATAATACAGTTAAATATAAACATAATTATCTTTATTTTTTTTTTTTTTTTTTTGAAAATTATTGAGGTAGGAAAACTTGGGCTTTAAGCAAGCTAAAAGAGTCGGAGATGTCCTCTTTGAGCCTGGATGGACAATCTGGATGCGAGCGAACGCTCAGCAAGCTACAGTGCGGACTCCCTTTGATGAGTAGAACTCACTCGCCACCTGGATCAGCATCAGCTGCAAAATCCAGAAAAATCCATCATTGCGGTTATTATTTTAACCTTGCCATTCAGAGCCGAACGCATTTGAAGTTATTGCGGCACCAACAAATTCAATATTCATGAGGCAGACACAAACAGGCTTCAAAGAGATGTTTGCACTGTTGAAACAATTGTACGAACTGTTCTCCGCTATGGATTCCTATTTCAAGAACAATGTGATCTTGACGGAATCACCAAAGCGTAAGAAGCCGTTAGTTAGTCGGTCCCCTGGATCTGCCACTGCAGATAATCCGAAAAGAACTCCTAAAAATAACGTGAAATACAAAAAAAAAACTTCAATCCCTCCTCCAGATACTGGCGAGATACCGGATGTTAATGCCATCTGTCCCATGGATGTAGCAACATCCGATCCTGGTCTTTCGGTTCAAAACGAGCCAGAAAATCCTATACCTCAGACTGCTGCTTCTATGGTGGGCTTGTTCGTTGGTTCCTCCGGAGGTCAGTTGCGTTAAGGTAACTGACATACGAAATGAACCGAATGATCATATACCTCAGACTGTGGCTCCTAAAGTTGTTTCAGCTGAGAATATTATAAAAAAATTTGTAGGTGTTCCTCCAAAGAAACATGTATTTGTATCTAGGCTCCCCCCTGATTTAACATCAGAAGATGTAAAGGTCTATGTTCAGGCCAAATCTAAAGCCACAGTTTCGGTGGAAAAATTTAAATTTGCGTATGACCGTGATATCTCGTCCTTTAAAATCAGTGTTTCAAACCAAGATTTTGATGCTATCTGCTCAAAAGAATTTTGGCCGGAACACATAATAGTAAAAGAATATGCTGCAAACAAAAAGAAAAAGAAAAATCGGCCTCCGATTGTTTCCCCCTCCTTGGTGGTTGGTCCTATTACTTCTGATAGTTCAAAAAACTAACAACCTTCTTCTCACTGGGCTATCAGAATGTTAAAGGACTTTGTAGTAAACTTAGTACTTTGTATCTTGATAGTCAATCTTTCCCCTTTCATGCCTTTGCCTTCACGGAAACGTGGCTAAGACAAGACATACTTAATTCTGAAGTATTATCTAACAGATTCTGTATCTATAGAAAGGACAGCCCTCTGCGCCGTGGTGGTGGGGTGCTTATTGCTGTTGATGTGGACTTTTCCTCTGAGACAGTAATATTAAGTGGCTCTATAGATATTGAGTTTGTTGCTGTAAAGTTAAATATTAACGGTGGTATTTATATTTCTTGTTCCTATATACCACCTTTATCTGACAGCTCTGTTTATAATGAACATATGTCAGCAATACTTTCCATATCTTCTATGCTTTCTGATCGTGATATTTTTGTAGTTCTTGGTGATTTTAATATTGCTGAAGCTACTTGGATTTCAAGTCCGGACTCAAGCGTGTTGACCCCCACGGTGCAGACTGATTTTCTGGATGATCAATGGTCAGATCAATGGTATTCCAAATTCTCTTGATAGCATGCTTGATTTGGTATTTGTTTCGTATCCATCCACTCTATCTGTGTCAAGATCCCTTCCCATATCCACTCCCGAAGACTTATACCACCCGACGTTGCAGGTGTTGATCACTTTGCCTGCCTGTGCCGTACGCCAGTGTAGTGAACCATTAAAACGAGTACGTCAATTACGGAAAACCGATTTTGTAAAACTTACCCGGCTCTTAGCACTGGTTGACTGGTCGCCCCTCTATGGTTCTGAGGACTTGGATACGGCAATCAGTATTTTTTATTGCACCTTAGAAAACTTATTCGACATGTGTGTCCCTTTTGGTAAGCCAAGTAGGAAAAACAAACCTGCGTGGCTTACACGAGAGTTGACTGCCTTTAAAAATCGAAAATCTAAGCTTTATAAGAGTTTCAGAAACTTGGTTGCGCGTTCCAGTTTTTCAGTCTTGAATAACTCATGTTATAAAAAGTACCTAAGTCGGAGCAGACTGCAGTTTCAGCAAGATCCTAAGAGGTTCTTTGACTTCGTTAAAGCGAAGTGAAGGTCTTCAACACTTTCATCTAGTGTATCTTTTGAAAAAGAGTCGGCCAACACAGATCAGGCCATTTCCGATTTATTTGCCGAATTTTTCCAAACAACATACAGTTCATTTGATGATCAGGTTGATCTGCCTTACCCGTATCAGGTTAACGGCTCCAACTGTATTTTTGAACCAAGAATCACGGAGTTTTCATTACTACGTGATCTACAGGGTATTAAGCCCGTATTTTTCCCGGGACCTGACGGTGTACCAAGCTGTGTGCTTAAGTACTGCGCTGATGGTCTCTTAAAGCCGTTGCATAAATTGTTGAGTTTGTCTGTTGAGAAAGGTTCTTTTCTTAACATCTGGAAAGAATCATTTATTATTCCTCTCCATAAAAAAGGAGACAAGTCTAATGTTCAAAATTATCGGGGTATCTCCAAATTGTCTGCTATCCCAAAAATGTTTGAGAAATTGATAACTTCTCAGTTATAACATTTTTGTAGATCTTTAATATCACCGTGCCAGCATGGATTCGTGAAAAAAGATCTACTACCACTAACCTGTTAGAATTTACTTCACTAGTTGTTAATGGTTTTCAAAATAAAATGCAAACGGATGTGATTTACACTGATTGCAGTAAGGCATTTGACTCGGTTAATCACTACCTCTTACTTCATAAGCTTCAGCTGTTAGGTTTTCCAAGCAATCTCATTCTGTGGATAAGGGAATATTTAATTCATAGAACCCAAAGAGTTAGTTTTAAAGGTTCTGTCTCTAAGGTGGTTCATGTCACTTCCGGTGTTCCGAAAGGAAGTCACCTTGGACCTATATTATTTACACTGTTCATCAATGATCTCCCATCTGTAATTGACCATTCTCGAGTGCTGATGTTTGCTGACGATGTAAAATTATGCATGTCAGGTACTGCTCTGTTGTCTGCTCAAAAACTACAAACTGATTTAGATAATTTTCAAAAGTGGTGTCGTGTTAACTTACTAAATCTTAATTGCAACAAATGTAAAGTCATGTCTTTTTATAGATGCCTTCCTTTTTCAAATATATATTTTCTTGATGGAAGCCCACTCGATCGCATTGAATGGGTTGATGACTTAGGTATCCTTTTTGATCCGAAACTTAAATTTCACAAGCATATCTCTTCAGTTGCAAATCGAGCCTCTAGTACCTTGGGGTTCAATAAGCGCTGGTCGAAAGAATTTGACGATCCCTACATAACCAAAACACTTTGTTCTTGAATATGGATCTTGTATCTGGTATCCCAAATACAGGATTCACCAGGATAGAATAGAATCAGTACAAAAACAATTTTTGGTCTTTACCCTCAGGGGACTTAATTGGGACTCTAACATTAACTTACCTTCCTACCACAGTAGACTTTTACTAATAAATCTTCCTTCTCTTTCTGATCGCAAAACAATGCTAGGTGTAGTCTTTTTACACAAAATAATAATTGGTGAAATTGATTCCTCTGAATTAATCAGCCAAATTAGTTTTGCAGTTCCGATCAGGAGGACAAGAAATTTTTTACCCATCGCTCTTCAAGCATGTTACTCTAATTATGCTAGTCATAATCCTTTCCGAATTTTATGTTCAAACTATAACGATTTATCCCATTTAATAAATAGTGCCACTTCTATTGGTTCTCTTAGAAAGCTAGTCTTATGTCATTTGTCTACATGTTCGCGATCTTCGTAACCGTACGATATGCGGTGTGCCCCTCGGTCGGTTGGGCGGGAGGTTGGTTGCTCTTTGCTTGGGTCCGCGCGTTAACAAGCCGGTGCTTGGTATCGTTGGGCCACTTGAATGTACTGTCCGTTAGTACATCTACGTCCAATAATAATAATAATAAAATGTTAACGTATAATATTGCATTGAATAAAACTCTTCATGCACACTTTCACTATCCCAGTAGAACAAAGCGAAATTCAGCCCTGGGATTGTTGAACTAGGCATGAAATCATTAATCGTTTCGATTTGGAAGCGACAATTCAAAAAAAAAAAAAAACAGTAAACCTATTTTTGTACAAAAGTAAACTTCTACGAAAGTTTCGATAGCTCAAACACTGAGCTACGTGTTTGCATATTGTATATGATGGGTACAATTAGTTTCTTTCAGATCGTGTCAGTCATGCAGGGGGTATTGCAACGTTCGTCATAAAAGGACTGAAATGTACAATTTTATATGGACGGTCAAACGATAGTCATTTTTTTTACTTTTTTTTTTTTAAACTTTGCTATTTATTTTTGACTGTATCCCTTAACAAAAAACTAGGAAATGTCAATAAGTTTACAAATCTTACTAACATTACTTATCTACCAGTTACTTTTTGGACTGATAGCTTGGAGTCGCGGTCCTCAACTCATCGCTGGGTAGGAAGGTCATTACGATGAAGGCGGGATCGGCTGCACGTATTTGTGAGGCCTCTTGCGAGATTGTTTGGGTGCGATGTGAGCTTCCTCAAGTACCTTTCCTTGTGTTCCGCTATGACTTCCCTGACCGGTGGTACGTTTAAGTCCTTTTTTTATGTTTTCGTTGCGAACATACCACGGTGCCCCGGTGATAGTTCTCAGGATCTTCGACTGGGCTCTTTGGACGATGTCGATGTTACTGCTGCACGCGTTACCCCATAGCTGGCAGCCATAGGTCCAGATTGGTTTCAAAACGGAATTGTAGAGCAGAACCTTGTAGCCCAGACTTAGCGGAGAGCGAGCGTTGATAAGCCAATGGAGGCTATTGGCTTTGAGTTTAAGCTGTGTTCTCTTAGCTTCAATGTGCCTGCGCCATGTAAGTCTTCTGTCCAAGTGTACTCCCAAGTACGTTACTTCGTTTGCTTGCGGGAGTGGGGTGTTGTTAAGCGTGAGTGGTGGACAGTCTTGCCTGTTTAGGGTGAAAGTTACATGTTTACATTTTTGTTCGTTTACCTTAATACGCCAGTCGGATAGCCAGTTTTCTACGTTAACGATGTGACGAGCAAGTTGTGTTGTTGCTTGCAGTGGGCATCTGGAGCGGCTAAGAATAGCTGTATCGTCAGCAAAGGTTGATGTTGTTAGGCCTCTGCATGTTGGGATGTCTGATGTGTAGAGAACGTATAGTGTCGGCCCAAGTACGCTGCCCTGAGGAACGCCAGCTTCAATACGGTGTTCGTCGGATATTGCAGAATTACATCTCACTGCAAACTTCCTGTCGTAGAGGTACGACTGTAACAGTTTATGTGTGTTGACTGGGAGCGTTGTTTTGATCTTATACATCAGGCCTTCCAACCAGACTCTGTCGAATGCCTGAGACACATCCAAAAATATTGCAGTACAGTATTCTCGATTTTCGAACGCGCCTCGTATTTCTGATGTTATACGGTTAACCTGCTCAATAGTTCCGTGTTTTTCACGAAAGCCGAATTGATGTGATGGGATTATGTTATGGAGATTCAGGAATTGATTAATCCGAGTCAGCAAACATTTTTCGAAAAGTTTTGATAGACACGATAAAAGGCTTATAGGTCTGTACGACGAGGGAACTGTTCGATCTTTACCCAGCTTTGGAATCATTATGATGATAGACTTTTTCCATCTCTCTGGAAAGTCGCCGAGTTGTGTGATTGCATTGAATAACTGAACAATGATGCAGACTGCACAATTGGGAAGCTCAATAATCATCTTTGGGGTTATTAGGTCCCAGCCCGGGGATTTTTTTGGATTTAGATGCTGGTTGATAATTCTTGCGACTTCATTCGGGCGAAACACAATTGGCTAATGTTGGCTCAGAGAGTCGTTTAGTAAGGTCGGAAGTGCGAACGCGTTTGTAGCAGGATTAGGTTGGAAAACTTTTTGCAGATGATCCGCAAATGTGTTGGCTCTGTCTTCATCGCTTCGGGCCCAGCCGCCTGCATGGTTTCTTAAAGGCATCACTGTTTCTGTCGGTGGACTTAGAGTTGGGTGAGCTTTCCACAAGGAGTTTTTAGTGCCAGATGTTGATAGTTGCTCAATGTATCGGCGTTGGGCATATTCTTCTTCTCGCTTTAACGCTTTGGTGAGTTTACGTGTGGCTCTTCTTAGATTTTGCTTTGCTGACGGCGATCTGTGGGATTGCCAATGTCGCCTGAGGCGCCGCTTTTCATGAACGAGCTGTTCAATTTGGGGGTTTGTTGTCATTTGGGCGTGTACTGCATTTACTGGTGTTGGTGTTGAGATGCGAGCTGCTTCGACGAAGACTGACTCAAGTTTGTTTGCCATAGAATCGATATCAGCTTCCATATTCAGATGCGGATCCAGTTCAATGTGTGAACTTATATATTTTTTGTATTTGAGCCAGTTGGTTTTTTGTGTGGTCAACTTACCGGGGCGATTTACAAACTCTGGGTGGCGTAGTAATTGTATAAGAACAGGCGAGTGGTCGGATGAAAGATCCGAGAGGCTTTCGGCGCTTATCAGGCTGCGGGGAATATTTTTGGTAACTGCAAAATCAATCAAGTCGGGTAGTTTCTTGGGGTCTGTGGGCCAGTAAGTTGGTGTGCCAGGAGAGACATGGCCGAGCCTGTTGTTTACTTTTACAAGTGCGTTGTACAGCTGCTTTCCCTTTGGATTCACAAGGCGAGATCCCCAGTGTGTGTGCTTGGCATTGTAGTCTCCTGCTGCTATAAAGTGTTCTCCTAATGAGTTGAAAAATTCCATAAATTGGTCTTCAGATATGGTGAATCGAGGGGGGCAGTAGACGGCGGCTAGTGCAATTTGGTTACCACTATCAAGATGTATTTTTAAAGATGTGGCCTGTAGGTAGTTTCTGGCGAACACTTTGTGGTAGTGGTGCTTTAGCCGGCTTCTAATCAAAATACCAGTCCCGCCGTGTGCCTTACCATCGGGATGATTGGTTCCGTAGAATGTGTATCCGCTTATTGTAAAATTATATTTGTTTGTAAGGTGTGTTTCGGAGAGTAGCATAACGTCGATGTGCTTGTCGAGTAGGAATTGAGCTAACTCAAGTTTATGCTGTGAAACGCCGTTAGCATTCCACGTAGATATACGTAGCGAAGCCATTGATTATTTTGACTGTTGTGATACAAGCATTTGTACCAAAATACTTTGATTTCGCATTAAATCTTGCATGGTTGTGCGCATAAATGACATAAACTCTGTCAAGCTCTGCTGCAGCGTACATATCATTGCTTCAAAGTTGCTTTGTTGTTGCTCTTGTGGCTTGTTGTCTAGTGCAGTATTTTGATCCGCATGCTTTGCTTGTGCGTACGGTGCATTAAAGGCAGAAGGCTCCAGTCCTGATCTCAAGGCGCTTGCATAAGTCGCGTTTTTGGATACGGGTACGGGACCAAGGGAGGACCTGGCTGCAGTCGAGAAGAAGACGTCTGGGTTGCTTTTCGATGGAATGTAGTTAGGCTGTGCGCTTTGCGTGCGTGCTGTGTTCACGCGCTGGTGGATGCGAGACTTAAGTTCTTTGTAGATTGGGCAGCCTCTGTAGTTAGCTGTGTGATTGCCGCCGCAGTTGCCACACTTTTTTTTGCTGGAGTCTCCTTTGCTTGCTGGGCAGCACGACGATTCATGAAGATCGCCGCAAACTACACATACCGGGCGCAGTGTGCAGTAAGTCCTTGTGTGGCCGTATTCTTGGCAGTTCATGCATTGTACCGGGCCGTTGCGTTTATGTGGCTCTTCAACGGTGATTCTGCGGTGCAATAGAAACTGAAGCTTGTAGATGGGGTGCGCCTCATGTTTTTTAGTTATCTGCGTCTCAGGCTCAAGCTCGACCTTGAAAAGTGGTTGCGGCTGTCTGTTCTTGTTAAGAATATTAAGAACTTTTTTAACGCGGAATCCTTTCTCATTTAGCGCCTCTTGGATTTCATTTGGCGTGACATCAGACTCTATGCCTTTAAGTACAACTTGCAGGCCCTTGCTGCTTTTTAGTTGGTACGTGTAAAAGTTTTTTTTGCTTTCATTTAAGTATTTTGACAAAACTCTAAAGTTGTCTTCGGTCTTTGTCTGCACTTTAATCTCCTGGATGTTACCCCTCTTTAGGGGAATGATATGGAAATTATCTTGACCAATTAGCTCTACAACTTTGTTTACAAAAGCACTGGAGCTTTTCTCGCGAATGAATATTGGTGGTGGCTTTGGCTTTTTTTTTTCAACTCCAACAGATTCTGGGGACAGGTCGTCAGCATTATCTGCCAAAATTTCAAATCTGTTGGTGTTGTTAATTGTTTCGCTTGAGTTGCCACGAGTGATTTTTGGTTTATTTGTCGAGTGTTGGGGGCTTAATTTTCGCTTGATTTGTATGTAGCGATCCATACCTGTCTGTATAGCCGGCTTTAAATTTGCGTCGGCTGCGGAGTGTTTTGCTGTCGGCGCAGCAGTTTTTGTGTTTGCAGAGCGGGCAGTCAGCACCGGTGCAATTGTTGTTGCAATAGCTGTTTCAGCCGTCGTGGACAGAAGAGACGGGGAGCATGATCGAACTGTGTCGCGTGCTACGTGCAAGAGTTTGTTGGTCGAGTTTGGTGAAGGTGACCGCTTGCGGTCAGATTTCGTCGAGAGTAGGGACGGGGAAGGGGAGCACGAACGCTCTCTGTCGTGCGCTGAAAGCAACGCTTCGTTTGCTCGCTCGCTGTCAAGTTCTGGGGCGACATAGGTAAAGTACTTGTTGTTCTTTTGTATAGAGAGCCGGCGCTCGTCTTGCACACGCTGTCGCTGAGAGCGAATGTCGTGCTGGCTCATTGTCTTGAGCGGGGTTAAGCTACTGTTTTTTTCTGTCTGTGATTTTAGCTTTGTTTATTTGTAAATAGTTAGATTGTGTTCACCAAAATAACTTTTTATGTGCATTTTCCTGCACAAAGCGTCTTTTCGCGTAAATTATAATATAATTTTTTGGTGTTTTAGGCACTTCACTCTTGCAATTATCAATTTGTAACCGGAGCAGAAAGAAAACACGTCTGCTTGCGACGAATGTTACACATTGAATATATTTTTATTGACATTATCAATTCCATCTCTTTAAAAAAGCTGCTTATTGGGCACATATACGGAATACTTATAAGAAATATATACGGGGGTGTGCCAGAAATCTCCGGAGATTTTGGCTCGAGCTGATTTTCAAATCTCTAAAAAAAAAAACCGTCGGTGTGCCAGAAGTTAGGGAGATTTCATTTCTCGGTAAAATGTTTCGGAGCAAATACGTAAAACGAAAATGGCCAAAAAGAGTTGCTACCTTTCAAAAATGAAAATTGCCTAAAATGTATTTGCTATTTTTGTCATTGTTTTCAAGGTTGGCCTCATGGCATTAGTGTTATATTTAATAAATGGTTATATGTTAGGTTTTATCTCTTGTAGTTCTTATACAAAACAAATATTTATTATTTTGCCCGCCAAGTAACTCATGTTGCTTGACAGCCCTGCCGTGATAGCTTGCTTGAACAGCTGTTCTACGTACTTCGTAAATGGTGAATCTGGTTTTGTTTACATTTTAAAAGTGCAAAAGGTGAACGGTGTTTTCCCCTATGGACCAATAATAAAATAAATGTAAAACAAATAACTAAATGCAATTTTAATTTAACCTACATTTTGGCTGCTCAATGACTTTCCATAAATTAAATTATTCTTCTTACTGTAGACATTTACACACCTAACAAACACCGCCACCTCACCACAGTTGCCACCTCATAAAAAAAAGGATTGCTGCAATGACTTACTTAAATTTACAACAAACTGTACACTGCTCAACCATGCAATTTTGTTACCTTAAAGTACGATTTTTTTTATGTTTATTTGTCACAAAAAAGTGTCTTTAAAATTGATATATGAAAGACTCCGAATAATAGTTATTGTTAACCAAACAATGTGGCAGCTCCTTTGTTAGGGACGGTTTTGCACGCTTACACAGAACGGCAAATAGTCTTAGAGATTTGTTAAAGATTTATTAATATCGAAAATCATGAATTAAAAAATATATTAAATTGAAATGTATTTGCAATATGCAACTAAGCTTAAAATTACCTTTTGAAAAAGTAACAGTTGTTATGCATTAGACATTTAATATTGCTTAAATTAACCAAATCTCGGGCCAAATTTGTTGAGGTTTCAAAATCATCTCGATCTTGGCTCTGGCACACCTAAAACCAGCTCGAGGTTGGTTTTAGGTTGAAATCGGGTGGGTTTTGATGGCTGGCACACCCCAGATAATAATGACTTTTAAAACATAATTGACTTGGTGTTAAACTGACATAATATTAACTGAAGATTGTAACAACATATTAAGACACTAGCAAGAGCCCGGCGTGCTTCGCTGCGCCGCTAGTTTTTATCAAATTTGAACACTTACTACCTGCCTGGAATATTTGGTACAAATATCAGCATTTTAGCTATTTTTGTTTTGTTTTGTCATTCAGTTAGGATAAACTGTTTTATATATAAAGATGAGTTAGAGTGAACTTGCTTCAGTACAAAAGTTCGGAAAAAAATCTGACATAGGTGTATGGGAGTTGCCTGAAGGAGTGGTCGGATCGGGACCACATTGGGTATGCTTAAAAACTAATAAAGATTGCTCCACTGCAAAAGTTAAAAAAAAAAAAAAAGGAGTTGTCGGATCGGTTCCAGATTTGGTATGCATAATTTTTTTACACGCCCATATGTTTTGACAAAGTTTGGTTCAGATTTATTAGATTTTAAGCATAGCTCAACGGCAAAAGTTAGAAAAAAAAAGGGACATAGGGGTTCAAGAGGTACCCGAAGGAGTGGTCCGATCTTTTTATATTGTAGCCTATGTGCTTTTCTGATGTATAAGCTACATTATTGTAAAATTTAATTAAAACCCATTCAGTAGTTTTTGCGTGAAAGAGTAACAAACATCCATCCATAGTCACAAACTTTCACATTTATAATATTAGTAGGATCATCACCTATTGGACGAAATGCCATCACTAGGACTACAACTTGTAAACTTAACACTACCGACACACATATACGACGTACAGAGTACGCTACTAGACGCAATGTTTTATTTATTGATTAATATTCCTAGTGCTACAAGTGCACACTGGGCCAAATCGCCAAAAAATTGGCATAAAGTCGAATATTGCAGATGTCGAGCTGCAACTTTATATATTCAATTAATATATCAATCTTTATATTTAAAATCAAGTTTTAAGTTAATTTAGCCACGCCTACCCGGTCGCCGGCAACATTGCGTATACGTAATCAAACAACCAGTCTTAAGCGCTGTCACAAAAAGCTAAAATTTAACAAGTGAAAACGTTGCAGTCGGACGCAACTGACTGCGGAATACTTTGATACCAGTAAAAGAACGGATGGTAAAGAGTCTGCTTGCAAAGGAGTGGGCCGGGTGGTTAACATCGCCAGCTATCATGTTACCAAATTTGGTGACTTTAGCTCAAAAACTGTGGAAGATATCTGAATTCCAAATTTTAATGGTGGGCGGCAGAGGTGGGTGTGGCATCCAAATTTTTGAATCAAATGATTTTAACTGTCACCATCTATATTCATAACAAGTTTGGTGGCTCCAGCTCAAAAACTGTTAGAGATATAGCCGATTCCGATCTTATAAGACGGGTGGCTTGGGTGGGCGTGGCATCCAAAATTTTGATGCAGATCTTTTGTAGATGTTGCATTCTATCTTTCTACTGAATTTAGGGGCTCTAGCTTAAAAACTGTAAGATATATCGAAATTTCCGATTTTAAATGGTGGGCGACAGAAGTGGGCGTGGCATCCAAATTTTGTATGCAGATCTTTTGTAAATGTCACCATTTCCCACCAAATCTGGCGACTCAAGTTCAAAAAATCTGGAAGAGACACAACACACATAACCGTTTTAACAACGGCGGGGGGTTGGGGGCGGAAGGTCTGGGCGTGGCATCCAAATTTTTGATTCAGTTTGTTGGAAAATTTTGGGCTCTAGCCCAAAAAATGTGAAAACTATAGGCGTTTTCAATTTCAAAGAGCAGAGAAAATGGGGGCGGAAGGAGTGGGCGTGGTATCCAAAATTTTGATGCAGTTTTTTCAGGGATGTGACTAGGTATTTTCGCGTAGAATATTAATAGCTCTAGCTGCAGAAATGTGAGAAATATATGGTTTTATCGGTTTTTAGTTATCGATTTTATCGATTTCCCAGCCTCCTAGTAGGCGTGACAATCCAATCTTGACACTTTATCTAACTAGCCAAACTAGATAAACATAATTGCAAAGTTTCAAGTCTCTAGCCTTACAGGTGTCGAAAAAAATTGCGTTCATACGGACGGACAGACGGACGGACACCATGACGTACATTGCACAAAACCAATATACTATGAGACCATCGGTATCAAAGTATAAAAAGGGAATTCGGCTTTTTTTTTTATTTTGTGTAAGGTAAATGTAGTTCATATGAATAATATGGCCAAATATCCAGTTTGCAAGCGCGGTACAGTTGCGATCGTTGTCTACCCATTCGTCCAGCAGCGTTGCATAACAGAATTCAAGCCCATCTACAAGTTTAAAGTACCGCAAGAGCCGCAAAAAGCCGCAAACAAGATTTTTACTAGCTTTTAATACACTTAATCGTAATTGTCTTTCGTTGTTGACGCACAGTGGTTCCTCCCATAGGCCAAAAATAAAAAAGTCAAAGTTAAAATGTTGACTTTAAATGCATCAACACTTTTTCACAATTGGTCAAGCTTTTCGTTAAGCTGCATTCTTGTTTTTGTTTTGTTTGTCCTGTTCAAGAATAGCAACAAAAGAGACAGCATGATATTATTTTGGTATTGCAGCGTAAGCAACTTGCAACTAAAAAAATTAAAAGAAAACATTTAAAACAAAGTTATTGTTCGATCGAAGGGATTATTATAAAAAAAGGTATTAACAATATGTATACAACAAACAATATGTGCACTTCCTGCTGTGTTTTGTGTAAATCGTTATTGTGTTAAGTACGTTGTTGTGTTTGTCTTTGCTGCGTTTCGTTAGAGTTTTCGTTAAGACCGTCACCCCACAACTCATTAATTCTGTTTGCATACTATTTATAAACAATTTAAGATAATGTGGTGTTCATTTCAAGTGCCGATAGGTGCCCAGGCTCTTGCTATGTATATGCAAAAAGGTAACCTAACCTCAACTTTAAAAAAGCACATGTGGCTTGCGAAAAAATGCATGAAGCGTGCTAGACAAAGACGAAAGATAGAGAACGACTAATTTGTGTGTGTATAATTAGTGTAAAGAAAAGAGAGGAAGTGTAGTGTCCGACTATTATTGTCTTTTTTACATATATTTGTTGAATTTTTTCTTTATATTGTTTGAATTTTCACTTTATAATTAAAGCGTGTAAATACATGAACCATGTATGCGTGTATTCAAAAGTGATTGGTTTTTGTATTTTATTATATAAACAAAAAAATGTTTACCATACAATGTATTGTCTTTCGTTGGTGACGGTTGTGTTTCTGCGTGCTTCTAGCAACTGATAACTTTGTGAGTTTTTAAACTATGTTTTATTTGGTGTTATTGTGTTAAGCAATTGTAACGGTGATTGTGATTGTATTTTGTTTTTTTTTCGGATGCGTATTGTGATTTTTGTTTATTAAATTTATTAACTTGCAGTCAGCCTGACGCTGCAGCGCCTAAACACACGTGCAAACATTAACCTATATATATAAAAGAGTTTGTCCTGATTGTCTACATTGCCACAGCCTAAACGAAAAGAGCTAGAAGGCAGAATTTTCACAAAATATTCCATGCAGGTAGTAAGTGAACACTAAGAAAGGATTTTTATTTTGGACAACTCCTTCGAGGACATGACTCATTCCACTGCTGGCGCATGATTGTCGCACAAGCTGAGGGTTTGATCGCGAGCGAGTTTACAAAAACAAAACAAATGCGCAGTGACGCTTTCGCGACGCACAAGCAAAGTCATAAAAAAAAGGTACACTTGCAAAAAAGAAACGGATTTCCGCTTCTTAATTAATAAAAGCATACACAAATAAGTAATCTACCATTTGCCATTGTTTCGATATAATTTTAGAGCTGACATTTGTAACTTTGGTTAGTGTTGCAAATGCACATATTTAAGTACATACGTATGTAAGTACATTGTTGTACATATATATTAACAAATGCAAGTGCAAATATAAATGCATGCAAAAGAGAAACGGATTTCCGCTTCTTAATGAATAAAAGCATACACAAATAAGTGATCTACCATTTGCCATTGTTTTGATATAATTTTAGAGCTGACATTTGTAACTTTGGCTAGAGTTGCAAATGCACATATGTATGTAAGTATATACATATGTAAGTACATTGTTGTACATATATATTAACAAATGCAAGTGCAAATATAAATGCATGCATACATTGTTGACTTCTGAATTCAGTGCGTGCGAAGAATTTAGCGTTACTTTTTGTTTGAAATACAGAGCGCGCGCATACATAAGAGAGTGATCCGAAATGGGCAGAAACAGAGGCGCATGATCGGAGCGAGATTTAAAAATAATTTGTCATCCAGCGCCGAACATGAATCGCGATGCACGCGTGTTGACGTTTCAAGCCGCCTCTTTGGGTTTGGGACCAACAGCGCGACTCATGGAATTTTTGCCTTGTTTACATGTTAAATTACTATATTTTGGCTTTAAATACAATTCATTAATAATAATATAATAAGAGAAGCAGTTTTTAACTTATTATCATTCACTTTTATTAAAAAAAATATTTATAAAAAATTCATCACATGTGATGTTTCGAACAGCTGTTTATGAGCAATGTCTTTCTTCATGGCTTCCCGCAATATTTGCTGTCATACATATGTGCACTAATGTTAAACAATGGCAAAAGTGGAGCTGCTTATTGAATTAGTGAAAAAACATAAAATATTGTACGATTTAGCGGACAAGGACTATAACAACATAAGAAAAAAATATAAGATATGGGACGAAATTGGATTGGAGCTGGAAGAAAAAACCGCGAATAAATTCGCCCCAGTGTGATCACACTTGCGATTTTGGCGCTGAAAATATCACGCGGTATATTCGTGCCGCTGCCGCTGCGGATTATTCGCCCTGGTGTGCGCGATGCTTTGTGCTTTTACATACAATGCACACTGGACGGAAAGCCCGATTTTTTGGCATAAAGTCTAACCCTGAAGATAGAGAGTTGAAACTTCGTACAGTTCTTAGTAATAGTGTGTGTAGTCACTGTTTAAAATTTGAAACAGATCGGACCACGCCCTCTCATGCCGCCCCTTTAAAAAAAAGTTGTGAAATAGTAATTTTTTCAATTAAAGCTCTTAGATTTCATTTTTAATGAACTGCTTCTCAAAATTTATCACAATTTATTATTTAAATTTATATTACTATAATATATTAACAAAACAAATTAAATATTTCAAATTTTTTTATATTATACATTCTTAAAAATCTTCAACATCTAATGAGTATGGAAACAAATTAAATTCTAAATCATCGTTGTCATCGCTGTCATCGCTTGGAGAATCGTTTTTGTTTTGATCACAATCAAATTCGGGTGCTTCTAAAAGCTCCACGACTGCCTTTGGTAATGCTTTCGTTTTGTTTTGATGCGATCTCTTGTTGAAAAAAATGCTTGAAATAAGAGGATCCGATGAGTCGGATAGATCTTTGGAAAACATCCGTTAAATTGTTTAGCCTGTTATTCTGACGAGCATGCACGCTTGTACAATTTGTCTCGCGCTTCTGACGCGTTTTCACCTAGACATCCAACAGGCATAACAGAAGTTTGAATTATTTGGGATCCATGAACTAAAATCTTATGTACGGTAGGGGACATTGGAAACCATGTGTACTTGTTTAAATACAATGTAAAAGATTTTTCGCAGAACTGTTGAATTAATCGGAAATTTACAGGAAATTGCAATTAAAATTATGTGGAACCTTTCTATAATAAATAACTCAATATCCAATACTAATGCCAGAAGGATTGGATCAGAAAATACTTTTCTCGCTGTGTTTTCGTCATTCGTATTGCCAAAACTATTTTGTTTGGGCTGATCTACAAGTATTCCCATTTCAGCGCTAAGTCTCTTCTGTATATATTGTTTTTTACTCATATATTGTCATTTTCACCTCTTATTTGCCATTTTTAAAAACTCATTCTGTAAGATAGTTTTAAAACAAACTCAAAGACTCGTATCCATGCATGGAGTGGACTAATACCATACTGAAGACTTCCAGGCTTTGGCATATATTTTAATAAGGATGGGTTTGTAATACCCATAAAATCTTTCGGTCCAGCTCCACAAATTGGGCATAATTGAGATAACTTGTTTGAAGTTAGAGTATTCAAGACCTTACCATCTATTAGTGTCATATACAATTCAAAACTCACAGAGATTTTCTGACTTGCAATTGAATATTCAAGCTCTGACAAATTCTGTATTTGCGAGTCCAAGTTTTGTTTTTCCGAAAGAATGTGGTCATTTGTTTCCTTAACAAACTCGACTTTCAGGGGTCCACAAAATCGGACCGATTGAGGTGAGCGATTTATCCAAATATTTTCCCCAAAGTTTCCCATCAACTTAAGGGGTATAAGGCTTGTCACAAATAGAGCATGGTCATTGCATATGGGTTCCTCATTTGAAAATCGTTGTTTGTATAAGCTTTGACCTGTTGATCCATCAAATCCATAACTAGCCACTAGTTTGACGCTTGTGATATTTTTATACTGCTTGATCACATCTTCTTGCATATTAAGATAACGGCTGACAGTGGGGTTTAATAAATTTTGCAAAGAAACTTCAGCTTTGGTTTCTGTCACTGATATATCTTTGGGCCTGCATTCTAATTTGGCATGCTGTACCTTTTCATAAGAAGGATACATATCACAAAAATGTTTTTTTCCCATCTCTCGTATACTATTATACTGCTTTTTAGAAAAAGAATCCTCCAGTAAAAAGTCAAGAGCTTCATGTGGTGTAAGCGGAACTGGATCAGATGAAAATATTTTTCTTTTTATATAGCTGGGACTTTCTTCGTCTTGCATACATTTCCTGAGGACTACTGACGTATCCCTATCGTTGGATTTCTTTGCTGAAACTGCTGCCGCGTGTAGCAGAAGAGGTGCGGGATTATGTATTGTCAAATCGGCGGCCAATTTTCTCTTCAATCTTGAGCCTGCTTCTGAATACCCTAGATGGGGACGTCAATTGACGATTTCAACGATCGCCACAGTGAGTGCTTCATTTTAAAATTAGAAACATTTCGGCCACATTTTGGCAAATATTTTCGCACGTAATTGTGAAAACTTTTGGCATTTTGATCAATTTTGGCTCTCGTGTTTAGGTCATCATCATCCAATCCGACTTGACCGAAAATCCACTCAGATATTACCTCTTCTGTCCTCTTGTCGCTCCATGCTTCGAGCAACTGAAAATTGCTGAAGACAAAAGTAGCTGCAATACATTCAATATTCCGGAAAACGCGCAAATTTGCGCAATGATAATTATTATTCTCTTAAACTGTATATTTTCATTCAAAACGAGACATTTTTACATTTTGGCACAGATTGGCAGGGAACTAGTTCTACTCCACAATTCACGAAAACTGGGTTAAAATTTTCAACATAAATCGGTTTAACAACACAAGACACATAAGAAACAAATAACACATATTACACAATTTTTACTTGGGATTAATATTAAACATACCTTGCTCTTCATTATCCATTTTAAATACAATTAAAAGATAATTACTGTTCAAAATTACACAGCTTGAAACTTTTAAAAACTTTCGCACGTGGCAAATGTAAACAAAGCGCTGATATAATGTTTGACTTTGACGCCCTGGTACAACACCAGGGTCGCAACTCTACTTGTTTAATTTATCGATTAAGTGTGTTAGGAATATCTATTTTCAATATATAAAATCAAAGTCACAAAAGCTTTTCATGACTTTTTGGACTTCATGCCAAAAAATCGGGCTTTCCGTCCAGTGAGCAATGGTAAGGGAATTGGTTATGCATTTTAGTTTATATTTAATGTGAACAAAGAAAGTTGATTTTTGGATCAGTGTGTTTTTTAATATTCTGATTTTTCAATTTTCGTATTATATATATATACATTCATTTAAAATATAAAAAATATATAATTGCTATCATTTGAATATTTAAATAACGATCAACGTATTTTAATTTTTTTTTGCTGTTTTTTCAACACAAGAAAAATATATCGATTATAGACTTAATAATTGAAGCAACATTATATATTGTTGTCTTATATTTTGCTTATTATATAATAGTTATATAGACACTGTTTAAGTGCATTTAAAAATCAAATAAAACTAAGCAGTCTGAATATTCTAATAATATAATATGATTGGTATATTTAATTTTATTGAATTCTATACTTACGTATAGGCACTGTAACGTTGTAACAATCGTTTTTCAGTGAAGTCAATTGACTCACAGCCAAATTAAAATATGTCTATTGAAACTTTAGATATTAGTGGTGTTTTGGTACCGCATTCAGTTATTGCCATAATTGGTGATGGAGCCTGCCTTTTTAGATCTATTTCCTACCTTTTATTTGGTGGGCAAGGCTTCCATGGCACCATTCGCCAACATATTGTAGCCCATGTTGTAACCAACTGGGAAACTTTTGCTTGCTTCAGCTTAAACTTAAATGGAGAGTGTTATAGCTCTCCAGACCAATATGAGTGCGCTATGTCAAAATCATATACTTATGGTACTGCATGTGAGCTTCAAGCAGCTGCATTTGGAAATATTATGCATCCTGTAAAAAGATTGCGTTTTACCGGTCCATTATTGAATGGACATTTTGATGTATATATTCCTTTAGAGGAAGTATTAACTCAAGATTCTGATATGTCAAATGAATGTAAAACTGAAAATGTTAAAAGTTCCGTTAAAAGACGTAGTCTTATTATTGTGTGTTACGTGAAAATAGTGAGTATCGTTGTGTTGCAGATATACATCAAACGTTTTTCTGAGTTGATTTGTGAAGTCTCTGTTTTGATGTATATATGCAACATACATGTGTTTGTGTTTATTATTATGTTGTGTGTTATGCGTTTTTATATATAACTATTTGGTATATGTTGTCTTTGTCGTCTGTGTTTTATGTTTATCTATGGAGACCACAATTATGTTTTTTTTCAAATGGTAGTTACTATTGTATAACATAGGAAAAATTTCAGGAATAGGGTTAACGCCTTCGCAAATAGAAAGCTTTTTCAACAGTGTGGATAGCGAGGATATTCTCGACTTTTCTGCTGATGACGAAAGCGATTATTATCCAGATAAGGAAGATTTGGATACCACAGATGACGAAGACTGGGAAAATCAAGTTGAACGCAATAGCGACTTGAATGTTTCAAGCAAGGATGTCAACGATGTTGCGACTTCTGACACGGATGTAACGGGCACGATATATAGCACTACTTCTAGCAAAAACTACCTAAAAGGGAATTTGCTATGGAGACAACGCAGTTTGATTTTGAATGAGAACCAACTTCAGCTGCTCACGAACACTGCATTGCCTCCAGAACTAAAGGAGCTGTCGCAGCCTATACAATTTTTTTCTTATCTATTTCCAAAAAAAATTTTTCAGAATATTTCGAATGAAACTAACCTTTACATTCATCAAAAACACCCAAACGCAAATATTAATTTTACTCCATTCGATATTCAACAGTTTTTTGGAATGGTATTCTATATGTCCATTTCACGTCTTCCAAAATGTGCCCTGTACTGGTCTGCAAGTATTGGAATACCAACAATTCAAAACATTATGTCGCAAAAAAAATTTGAAAAAATCAGAAGTCACATTCATTTCAACAACAATGATAATAATCTGCCTTTGACTGATCTCCGTCACGATCGGCTTTTCAAAATACGACCACTTATTCAGGAAATGAATAGTATTTTTGGTAAAGTTCCTAAGGAACAGTTTTTGTGTCGACGAACAGATTTGTTAAACAAAAGCTAGATCACATATGAAACGGTACAATCCGAACAAGCCTCATAAATGGGGATATAAAATATATGTTTTAAGCGGTAATTCGGGCTTCTGCTAAAAATTCGAGATTGATTCTGGCAATGAAAACGTAGTACTACTTAACGAGCCAGATCTAGGAGCGGCATCAAATTGTGTTGTGAGATTGGCCAGTGAAATCCCCAGGCATCTGAATTTTCGCCTTTATTTTGACAATTATTTCAATCCATTACCTCTTTTGAAGTATTTGGCGGAAAGCGGAATCTTAGCATTGGGTACAATTCGAAAGAACAGAATCCCTAATTTTAAATTCATGGAGAATATTCACCTGAAGAAAAATCCTCGCGGCACGTCTGTGGAGTATGTCGCTGATTTTGGTGGAGTACCTCTTGTACCGCATGGGTTGATAATAAAATAGTCTCATTGGCATCGAACTACGCTGGAATAGTTCCCACAGACACTGCCCGCCGATTTAACAAGGCCAAAAAGGAATATATAAAATTGACCGTCCATTTGCAGTAGCGCAATACAACAGCTATATGACAGGCGTTGATCTGATCGACAGTATAATCGGAAGATATACAATTTTATTAAGAAGCAGACGTTGGCAAGACAGAATCTTTTATCATTTACTGGACTTGACAATCAGCAACGCATGGCTGTTGTATAAACGTGTTCTGAAGGTAAATGGATATCCTGGAAAAGTTTTAAGTTCATTAGACTTTCGGCTTGATATCGCAGAAGTGCTAACAAAAGTTTACACTATATTAAAGTTGGGTAAACGAAGCTCTGCCATTGAAAATGAATTGCAGCTAAAGAAGCAGAGAGGTCCAACTCAGCGCGAACCAAATCAAATGGTACGACAGGATCTGGTTGGACATTGGCCACTTTGGGCAGACAAAAGAATAAGGTGCAAGAATCCAAACTGTGCAGAATATTCTCAAGTCGTGTGCAACAAATGTGAAGTAGCTTTATGCATCAATAAAAGAAAAAATTGTTTAAAAAACTTTCACTTAAATTAATCGTTAATTTGAGCGCTTCAAAGCAAATATTATAATAAATTTAGAGTTATATCGATGTAAACTGAGTACTGAAACTATTGAATATATTATGAATTCAAATATTTTGTTGAACTTAAAACATTACAAATAAAGTCATTTATGTTAAATGAATTTTTGGTTTATATAAAACTTAATTTTAAACCCAAGCATATTTGATGCATTTATGCAACATATCCTTTATCCTTAAAGAAAAGTGTCAAAAATCAAAAATTGGAAAAACGAAAAAAAAGTGTATTTTTTATTTTCACGTATCTATCTAGTAACAAACCGCTTCAAAATCGGAGTTTAAGTCATATAAAGGGTTAACGCCTACAGTCATTGTCTGTATGCATATGTGACTAAACTTCAATCTTCGATATCTCTGGTGTTTCTCAACCGATTTCGGTGAAATTTTTGCAGATTTTCATTATTTTGTATCAAGTTGCTAAAACGTGTTTCAGATTTTCGATATTCGATATTTTTGTTATCGATCACATCTGTATATCGGAAACGGAAATAGTTATCGAAAATCGGAAACAAACTTGTACTGCCTAGGACTTAGATGAGCTTATGTTCTAAATCTGAAGTCTCTAGCTCTTAGAGTCTCTGAGATCGACGCGTTCATACATACAGACGGACGGACAGACGGACATGGCTCTTTCGACTCGGCTGTTGATGCTGATCAAGAATATATATACTTTATAGGGTCGGAGATGCTTCCTTCTGCCTGTTACATACTTTTGCACAAAACCATTATACCCCTTTTACCCATTTTATGGGTTCGGGGTATAAAAAGCGAAAATAATTGAAAAACAAGCGTAAAAAAAGCTGACGGCTTTTAATAAATAATTTATTCAGCATTTTCTTTAAATATGTCATAAATTTTATTGAGTTCAACGATTCTTCATTTATTGGTATTTAGGAACCCATTGAGTAAAATTTGTATTTAGATTTTTGGGACTTTAAAAATTTGCACTTTCAAAGGATTAAGAGATAGCAACAAAAATGTACAGGTTCAATATAATAAATAATAAACAAAACTGAAACCAGCCCGTTTGTTTTGATTTAAAATATCTTTGAACATCGCCCCATATTGAAAACTATGAATAACGATGCAGTGTATAAGATGCGAATAAATTTGGTATTAAAACAAAAAAATATAAAAAAAAAAGGTGATCTTCCAACAAAAAATAACCAGAATTCCCGCAATTTGTTAATTTTTCAAGCGATTCGTTTTGCAAAAAATCCAGATTTGACGGGAAAATAGCTGATTTGACATCAGTGAGGCCTTATTGCACCAGGCGTTATTGAATGCATCCGTCCTTTAATAGTGATATTATAAGTGAAATAAAAACTAGAGATGAGGCTTATGACAAATGGAAACGATAAAAGACAGACTTATTTCAAAGACTGTAAATCTAATAGACGTAAAGTTAATACTGTATCAACAATGCAAAAGGAAACTATTTTAGCAATAAGTTTAATAGTGCAATTAAACTACATTAAGATGAATATCCGTTGCCAGTATTGGTATCGGTATAGAAAAAGTGCAATGATGTTTCAAATTATTCCTAGCAAACAATATAGGCCATATCGTTCATATCAACATACCTTGGCCACTCCCTTCACTTCCCCTGAGAAGTGGAAAGTAGCAAAAACTCTACCCATTCCCAAAACTAGCCATGATTTTAGGTTCATCTTAAAAGTGTCTTGTTGGCTATATAAATAAGTTTACGAACGAAAACATGCTTTTCTTTGACAAACAATCCGGCATTAGGGCAAGCAAGAGTTGTACAACAGCGATTTTGAAAGTAGTATGAGGACATTCGAGCAGAAAAGGATAAAAGTGACGTTATGCTGCTTTAGACATACATATATACACTTTAGACTATACCAAAGCATTCGGTACGGTAAGCCAAAAAATTCTTTTGACCAAAGTAAGCAAGATGTAACATTTTTCGCAAGCTATTACCACGGTTTTCTTGATAGTAAAAAGTAGTAATTATCTCAGTTTTTGTTAAGGACAAAAAGCATCAAAATTTGTCGCGGAAAAAAGGACAATTGGCACCACTGACAACCCAACAATAGAAGCAAAAGCAGCCGATTTTTTTCGTTTGGGTTTGAAAACACAATACAAAAATTTGGCGCATCCATTTTGTCCAGTTGTTTCGCAAAAATTTTCTTTCCAGTTTCAGTTGTACATTTTCTCTCCTCTTCTCACACACATACACACAAACACAGTACTCCCAAACACAGCACTCTTTCCCTACTACTCTATTAGTATGTTCCAATATAATTTATTTTTTTGCATATTGCTCTTTGCTTTGTTTTCTTCAGTACATTGAAGTTTTGTTCGCTCTTTTTCTCACTCTATGTCTCTCGTTTGCTTACGCTCATTTGGTTGTCGTGTCTCGACGCGAGCGCTTTGTTGCTTTCTACACCTCAGAGATTTTCATCATTTGCTTCTCTTACACGTCGTTGTTGTTGTTGCTGCTCTGGTCTATTCGCAGCACACTCACGTCATATTTGCACATTTTAAAAATTTTTTTTAAAAAAAATGCAGTGCATAAAAACAAACACACTCACATGCGCTGGCAGACTCAAATACACATTTGCACACAGGCAAAAACAGCAAATACAAAAATAAAATACTGTTTTTTCGTTACCGTTTTGATTTTGATGGCGTTTGAATTGCGACTGAAATTGGATGATGCTGTTGCTGCCTCTGGCTGAACTGCAGCAGCTGCTGCGGCTGCGTTTGCTAAATGCAAAACGACAAAGTCGACGCCAACAGACGAAGCGAGCAGGAGAAGAAAACGACAAACGCCAACAACTAAAACAGCAATCCGACTTGGCGTGGGCAAAGCAAAATCAAAAGCACCGGGGCTATGACAGACTGTGTGGAGAAGGGGGAGGATTTTGGCTGGCAAGTTTATGAGGGTTTGGCTGGGTTAGGCAGAGCAGGACGAGGCAGGGCATCTCTTTCACCTAGGATTTTCAATTTAAATGCGCGCGCACACTAACACACACAGACAAAAGTTCACGCATCTACTGCGGCGTCAGCATAAACAGTGCTGTTGCCAACCAAATTAGCTAAAAACTTAAAAATGCGTAGACGTCGATGCGCAGATTTTTATTCAACGGTGTTGGTCCAAAAGCCAGCCAGCTACAGAAGAGAGCAAGCCCAGTATACCCTACATAAACTCACTATTCTACCCAAATCACCAACAGACATATGGGAATACATATGGGAATACGCTTAAAGCAAATATGTTGAAAGCAAACGTTGTTGGAAATCAGGTCGAAGCATAGAATAGCAGGACATAATCGGCGTGTTTATTGCTTATATGTCACTAAAAACTACCCCTATACCACCCACCTTTTAGTACCTACACCCACCAAACCTAGGGTAGTCTAAGCAGGCAGACAGAAAACTGAACCAAAGTTGATCACTTACATATGTACATCAAGATTAAAAGCTAATGCACAAATATTTAAAATAAATATAGTATTGTGAAACTTAAATACGCAATTTTTACTTTATGATTCTCAGGGCAAGCGATGAATCGATTTTAGGCTCATAGTTTCTTCTTGAATTTATCGTAACACGCTTTGAAGAGTCAGATTTTGATATACGCTTTTTATACTCTGATACCGAAGGTAAAGAGCATATTGGTTTTGTGCAATGTCCGTCATACTGTTTGTCCTTCCGTCTATATCAGGAGTGCCCAAAGGTGGCTTACGAAAGCACCGTTACATTTAAATTTAATACACACAACACTGAACAAATTATATGAATTTTCGCTGCGGTTAGGTCACTAAAAAAAATTAATTGCGTTGTTAAACATTTCGCTGACAGCTTTGAACCGAAACTAAATTTTTTGAATGTACTCTTGCTGAGACGACAATAACAAAACAAGTGAAAACGTTGCAGTCGGACGCAACCGACTGCGGAATATTTTGATACCAGTTAAAGAACGGATGGTAAGGAGTCTGCTTGCAAAGGAGTGGGCTGGGTGGTAAACATCGCCAGCTATCATGTTACCAAATTTGGTGACTTTAGTTTAAAAACTGTGGAAGATAACTGAACTTCCAAATTTAAAAGGTGGCATCCAAATTTTTAAATCAAATGTTTTTACCTATCACCATCTATATTCATACCAAGTGTGGTGGCTCTAGCTCAAAAACGGATAGAGATATAGCCGATTCCAATTTTATAAGACGGGTGGCTTAGCTGGGCGTGGCATCCAAAATTTTGATGCAGATCTTTGGTTTATGTTGCCATCTATCTTTCTACCGATTAAAGGGGCTCTAGCTTAAAAACTGTAAGAGATATCGAAATTTCCGATTTTAAATGGTGGGCGGCAGAGGTGGGCGTGGCATCCAAATTTTGAAGATCTTTTGTAGATGTCACCATATATCTTCCTACCAAATCTGGTGACTCTAGCTCAAAAAATGTGAAAACTATAGGCGTTTCCAATTTCCTGTAGAAGGTGGATGGGGGCGGAATCAGGGGGCGTGGCATCCAAAATGTTTATGCATTTTTTTCAGGAACGTGACTAGCTATCTTTGTGCAAAATTTGGTAACTCTAGCTTCAGGAATGTGAGAAATATGTGGTTTTATCGGTTTTAAGTTATCGAATTTATCGATTTCCCAGCCTCCTAGAGGCGTGGCACCCCAATCTTGACACTTTATCTGTCGCGCCTATAGACAAACATAATTGCAATGTTTCAAGTCTCTAGCTTTACGGGTGTCAAAAAAAATTGCGTTCATACGGACGGACAGACGGACAACATGACGGACATTGCACAAAACCAATATACTATGAGACCTTCAGTATCAAAGTATAATTACTCTGGGATTAGTAATGCAAAAACAAAGCATAGTATGAAAGGGTTGTTGCTTAACTCGACAGCACACGCAAAAAATGAAGATAAGAAAGGAAATACGCAAAATTGTTTTTGTAATTTTCATTGACATATGCTAGGAGCATTGCATGTATACATATATTGCACTGTCTATGATGCCAAGAGAAAAACAAAAACAAGTGAAAACGTTGCAGTCAGACGCAACCGACTCATCGGCTACCTTGATACCAAATTTAGTGACTCTATCTCAAACACGTAAAAACGTTGCAGTCGGACGCAACCGACTGCGGAATACTTTGATACCAGTTAAAGAACGGATGGTAAGGAGTCTGCTTGCAAAGGAGTGGGCCATGTGGTAATCATCGCCAGCTATCATGTTACCAAATTTGGTGACTTTAGTTCAAAAACTGTGGAAGATAACTGAACTTCCAAATTTAAAAGGTGGCATCCAAATTTTTAAATCAAATGTTTTTACCTATCACCATCTATATTCATACCAAGTGTGGTGGCTCTAGCTCAAAAACGGATAGAGATATAGCCGATTCCAATTTTATAAGACGGGTGGCTTGGGTGGGCGTGGCAACCAAAATTTTGATGCAGATCTTTGGTAGATGTTGCCTTCTATCTTTATACCGAATTTGGGCGCTCTAGCTTAAAAACTGTAAGAGATATCGAAATTTCCGATTTTAAATGGTGGGCGGCAGATGTGGGCGTGGCATCCAAATTCTTGATGCAGATCTTTTTAAGATGTCACCATATATCTTCCTACCAAATTTGGTAACTCTAGTTCAAAAAATGTGGAAGATACACGCATAACCGTTTTAGCACCGACGGGGGGGCGGAAGGTGTGGGCGTGGCATCCAAATGTTTGATGCAGTTTTTTGGAAAACTTCACTACCTATCTTGACACTAAATTTGGTGGCTCTGGCCCAAAAAAAGTGAAAACTATACGCGTTTCCAATTTCAAGGAGAAGGAGGGATAGGGGCGGAATCAGGGGGCGTCGCATCCAACGTTTTGATGAATTTTTTTGGGGAACGTCAATATCTATCTTGACACCAAATTTGGTGGCTCTAGCCTAAAAAATTTAAAAACTATAGGCGCTTCCAATTTCAAAGAGCAGGCAGGATGGCGGCGGAAGGAGTGGGCGTGGCATCCAAAATTTTGATGCAGTTTTTTCAGGGACATGCCTAGCTATCTGCGTGCAAATTTGGTAACTCTAGCTGTAAGAATGTGAGAAATATTTGGTTTTATCGGTTTTTGGTTATCGAATTTATCGATTTCCCAGCCTCCTAGTGGGCGTGGCACCCCGATCTTAGCACTATATCTGTACCGTCTATAGATAAACATAATTCTAAAGTTTCAAGTCTCTAGCTTTACGGGTGTCGAAAAAAGTTGCGTTCATACGGATAGACGGACAGACACCATGACGGACATTGCACAAAACCGATATACTATGAGACCTTCGGTATCAAAGTATAAAAATGTGGAAGACACACGCATTCGCGTTTTCAAAAGGCGGAAAGTGTGGGCGTGGCATCCAAATTTTGTATGCAGTTTTTTGGAGAACGTCAGTACCTATCTTGACCGCAAATTTGGTGGCTCTAGTTCAAAAACTGTGAAACCAATGGGTGTTTCCAATTTTAAGGAGCAGGGTGGCTGGGGGCGAAAGGAGTGGAGTCAATTTCACAGCCCCCTAGTAGGCGTCACCCTACTAATTGCAAAGTTTAAAGTCTCTAGATTTACGGGAGTCAAAAAAAGATGCGTTCATACAGACGGACAGACAGTATATATACCAGTTTCAGAGTATAACAAATGTGCAGCTAGTGCAATGGGACTGGGCACTCAGGGTCCATATGAACGAGCGTTTCTTCAAAGCCCGCAAAGATTGAAACTTTTACTTTTTATAGTACATGTCTGCGTCAATCCCCTTGCCTTCAACCTGCTGGACAGTAGTTCCACCACACGTCGCTTGTAAAGACTCTTTCCACAACAAAATTGACGAATGTAACTAACTAACAACGGAATTAATAAAATGGAAGTACGGGGGTGGCAGGGGTAATCGCTGCGTTCAAAGAAAGCTTGATGATCTTTGAGGAACATCGCTAGTAACATGCAACCAAATTTTTGTGACTCTAGCTTTAAAACTGTTTGTGATATAGGCGATTCCGATTTTACAAGCCGGCAGGGCGGCTTGGGTGAGAGAAGCGGGCGTGTCCTTATAATTTTTTATGCAGTTTTAAGGGAACGTTATAGATTATCTTGCCACCCAATTAGGTCTCTTTAGATTAACAACTGTGAAAGATACGGAAATTCCCGGCTCTAAAAGGTGTTGGGCTTGGGGCGGCAAGTGTTCGCGTGGCATCCTTAATTTTGCAGATCTTTGGGGGACGTTGCCAGCTATCTCCCTACAAAATTTAGTGACTCTTGCTCAAAAACTTTGAAGGACACGGGCGCTTCTAGTTTAAAAATGCGGTGCACTGGTAAAGGTGTGGGCGTGGCACCCTCCATTTTGATGCAGATTGTTGGAAAATATGTGTGTTTTGTCGGTTAGCGCTCTAATCTTGACACTTTGTTCGACAAAGACATGGACCAACACATATGCAAAGTTTTTGGTCTGTAGCTTAAACGATGTCTAAAAAAGTTGCGTTTAAACGGACAGACAGCTTGACGGACATTGCATTCATATGAGATCATATTATTATTTCATGGAATGCTTGAGATTTTAAAATTAATATTTTGTCTGAAAAAAAGAAAAAAGTGGTTAAAATAGTAATTTTTAGCATTTTTTAAAATATCATAAAAAATACTAGCAATGAGATTTATGAAAAAAAAAACAATTCTTGTAGTTACTATTTAAATTATTCGGAGCAACTTATGACATCAACCATTTTTTGTTTAACCCCGAAGAAAAAAGTTTTAAAAGTAGACTTTTACAAAACTTCTAAAACTTCTATGGGTAATTAATGGGTTAAGGAAAGTTTTGTATCACTAAAACGGAGTTTAAACGACCTTTTCATTGATACCAAACTTAATATGAAGTAAGTTAAATTATGAGTGTATGTGCCACTAAGAGGTATGGGTAATATCGACAAGATGATAACTAAGTACTTTAAATGCATTTTTTTTAAGAGTTTGGCTTCAAGATTCTGATATTCTGTTACAAGCAGTGTAATACCACTAAATAAGGATTAATTTAGTTTAAAACTCAATTAATATAGACTAATATTAAAAATGCGCAAGTAACTCTGTCTGTCTCGCTTTAAGGCGAAAGCTACTGAACCGATTTAAATTAAATTTGGTGCAGAAAAAGTCCAGACCCTCAGAAAGGATATTGGCTACATTATTGCCAATGGCCAGGGAGGTTTCTTCTTTTTGGATGCTCTAAGAGTTACTGGCAAAACCTATTGTTAGCTAAAAAAAAAATAAAAGAGTTGCTGTTGCTCTTCAGAAATAGCTGCTACGCTACTAAGGGGACAAAGAGCGCACTCAGTTCTTAAGCTACCATTGAAATTAGCTCATGAGGAAATGCCGGTACGTAACGTTAGCAACAGCAGTGAGCGTGAAAGAATGTAACAGCAATGATCAGAATGATTCTCAAGCAGGGCATATATAAAAATCGGAGAAGATCGTATGCCAATTAACAATAACGACAAGATTTCACTAGGTCGCAAGCTCTGTCAAGTAGTCGACAGCACAGACGACCTAAAACATAATGTCTATCCGGATCTTCAGACAAATACGGCCAATTGAGAATGGCTATGTAAAAGGGCAATTTTCGCGACGAATAATAAAATTGTTAATAAAATAAACGAACAAATCATGTCAAACGTTGAGGGAAATGTTGTCAAATACCTTTCAGTGGACAATATGATTACTGAACAAGAAAAATCATACCCTATATATAAAGAAAGTACACTAAATAGGTCTGTTACATGTATCGACTGTAAACTTAGGTGTATGTGTATATATGTATGTCTATGACTATGTACATATGTATGTAATGACTATGTATGTACTTATCCTACTACAATTCGGCCATCCTACAATTTAGATCCCCTGATCGTAATTTATGATACATGTTAATGTTTGGTACATCTCTAAGGAATATGAACATTTTACTTTTTTCTTATAGCTATTATAACTAAATTTACATATCATAATTTAGCATTTTTCATATGTTTATCGTTCTTTATATTATTAACTTATTATTTACTTTTATTTTTTCCCACCCAGTGTCTTATGTTTTGAGCACTCCATACTCCCTTGTAAGGATTTCGAGAAATTTGAAAATTCTCTACATCTTTTAATAAAAACCGGTCATTTCTTAGAACTTTTGCAATAACATAGGGGCCTTTGTTTTTTGGTATTAATTTTTTAGCGACTCCTACTGTGCAATCAAAATTTTTTACCATAACATAATCTCCTTTTTTATAATCTTTCGTTTTTTGTTTAGACTTATTGTAATTTGCTTCGTTGTATGCCTGAGCTTTTGACTGGTTTTCCATGGCCTGTTTTCTTAATTCTTTCAGATTTCGTTCATTATCTAGATTGTTTATTTCCTCTAATTTTTCTTTTAACTCATCTATAACTTCACCTTTTTGTTGCACCCCAAATAATAGTTTGCTTGGTATCTGTTTAATGCTACGATGTAAAGTATTGTTTAGTGAATATTCAACTTGCTCAATTACGGAGTCCCAGTGTATTCCCTTGTCTACTTCAATTAGTTTGGCTATCATTGGACCTATATTCCTGTTGACGCGTTCGACCTGTCCATTAGCCTGTGGACTTCCAGTTGCTATCTTAATGTGCTTTATATTAAAATCAAATAAAAACTGGTCGAAATCGTTGGACGTGAAACAACTGCCTCTGTCTGACACAATACATTTCGGTCTACTGTATGCCCTAAAGTAGTCCCTTAAAGATTTTATAACTTCTTTCGTATTTGTTGTCCTGGTCGTGTACAGTCTAACAAATTTAGTGAAACCGTCTATTACTAAAAATATGTGTTTGTTCGCTCTTCCCGTAGCTACCGGTCCGTAATGATCGATGTGGATTAATTCAAACGGCTTATCTCCTTTTGGTATACTATGTAAAAATCCTTCTGCTTTTCCCGTTTTGGGTGAAAACGCCACGCATTTTAAACAGTTTTCGATATGATTATGGCATTTAACTTTAAGGTTCGCTATCCAATAACTTTTTGAAATTATATCTATCATCTTGTCTCTTCCTATATGTCCAAGTTCATTGTGATATTTGTGCAAAATATTATTTTCCATGTCTTCGGGCACATAGAAAAGTAATCGTCCATCGTTTGTTTTTCTGTAAACTACCCCATTTCTCATTTCAAAAATTTTGTCTTCATTTTGCTCTAACATTGTCTTAATTTTTTGAATTTTCGAGTCTTTTGCTTGGCAAATAATAAGGTTGTCTTCAAAGCTATTTGTTTCTACTATTAAAACATTTGTGCATCTGCTTAAAGCATCTACATGTTGCATTTTATTTCCGGATTTGTGAACCAATTCATAATCGTAATTTTGTAATTCTAGTGCCCATCGAGCTATCCTAGGATTAAGTTCAACTTTACTTAACGTAAGCGTTAGAGAATTACAGTCTGTAACTATTTTAAATCGTCTCCCTTGCACGTAAATTCGAAATCTACGTAGCGCATAAATTATCGCCAACGTCTCCAGCTCGAAGCTATGATACTTTGATTCTGTCTCGGTTGTCCGCTTAGAAAAATAAAATACAGGGTGCAATTTTCCATCTTCTTTCTTTTGTATTAAAACAGCTCCAAAACCTAGAGAGCTTGCATCGCAGTGTAGCTCAATCTCATCTTTGTAGTTGAAAATAGCTAACACTGGCGACTGAATCAATTTTTCTTTGAGAATTAAAAAGCAATCTAATTCTGCTTTATTAAACACAAATTCTCTGTCTCTTCTTAAAAGGTCATAAAGTGGCTTTGCTGCAGTTGAAAAATCCTTAATAAATCGCCTAAAATAGGAGCACAAACCCAAAAATCTTTGAACCCCTTGAACTTTGTCTGGAATTGGAAAGTTTTTAACCGCATCAATGCCCTGGTCATCTGCTCTTATTCCATCACTTGTTACGATGTATCCTAGATACTTTATGCTGGATTGCAAGAACTCACATTTATCTGGACGCAGTTCAAGCTTATTTTCAACTAACCTTGCAAAAACTTCTTTTAGTGTACTTAAATGTTCATTCACATTTTCGCTTGCCACCATAATGTCGTCCATGTATACAATAACTTTGTTTTCTCTAATTAAATCAGCAAAAATTTTGTTCACAAATCTTTGAAATACGGCTGATGCATTTTTTATGCCCATTGGCATTCTTAAAAATTCAAATTGACCTAACGGGGTTACAAAAGAAGTGTATTTAATAGAATCTTCGGCGACAAACACATGGAAATAACCGTTTTTTAGATCTAACTTTGAGAAAACAGTTTTGTTTACAAGCTTGTCCAAAAGATCTTCGATCAATGGCAAAGGATAGTTGTCTTTAACTAAAACCTTGTTTAGCTTTCGAAAGTCTATACATAACCGTAAGTCACCTGTCTTTTTCTTCACTAAAACTATCGGAGAAGCGTACTCGGAATCGCTGTTTCTAATTATTCCATTTTCCAAATATTCGTCCAACATCTTCTGTAGTTTTTCTTTTTCCGTGTATGAAAGTCTTCTTGGTGAGCAACTAAAAGGTTTGCATTTTTCCAATAAAATTTTCATTTCACATTTAACTAATGGAGCCACTGGTTTCTTAGCATTAACATATGTTTTTTCGAACATCTCAACAAACCTACATTTAGTTTCATAGCTTATGTTTTCGCCGCAGTTGTAGTCAGGGAGTTTGTTGTCCACCACATTTATATAAAACATGTCTTTATTGAAACTGTCTATCTTTATGTCACAACACCTTGTGTCATTTTCTCTCAAAATAATGTTTTTCGCACTCGAACGTGCTTCACTGTCAGTTTCATCACACGAAGCTTTCTTGTCGTTATGTTTGTAACCCTTTGTATTAATTAACATTTGCTCAACCATAGCTGGTCTGTTAACAACTTGTCTATTACCCGTTTTTTCTACAGCAGTTTGTTCTTTTAAACTTTGCTCTTCTAAAACTTTTCCACCAACAATCGTCTTACCTAAAATTTGCTCATAAACAGTTATATCCCTTGAAATTTGTTCATCCACGGTCGTGTTGCTTAACATTTTTTCTTTGACAGTCGCACCCCCTAAACTTTGCTCATCGGCAGTTGTATCACTTGAAATTTGTTCACTAACAGTTGTATTATTTAACAATTTTTCATTAACAGTTGTATTACTTAAAATTTTTTCACTAACAGTTGTATCAGTTGGAATTTGTTCACTAACAGTTGTATTACCTAAAATTTGCACATTAACAGTCGGTTCGCTAATAGTTGATTTACTTAAAATTTTCTCAATAACAGCCGTATCATTTAACATTTTCCCATTAACAGTCTTTTCACTTAATTTTTTCTCGTTAACAGTGGTATTACACAACATTTGTTCACCAACATTTGTTATACCTAAAATTTGCTGATCGTCTTTTTTGCACATTGCCATGGAAAATTTTATATTGCTTTGCCTAGACTCTTTTGCTTGCACTGGCCGGTATGCCAGTTTCGTTTGGGCGTCGCAATTTCTTGAAACTTTTTTATGAATGTTTTTCATCTCGATACCATTCAGGGATTCTAGATTTATGATCAAATCACAAACACTCATGAAATCCCTACCTAAAACCACATCGTGACTCATAGACTCGTCGGCAACGATTATTAACTCAAAATTTAACTTTATTATTCCTTTCAATACATAACAAAAAGTTTTTCCAAATATATTTAATTGGCTTTTGTTCAGCCCAAAATAAGAATTAATAACTGGATCAAGTGGCATTTCATTTGGTACACATGATCGTTTTATGAAGGAAATAGCGCTGCCGGAGTCTATGAGGCACTCTGAAATAAATGATAAATTAGCCCTAGCAAAGTAGATTCTAAAATATCTTACATAATTGTTGCTTCTGCCTTCTCCTTTCTTCTTTGCGCAATCCGCAACGAAATGGCCCATTTCGCCGCAAGCGAAGCATGACCCCGGTGCTCTCTTTGGTTTGCGGCAATCCTTCCATACATGACCTTTGGAGTTGCAATTTCTACAGCGTATAACATTGATGTCAACTGTTGCTCTGTTGTTGCTTGTCGACGGCGTTTTATCTGGAAGATTTACATCCGCGAAGGCCTGCAGCATTTGCTCTGTATCAACGAAACGCTGGATGCGAGCTTGATCCCGCAGAGTATCGGAAGGTATCCCCTCTATGATCCGCTCCATTAGTTCCTCAGCATCGACGTTAACAGGCTGTGCTAACATCATCTTATCGCTTAAATAAATTGCGAACTTCTCTTTTGGCTGCCATATGCGATGCTCGAAAAGACGTCGCATCTCCGCTTTAGATATTTTTTCACCAAATGCTAGTACCAGCTGATCGCACAACTTGTCGACATCTCAAACATGCGCGTAGAATTTGCGTGCAGCCAGCGTTGACACTTGTCGACATGCTCAAAGCATGCGCTTGTTGTTTTTTTTTTTTTATTTTTTACCTAATTTGCGTCGCGTTGAAATTTATTTAAATTGAGCCAGCGTTGAGCATTGCCTTTGTTTTTATCCCCCTTTTGAGATTGTAGAAGGCAATTTGGTCTTTTAATAGTTGTTCTCTTTATTCTCGTCTTCACTTCGTCACTCCGCAAAAGCAGACTGACGCTTTATGTTAAAAAAAATATAATTTTTTTTTTTTTAAAAAATTTTTTTTATAAAATTTTTTTATTTTTAAAAATTTAATATTTACTTAAATAGGTCTGTAACATGTATCGACTGTAAACTTAGGTGTATCATAGACGAATAAATGTAAAAAGACTGGTAACCAGAGCCGGCGATGTTCTGTTAAACTAACATAGCACAATTGCGAAGCATACACAAGGGGAAACAGAATATAGCGAGTAATTTTTGTCATTTGCTTTGGCAGGTTTCCCCTCCATACTCGCCGAATTAAGTCGGCCATTATTGTTTTCACTTTGTTTTGATTGCAAAGTGTGCGATGTGCCGGACAAAGATTGTTTGTTGCCGCACTTCATTTCTCTTGTTGTTGTCGCAGAAATTGAGTTTGGCAATTTTAGACTTTTGCTTGAATCTGGTTGCTGCTACCCTAGCAAGGATGGGTAGTTTGACTTTATTTAAACTTTGCGTTATTAAATAGATACACGCAATATACTTAATTATGATATTTTTAAATTGAGTTTTGGCCATAAGGAGAGGCACTTATAAATAATTAAATGTAATTTAAATATCTTAATGTAAAATTTAGAATAACATTTAAAAAACGTACTATGCTTTCAAATGCTTATCTTTCTATACTAAGCTTATATTTGTGGTTTTGACAATAACTAATTATTGTGACATAGGGTATTTTAAATCTATGCAGTTTTAAATGTCAGCAACTGCTACTTTAGCTGCCTTGGTGCGGTTTCTTATTCTTCCTGTTCACATACACAATGTGTATTACACATGCATACACACAAATACGAGCCTGACCTAGGCTACGTTTCGTGCGTTTTCTTTGCCTAGGTGTCCACAACAATATGCATACACACAAAGACAGGCCTGACTACGCTTTGAAAGTCAGCCGCCGTTTTTATTTTAAAATAAATAATTGTATTTAATATTATAATATTTATATAAAACACGAATGTACTATATATTTAAAATAAAAAAGCAAAAAGAAAAAATACAGAGTTTGATTAATTTGGCTGGGGGTTGAACTTGGGTCAAAAAACATTTTACAAAGATGCATCTAGCTAACTGCGCCACGACCGCTCTTGCAGGTTGATGACTTGAGGTTGGTGTTATTTTGTGTTCAATGTAATGGAACACAAAAGGAAATCAAATCAAAAACAAAAGTTTACGCGCGTTAGAATAAGTGGATAAAGGAAAAATAAACCAAAAAATTGCGCGCTTTTAATGCGTTTTTGATACTTTTGTGCTGACGATTGAAGCGACTAGTTGAGATCAAAAGCGATTAAACAAAAGTGCGATACACAAGAGTTTTTTTCAAAACTAAAAGCCCTAAAATATTATTTATACTTTTATTTGCTTAATTTTATGTTATTTGTTCCATTTCAATATGGAAAACATTGTTAAAAGAGTAGTTTACAAGTGCGTAGTGAAAAGTTGCGTTGGGGGCAACAAATTGTTCCGCGTACCTGAAGAACTACAAGTGGAGTGGTGCGAAAACATTAAATTGGATAAAAAAAACTAAAAAGTAGAAAAAAAAAATATAAACATATATACAAACATCAACTCGAACGCGGTGTTGAACCCGGGGTCGAACAACAACAGCAGGCAAGCACTTATCCATACATTTTTGCAGCCAGCAAATAATAATATTATTATAAATAATATATGCTTTTAACTTAGTTTTCTTAATGTATAATACTATAAAAATTGGCTTCATAATATTTATTCAATCGTAATCAACGCGTAAATGCATATTAGTGCACATGCCCTGCGAAAAAAATCATAATCAGCAGGGCATAAACAAAACGCAAAATACAAATATGGCGCCAAACGCAGGTTGAAAACAAAGAAGCAAAAATCAAAACAAATGCAGCTGTGCGATGTTAGGGGAACTTGCCGCTACTCGTTACTTGTGTATGCTTCGAAAATGTGCTGAGGCTCTCTGTTGCGTTAACATCGCCGGCTCTGGTTACCAGTCTTTTTACATTTATTCGTCTATGGGTGTATGTGTATATCTGTATGTCTATGACTATGTATGTAATGACTATGTATGTAATGACTATGTATGTAATGACTATGTATGTAATGACTATGTATGTACTTATCCTACTACACACTTGCATTGTTATACCCTGAACCCATAAAATGGGTAATGGGGTATAATGGTTTTGTGCAAAAGTATGTAACAAGCAGAAGGAAGCATCTCCGACCTTATAAAGTATATATATTCTTGATCAGCATCAACAGTCGATATAGCCACGTTCGTCTGTCCGTCCGTCTGTCCGTACGTCTGTCGGAATGTATGAACGCTTCGATCTCAGAGAGCTCATCTAAGAGCCCACTTACACGCTGAAGTTTTTCCATTAATTTTTTATTCATTCCGTTTTGAAATTTCTTCGGAATTCAGGTCGCATTTACACGCTGAAGTTTTTCAGTGAAATTTTTCCTTTGAAAATGCAACTCTGGTTTAAATTTATTGTCGATAAACATACATTTCGCCCCGAATTCAACAAGTTCTTTGGTCCAAAACATTTTTATTCATAATTTATGAACCACAACAATGTATTTACGATTTGCGCTAATATTTGCTTGTGCGATATTTCGATATTCACATCAAACACTGTGCAACTCTGTGTTTACATGCAATCGGAATAAGGCAAAGCAAAATTAGAAGAAAAACAAGTAAGAAGGCTCTAGTCGAGATTTCCCGACTAGGAGATACCCCGAACCCTGTACATAACGCGTACAGTCATTGTCTGTATGCATCTGTGATTAAATTTCAATCTTCCATATCTCTGGTGTTTCTAAACCGATTTCGATGAAATTTTCAGAAAAGTTATATCGTTACCCATTATTTCAACCCCCATTTTTACGTTTTCCAAATTTTTGTAATCGATTGCATGTGTATATCGGAAACAGAAATAGTTATCGAAAATCGGAAACAAACTTGTACTGCCTAGGACTTAGATGAGCTTATGTGCAAAATCTGAAGTCTCTAGGTCTTATAGTCTCTGAGATCGACGCGTTCATACATACAGACAGACCGACAGACGGACATGGCTCTTTCGACTCGGCTGTTGATGCTGATCAAGAATATATATACTTTATAGGGTCGCAGATGCTTCCTTCTGCCTGTTACATACTTTTGCACAAAACCATTATACCCCTTTTACCCATTTCATGGGTTCGGGGTATAATTAACGACTTAACAAGTAGTGAATTTTTGCTTGAAATTTTACCCCTCTACTCCCTTGCCTAAAAACAAAAGATTCAGAGAGAAAATTCACGAAAAAACTTCAGCGTGTAAATGGGCTCTAAGTCCTAGTCAGTACAAGTTTGTTTCCGATTTTCGATAACTATTTCCGTGTCCGATATACGCATGTAGTCGATTACAAAATCGAATTTGGAAAATGTGGAAATGGGGGTTCAAAATAAAGATACTAGTAAGTGTCCTGCTTGCTTCGCTGCGCCGATAGTTTATATAAATTGTAACAATAGTAGATAGATATGAAATAAATAAATTGAAAATATTTAACAACATATTATAGCAAAGTATTTCTTCTTTTTTTCTTGTCCGGTTTCGTTCGTTTGTAATGCGTATGTTTTCGCTCGTTTAACGAACGAGTTGCAATGTCTTTGTTTTGCTCGCCATAGTGATGCTAAGTCTATGTGTCGTTTGTTTTGTTAACGCACAAGACAGTCTTGATGTCTTGTAAGTGCATAAATGCAGGGCTCTAATATACATATATGTACAACAACAATTTACTTACATATGTATGTACTTACATATGTGCATTTGCAACACCAACCAAAGTTACAAATGTCAGCTCTAAAATTGCATCAAAACAATGGCAAATGGTAGATCAAAAGTTAAATTTCGTGTGCTTCTATGTATGTGTTTGTGTGTAACGTTTTGTCTGAGTTTGATAATTAGCAAGTTGGTAAAACCACGCCCATAACATATTCTGGTGTGCACAATTTTTGTAGACGCACCAAGTTTTGTTTTGTGTTTGTTGTTTTTTTAAATCTATGACACCAACAAAAAGTAGCAGTGCGGGCCCAACAACAACAATTACAACAACAAACGCTACTTGGGTCGTAAATCAATTGTCAAAGGCACACAAATCTGAAAAAAAAATTGTGCACTGTGCGAAGTGATAACATACATGAACATAAATTTATGAAATTTAAATTTTCAAGCGCATTATTCACTTATTTGTGTATGCACTTATTCATTAAGAAGCGGAAATCCGTTTCTTTTTTGCAAGTGTACGAACCTTTTTTTATGACTTTGCTTGTGCGACGCGAAGGCTTCACTGCGCATTTGTTTTGTTTTTTTAAACTCGCTCGCGATCAAACCCTCAGCTTGTGCGACAATTAGGCGCCAGCAGTGGAATGGGTCAAAGTGCTCCAGGATGTATGGAAGGTACTCGAAGGAGTTGTCCAAAATAAAATTCCTTTCTTAGTGCTCACTTACTACCTGCATAGAATATTTTGTGAAAATTTCAGAATTCTAGCTCTTTTCGTTTAGACTGTGGCAATGTAGACAATCAGGACAAACTCTTTTATATATATATATATAGATGAAATGTAACTTTTATTTTTCTCATATATTAAATAAAAATGAATTTATTATTGATTAAATTTCATGCACATGTAGTTATTATTTTGACCATATGTGTAGATCGCGAGGAACCAGTGTTTGCTTACGTAGCCGTGGAGCTGCCAGACTTAGCTGTGGCTGGGTCGCCACATCTACTCGCCCCCTAGTGTCTTCGTCAGTCAGCGAAGGTAACGGAGTCATCCAAAGTTTGAGAAGTTGTGGCTGGTTCATGCGGAGACGGTTGCGGTTCCTGATTATCATTTAACAAGGAAAGCGGGTTTAAGAGGTCAATTCCACTCTACGGACAATTTCATATGGTCCGGTATATGGATGTTCTTATGGTCTCTTTACGGATGTAACGAGTTTGAAGGCGTGTGTGCAGGACTGCAAAGCTTTTGAGCAGAAGATATGTGGCTTGTTGTAAGGTGCCGCAGGAACTGCTTTGATTGCTCGAATTTGCTGACGTAGCCGCCCTGTGAGGCGATGTTGGTCGATTTGCGGAGCCGGGATCTTGGGAGCAAAAAAAACTCGTTTGGTTACCGAATTGTAGTGGCAAAAGAAATTTCGGCTGTTGAAGCTTGTCGGTCTGCTTTGAATGTTGCCCGAAGTCCTAGTAAAACTGTCGGAAGCAGATCAGGCCATGGAATGTGCGAGTTGCACATTAAGGCGGCCTTGATTGTGCGATACCATCTTTCCAACATGCCGTTCGCTTGGGGATGGTAAGCTGTGGTCCGAGTTCTTTGAGTTCCAAGGTGGGTGCCCTGATCAGTTGTAATAGTCAGAGGGGTTCCAAACAAGCAATCTGCGAGTAGAGTGCCATTGCAATAGTCTCAGCTGTCATGTTAATCAACGGAACAGCGAGTGGCCATCTACTAAACCGGTCGATAATGGTCAAGCAATAGCGGAAACCATCGATGCAGGGAAGTCCTATTAGATCAAATGGATATATTCAAAGCGGTTGTTAGGCACCTCTATTTTTTTGAGAGCACTGCGTGTGTGCCGATGGATTTTAGCGCGTTGGCATGTGACACATTGACGCGCCCAGAGCATCGCATCTTCGTTTATACCTGGCCAAACATAGCGTTGCCTAAGCAATCTCACGGGTGTGCCAGGCCGTGCACTGAATCGAAAGCTTGGCGTCTTAAAGTTTTTGGCAAGTATAGTCGCTCGCGTCCAGTTGAGGTGTCGCATAGTATGCCCAGCGAATGGTTTCCAGGTGGAGCGATGTTGTATTTGCCAGCTGTGCGATTTCTCCATCACTTTGTTGAACGTCGAAGATAGTTTGCACTTTTAAGGTGCTTGGCATATTAATTGCATTAATGCGAGAAAGTGTTGTCCTTTCCAAAAACATGTACAATTTCTGTCGAAAAGTGCGAAATTAGGTCCAGTTGGCGCAATTGACGTGGTGATGAGCTAGAAGCCTTCTGTGCAGATGCAAACGTTAATGGCTTGTGATCAGTCTGTATAATAAAGGGTCGTCCCTCCAGAATGTGATTACAAAAAAAATCACTGAGGCGAATATGGCTAAAAAGCTCGTGATCATACGTGCTGTAATTTTTTCTGCTGGGCTCAGCTTCCGAGAGAAAAAGGAGGCGGGCGCCAAACATTGCCTTCAAACTGCTCGAGCGCAGCACCAATTGCAGTATCTGAGGCGTCAGTTCTTAGGGATAGCTGAGCTGAAGACGAGAGAACGGTACTACGGAAAGCGTTTGCTATTCCGAGCTTGTAATGCTCGAATGCCTCGTTAGCAAATGGAGTCCAGTTAATTTCACGTTTGTCATTCTTAGTTGCGCCTTTGAGGAACTCTGTGAGCGGAACCTGTGCTTCTGCTCCATTAGGAATCAGTCGGCGATATTAGTTGACCAATTACATGACTGACTTGGGCTTAGGGAACTCATTGATGACTTGAGTTCGCTCCTTGGGGGGTTAAAAACCTTTGACTGTGAACACTAAGACGGTATCCTCACTTTGCCCAAATTGGCATTTTTGCGGTCAAGTGGTTTGTACGGAGAATCTCGAAAATCTTGGTAAGGTGCTGGAGATGCTCCTGATGTGAAGCGGAGGAGTACACGATTATATCGTCTATGTAGCAGCCGACAAACTAAAGACCACTAAGCAGGTTATCCATGTGCCGTTGGAATGTTTGTGCTGATTTTCGGAGATAAGGTAGCATGCCAGTTCAAATAACCCGAATGGCTTTGTAACAGCTTTTTTAGTGATGTCGCAAGTAGCACCTGAAATTTGATGGTATGCGCGCTCAAGGTCAATCGAAGAAAAAACTTTTGAGCCGTGCAGGCGCTGAAGAATGTTATCACAGTGTGTGACAGAATAGCAATCTGGGGCACGTCTACGGTTATTCCAGCGCCAAGGTATGATGATTGATTCTTGTAGAACTCTACAAAATATGACGCAAATTTGAAATAAAATTTGTCGATAACTCGCCTGGTTATCGAGATATAGTTAATAAAAAATCGAAAAAATATCGAAAAAATCAATTTTTTTTGTGAAGTTAAATAGATTTAAAAAAAAAACGAAAATACTAAACTCTATAAATACCAGTTGTCTCTATGTAGTGCGATACATCATTTTCGATGCATGTTGCTGAAGACGTATTGGGTCGGTAGTGTTATTTCAATAAAGCGATTGAGGAGGTCAGCATATGGACGAGTGATTCCGTACAGCTCACGCGAGTTAACTGTTAGACGTTGTATAGTTTAGCTTGAGATAGTTTCCCAGTTGTTGATATCTCGGATTTTGGATCCATGAGTTTTTTGCTTTTGAAATCAAGCAGTAAGCCATGGTGCGTAAGAAAATCAGCTCCGATGATTGCTGATTGGATGTTAGCGACGACAAAGGACCAGTTGAACTTGCGATCGGAATAAGTGAGATGACTGATACGGAATCAATAAGGAACTTAATGTTAGTAGTACGATCCAAAATATGGTGCCGGTACTCAGTGGTAAGGCGAGCAAGCGGGTTTGTGCTGTCATCCTCCGCCAGAACAGACAATGGCTGCCTTAGTTTCCCTGTTTTGATTTAAACGAGCATGGTTGTGAACATTTTTTGGTATGATAAAACAGACTCTTGTCTTGTCTGGTGTATCGCGATATTCCTTAAGTTTTTGATTTGCATTATCCGTGTGGTTATCAATTTTTTGTTTTAGTTGCGTCAATATCGCATTCATGTAAACCAAAGTGTGCTCCAGATCATCCAAAAGGCTGTGCGCACTGTTTTTAATGAAGAGAGAGATAAAGAGCGTTGGGCAGCATCAGCGGGCCGTGCAATTGTCATGGCAAACACGCCAGCTTCTGCTTCCATCAGCTCATCAGCCACTGCAATTTGCTTATCCATAGATTCCGAATGTAGCACTATATACGAATATCTAGACAAATTGATGCTTTTAGGGCACAAATCTAGTTATTCAGAAAAAATAATAATTTGTTAGTTGATAATATTTTGGAAAGTCTTAAAAGAAGCTTGGTGGTCCTATTATAATGTTCGCAGCTGTATATTTATCCTTTGCAAATATTTGGTGAAGCGAACGCCAATCGCAGTTCACATATACATTTTTATATTTTGATAGTATCATAGCATATTGGTTTTCTGCACTGTCCGTCATGGCGTCTGTCCGTATTTCGATATCTCTCACAGTTTTCAAGCTAGAGCCCCCCAATTCGGTAGAAAGATTGAAGGCAACATCTACCAAAGATCTGCATCAAAATTTTGGATGCCACGCCCACCTAAGCCCCCGCCTTATAAAATTGGAATCGACTATATCTTTAACAGTTTTTGAGCTATAGCCACCAATCTTGGTAGGAAGATAAATGGTGACAATTAAAAAAATGTGGATGCCACGCCTACCTCTCCTTTTAAATTTGGGAGTTAAGTTATCTTCCACAGTTTTTGAGCTAAAGTCACAAAATTTGGTAACATGATAGCTGGCAATGTTTACCACCCAGCCCACTCCTTTGCAAGCAGACTCCTTACCATCCGTTCTTTTACTGGTATCAAAGTATTCCGCAGACAGTTGCGTCTGACTGCAATGTTTTCACTTGTTTGTTATATATTTACAATATTAATATTTTTCTTCAAAAAATTAAAGGGAAATTATTAAACGATTCCAGTATAATGTCTCAAAAACTAGGTAACGGATCGTATTTCTTTTTGTTTCTATTGATTGATATATTTGTAGTGTATAATTAAAATTTTACTGTTTTCTTTTGTTTCTCCAGGTTAATCGATATTTACTAACTATCCATTTTTTCACTGCTTTTCCTCCGAAACGGCTCGACCGATACTCATAATATTTGTGTAAATATCGGGTAGGTCTGAGAATCGGTTAACATATATTTTTCATACCCCTTAATGTTAAGGGTGCTCTACCACTTAATTTTGTTCTTTTATCCGAAACTACTTAACCGATTTCAATGAAAATTTTGAATCATGTGTGGTTGGCTCCAACTAAGAGTATAGGTTAATTTTGAATTCGATTTTATCTATTTTTGCGTTTAATGGTTATTTTTCGCGAATATGTATGGTACAGATTAGAGGTTGGAAAACATCGGACTAGGAGATACCCCGATCCCTGTATTTAAAGTGTACAGCCATTGTCTTTATTAGAGAGCTGCATGAATGGCAAAAAAAAAACGGCATTCGAGTATACAATGCGTAAAATGGATTGAATGGTATTGAGTACTTTGACAAAATTGTATAGGTGAACGCAGTGCGCTGGCAACGTACGCAGTCGCAATACATCCAAACGTCAGGCCACGGATCAAATATATGAAAATTTACAGTTATATTTGAGTAGTACTGAAGCAACTCGAGTATAAATTCTGCTATGTATGTATGTACATAATTTTGTATTTTTTTTGCCTTATATATATATATGCATGTGCATATGCCGTTAGGTCACAAATCGATTGTCAGCGGCGCGAAAATATCACCAAAAACGTGTGCACTGAGCGAAGTGATATATGCACAAAAATATGACAATTTAATTTGCCAGAGCATCGTTGACTTATTTGCCTATGCACGCATTGTCTAAGATGCAGGTCTACAGTATTTTTATAAGTGCACACACAGAACCCTTTATTTATGACCCTGTGCCTGAGCTGCTTGTGCGTCGCGCTGACGGGGCGACGCTTGCGATCAGACCGTCAGCTTGTGCGTCAGTCTGGCGCCGTGCATATATATATGCGTAATTTCTCTAGGCCCACGAACTGAATGGAATCAATACAAATGAGTGGAATCAGCCTACGCCTTAGTATGTATTGCGTTTTCTACTCATAGTATTCAACTTCAATGTCATGAATTATGATGAATATAAGCATCGACACATGCTACCCATATTATGTTTTGTCTGCCAGTCATTCTATGCTATTCAGCTCGAATACATTCTATTAAATTACAGTTGTGAATGGACTTATGCAGCTCTCTAGTCTCTATGCATCTTTGACTTAACTTCAATCTCGATATCTCTGGTGTTTCTCAACCGATTTAAAAAAATTCGCGTGGATCAAGCCGTAGGATCTTTTTTTTTCACAAAAAGGAAATTTTACGCTTATATTTTGTCTTTATTTATTTTTTTATTTAATGCTAACTTATAATTAAAATTATATGCTAGCGTGTGTTTTTATCAGAGCTGCAAACCCCCTATAAAACGGCTAGGGTTCGGTTCGGGTTCCGAACCCTAGGTTGAAAATTCGCAGAGGTTCCAAAACCGGGTTCTGAATATTTTGGAACCCAGGGTTCGGTTCCAAACCCGGGTTCGTCGAGGAAGAAAATGAAAAACATTGGAAGTCATTGACCAACAACGTTAATTTCTCTAATGCCAATAAATAACAACAAGGGATAGCTCAAAAAAGCGTACAACAAATTTTTTCTGAGAAATTTTAGCAAATGGCGCCTTAATGCCAACTTATGCGCAGACACCGAGTAAGCAACAACAACACACAAATATAAGATAACAACGTAATACATACTTGTCAAACAAAATGCTTATGGAAGAGCTATCACAATACTAATAAAGAAAATACACTAATACAAGTAAGGCAGGTATCACTGCACAGATTTTTATATACATTTGAACGACAAGAAAAAGTAGTAATAATGACCAGCACTCATATAGGGTTGTGCGAAACTGATTGTTACACACGCTTATGTTTAAGTGCAGTCTGCAAAAAAACAAAAAAAATCCTTGAAATTTCGTTGCCCAACAACAAATAAAAGAGAGATCCGTTACTTTGCTGCTGAGCATGGGCACTGAAGAGACGAACAAAAAATAACATATTTTATTTTTTTGCATCGCTTATGGAACGAGCAGTTTATGTATACGCAAACTGCTCGCCTATGCCTGAGAGCCATTACATATACAAAGTAGGTATGGGAGTTATGGGTAGCGACATCACTGCTTTATATTCACTCATATTTAACTTTACATTTTTATACATTCAGCTGTAAAAAAAATCGGAAGATCTGTTTCTAAACAAATTACTGCAAACACCCGTTAGGGATGAATGAGCATAAGAAAACCAAAAAAAAATTAACAGATATCTAGTATAAACATATGTACGTATGTATGAATATCTGTAGGTGTTATTTTGTCTCCTCTTTACTGAGTATCACATGGAAATTCGAATTTTGAAAAAGTTTCATTCAAATATTAAGCATATATATTTTTTTTTGGACCGAACCCTTAAATAAAAATGGAACCGGTTCGGTTCACGGTTCCGATACGTTGTATTGGTTCGGTTCAGGGTTCGGTTCCACACATCGTGGAACCCGCAGAGAACCGGTTCCACAGGGTTCGGTTTCGGACCGGTTTGCAGCTCTGGTTTTTATACTTTGATACCGAAGGTGGTAGCTGTTGTATATGTTGTGATTTATATTTTGGTACCAGGTAAAGGTTTCTGTAAGATTGTTTTGTATTTTTGATTGGTATAATTTTTTAATTTTGTCTTATTTCGCTGAATTCTATCAAATTTTACTATACATAATTATTTAAAATTTTTCTTTTTTTACATTTAGTATCTCAAAAACAAAGCGAAATATCGAACAATTTGCTTTTGATCTTTTCGTTGTTGTTTGTCGAGTTCTATAAAAATCCGTCGTCAGATTGCGGCGACACGGAAACAGTCATATCCCCCCATTCCACAAAACTTTGGGAACACTTTGATAAAAATTCATAATATAAGCAAAGGAAAAGAATTATAAAGAATGTATTAAATGTATAGGCTAATTGTTATACCCATAAAATGGGAAAAAGGCGTATAATGGTTTTGAGTAAAAGTATGTATGTATTCTTGATCAGCATCAACAGCCGAGTCGATATAACCATGTCTATCCGTCTGACTATCCGTCCGTATGAACGCGTTGATCTCAGAGACTATATAAGAGCTATAGACTCCAGATTTGGAACATTAGCTCACCTAAGCCCGATGCAGTAAAAGTTTGCTTCAAATCGATAACTTTTACAGTTTCCCATATACAAATGTAATCGATAACAACAAAATGATGAAATTGAAAAATGTGAAACACGTTTTAGAAACTTGATACAAAATAATTAAAATCTGTAAAATTTCATTGAAATCGGTTGAGAAACACCAGAGATATCGAAGATTGAAGTTTAGTCACAGATGCATACAGACAATGACTGTACGCGTTAAGTATAGGGTTCGGGGTATCTCCTAGTCGGGAAATCTCGACTAGAACCTTCTTACTTGTTTGATAATGTTCTTTCTAGTCATAGACTAACTGATAACTGGTCGCTGCGGGCTCGGGCCTCAGCGAAAAGGCACGGCCCGGTAAGGCCCGAAAAAGCCCGACAAGAAACCACAAAACATTTTTATTAGCTTTTAATTTCTAAATAGTTGTGTATAAAAAATCATTAAAAATACTAACGAAGAGATTTTTGAAAAAAAAATAATTGTGCAGTCATGATAAGAATTGTTTGGAAAAACTATTTGCATTAAAAAAGTTTCAAAATTAGACTTTTACAAATCTTAATTTTCAATGAGTACTTAATGGGTTAAGGAAAGTATTCTATCATTTAAATGGATTTTAAATGACTGATTCATTGGTACCATACATCACATGAAGAAAGTTCAAGCTATGAGTAGATTTAACTTTAAGTGTAGTGCAAATACTTATGACCTCCCCTGTAAATAGGAGCAGTTAGGACTTCTATATATAAAACCACCACTGTTCCAGATTTGTTTTATTAAGTTAATTTTAAGTTTATATTTCAAAATAAGTGCATTTCAAAAAAAATTAATCCATATCTTCAAATGCATATGGGTTTATATGGCCGGGCCGGGCCGGGCCTCGATAAAAAAAAAGTCGTGCCGGGTCGGGCCGGGCCACTTAAGAAAGACTTCGTGGCCACCTCTAACAGAGACGCTTAACAAGAAGTATGTTAGTCCAATTTCTTTAAAAATAAACTTAACCTGTAGTTATGTATCAATAATAAAGTGTTTTCGTATGTTCATGTTTATGTAGACTACATTGTAGACTCTACATTATAGAAAATATGTAATTCAGATTTCCTGAGGAACGCCACAAAGCCGTCGAAACGCTAAGGATGAAAATTAAAGAACAATTTTTTTTTTTCTTTAATTTTTTATGGAAATGTCTGGCCGAACAACCCGACCATAGCAACAAAATAGACTGTACCAAATACGGATAAAATAAAATCATTATGAGATTGGGAACGCTTAAGACTTTAAGGAAAAGAATAATTTAAATTTTAAGACGTAGTATCTTAGTACCTACCGTAGAACAACTATCTATCATATGCCATTTAAATTATTCAAGTATCTCATTTCGTTCAAAACTTATCATTTTTAAGCAAAAAAATTCAATTGACCTGACAGTACGACCCTTTCCGAGGTCGAAAATTTACGAAGCGTCGCTGTCGGTGTATGTGGTGATGGTTGCAGCAGCACATGACAAGTTAGATTTTGTGAGCGCGCTGAAGTGGTTGATCCTGCTGCTCGAGCCCTCGGCAGGCGCTGTTTTCATTTCTTTTATTTTTTTCACTTTCGCTGGTTCTTGCGTCTTATGCTGGCAAAATAAACCTTTTAATGGCAAGTTTAATGAACTTGCGATTTTTTTTAGTATACATTTGTTCTTGTTCTTATTGTTACTTTTGAGTTACATGTTTAAAGTGTACATTTTAAAATGTATATGGTATTTTAAATAACACTGTGCAACTCATAAAAACTGAATATCTGTTCTTCTACTAGTATCAGAGTATTCCGCAGTCGGTTGAGTCCGACTGCAACGTTTTTATTTGGTTTGTTTTTGTTGCTGTTACAGGTTCATATTCATAAAGTTATTGTTTCAAGAATATTCTCTGAAAATTTCTAGTCAATCCGATGAATAATTTTCGAGATATTCAGTAGATACTGAAGCAACATTTTACCTCTAAATAGTGACTATTGCAAAAAGTTAATTAAAGTTAATTTTTCAACTTTTAATAACTCAAAGAATATCGAATTTAACCAAATTTTGTAACGACTACTTTCTTTTTTAAAATTCCTAAAATATGAGAAAATCATAAATCAATTTTAAAAATTTTTAAAGAAAATGTTTAAGCAAGAAAGAAGGCTCTAGTCGAGATTTCCCGACTAGGAGATACCCCGAACCTAAAGGCGCACAGTCATTGTCTGTATACATCTGTGACTAAACTTCAATCTTCGATATCTCTGGTGTTTCCTAACCGATTTCGATGAAATTTAAAAAAAAATTATATCGTTACCCCTTATTTCAATCCCTATTTTTACATTTTCCAAATTCGAGATTTTTTTGTAATCGATTGCATGTGTATATCGGAAACCAGAATAGTTATCGATAATTTGAAACAAACTTGTTCCGCTCATGGTATAGGAGAACTTATATTCAAAATCTGAAGTCTCGAGCTATTGTAGTCTCTGAGATCGACGCGTTCATACAGACGGACGGACAGACGGACGGACAGACGGACATGGCTATATCGACTAGGCTGTTGATGCTGATCAAGAATATATATACTTTATGGGTCGGAGATGCTTCCTTCTGCCTGTTACATACTTTTGCACAAAACCATTATAGCCCTTTTACCCATTTCATGGGTTCGGGGTATAAAAAAAAAAAAACAAGTAAGCTTTACGGGTGTCGAAAAAAGTTGCGTTCATACAGACGGACAGACGGACACCATGACGGACATTGCACAAAACCAATATACTATGAGACCTTCGGTATAAAAGTATACCAAAAAAAAAAAAAAACAAGTAAGAAGGCTCTAGTCGAGATTTTCCGACTAGGAGATACCCCGAACCCTATACTTAACGCGTACAGCCAGACAATGACTGTACGCGTTAAGTATAGGGTTCGGGGTATCTCCTAGTCGGGAAATCTCGACTAGAGCCTTCTTACTTGTTTTTTTTTTTTTTGCATCTGTGACTAAACTTCAATCATTGATATCTCTGGTGTTTCTCAACCGATTTTGATGAAATTTTACAGATTTTCATTATTTTGTATCAAGTTTCTAAAACGTGTTTCACATTTTCGATATTCGACATGTTATCGATCACATGTGTATATCGGAAACGGAAATAGTTATCGAAAAATCGGAAACAAACTTGTACTGCCTAGGACTTAGATGAGCTTATGTGCAAAATCTGAAGTCTCTAGCTCTTATAGTCTCTGAGATCGACGCGTTCATATATACGGACAGACGGACATGGCTATATAGACTCGGCTGTTGATGCTGATCAAGAATATCAGGGGTGGGCCAGCCATCAAAACCAACCTAATTCAAACCTAAAACCAACCTCGAGCTGGTTTTAGGTGTGCCAGAGCCCAGTTCGAGATGATTTTGACACCTCAACAAATTTGGCAAGAGATTTGGTTAGTTTAAGCAATATTAAATTTGTAATGAATAACAAGTGTTACTTTTTCGAAAGGTAGTTTTAAGCTTAGTTGCATATTGCAAATACATTTGAATTTAATACATATTCTAATTCATGATTTTTGATTTTAATAAATCTCGAACAAATCTCTATAACTATTTGCCGTTCTGTGTAAGCGTGCTTAACCGTCCCTAACAAAGGAGCTGCCACCTTGTTTGGTTAACAATAACTATTATTTAATAGATCAATTTTAAAGAATCTTTTTTGTGACAAATAAACATAAGAAAATCGTACTTTAAGGTAACAAAATTGCATGGTTGAGCAGTGTACAGTTTGTTGAAAATTTAAAATTTTGAGGTGGCGGTGTTTGTTAGGTGTGCGAATGTCTACAGTAAGAAGAATAATTTAATTTATGGAAAGCCATTGAGCAGCCAAAATGTAAGTTAAATTAATATTGCATTTAATTATTTGTATTACATTTATTTTATTATTGGTCCATAGGGTAAAGCACCGTTCACCTCAACAGGACGAAATATTCGTGCACATATGGCAAAGCATCCAGATATTGCACAGGGGTTCAGCAGTAGGGATAAAGTGGCCGTATCGGCGGCTTGGATTGAGTTCGCCAACGAGCTCAACGCCAAAGGACCCCCGTGCAAGTCAGTGGACGAGTGGAAAAGAGTAAGTATTGTCATATTCACATTTAAGTTACATAAATTAAATAATTTGTTTCAGGTGTGGAAGATTGGAAACAATCAATCAAGAAACAGATTTGCAACAACAAAATGGAGCAGCGGGCAACTGGCTGCGGGCCTTATAAACAGCAGGAGCTGTCCGCAACGGAGCGCGCCCTTGCTGCTGTACTCCAGCTGGAGCATGCGGTAGATGGTGTGGCAGGAGTCGCGGCATGTGGCCTTACGCCACTGGAAGATTATTTCGAAGTTGTTGATGCCGATGAAAATGGTAATATTTACAATTAACTTTTATAAAATTGTTTAAAAACAAGTAAAAACGTTGCAGTCGGACGCAACCGACTGCGGAATACTTTGATACCAGCAAAAGAACGGTTGATAAGGGGGAATGCAGGGGCGAAGGGAGTGGGCCATGTGGTAAACATCGCCAGCTATCATGTTACCAAATTTGATGACTTTAGCTCAAAAACTGTGGAAGATAACTTAACTCCCAAATTTAAAAGTTGGGCGGCAGAGGTAGGCGTGGCATCCAAATTTTTGATGCAGATCTTTTGTAGATGTCACCATATATCTTCCTACCAAATTTCGTGACTCTAGTTCAAAACATATGGAAGATACACGCTTAACCGTTTTAACAACGGCGGGGGTGGGGGGTGGAAGGTGTGGGCGTGGCATCCAAATTTTTGATACAGTTTTTTGGAAAACTTCACTACCTATATTGACACTAAATTTGGAGGCTCTGGCCCAATATATGTGAAAACTATAGGCGTTTCCAATTTCAAGTAGAAGGGGGATGGGGGCGGAATCAGGGGGCGTGGCATCCAAAATTTTGATGCATTTTTTTGGCGAACGTCAATATCTATCTTGACACAAAATTTCGTGGCTCTAGCCCAAAAAATGTGAAAACTATAGGCGTTTCCAATTTCAAGGAGAAGGGGGGCATGGGGGCGGAATCAGTGGGCGTATGATACTTTCAGTATCAAAGTATAAAAATTAATAAATGATATATTATTACAAAAAGACCTACAAAGAAGATGAGACTGGATGCTCTGTATGTTGATGAAATGTTCGTCGAAGAACCGGAAGCGGCAAAAAGTGTGCCCATAGGGACGACTGCGAAAACAGGCGCCGGTGGTGCGGCAAGCGGCAGCAATGCGTCCCAGGCATTGGCGCTAGTGGCTGCGGAGAGTGCGACTCTCCGACAAATATCTACAGATCTACAGGCATTGCATGAAACATCTAAGGCAATAATCATTGGTTTTCTTTTAGTATATTTATTATAAAATAATTATTATCACAAATTAAGCAATTTACACAAAATTATTATTAGCGCTTTTGCAGGCTGTTTGCAATTGAGTTTCGAACTCTTGCCATGTCACTTAATTGTAGCATACTGTCATTTGAATATTCTTCTCTTGTGTTATTGTTGTCATCAGTTGGCAAAACAAAATCAAATTCCCTATCTCGTCTTTCGCGATACAAGTTATGCAGGACCAGCAGACATTTATAATTTTGGCGACCTTAGATGGGTTTATTGCAGGCAGTCTTGAAGAGATCTAAAGCGACTTTTTATAACACCAATTGTTCGCTCGACTACATTTCGAGCTGACGCATGACGCATGTTAAAATTATGTTGCCCTGAGCCCGCAGCTGGACTCCTATATGGAGTAAGCATGAAGGGCTCTAGAGGATTTCCAGAGTCTGCCAGTAGCCAACTGTTTTGACAACCACTATGATATTTTCTTTGAAAGTAGTCTTTTGCAGTACTCATGTTCCATGCAAAGGAGTCATGTGTTGATACAGGCATTGAGGCATCCACATAAAGGACACGAAGATCGTAATCACACATCTATATAAGCAAGCATTTTATCAAAAGCCAATAGAAAATAAGCATGCATATTAAACGATTAAAGAGGAGTGCTTCTTACACACATTATTTGGAGAATAGGACTAAGGTACAGTAGGCGCTAGCTACTTATAGCACTACTTACAATCATTGCATTAATACTAAAATATTCATTTCGGTTCATGAACTGATGTGCTAAATTTGTTGGCTTCATAATTCGTAGTACATGGGTGCCGTCAATGCATCCAATCACTCCCGGTATGCGTAACCCTTAAAAAAAACAAGTGAAAACGTTGCAGTCGGACTCAACCGACTGCGAAATACTTTGATACCAGTAAAAGAACGGATGGTAGGAGTCTTTTTGCAAAAGGGGAATGCATGGACGGAAGGGTGGGCCAGGTGTTAAACATCGCCAGCTATTTTGTTACCACATTTGATGACTTTAGCTAAAAAACAGTGGAAGATAACTGAACAGCTCACAAATTAAAAGTTGGGCGGCAGAGGTGGGTGTGGCATCCAAAATTTTTGAATCAAATCTTTTTAAATGTTACCATTTATTTTCCTACCAACTTTTGTGGCTGTAGCTCAAAAACTGTTTAAGATATAGCCGATTCAGATTTTATAAGGCTTGGGTGGGCGTGGCATCCAAAATTAGTTGCTCTAGTTCAATAAATGTAGAAGATAACCGTTTTAATAACTGCGGAGGTGTGGGCGTAGCATCCAACATTTCTATCCATTTGTTTGGGGAACGTCATTACCAATCATGACACAAAATTGGTGGCTCTAGCTCAAAATATGTGAAAACTATAGGCGGAAGAAGTTTGCGTGGCATCCAAAATTTTGATGCAGTTTTTTCAGAGACATGACAAGCTATCTGCGTGCAAGTTTTGGTAATTCTAGCTTCAGGAATGTGAGAGATATTTGGTTTTATCGGTTTTCAGTTATCGAATTTATCGATTTCCCAGCCTTCTAGTAGGCGTGGAACAAAAATCTTGACATTTTATGTGTCGCGCCTATAGACAAGCATAATTGCAAAGTTTCAAGTCTCTAGCTCTACGGGTGTCGAAAAAAGTTGCGTTCATACAGACGGACACCATGACGAACATTGCACAAAACCAATATACTATGATACTTTCAGTATCAAAGTTTAAAAAAATTTTGATGATGAAATCTTTGCCGCCGTCTCATCTAGTTTTATAAAGCGAGGACAAAGCCTTCTTTCAAGGAGTGGAAGCACAATCCATAACGTTTCACAAACTAGCGATCGAGAAACAGCCAAGTTCTTGTCCTTCCAAATCACTCCTTGAAAACTACCAAACCCAAAATTTATGATGATGGCATGTCATCCCTTAATAGGTGAAATATCATCATAAAAGTGCCCTTATCAACGCGATAATTATATCGAAATCTGTTATGTTAAAATCAATTAAACACTTGCAACAATTATATTGTAAGTCACAAGTCGACAGTGGATCCGATGCGCTTTTCTTTGGCCAACAGTTCTTTTCTCAGCGTATCAAGCACAAGAAAATTTCCAAGATTTATTTTTATTTAATTTTACTTTAACTTTCGCACTTTTAAAATGTAAACATAACCAGATTTGCCATTCACGAAATACGTAGAATAGCTGTTCAAGCAAGCTGTCATCAGAGACAATACACTTATCTAGACATGACTTCGCGCTCTTGAGAAATCTGCTTGCTGGAATTTTGTGCGGAGACGATAACGAGTAGGAATATATGTATGTATATGCGATCGAAGCGCAAAGCAATATGCCGATAACAGAGAAGAATAACGCTGTGCGTTTGCTAACTGGCAATTACTGCGCGCCAGCCAGTGCAGCTGGCTTTGCCTATCTGATTCTAGGACAGGGGGCGCGCCAGCGGAATGCAACTAGCGGTAAAAAATGCATAAGTATTTATATACGTGTCACTTGTTTCATTTTTGCCTGGACTAGCTTCGTCGAGATTTTCGTAATTTTGTGTCCACAATGGACTTGACTAGCTCGCTAGGAGATACCCTATACCCTAAATGCTATGCCAAACGACATGGCCAAATCGAGTCGCCTTATGATGCTGATCAAGAATATATATATATTTATTTGGTTCGGAAATAATTCCTTCTGCATGTTACATACATTCCCCAAAACCAATACCAATACCCGTCTCGTCTGTACAATTCTGTGTGTATTCACATCGAGAATAAACAAATGCAAAAGAATGGGAAAATGCAAAATAACGAAACAACAACACTTGCTGGTTGCTCAGACGTAAAAACGGCACACAGTAAAAATAGCCTTTGTTGCAATATTTAAGTATAGTCAATGAAATCTCCTTATATATATTTTTTTGTTAAATAAATATGACTTATTTGAAGTATAAATATATTAATTTAGGCAACAACTAATCTTTGTCTCGCACATCGCACACTTTCAACGCCAAGTTTACTGTTTTGTCACTACTCTATGCTCCGCCCCTTTGTTTTGAAAACCTATTTTTATAACTTCTTGTCCGCGCTTTGTTTACAAATTCAAAACAACCGCTAACGTAAGCAGTAAACCACAAAGCTAATAATTGTAACATCAAATTCAGCGAGCGATTTCTAAACAGCGCGAAGTCATGTCTAGATAATGGTATTGTCTCTGGCATCTGTAGCCTGCGAGAGAGAAGCGATTTATTCTTTTCTGAAACCATAAAATGGTTGTAAACGGTTAAATAGCCAATTGGCAAAAGTATTTAATAGCGTCTTTCCATTGCTCCGTTTCAGTTTATTGTACTGGTCTGCTACGAAAGTTCTTTTCATTGTTCAGTCCATGAACTAGCTCTTCGGTTTGTTTTTATACTTTGATACTGAAGGTCTCATAGTATATGGGTTTTGTGCAATGTCCGTCATGGTCTCTGTCCGTCCGTCCGTCTTTATGAACGCAACTTTTTTCGAGACCCCTAAAGCTAGAGACTTGAAACTTTGCAATTATGTTTGTCTATAGGCGAGACAGTTAAAGTGTCAAGATTGGGTTGCCACGCCCACTAGGAGGCTTGGAAATCGATAAATTCGATAACTTAAAGCCGATAAAACCAAATATTTCTCACATTCTTACAGCTAGAATTACCAAATTATGCACGAAGATAGCTAGTCACGTCCCTGAAAAAACTGCATCAAAACATTGGATGCCTCGCCCACATCTTCCGCCCCCCACCCCCCGGCGTTGTTGAAACGGTTATGCGTGTATCTTCCACATTATTTGAGCTAGGTGACAAAATTTGGTAGGAAGGTATATTGTGACATCTACAAAAGATCTGCATCAAAAATTTGGATGCCACGCCCACCTCTGCCGCCCACCATTTAAAATCGGAAATTTCGATATCTCTTACAGTTTTTAAGCTAGAGCCCCCAAATTCGGTAGAAAGATAGATGGCAACATCTACCAAAGATCTGCATCAAAATTTTGGATGCCACTCCCACCCAAGCCACCAGCCTTATAAAATCGGAATCGGCTATATCTCTATCCGTTTTTGAGCTAGAGCCACCACACTTGGTATGAATATAGATGGAGATAGTTGAAAACATTTGATTTAAAAATTTGGATGCCACCTTTTAAATTTGGAAGTTTAGTTATCTTCCACAGTTTTTGAGCTTAAGTCACAAAATTTGGTAACATGATAGCTGGCGATGTTTACCACCCGGCCCACTTCTTTGCAAGCAGACTCCTTAGCATCCGTTCTTTAACTGGTATCAAAGTATTCCGCAGTCGGTTGCGTCCGACTGCAACGTTTATACTTTTTTTTTTTTCAAAACAAGTGAGAAAAATTGACCGAAATTTAATATAACATAGAGGCTTATTGCCAATTTTAATGACTTATTTTCAATGCCTACAAGTGTGGCGACCCAGCCACAGCCAAGTCTGGCAGCTCCACGGCGACGTAAACAAACACTGGTTCCTCACGACATATATATAAACGATATGTATCGATAGGTATATGAGTTTACAGCATCGAGTAATAAAGGAAAGAGAGGTAAATAGCTCACGACTTAGCGATATTTTTTTACACGATGGTGGCAGCAATATATGTAGCACATTCAAAGTAAGTCAAATTAGCTGTTTTTATCTTGGTATTTGCTTTTTTGTTTTGATTGTGAAGTTTCCTGTCATATTGAAACTGGCTGGTTTTGTTTATGGACTGTTGTTGTTTTATTGCGTCTGTTGTAACGGTCGTTAGTTTGCATTCAAATGAACGCGGCTAAAATTTCTTATAGCTGCCAGCTTTCTGTCGTGCATGCAATTAGTATTGATAATTAATCGCCGCTGCACTAAAGCGCCGACGCCCACGCAACTAATGTGGCGTTTACATTACAGCGAGTTTTGCTATCGAAATCGTTATCAACGCATAACGCAGAATTGGTGTTTATACGCACGAAAGTGCGTTTTGCGTTAAGAGTGAAGTGAGCAGCAGCTGCTTTGTTTTGATTTCGCTGATAAAATATTATTAATTTAAAACAATAATATGAATTCAAGTAATCTTTTTGAACTATTATGTGCAATGGAGCAGAATAATGCAATGCTGACAAAATGCATGAATATGGCGGGAACGTCTGCAGCAACATTGGATTTGCTGAGTTATCCAGGACGCCGTCGTAGCATTTGGACACTTGTGAGAAAAAAATAGTTAATTCTTGCCAATAACTTTATATTAACATTTTGTTGTTTTTCTTTAAATAACCGAAGCCACGATATGGATGTTTTTGGGAGAGTGACGTTCCAAATAATTCGGACGCATTTTTTAAGGAGAGCTTCCGCTTAGAAAGGGAAGCATTTGATATCCTGGTTGGTAGTCTCGCGGGTATGAGGAAGAAGAACACTTCGTGGCGTTTGGCAGTGCCATTGGAAAAAAGGATTGCCATACCACTGTATTCGCTAGGATCGTCTGCAGAGTATCGCACAGTGGGAAGGCTTTTTGGAGTGTCGAAATCATTTGTGTGCCTAAACCTCCTTGACTTCTGCCGTGAAGTTATAGCAAACTTGCTGATGACTATCTGCCGGCAAATTTCTCAACCCAGGAGAAAATAGAAGATTGTGTTAAAGGGTTTGAAGACCTTGGTTTTCCACAATGCTTTGGGGCTATGGGTAAGATATTTATAAATGCTATTATAAACAAAGTTTAAGTTGTATATCGCCCATAGATGGCTGCCACATTGAAGTGCGACCAAAGTCTGAGCATGCCGTGGACTACCGCAACTACAAGGGTTGGTATTCCACCGTGCTATTTGCCTTAGTTGACTATCGGTAAGATTATATTCATTTCGTATTTAAAATCTTGAATATTACAATACTTGTTTATGTCAACAGTTATAGATTCACCTACATTAGCGTTGGCAGTCCGGGAAGATGCCATGACTCGAGAATCTTCGAAACCTCCAGCCTAATACCGAAGCTTATGAGCATGGACTTGCTTCAAAATAATGCAAAGGAAGTTAATGGCGTAGTGGTTCCCATATTAATTCTTGGAGATTCGGCATTTAAATTTTCCAGAAACGTTATGAAGCCCTACCCATTTTCTGTTGAAGCAACACCACAGCAACGTGCCTTTAACTACCATTTATCTAGAGTCAGGCGTGTGGTGGAAAACGCGTTTGGCCATCTCAAGGCTCGCTTCAGGAGGATTGGGAAAGGATTGGATAATCAGATAGATAAAACTTCCCAAATAATTGCTTGCTGTTGCATTTTACATAATTTTTTTAACATGCACAACAGCTCCGTGTGCGAAAACTGGCAACGGGAAGCTGAAACTGCACATGGGAATGCCCAACCTGAGTTCGAAGTTTTCTTGGGCAATATGAATGCTAGTGCCGAAGCAGTTAGGCAAGCGTTAGCCGTATAATTTCTACAAAACAATGAAAATTAAATAAACAATTCAATTTAACTTCAAAATTTCATTCATGTTTTTATTATACTTCATCTTATACTTATATACTTATACTTATATACATAATCTATTCCGTATGCCTAGCTCTTATAATATCTAACACCTCCTTCTGGAATTCGGCCGAGTCCTCCGCCATTCGCTCCATAACCTCCAGCTTCCGCTCCTCTATTTCTAGCAACTTGGCGGAGTTGTCGACCCGCATTCTTTTTGGCCGCGAACACGACGGCTCTGTGATTGAGTTGTCCGTATCGTTGCTTTTAGGCTCCTCTTCTACTAGCCGCGAGAAGTCTGTAAGAATTGTAAGTATATTAAATATATGCAATAGCATTAACTTTATATATTACCTAGGCTGTCGGCTATTGGATGGAAGCCCACAGTGTCTGACGTATGTAGAACAGTGGACACACCCTCGAAATACTCCCAGGTAGAGGGCGTGCCACCGGATGGTCCCACCTTTGCACATTCAGCTCTGCAAATACATATATTTAAATAATTATTTAACAACAATTAATTTTAATCAGTGTTTTTTTAACTTGCCTGTATCTTTTCGTCATATTCTCCAATTTGTTTTTTATTTCCAAATGTGATGGTCCAAACTCCTCCATCTTCTCCGCCATTTCCTTGTATATGTGGGAGTTCTTTCTGGCTCCCCGAAGTCCATCGATATTCTCCTGCCAAACCTCTATTAACGTTTTTGTGGCGACACTAGTCCACAAAAATCTCTTATCATTTCCTGTAACTAAGTTAAAATGGCTTAAACATACATATAATATTTAAAAAATTAATTATTCTTTACCATTTTGTTGCGACATCTTGAAAATGATTTGCAATTAATTTTTTGTTTATGTTTGCCGGCAAACAGTTATATTAAATAAATTAGTGGTGATATTGCGAACGATATACGAAAGTTGGCAGTTACTTGTGAGTCAACCGAATGTATAAGTTACTTAATCGAATAAACGCAACTGCATCCCAAATTAACTCAACTTTTTGTCACCACTAGGGCCCTATGCTATTTGTATGGGAAAACAAGCTGCTTTTTAGCAGTTAACGCAAAACGCATAACGCAACCCCTGTCTAAACACCACATAACTATGTGCTCGCATCTGCCGAAAAGCTCTGCCGGCGTTTATAAGCCGACGTGAGCATGCGTTTAACCTTTCCTTTTCAAAGTCGGTGCATATATCACACATGAGGTTGTGCCTAGTTTTTTTTTGGCAAAACTACATGTGCCAACTCAACTAAAGTGAAAAATCCAAAATCCATCATCATCATTGTCCGGCAACCGGGATTTCGAGGAGTTAAAACTATTTTTATTCTGATAAATAGTTCCGAGTAAATAGCACGTTATAGAGCATTTTTTTTTGTTTTTGCAATTGCTAATTTTTCAATTTTTGACAATTAGGCTTTGTCCCCCAGTGAATGCACTTGCCGTCATCCAAGCCCGCTCGCCCTACCTGACTGGTAAAGTGCATCGTGTTCGGCGGGAGACGGCAGTCATTTTTGTTGCCTCTGTGGAGTTTTACACTTTGACAGTGAGTTCCGGAGGCCAAAGTCTATTCGATATCCGCTTGAGCTGCGCCGCTCGCCGATCATCGAATCCCCATCTGGACGCACTATACACAGCGCCAAGACAATGTCCACGCGGCAGACTGTGTGTGCAAATAAACGCTTCTTCTTCTTCCCCAAAATTGCAACATGGGCAAATTAAAGGCGGAGCGAATTTAAAATAACAAATTATATTAATCTAATTAACCAAAATAGTAACACGAGTGTGAAACTATTCGTTTAAAAAAAAAAAAACAACGCCAAAAATCTCTGAAAAATAAAGCTTATAGATGCAAGTGAAATTTGAGAAAGTAAGAAAAATAAGCGATCAAAAATTATAATAAAATTTGTAAATGGCATAGAAAAAGAAACACTAACTAAAGATATACTTGAAAAACATTAAAGCGGTTAAATAATAATAAACAACAAAAAAACAAGTAAGAAGACTCTAGTCGAGATATCCCGACTAGGAGATACCCCGAACCCTGTACATAACGCGTACAGTCATTGTCTGTATGCATTTGTGACCTAAACTGCAATCTTCGATATCTCTGGAGTTTCTCAACCGATTTCGATTAAATTTTCAGAAAAGTCATATCGTTACCCATTATTTCAATCCCCATCTTTTACATTTTCCAAATTCGAGATTTTTTTGTAATCGATTGCATGTGTATATCGGAAACCAGAATAGTTATCGATAGTTTGAAATAAACTTGTTCTGCTTATGGTATAGGATAACTTATATTCAAAATCTGAAGTCTCTAGCTCTTGTAGTCTCTGAGATCGACGCGTTCATACATGCAGACGGACGGACAGACGGACATGGCTATATCGACTCGGCTGTTGATGCTGATCAAGAATATATATACTCTATGGGGTCGGAGATGCTTCCTTCTGCCTGTTACATACTTTTGCACAAAACCATTATACCCATTTTATGGGTAAGGGGTATATATATAAAGACATATGTATCTATATCAGTGGTGTCCAAACTCACACAATGAAAGCGTTGCGCTTGTGTGCGAAGCAGCGAAACACGAATGCAGCATAGCGAATGACTGCGCGTTTGACTTCAGCCGAACACATATGTCGTGAGAGAAAATGCAGCCGAACACGTGCATCGTACGAGAACAAGCTGCCGAGCGTTCTATTTATAGAATACACATATTCTCTCTCTCTCTATATATGTGTCGGCTGCAACGCCGCACAGTGGGGCCTCTGCCCGAATAGCGTTGCGAAAATCATTTTTTCATGAACGCGTTTGGCATAAATGATATATGTAATCGATAGAGAATACTTCAAGGATTATGGATCCAAAAGATTTTTCAAATCGGTAAATAATTGTGGGTGGTAGAGCCCCTCAAAGTTGAGAAATTTTTCGTGAGTACGAATAAATGACAATTTATACGAAAATTCACCACTTTCAACCTGAATATTGGGCGATGTTAACAACCGATCTTAGATCTTTTTACTTTATCTGAAAAGTATGTTCAATCTCTGTGTTTTGATATATAAATTTCAAATATAACTAAAATACTTATTCAATTAGAAGCGTTTAAAAAATACACTAAATTTTGGTATTTTTTTAACTTTCGTGGAATATAACTAAAAAGTATATCGCAGAGTCAACGCGAGACCACATACATTTGATAGCTATATATATGTACCTTTCATATGTATTTAGTCTAAATCTGCGAAAATCTGCGTTTTAGAAACGTAAGCCAAAAAACTAGTGATACATCGCGGCAGTTATAAGGAAGAAGAAGAGCGCATACAAATTTGGCTGTAGCGTGCGTGTTGTTAATTGATAACATTGCTGACTATATATTGAAAATCCGTTTAAGAAATGTTGAATTTCCAATTACCTGCTTGGAAAAGGTCTGAGGAGGCAGGTAAATATAATTTTAGTTGATGGAAAGTTGCGCCTCTACAGGATATATATATTTTTTTTTGATTTCCCCGTTTACTTATTTTGAATGTAAATACCTTATGTTTATTTTGTTTTTTACCTAACTAATTGAAAAGATTTATACCAATTTTGCTTTCTTACCTAGCTGACTCAAAATATATGGTATATAGTGCAAAATATTTCACTTGATGGCGACAGTTATTTCTTAACATCATAAGAGGAAACACTCTAAAAAATTTTCCGATTGAATAGTATTTTTCAATATATTTCACGAAATTTTTATATAAAAGCGCAATAATGGATTTAAGAAATTCAAAGATTTTTGAAATTTTTCGATCTTCTGAAAATATAAATGATTTCGAAAAGGCATTGCATAAAGAGATTGGCGTACTTGAAAACGCTAGTAAGGAGCTAAAGACAAAAATTAAATTCATTCACGCTAACTTGAAGCGACAATGGAACTTGGTCTACAGAACTATGCCGGCTTTCATAAAAAAGCATGAAAAATGGTTGGAGGAATATACAACATTCGGATATTCAGCAGAGGAAGATGTTTACCCATCGACTAGCTGAGGAAGAGGAAGGCCGCTAAAAACTAAGGAAGAGGGTTCAGCTCTTACAAAGAATCGTAAGCTCGCGGATGCTACGGAAAGCTTTACAACAGAAAATCTGTCGGAAGCACTATCATCCAAGTATGCGAAGGAACAAGCGAGGACAAAAGCGACAATAACGAAAGCTGTGCAGATCGCCAGTCCTTTACGGCTGAATAGGATTAAGGAAAGTATTCCAACGCCACCAAACTCAATGCGAAAAGTCATTGAAATTATAAACAATTTTCAGCTTTGATTAAAAACAAATGTTTTTTATTTGAATTTTACAGGTAAAATATGCTCGAAAATATTTCTTAACTTTGACCTTGAATATTAAAGCACCTGGGATACCTGGCACTCTTGTCGAGCATTCATTTTAAAGCTTGAGAAGTTTTCTATTGATTGCCTTTTACATTTTTAATCGCTTCATTAGTTTAGAAGTTATGATTTTAGCAATGCAAAATGAGCAAAGGCCCTACTGTGCGCCGGCAGAATTTTTCTTGCCAACCACGCGTGGCTGCCTTTTCAAATTTTGGACATCGCTGATCTATATGCATAAACATATGTATGTACATATATACATGGACAACGACAAAAGCCCAAACCCAAATAATTAAAGTGGATGCAGAAGACAAAATATATCTCAACTAATAGTGCATTTACACTGGCGCCGTAAGCAACGCCTTTAGCATTTCGCCTCAAGGTCTTCGATATTTACAAAATGTGTCCGTTAAATTTGAATTTAGCGACTTTTTCTCGCTTCGCTATTCTACCGGCTCAAATAAAGACCTTTTTATTTGGTAAATTCAGGGCGGCAGGATCAGCTGATTAAACAAAACAGGAAGTAAGTACAAAATTATTAGAAATACTAAATATTTTCATTATTATTGTAATTAAACACTTTAATTTCCAGTGGATGTCGGACAAAAGAGAAATCGCTGGTCGGAAAGCTTGGAAAGCATTTTTATAAAGAAACGTCAAATTTGTATTGGGTCAACACATTTGGCCCCAGATACTCAAATGCCATGTTTTGCCAAACAAGTTTGCAGAACTCCTTTTGAATATTGGACAGGCTAGCAGTCGATATGCCAAACAACCTGGCAACGGTTCTGTACTCGGCGGATGAGCCCAGGCTGTACAAAGCTACGGCAACCCGCTTACCTAGTGGGATGCACGCTCTTAAATTGGAGTCCTTCTTTCCAAATCCTCACTTAACTTTGGCACATCCATCTCCCAATAACAACCATTGCGCTCGAGCATCCAGACACTTCTCGTGCTAATACAGTCGAGCTGCGACAACATACAGCAACAGCCGTTGCTGCAGCCGCTTTTTCGTTTTCGCAATCAACAAAATTGCTTAAAATGAATTATTATTGCAGTATTATTATTACTATCACCAATTTGCGTGGCCAGTATTTTAATAAATTTAAATTTTGCTCCATTTTTTAAAATTTCTTCTTCTTTAGCAATCACAACAAAAGTAAACAAAAAACAGCTGTTTCTAAAGACTTTTTGCCAATGTAAATGACTTTCGCCGCTAACCACTAAGGCTTTTTTTTAGCGGCGCCAGTGTCAATGCACTATAAACATCAAAACTTAATGTATGAACGCGTCGATCTCAGAGACTACAAGAGCTAGAGTTTTCAGATTTTGAACATAAGCTCATCTAAGTCCTAGGCAGTAAAAGTTTGTTTCCGATTTTCGATAACTATTTCCGTTTTCGATATACACATGTAATCGATTACAAAAAAATCTCGAATTTGGAAAATGTAAAAATGGGGGTTGAAACACTGGGTAACGATATAACTTTTCTGAAAATTTCATCAAACTCGGTTGAGAAACACCAAAAATATCGAAGATTGAAGTTTAGTCACAGATGCATACAGACAATGACTGTACGCGTTAAGTATGGGGTTCGGTGTATCTCCTAGTCGGGATATCTCGACTAGAGCCTTCTTACTTGTTTTTTTTTTATTTTTAATGGCAATTAATTGTTGCTCACATTTTATTTGGAATTTATAAACAATTTCTGCAAGCTTATTTAAATTTTCATATTATATGTTTATTATGCATTAATCATTATTATTTTTCCGCAGTGAATTTTTTGTTAGTTTTCTTTTGCCATTATTGTAACATAGATTTTTTTAAATTAAGTTAATTTAAGTTATCGTTATGCTCTTTCTCTCATCGCTCTCTTAAAGAGCTTATAATAGTAAATACCGAATTTGAGCGACACTCTTTGGCAAGTTCATGTTTTAATCGAGTTGCGTTCATTTTGAATTTTTTTTTTTTTTTCAATGTCGCACGAGCGCCACCGACATATAAGTAAATAAATAATAAAAATAACATTGTTTGGAAGTATAATAAAAAAAAAATTATAAGTACAAGCTATGGCTAAAAGAAATGAAGCAGAAAATGAAAGATAAATACATATAGAAACAAGTAAAAACGTTGCAGTCGGACGCAACCGACTGCGGAATACTTTGATACCAGTAAAAGAACGGTTGATAAGGGGGAATGCAGTGGCCCATGGAGTGGCCCATGTGGTAAACATCGCCAGCTATCATGTTACCAAATTTGGTGACTTTAGCTCAAAAACTGTGGAAGATAACTTAACTCCCAAATTTAAAAGGTGGGCGGCAGAGGTGGGCGTGGTATCCTAATTTTTGATGCAGATCTTTTGTAGATGTCACCATATATCTTCCTACCAAATTCGGTGACACTAGCTTGAAAAATGTGAAAACTATAGGCGTTTCCAATTTCAAGTATAAGGGGGGTTGGGGGCGGAATCAGGGGGCGTGGCACCCAAGTTTTGATGGGGAACGCCAGTACCTATCTTGACACAAAATTTGGTGGCTCTTGCCCAAAAAATGTGAAAACTATAGGCGTTTCCAATTTCACGGAGAAGGGGGGACGGGGGCGGAATCAGGGGACGTGGCATCCAAAATTTTGATGCATTTTTTTGGGGAACGTTAATATCTATGTTGACACAAAATTTGGTGGCTCTTGCCCAGAAAATGTGAAAACTATAGGCGTTTCCAATTTCAGGGAGAAGGGGGGATGGGGGCGGAATCAGTGGGCGTGGCATCCAAATTTTGATGCATTTTTTTGGGGAACGTTAATATCTATCTTGACAGAAAATTTGGTGGCTCTAGCCCAAAAAATGTGAAAACTATGGGCGTTTCCAATTTCAAGGAGCAGGGATGAGGGGGGCGGAAGGAGTGGGCGTGGCATCCAAAATTTTGATGCAGTTTTTTCAGGGACATGACTAGCTATCTGCGTGCAAAATTTGGTAACTCTAGCTGTAAGAATGTGACAAATATTAGGTTTTATCGGTTTTCTGTTATCGAATTTATCGATTTCCCAGCCTCCTAGTAGGCGTGGCAACCCAATCTTGACACTTTATCTGTCGCGCCTATAGACAAACATAATTGCAAAGTTTCAAGTCTCTAGCTTTACGGGTGTCGAAAAAAGTTGCGTTCATACGGACAGACAGACAGACGGACAGACACCATGACGGACATTGCACAAAACCAATATACTATGAAACCTTCGGTATCAAAGTATAAAAATGATTTATTTTAATTTAAGTAAATGTATAATAAATTCATCATATCAACGCATCAGAAAATGAATTGCTAAGTTTTTTTTTATAATTTCCTGGAATGCATAATCATCTAAATGAGGTAGGAGTAGTAAAAAATGGGGATATTCAGAATCATTTACACCGAAGATCCAGGTTGGGAGGGTAAAGACGGCGATGGTCAACTAAAAGCTTAGACCTCGCATATTTTTTGGCGCCCATAACGTGGGGCCTGTTACATAATTTTTGGCGAATAAATGTGGTAGGATAAAGCAGCTCTTTTCTCAGTTTGTCGTTGTTTTTAAAGGGCTTATTAGTTTATTTGATACGGGCTTACGTTGTTTCCTGTGGATATTAGTTTCAGTAGGGATCCTGTTCTTTGAATGATTGTGTAGGATGGTCGATCATAGCAACGAACCCCCCATACCCGAAAGAGCTACGGAACTAGAGGATCTCAATCGCCATACCAGTCGATCAGAGTCTGCGGTTAGAGGTGTTGCTCCTAACCCGGCGGTACCGAGGCCACTGTTGCAGTTGCACTGTGGGGCCAACCTTTGACGAAGTTACAAAATTCTCAACTTTTTTGAACACCATTTGTAGTACCGTTAGCTTAGTTTAGAAATCAAAGTCGCGCTCTGCGTAGAAAACTGATGTATGTGCATTCATGCCTATTTGTGTTTTGAGAGTCATAGTGTTAGCATCGTTTGAGTATAAGTGATAAGCGGATTGATTTAGTAGGTAAGCACTCATTAATGCATCCAACCAACCGAAATATTTAAAATAAATAGCATTTGAGTTAAAAATGCCTCGTGGTACTGAATTGTCTGCGGAAGAACAGGAAAGGATCAAGGGAATGACACTAGCCGGCATGAAAACTGGTCGAATCGCTTCATTTTTCATTTTTAAAGCATCCAGACGATTACCGCATAAATCGTAGCCTTGGTCCACTATCAACCATAAGCAACCGTACAAAACGACACATGCGACAGTTCGCAACTGAAGAAATGATGAACTTCAACAAAATCAAAGCAGAACTCGGATTTGCAATCACCAGGCAACGTGTGAGCCAAATTTTGCACGAAAATTTTAACGTCACATATCAAAACAAAGTTGGCAATCCCCGCTAACTAAACGTCATAAAGATGCGCGCATTGCTTTTAGTGATGAAAAAAAAATTTAATTTAGACGGTCCAGACGGCCTTCATAAATATTGGAGAGATCCGCGTTATCCACGGGCTACTTGTTACAAGCGGAACCATGGCTGTGGATCGCTTATCGTTTTATATCCGGCCGGATGAATGCTCAAGCATATATAGAATTGGTTGATAGTGAGCTTATTCCATTTGCTGAGCATTTCCATGGTGATCAATGGACATTTCATCAAGATAACGTGCCATTTCATGTTGCCCGGGCTACAATGGATTTGTTTGACACAATATACCGATGATGAAGTGGCTGCAATGAGTTCTGACTTAAATCCGATTGAGGATCTGTGGGGCATCCTTGCAGCAAAAGTTTATGCCTGTACAAGGCGTTAAATTCCTTGATGGAGTTGAAACAAGCTATCGTTGCAGAATGGCCCTAGATTGAGTTATCAAATCTACAAAACTTGGCAGGTTCAATGCCCCGCAGGCCCAGAAGCTGCAGGAACATAAAGGCAACTCCATTCATTATGAAGAGAGTTCAATATTCTTTATACTTTTTCCTTGGAAATATTTTTCCATAAAAAAAATATATAGCTGTTATACCCATTTTCTATGTAAAACATACAAAACAATTTCTTTATATACTTTGATACCGAAGGTCTCATAGTATATTGGTTTTGTGCAATGTCCGTCATGGTGTCCGTCTGTATGAACTTTTTTCGACACCCGTAAAGCTAGAGACTTGAAACTTTGCAATTATGTTTGTCTATAGGCGCGCTAGATAAAGTGTCAAGATTGGGGTGCCACGCCTACTAGGAGGCTGGGAAATCGATAAATTCGATAACTGAAAACCGATAAAACCAAATATTTCTCACATTCTTACAGCTAGAGTTACCAAATTTTGCACGCAGATAGCTAGTCAAGTCCCTGAAAAAACTGCATCAAAATTTTGGATGCCACGCCCACTCCTTCCGCCCCCATCATCCCTGCTCCTTGAAACTGGAAACGCCTATAGTTTTTACATTTTTTGGGCTAGAGACACCAAATTTTGTGTCAGGATAGATATTGACGTTCCACAAAAAAATGCATCAAAATTTTGGATGCCACGCCCCCTGATTTCGCCCCCATCCCCCCCCTTCTCCATGAAATTGGAAACGCCTATAGTTTTCACATTTTTTGGGCTAGAGCCACCAAATTTTGTGTCAAGATAGGTACTGACGTTATCCATAAAAACTTGGATGCCACGCCCCCTGATTCCGCCCCCATCCCCCCTTCTCCAAGAAATTGGAAACGCCTGTAGTTTTCACATATTTTGGGCTAGAGCCAGCAAATTTAGTTAGATAGGTGGTGAAGTTTTCCAAAAAACTGCATAAAAATGTGGATGCCACGCCCACACCTTCCGCCCCCCGCCGTTGCTGAAACGGTTATGCGTGTATCTTCCACATATTTTGAACTAGAGTCACCAAATTTGGTAAGAAGATATATGGTGACATCTACAAAAGATCTGCATCAAAAATTTGGATGCCACGCCCACCATATATAATCGGAAATTTCGATACCTCTAACAGTTTTTAAGCTAGAGCCCCTAAATTCGGTAGAAAGATAGAAGGAAGCATCTACCAAAGATCTGCATCAACATTTTGGATGCCACGCCCACCCAAGCCACCAGTCTTATAAAATTGGAATCGGCTATATCTCTAACAGTTTTTGAGCTAGAGCCACCAAACTTGGTAGGAAGATAAATGGTGACTGTTAAAAACATTTGATTCCAAGATTTCGATGCCACACCCACCTCTGCCGCCCACCTTTTACATTTGGAAGTTCAGTTATCTTCCACAGTTTTGAGCTTAAGTCACCAAATTTGGTAACATGATAGCTGGCAATGTTTACCGACCGTCCCACTCCTTTGCAAGCAGACTCCCTACCATCCGTTTTTTTTTAAAAAAGACAGTACATTCAAGTGGCCCAACGATACCAAGCACCGGCTTGTTAACGCGCGGACCCAAGCAAAAAGCAACCAACCTCCCGCCCAACCGACCGAGGGGCACACCGCATAGCGTACGGCTACGAAGATCGCGAACATGTAGACAAATGACATAAGACTAGCTTTTTAAGAGAACCAATAGAAGTGGCACTTTTTATTATGTGGGATAAATCGTTATAATTTGAATATCAAATACGGAAAGGATTATGTATAGCATAGTTAGAGTAACAAGCTTGAAGAGCAATGGGTACAAAATTCCTTGTCCTTCTAATCGGAACAGTAAAACTAATTTGGCTGATTAATTCCGAGGAATCAATTTCACCATTTATTAGCTTGTGTAATAAGACTACACCTAGCATTGTTCTGCGATCAGAAAGAGAAGGAATATTTATTAGTAAAAGTCTACTGTGGTAGGAAGGTGGGTTAATGTTAGTATCCCAGTTAAATCTCCTAAGGGCAAAGAGCAAAAATTGTTTTTGTACTGATTCTATTCTATCCTGGTGAATCCTGTATTTGGGATACCAGATACAAGATCCATATTCAAGAACAGGACGTACCAGAGACGTTTAAAGAGTTTTGGTTATATAGGGATCGTCAAATTCTTTCGACCAGCGCTTATTGAACCCCAAGGTACTAGAGGCTCGATTTGCAACTGAAGAGATATGCTTGTGAAATTTAAGTTTCGGATCAAAAAGGATACCTAAGTCATCAACCCATTCAATGCGATCGAGTGGGCTTCCATCAAGAAAATATATATTTGAAAAAGGAAGGCATCTATAAAAAGACATGACTTTACATTTGTTGCAATTAAGATTTAGTAAGTTAACACGACACCACTTTTGAAAATTATCTAAATCAGTTTGTAGTTTTTGAGCAGACAACAGAGCAGTACCTGACATGCATAATTTTACATCGTCAGCAAACATCAGCACTCGAGAATGGTTAATTACAGATGGGAGATCATTGATGAACAGTGTAAATAATAAAGGTCCAAGGTGACTTCCTTTCGGAACACCGGAAGTGACATGAACCACCTTAGAGACAGAACCTTTAAAACTAACTCTTTGGGTTCTATGAATTAAATGAGATTGCTTGGAAAACCTAAAAGTTCAAGTTTATGAAGTAAGAGGTAGTGATTAACCGAGTCAAATGCCTTACTGCAATCAGTGTAAATCACATCCGTTTGCATTTTATTTTGAAAACCATTAACAACTGGTGAAGTAAATTCTAACAGGTTAGTGGTAGTAGATCTTTTTTCACGAATCCATGCTGGCACGGTGATATTAAAGATCTACAAAAATGTTATAACTGAGAAGTTATCAATTTCTCAAACATTTTTGGGATAGCAGACAATTTGGAGATACCCCGATAATTTTGAACATTAGACTTGTCTCCTTTTTTATGGAGAGGAATAATAAATGATTCTTTCCAGATGTTAAGAAAAGAACCTTTCTCAACAGACAAACTCAACAATTTATGCAACGGCTTTAAGAGACCATCAGCACAGTACTTAAGCACACAGCTTGGTACACCGTCAGGTCCCGGGAAAAATACGGGCTTAATACCCTGTAGATCACGTAGTAATGAAAACTCCGTGATTCTTGGTTCAAAAATACAGTTGGAGCCGTTAACCTGATACGGGTAAGGCAGATCAACCTGATCATCAAATGAACTGTATGTTGTTTGGAAAAATTCGGCAAATAAATCGGCAATGGCCTGATCTGTGTTGGCCGACTTGTTTTCAAAAGATAAATTAGATGGAAGTGTTGATGACTTTCGCTTCGCATTAACGAAGTCATAGAACCTCTTAGGATCTTGCTGAAACTGTAGTCTGCACCGACTTAGGTAATTTTTATAACATGAGTTATTTATGACTGAAAAACTGGAACGCGCAATCAAGTATGATGAGTAATGAACAGAAGAGCCAGATTTTCTGAAACTCTTATAAAGCTTAGATTTTCGGTTTTTAAGGGCAGTCAACTCTCGTGTAAGCCACGCAGGTTTGTTTTTCCTACTTGGCCTACCAAAAGGGAAACACATGTCGAATAAATTGTCTAAGGTTCTATAAAAAACACTGATTGCCGTATCCAAGTCCTCAGAACCATAGAGGGGCGACCAGTCAACCAGTGCTAAGAGCCGGGTAAGTTTTACAAAATCGGTTTTCCGAAATTGACGTACTCGTCTTAATGGTTCACTGCACTGGCGTACGGCACAGGCAGGCAAAGTGATCAACACCTGCAACGTCGGGTGGTATAAGTCTTCGGGAGTGGATATGGGAAGGGATCTTGACACAGATAGAGTGGATGGATACGAAACAAATACCAAATCAAGCATGCTATCAAGAGAATTTGGAATACCATTGATCTGACCATTGATCATCCAGAAAATCAGTCTGCACCGTGGGGGTCAACACGCTTGAGTCCGGACTTGAAATCCAAGTAGCTTCAGCAATATTAAAATCACCAAGAACTACAAAAATATCACGATCAGAATGCATAGAAGAAATGGAAAGTATTGCTGACATATGTTCATTATAAACAGAGCTGTCAGATAAAGGTGGTATATAGGAACAAGAAACATAAATACCAACACCGTTAATATTTAACTTTACAGCAACAAACTCAATATCTATAGAGCCACTTAATATTACTGTCTCAGAGGAAAAGTCCACATCAACAGCAATAAGCACCCCACCACCACGGCGCAGAGGGCGGTCCTTTCTATAGATACAGAATCTGTTAGATAATACTTCAGAATTAAGTATGTCTTGTCTTAGCCACGTTTCCGTGAAGGCAAAGGCATGAAAGGGGAAAGATTGACTATCAAGATACAAAGTACTAAGTTTACTACAAAGTCCTTTAACATTCTGATAGCCCAGTGAGAAGAAGGTTGTTAGTTTTTTGAACTATCAGAAGTAATAGGACCAACCACCAAGGAGGGGGAAACAATCGGAGGCCGATTTTTCTTTTTCTTTTTGTTTGCAGCATATTCTTTTACTATTATGTGTTCCGGCCAAAATTCTTTTGAGCAGATAGCATCAAAATCTTGGTTTGAAACACTGATTTTAAAGGACGAGATATCACGGTCATACGCAAATTTAAATTTTTCCACCGAAACAGTAGCTTTAGATTTGGCCTGAACATAGACCTTTACATCTTCTGATGTTAAATCAGGGGGGAGCCTAGATACAAATACAAGTTTTTTTTTTGGAGGAGCCCCTACAAATTTTTTAATAATATTCTCAGCTGAAACCTCTTTAGGAGCCACAGTCTGAGGTATATGATCATTCGGTTCAATTCGTATGTCAGTTACCTCAACGCAACTGACCTCCGGAGGATTCAATGAACCAACACCCACGACAGAGCCCCATAGGAGCAGCAGTCTTAGATATAGGATTTATAGTATTTTGAGGCTCATTATGAACCGAAAGACCAGGATCGGAGATTGCTACATCCATGGGACAGATGGCATTAACATCCAATATCTCGCCAGTATCTGGAGGAGGGATTGAAGTTTTTTTTTGTATTTTACGTTATTTTTTAGGAGTTCTCTTCGGATTATCTGCAGTGGCAGATCCAGGGAACCGACTAACTAACGGCTTCTTACGCTTTGACGATTCCGTCAAGATTACATTGTTCTTGAAATTGGAATCCAAAGCGGAGAATAGTTCGAACAATTGTTTCAACAGTGCAAACATCTCTTCGAAGCCTATTTGAGTCTGCCTCATGAATATTGCCATACACTTTTTTAATTTCCGACATGACCAGCACGGCCACTCGAGATTAGAGGTTTCCATATTGTCTTTGGACCTGGCATTAATGTTCGCACATTTTTCATGTGCGGTAGCACCACACATCCAGCAATTGACAAAACCCGAATTTGGTTTTTCACAACGGACTTTGCACTGTTTGGCATATATATATATACATATATGTATAAGTAAAAACTATTACTGCAAAAAAAATTTATAATTATTTCAAATACTAGCAAACGAATGAATTGGGTCCATTTTAAAGGCAATACAAAAAAATAGCTCACAAGCAAGAAATACTCACAAACAAAACAATTATATCGACGCGAGCGCGACTACCGAGAGCAGCGACAACGTAGTATAATGGAAACGCGACGAACAGAACACAAAGAGAGAGCGCGTGAGAGCAAACGAAAAAAAAGAACGGTTATGGTGCTCTGAGAGCAAGCACAGAAACATTAAAGCAGGAAAGCGTCAACAAACAAAAACAAATTGAGTGAAAGCAAAACGAATTAAGCGGTAAGCTATGACTGCAATTTGGTTTTGCTTTGATCACTTTGCAAAGAATGCAAATAATTTATTAATCTTAATGGCCACTCTGTGTTTTACACCGGGATAACACACAAAGCCACAAAAACTATTTATTTGCACAAAGCACGGGTTTTAAAAGAGGTTAAATCGCAAAAAAGATAAAAAAAAAAGGCGAAGTGCACAAAAAAACAAGTCCGTTGCTGAAATTTAAATATATAAATTTATATTTGACATAGTATGAGCTATGGGCTATGCATCTTAATGATTAAGATGAATTTTAAAAATATATAAAAAACAAGTAAGAAGGCTCTAGTCGAGATTTCCCGACTAGGAGATACCCCGAACCCTATACTTAACGCGTACAGTCATTGTCTGTATGTATCTGTGACCTACACTTCAATCTTCGATATCTCTGGTGTTTCTCACCCGATTTCGATGAAATTTTCAGAAAAGTTATATCGTTACCCATTATTTCAATCCCTATTTTTACATTTTCCAAATTCGAGATTTTTTTGTAATCGATTGCATGTGTATATCGGAAACCAGAATAGTTATCGATAATTTGAAACAAACTTGTTCCGCTCATGGTATATGAGAACTTATATTGAAAATCTGAAGTCTCTAGCTCTTGTAGTCTCTGAGATCGACGCGTTCATACAGACAGACAGACAGACAGACGGACAGACGGACGGACAGACGGACATGGCTATATCGACTCGGCTGTTGATGCTGATCAATAATAAATATACTTTATGGGATCGGAGATGCTTCCTTCTGCCTGTTACATACTTTTGCACAAAACCATTATACCCCTTTTACCCATTTTATGGGTTAGGGGTATAATTATAAATTAATGACATTATTTTTATAGCTATCCTTTCTTTTAATAAAGTTGCTAAAAATCATATAAATTGATGCAGGTCAAGAATAGCCAAGGCAATTGCTACGCTTACATTCAAATGTGCTGCACATGAACATACACATGCACACACACATTGATATGTGTTGCTAGAAAAGTAACAAAATCCCAAATCACTTGAGAGCCACTAAAAACTGAAAAAATATGCATGCGCACATACATGCACACATAAGTATATATGTGTATTTAGGTATACATTCGCCCTAATGATTTTTGTATAATTTGAGCTTGGAGCCACCAAATACAGAAAACATGCACATGTGTTGTTGTTGTTCTCATTCTGCTGCTGCTATCCCCCTTCCACAATATACAGCCGCTCAGAGCAAACAGCATACAGTAACATACAAACATATATACACCTAACGGCGATATTGTCGCTGACATACAGACGTATACGCAGCTGCTTTCAGCAGCCGAATGCGGGTGTCTCCTCCGCAAATTGGACCAATTAGGCTATTGGATTTTTTGCGTTGGACTCCTCTATGTATGAGTGCTTAGTGCTTTCAGTAACAAAGAATCAAAAGTCAAAGTTAAAATTTTGACCTTAAATGCATCAACACTTTTCATAATTGGTCTAGCTATTAAACTGCATTCTTGTTTTTGTTTTGTTCTAACTGTCCTCTTCACGAATAGCATCAAAAGAGACAGCATGATATTATTTTGGTATTGCAGCGTAAGCACTAAAAAAGTTTAAAAAAAACATTTAAAACAAAGTTATTGTGCGATCGAAGGGATTATTATTATAAATAAAGGTATTAACAATATTTATACAACAAACAATATGTTAACTTCCTGCTGTGTTTTGTGTAAATCGTTATTGTGTTAAGAACGTTATTGTGTTTGTCTTTGCTGTGTTTCGTTAGAGTTTTTTTTAAGACCGTCACCTCACAACTCAATAATTCTGTTTGCATATTATTTATTAATATTTTAAGATTTTGCGGTGTTAATTTCAAGTGCCGATAGGTGCCCATGCTCTTGCTATGTATATGCAAAAAGGTAACCTAACCTCAACTTTAAACAAGTAAAAACGTTGCAGTCGGACGCAACCGACTGCGGAATACTTTGATACCAGTAAAAGAACGGATGCTTGCAAAGGAGTGGGACGGGTGGTAATCATCGCCAGCTATCACTATCAAATTTGGTGACTTTAGCTCAAAAACTGTGGAAAATAACTGAAGTTCCAAATTTAATAGGGCGGCTGAGGTAGGTGTGGCATCCAAATTTTTAAATCAAATCTTTTTAATTGTCACCATTTATCTTCCTACCAAGCTTGGTGGCTTTAGCTCAAAAGCTGTTAAAGATATAGCCAATTACGATTTTATAAGGCTTGGGTGGGCGTGGCATCCAAAATGTTGATGAAGATCTTTGGTAGATGTTGCCTTCTATTTTTCTAGCTCAATAACTGTAAGAGATATCGAAATTTCCGATTTTAAATGGGAACGGCAGATGTGGGCGTGGCATCCAAATTTTTAATGCAGATCTTTTATAGATGTCACCATATATCATCCTACCAAATTTGGTGACTCTAGTTCAAAAAAAGTAGAAGATTCACGCATAACCGTTTCAGCAACGGCGGGGGGCGGAAGGTGTGGGCGTGGCATCCAAATTTTTTATGCAGTTTTTTGGAAAACTTCACTACCTAACTAACTAAATTTGGTGGCTCTGGCTAAAAAAATGTGAAAGCTATAGGCGTTTCCAATTTCAAGGAGAAGGGGGGGGGGCGGAATCAGTGGGCGTGGCATCCAAAATTGTTATGAATTTTTATGGGAACGTCAATATCTAGCTTGACACAAAATTTGGTGGCTCTAGCCCAACAAATGTGAAAACTATAGGCGTTTCCAATTTCAAGGAGCAGGGAGGATGGGGGCGGAAGGAGTGGGCGTGGCATCTAAAATTTTGATGAAGTTTTTCAGGGACATGACTAGCTATCTGCGTGCAAAATTTGGTAACTCCAGCTGTAAGAATGTGAGAAATATTTGGTTTTATCGGTTTTCAGCTATCGAATTTATCGATTTCCCAGCCTTCTAGTAGGCGTGGCACTGATCTTAGCACTATATCTGTACCGTCTATAGATAAACATAATTGCAAAGTTTCAAGTCTCTAGCTTTACGGGTGTCGAAAAAAGTTGCGTTCATACGGACAGACAGACGGACAGACACCATGACGGACATTGCACAAAACCAATATACTATGAGACCTTCGGTATCAAAGTATGAAAAGTGGCTTGCGAAAAAATGCATGATGCGTGCTAGACAAAGACGAAAGATAGAGAACGACTAATTTGTATGTGTATAATTAGTGTAAAGAAAAGACAGGAAGTGTAGTGTCCGACTTTTTTTTTCTTTTTTACATATATTTGTTAAATTTTTTCTTTATATTTGTTGAATTTTAACTTTATAATTAAAGCGTGTACATACATGAACTATGAAAAGATCTTTAATTATTTTCTTTTTGTTGTTGTTTAATTATTGATGTATTTTAGGCGTTTGTTGTTTAAATCAAAATAATTTTTTCAACTAAATCTCGACTTTAGACTGATTGTTCCTATGGCAGCTATATGATAAAGTATCCAGATTTTCAATAAGCTCGCCCTGGTTACATAAATCTGTTTTTAATGAAGAACTATAAGGTTGCGTTGCAATATAATGGAAAACAAAGCAGTTTTCCATACAAACACTTGATTTCAGACCGATCGTTCATATGACAGCTATATGATATGGTGGTCCGATCCTGTTGGTTTTGTGCAATGTCCGTCATGGTGTTTGTCCGTCTGTCCGTATGAACGCAACTTTTTTCGACACCCGTAAAGCTAGTGACTTGAAACTTTGCAAATATGTTTGTCTATAGGCGAGACAGATAAAGTGTCAAGATTGGGGTGCCACGCCTACTAGGAGGCTGGGAAATCGATAAATTCGATAACTGAAAACCGATAAAACCTAATATTTGTCACATTCTTACAGCTGGAGTTACCAAATTTTGCACGCAGATAGCTAGTCATGTCCCTGAAAAAACTGCATCAAAATTTTGGATGCCACGCCCACTCCTTCCGCCCCCATCATCCCTGCTCCTTGAAATTGGAAACGCCCATAGTTTTCACATTTTTTAGGCTAGAGCCACCAAATTTTGTGTCAAGATAGGTACTGGCGTTCCCCTTCAAATTTGGGGTGCCACGCCCCCTGATTCCGCCCCCATCCCCCCTTCATAAAGAAATTGGAAACGCCTATAGTTTTCGCATTTTTTGGGCTAGAGCCACCAAATTTTGTGTGAAGATAGATATTGACGTTCCCCAAAAAATGCATCAAAATGTTGGATGCCACGTCCCCTGATTCCGCCCCATCCCCCTTCTACTTGAAATTGGAAACGCCTATAGTTTTCACATTTTTCGAGCTAGTGTCACCAAATTTGGTAGGAAGATATATGGTGACATCTACAAAAGATCTGCCGCCCACCATTTAAAATCGGAAATTTCGATATCTCTTATAGTTTTTAAGCTAGAGCCCGTAAATTGGGTAGAAAGATAGAAGGCAGCATCTACCAAAGATCTGCATCAAAATTTTGGATGCCACGCCCACCTAAGCCACCCGCCTTATAAAATCGGAATCGGCTAGTTTTTGAGCTAGAGCCACCAAACTTGGTAGGCAGATAGATAGTGACAGTTAAAAACATTTGATTCAAAAATTTGGATGCCACGCCTACCTCTGCTGCCCACCTTTTCAATTTGGGAGTTAAGTTATCTTCCACAGTTTTTGAGCTAAAGTCACCAAATTTGGTAACATGATAGCTGGCGATGTTTACCACATGGGCCACTCCCTACGCCACTGCATTCCCCCTTATCAACCGTTATTTTACTGGTATCAAAGTATTCCGCAGTCGGTTGCGTCCGACTGCAACGTTATTACTTGTTATACATCATCTTACTATACATTTATAAAAATTTTGTGTAAGGTTTCGAACCTCTAGCTCAACTAGAAGTATTTTTGGCCGCCCTCCCCATACAACAGGAACCAGTGTGCGATGGTTTGAAGTCCACGCGCCGCCCAATATATGCAGGGGTACCTCAAGGCAGCGTTCGTGGTCCCACACTGTACACGTTGTTTACTGCTGACATTCCCTCATAAAGCGTGATAACTTAATCGCGACCCACGCAGATGACACTGCAGGTGCTCTGACATATAAAATGCAACGGAAGCTCTACAGGAGTACGTTCGCAGCTTTGAGAGGTGGGCGCTGCAGTGGAATATTGGCATGAGCGGCAGCAAGTGCGCATGCATAACGTTTGCCACTAGGCCGTTATCATGTGAAGGCATTGTGATGATGGGCTCCATTGGGTGTCATTCTAGAATCTAGACAAAGGACTAAATTTTTTGGAGGCATACCACAATGGTGCAAAGATCAGTGCTTACTAAAGCTGGCAAGATGGCGTGGCTCCTTGCTCCAAGGAATAAGCTATCCCTCAAAAGCAAGGTGGCTATCTACAAGTCAATATTAAGTCCCATATGGAGAAAAACTTATGGCACAGCTGCGAAGTGCAATCTTCACAAAATAAGAATTGCGCAGTCAAAGATCATCCGAAAAATGTGCAATGCCACATGGTACATGTGAACGAACAAGAGATATTGAAAGAGACTTGGAAATTCCCAAGATTGGAGATGTTTTACAGAAACTTTCACAGAAATATGTGGAACGGCTGGCTGTTCACCAAATTCTCTGGCTAGACGCCTTACAGCCCAGCCTAGACGAAGACGGCTGAAAAGACTGCACCCGCTGACTCTCTGCTCGAGATCCATAGTTTTAATAAAATAGTAACACATCGCGTTTCAAACCAACCTCGAGCTGGTTTTAGGTGTGCCAGAGCCCTGTTCGAGATGGTTTTGAAATCTCAACTAATTTGGCCAGAGATGAATAACAAGTGTTACTTTTTCGAAAGGTAATTTTAAGCTTACATACATACATACAATTGAATTCAATAAATTTTTTAATTCATTATTTTTGATATTAATAACTCTATAACAAATCTCTAAAATAATTTGCCGTTCTGTGTAAGCGTGCAAAACCGTCCCTAACAAAGGAGGTGCCACCTTGTTTGGTTAACAATAACTATTATTCGGTGTATTTAATAGGTAAATTTAAAAGACTCTTTTTTGTGACAAATAAACATAAAAAAAATCGTACTTTAAGGTAACAAAATTGCATGGTTGAGCAGTAAACAGTTTGTTGTAAATTAAACTAAGTTATTGCAGCAAACCTTTTTTTATGAGGTGGAAACTTTTGCGGTGTTTGTTAGGTGTGTAAATCCCACAGGAACAAGAATAATTGAATTTATGGAAAATCATTGAGCCGCCAAAATGTAAGTTATATTAAAATTTCATTTTATTATTTGTTTTACATTATTTTATTATTGGTCCATAGGGGAAAACACTGTTCACCTTTTGCACTTTTAAAATGTAAACAACGACTAAGAACAGACACAGATGAGCATACGAACAAAAAACTGGAAAAAGCTAAAATACAAGTACAGGAAAAACTAAACATAAAATTAAATGAGGAATGGTTCATAAACCAAACGGACGTATATTTTCCTAGAGAAAGCCAATGGCTGCTCTCACTCGGACCGAAATTTGCATTACCAGTAACAAAGGAGAACGTATCACCAATACACGTAATAGCCGATTTAGAGCAAGGGATACAATCTTTCAAAGAGGACAAACTGAAGGATGCTGCAGGAGGAAAGCTCACAGGCGCTATACACAATTTTAAACACAGCAGAAAACCAGACAAAAAAGAAAAAGTTATCCTAACAATAGCAAAAAACACTGAGACTGTAATTAATGAACATAAGGTCAAAATAGTGATCACTCAGGCAGACAAAGGGAACAAAACTGTAGTTATGTATAAAGACTATCATGACAAAATGGAAAGTCTACTGGAGGATAAATCTACATACAAAACAGTGAGAAAGGATCCTACACAACTATTAATAAGGAAGAACAATACTATTGTAAATGACCTATACAAACAAAACTATATAGATTACAAATTAAAGGCGACGCTATACTGTTCAAGTGGGCACGCTCCCAGACTATACGGATTACCGAAAATACACAAAAAAGACACACCTTTGAGACCAATAGCATCATCGACAAACGTTCCATGCTACAAACTGGCAAAACATATAGGCAACATTTTAAATAACATTATTTCCAAACAATACAACATACAGAACGCCGTACAATTAAGAGAAAAACTTACAAACGAGAAAATTGAGAATGATGTTAGGCTGGTATCGTTCGACGTGGTATCGTTATTTACAAATATACCTGTGAGCACAGCAATACAAACCATAATGGGAAGATGGACGGATATTACGGAACACACGAAGATACCAAAGAAAAAGTTTAAGGAAATACTGGATTTCATTCTAATTGACAATAACTACCTGACATACAACAACAAAACTTACCACCAGATCTTTGGGATGCCCATGGGCAACCCCATCTCCCCCACCATAGCGAACATTATACTCGACAAAATACTAGATAACGCCATACACGACTTAACCAAAAATAATTTACAGATTAAACAGACATCATATGCATGTTAAAAGAAAGGGATGCACAAAACATACTGGACACACTCAATAAGTTACATAGAAGAATACAATTTACAATGGAAAAGGAAGTTAACAACAAAATTGCTTATCTTGACACGGAGCTAACCAGAAATAGGGAAAATATTGGGTTCAAATGGTACACCAAGACCTTTTGTATCTTAATATTAAACAAACAACTTTATGCAGGCTCCCTGAAGAAGGCTTAATACAAGCCGAAACGCGTAGGAGAAAATTAATGGGTTAATAAAGTTAACCTTTAAGAATAACAACGGCCTTTTAATCCTTAAAATTATCTACAAAAATGTCACGATGGGCCCAAAATCACAACACAAAAACCAGATTTGCCATTATCGAAATACGTAGAACAGCTGTTCAAGCAAGCTGTCATAGTGGGGCTGTCATGCAACATGAGTTACTTGGAGGTCAAAATATTAAATATTTGTTTTGTATAAGAACTACAAGAGATAAGACCTAACAAATTTTTATTTTACCATTTATTAAATATAACCCTAGTGCCATGAGGCCAACATCGAAAACAATGACAAAAATTGCAAATAAATTTAAGGCAAATTTCATTTTTGAAAGGAAGCAACTCTTTTTGGTCATTTTCGTTTTACGTATTTGCTCCGAAAAATTTTACCGAAAAATAAAATGTCCCTAACTTCTGGCACACCAAAGGTTTTGTTTCAGAGATTTGAAAATTTGCTCGAGCAAAAATCTCCAGAGATTTCTGGTACACCCCTGATAAGCTTTATATTTGAATGTTACTTTGTCTAAATTCGAATTTTCATGTGTTACTCAGTAAAGAGGAGACAAAATAACACGTACATTTATTCATACATACATACATATGTTTATACTGTAAATGTAAATGTTAGGTTTTTTAGGCTCATTAATCCTTAACGGGTGTTTGCAGTAAATTGTTTAGAAACAGATCTTCACATTTTGTTACAACTGAATACATGCATAGATTTTTTTTCGTGAATTTGTGGTCGAGCTGTGAGCTTCATGCCGGGCACACACAGCCATACAAGCATTTTGCATACAGGCTGTTTTAGTTTTTGTGAGCTCGTTTGCGATCAGACCCTTAGCTTGTGCGCCAGTCTGACGCTAATTACAAAAAATAATTCCGGCGGCTGTAAAAAACCACTGAGCATATAATAACATAGAGACCTTAAATCGACTGTAAACTTATTGCCGTCAAAATGTTGAACATCAGCTCCAGGAAGAAGAAGAGTCGCAAAGTTAACAGACAGAGCTGGCCGCGCAGCAAAGTGACGTCATTCTATTGCGTGCTTTGCTGTAAGCAACAGAACGGACTTGTTCTGGAGCTTATGTCGCCTCCCGCCAGTTCACTTTGTAGTCAGTTCCAAAACTCCACTAGTTCTCAACTTGTTATTTTGCAACTAGGTCTCAACTAGCTATTTTGCAACTAGTTCTCAACTAGTTATTTTGCAACTAGTTCTAGAACTGTTTCTAAGTAATGCGACGCGGAGTCCCTTGTAAATAGGGATGGCAAGATTAATCGAATGAATGGAAATAATCGATTAATTTTGGCCAAGAAACGATTAAATTATATGATTTTTTTTATTTTTTATTAATTGATTATTAATCGAGTAATGAGTAAATAATCGCAATTTTTTTTTAATAATTATACTTTTTACCAAAATTTTTTGCAAACTAAGATTGTATTAGGCTCTGAAATTATTATTTGTTTGTTGGTAACTCTATTATTTGATAGTTATTTACACCACTGTCTCATACTGCCTACCATTTGTACAGCCATACCACCATACCATACACATACCATACACCTAAACAGCATACCAACCTTAAGCAATATGTAACACGGTCACTCTGTAAATGTTAAAAGCGACGCGGAAGAAGCGCGCTATTTCACAATGGCACCTAACAAGAGTGAAGTGTGGAAATATTTTTCCACAGTGGATAAAACCAGTTTGGTAAAATGCCTATGGTGTGGAAAGAATTTAAAATTTTCCAATAACACAACAAATATGCTTGAGCATATTAAATTGAAACATCGGAAAGAAGCTGATGATCTTGTAAGTCGCAAACATTTGAGCACCATTTTGAACGCCTCATAAAATAAATTTAAATATATTTCGTAGATGATTTTAAGGATTAAAAGGCCGTTGTTATTCTTAATGGTTAACTTTATTAACCCATCAATTTTCTCCTACGCGTTTCGGCTTGTATTAAGCCTTCTTCAGGGAGCCTGCATAAAGTTGTTTGTTTAATATTAAGATACAAAACAATCACAAATGAATACACGCATACATACATCTTTTACATTAAAACAAAACATTACAGCATTGTCATCAAATTTAAATTTATATTGCACAAAGTATTTCTAGCGACGTTGGTCGTTTTTGTCCGTTTTGTATGTTTGCTGCTGTAGTCATCTGTAATTACTGTCGAATACATATTGTTTGTCTGTTCTAAGTCTTCTTTATGGTTCACAGCGTTCATGCTGCTTTGTTGTATGCGTAAGCTTTCTAACGTCAGTCTCGTTCTCTCTCTCCGTTCAATGTCCAACAGTTTGGCGTTTTCGAAGTCAGCTGTGTGACCTGTTGTTGTTGTGTGTTGTGCAAGTGCTGTGGTAATTTTTCCCTTTTTCGCATCCCCCCGGTGTTCGTTGAGTCGCGTTCCAAACGCTCTCTTGGTTGTACCGATATAGACTCCGTTACATCGCTCTCCCTCTCTTCCCATGCAGTTGATTTGGTAAATGACGTTTTGTTGTTGTTCCTTGTCGATCTTGTCTTTCGTATTCGTAAACAATCTACGTGTATTTTTGTGCGCTTTATATGCATATGTTAGGTGTTTGGTCGCATAAGCTGGCATAATTTTCGCAAGTGTTTGTTTGTTAGTTAAATGTTCTATATATGGTATGCTCACGTATTGGTTCTTTTGTTCGTCCAAATTGTCGTTGTGTGCTTTTAATATTTTATTATTTTCGTTTGTAATTTCTAGTATTATATTGTCCACTAATCGTTCCGGGTAGCTGTTCTTTAATAATATTGATTTTAATTTTATATATATTTCGGGGTTATGTTTTTCGTCGCTCAATGTGTAGGCTTTTTTGACCATGTTTTTTGCTGTGTTTATTTTTTGGCTCATTGGTTGGTGTGAGTGGAAACTCATAATCCAATTGGATGCGAATGTCTTGGTGTACCATTTGAACCCAATATTTTCCCTATTTCTGGTTAGCTCCGTGTCAAGATAAGCAATTTTGTTGTTAACTTCCTTTTCCATTGTAAATTGTATTCTTCTATGTTGCTTATTGCGTGTGTCCAGTATGTTTTGTGCATCCCTTTCTTTTAACATGCATATGATGTCTGTTTAATCTGTAAATTATTTTTGGTTAAGTCGTGTATGGCGTTATCTAGTATTTTGTCGAGTATAATGTTCGCTATGGTGGGGGAGATGGGGTTGCCCATGGGCATCCCAAAGATCTGGTGGTAAGTTTTGTTGTTGTATGTCAGGTAGTTATTGTCAATTAGAATGAAATCCAGTATTTCCTTAAACTTTTTCTTTGGTATCTTCGTGTGTTCCGTAATATCCGTCCATCTTCCCATTATGGTTTGTATTGCTGTGCTCACAGGTATATTTGTAAATAACGATACCACGTCGAACGATACCAGCCTAACATCATTCTCAATTTTCTCGTTTGTAAGTTTTTCTCTTAATTGTACGGCGTTCTGTATGTTGTATTGTTTGGAAATAATGTTATTTAAAATGTTGCCTATATGTTTTGCCAGTTTGTAGCATGGAACGTTTGTCGATGATGCTATTGGTCTCAAAGGTGTGTCTTTTTGTGTATTTTCGGTAATCCGTATAGTCTGGGAGCGTGCCCACTTGAACAGTATAGCGTCGCCTTTAATTTGTAATCTATATAGTTTTGTTTGTATAGGTCATTTACAATAGTATTGTTCTTCCTTATTAATAGTTGTGTAGGATCCTTTCTCACTGTTTTGTATGTAGATTTATCCTCCAGTAGACTTTCCATTTTGTCATGATAGTCTTTATACATAACTACAGTTTTGTTCCCTTTGTCTGCCTGAGTGATCACTATTTTGACCTTATGTTCCTTAATTACAGTCTCAGTGTTTTTTGCTATTGTTAGGATAACTTTTTCTTTTTGGTCTGGTTTTCTGCTGTGTTTAAAATTGTGTATAGCGCCTGTGAGCTTTCCTCCTGCAGCATCCTTCAGTTTGTCCTCTTTGATAGATTGTATCCCTTGCTCTAAATCGGCTATTACGTGTATTGGTGATACGTTCTCCTTTGTTACTGGTAATGCAAATTTCGGTCCGAGTGAGAGCAGCCATTGGCTTTCTCTAGGAAAATATACGTCCGTTTGGTTTATGAACCATTCCTCATTTAATTTTATGTTTAGTTTTTCCTGTACTTGTATTTTAGCTTTTTCCAGTTTTTTGTTCGTATGCTCATCTGTGTCTGTTCTTAGTCGTTGATAGGCTAGTTTTTGCTTGGATTCCAATTTATCCAAGTCCTGTTTCTTGAGTATGTCTTTTAGTTTGTGAAAAGTATGTGTTTGTGTTTTGTTTATTATGTGTATGTTACGTTGAGTTTCTTTTATTTCTAGTTTTACGATTTTAAGTAGAAACGTCTTTTCTATTTTCTGTAGTTCAATTCTCGTGTCGTGTAGTTTGAAATTGTGTTGTAGTGCAGTAGTTTTACCTTGTAGGTGTTTTGGTATTATGTTATAGTCTTTACACTTCAGTAAGTATTTTAGTCGTCCACGTTGTTTGGCTAGGTTTTCCTGGCATTTAAAATAATTCTTAATATAACTAACTGTATTGTATATTTCAGCAGAAAAAAATCTGAATCCAAAGAAGATTTTATTAATCTAATGGATGAAGAAATCAGCACTTAATCCACTGACAACAGCAATCAATCCACTGACAACAGCATAATGAATAGTATGTTCAACAAAAAGCCAGCAGCAACAACAATAACAAAGGCAGCAGCGGCAGCGGTTTTTCAGCAACAACAACGACAACGAACCTAGTTGCAGTAGTAACAATCGTCAACCTCTCATATTGAATTCTTTCAATAAAATTCAAAGCTTTGCAACAGGAGGGTCAAAAAAAGAAAAGCTTACCAATGACATCGTAGGCATGATAGTCAAAGACAATTTGCCTTTTGATTTTGTTGAAGGTAAGTAATAATGGAATTATTATTAATGCAGTGATGGGCGCGTCGCGACGTTAGGCAGCGCGCTGCCGAATGTGCATAGGCCCTCTGCCGCGGCCGATTGCACAACATCACACGTACGCTATAAGCATTGAAAACATTGTGCTTGTATGCGTGTGAAAACAGTGCCGATATGTGTGCATGCCCGCAAAAAGCGGCACATTCCTTGCTTCGCTCACACTTTGAATCTGGTGTGTGAGAATTCTTTGAATATAACAGAAATTACCGCAATTATTTCGAAATGTCGGGAAATTGTGAATGGTTCAAGCGCAGCGTAAAAGCAAGTGACCAGCTTCGAGAGGTTCAATCAAACGCTGGAGTGAGCGAGGGCAAAATGCTGAAATGTATTCTTGATGTTAAAACTAGGTGGAACTCTACGTATTATATGCTCGAACGCTTCATAAAACTTGTTTCATATATAAGTTATATTCTTTTTGAATTTAATGACTCTCCGCCAATGATATCACCGCAAGATAAAAATGCAATTCTTGAAATGTTAAACATTTTACTTCCATTAGAAGCAATGACAGTCCAAATAAGGTGTGAAAAGTGTGCATCTCTCAGCCAAGTAATCCCGCTTGTGCATTGTGGCCGTCAACAATTGGTGAAAACAATCATCATTCATCCTGCCGCCTTAAAACTAAAAAGTACGATTTTAAATGAGTTTGATCGTAGGTTCGGATCTACGGAGCACATGTTTCTTCTGGCAGCGTCGACTCTATTAGACCCCAGATTCAAAAAAATTCATTTCAGTGAAATGCTATGAAGCATTTGCGAACTGAAACGAAAAACATTGAAGACAGTATTGAAAGCAGTAGCAAGACCTCAGTGGGATCAATTGAAGAAGATTTTGACCTCTGGGCTACGCATAAGTCTTTAATTCATAAAAGAAGGAAGAAAAATGATGACATGCCACAAGATGAATTGGCTTTCTTTCTAAATGCTCAAAATCTGGAACTAAAGCGCAATGTCATTGATGCTTGGGACGAAATGAGATCAGTCTACCCAAAGCTTTACACTCTTGCCAACAAATATTGCCATTTAATGGGAACAACAGTACCCGCGGAGAGACTGTTTTCGAAAGCAGGTGCAACAGCTACTCTTAAAAGAAACAGATTATCCACAAAACGTTTGGGAAAACTTTTATTCCAGCAGTCATGGTTAAATCACTGATTTGTGTATTAAATTTCGTTTTGTATTTAATTTCATTTTGTATTAAATTTCTTTTTTCACATCAAAATAATTAAATTTTTAATTTGAAAATCACATTTAATTTTTGTAAAATGTTGATTTTAGTGTACTCTATTATTTAAAAATTAAATAAATATATGTAAAACATAAACAAATATGAAAAAAATTAATCGAGTTATTACTCGTTTAATTGCTCAAATTGCGACTAATTGCAATTATTATTATTTTTCTTGCGATTAATCATTTGATAGATTAATCGATTATTTCAAAAATTTTGACATCCCTACTTGTAAAACGTTTTTTCTAAACAAGGAATGCGAAGTAAGCTAAGCTAAGGTTCGTTTAAGATTAACATTTACTACAATCGAAATGTGACTGGCAATAGCTCAACAGCTAAGGCACCCGCCGCATTATCGAGAGATCGCAAGTTCAAATCCCCGTCACGGTAAGTGTGCAAAACAATGTGTAATGGTTTTTTCTCTAATTTCTAAAGTTTCTAAAACGCGTTGGAACATCAGATATGGCCAATGTTTGCGGGGTATGGTTTAGGCGAAAAAAAATCATATTTTTGTGATTTTTTTGCGGCGACATGAATAATATTATTTTACTAACATTAATTACAGGTAACAGGCAGTAACAGACAGAAGGAAGCATCTCCGACCCTATAAAGTATATATATATTTTTGATCAGCATCAACAGCCGAGTCGATATAGTCATGTCCGTCTGTCCGTCCGTCTGTCGGTTGAGAATATATCGGTATAGACAATTAATTATTTACGCGATAAGTATAGGGATCGGGGTATCTCCTAGTTGGGAAATCTCGACTAGACCCTTCTTACTTGTTTTTTTTTGAAATTTTTTACAGCATTTTGAAGTGAAAAACGCGGTTTTAGCTCAAAAATCGCGGTTAATTTGTTATTAAAATATTGGAAAAAATTTATAAAAAAATTTTATGTTCAAAGGTCCTGTAGATTATGAGTAATAATGTTCACGAACTTCAAAAATTACGTTTTCGGGAACATCGATTTTTATGCTACGCGCTGGGCGCTTCTAAACTATCATTTCCACGTTTGAAACGCTGTTACTTCGTTGGTTTAGGTCGAATTGACTTAAAATGTTACACAATGTTCTCGACATATTGTACATTCAGAAAAAAAAACAAAAATATTAAAAAACAAAAATTTTAAAACTATAAAGTACGTAGTAAGGAAAATTTTTAATTGCCTTCAGAGATTAACAAAATTAGATTTTGGAATGATTTGCTAATTATCGAATTGAAACATGTTAGGTTTCAGCAAACACACCAGCGACCGTAATCATTATAAGTTATATTATAAAAGTAACAAGTTAACAATGTTATCATTATTTTTGAGTAATTTTATAAAACATAACCATAATCACAATAATCATTATTAATAATATTATTAAAATCGCTCAACACACAACTCAACAATGATGGATGATGATTATGGTCTAAGTTTTATAAAATTACTAAAAATAATGATTATCATTAATGAAAAACGTAAAAATCAAAAATAAAAATCATGGCGGAAATGCAAAGATTGGAAAAATAAGTATATATTGGTGCTTTTTTAAATTAAAAAATAAATAGATATTCATTATTTACGGTCCCTGAGTTAAACGACTTATTCAATATGTTAACTCACGTAGATTCTTTTGTTTTCTATTGCACCAAGTGAAGCAAGAGACTTACCTATAAAGAAAAAGAAAGAGACATAAAAAGTTATCAAGAAAGGGTTTCAACGTAAAAGTACATTATTTTTTTGTGAAATTTGTAAAAAATGTGGATTGAGCAAATTAATTTAAACCTTTTGTACATTATAAACTATACTTTAAGCAATTAACAAATTTTTTGGTGGCCACCTTAATGTAAAAACAAGTAAAAACGTTGCAGTCGGACGCAACCGACTGCGGAATACTTTGATACTTTGATAATTTTTGATGCAGACCTTTTGTAGATGTCAAAAAATGTGGAAGATACACGCATAACTTTTTAACAACGGCGGGGGTGGGGGCGGAAGGTGTGGGCGTGGCATCGAAATTTTGTATACAGTTTGTTGGAAAACTTCACTACCTATCTTGTCACAAAATTTGGTGGCTCTAGCCCAAAAATGTAAAAACTATAGGCGTTTCCAATTTCATGGAGAAGGGGGGATGGGGGCGGAATCAGGGGGCGTGGCATCCAAAATTTTGATGCATAATTTTGGGGAATGCCAATATCTATATTCACACAAAATTTGGTGGCTCTAGCCCAAAAATGTGAAAACTTTAGGCGTTTCCAATTTCTTGGAGAAGGGGGGATGTGGGCGGAATCAGGGGGCATGGCATCCAAGTTTTGATGCATTTTTTTGGGGGACGTCAGAACCTATCTTGACTAAAAATTTGGTGGCTCTAGCCCAAAAAATATGAAAGCTACAGGCGTTTCCAATTTCCTGGAGAAGGGGGGATGGGGGCGGAACAAGTGGGCGTCGCATCCAAAATTGTGATGCATTTTTTTGGGGAACGTCATTACCTATCTTGACACCAAATTTGGTGGCTCTAGCCCAAAATATGTGAAAACTATAGGCGTTTCCAATTTCAAGGAGCAGGCAGGATGGGGGCCGAAGGAGTGGGCGTGGCATCCAAAATTTTGATGCAGTTTTTTCAGGGATGTGACTAGCTATCTGCGTGCGAACTCTAGTTTCAGGAATGAGAGAAATATATGGTTTTATCGGTTTTCAGTTATCGAATTTATCGATTTCCTAGTAGGCAATCTTGACACTTTATCTGACTAGCCCATAGACAAACATAATTGCAAAGTTTCAAGTCTCTAACTTTACAGGTGTCAAAAAAAATTGCGTTCATACGGACGGACAGACGGACAACATGACGGACATTGCACAAAACCAATATACTATGAGACCTTCGGTATCAAAGTATAAAAATTTCAACATGTCGTCAGAAAAATTCACAAGTTCATGCAATTTCTTCGTACGAATTAACCTCACTTCCCGATCCTCGCCCCCACCCCCTTTTAATCACCAATGAATCATATAATACAAATAATAAGTTACATACTACTGTGGGCAAAAAGTAAGGTGAACTTTCAATTTAAACTTCGCGGGCCTAACAATTCGGGCTAGTTCTTTTTTTCTTGAGTTGGCAGGACTGTTGATGACATCTGGGTAAAATTTCATGTCAATGTCATTATCAGAAATATATTTTCGCTTGTGTTTTCCAAACGTGCATTTTTCGATTTTTACAATGTCTGATTTAATTGAGCAGAGAAATGCGAGAAGCACGATATTCGCTTGATTGGTCGGTTGTTTCAGGGTCGTAAGCATAAATCCAAGTCTCATCTCCCGTAATCATGCATTTGAGCTTGTTCTGATAGTCAGAAAGCATTGTTTCTCACACATCAACGCGATGACTTTTTTGCAAGAAATTGAGAACTTTGGGTAGCAAATGAGATTTTACTTTTCGTAGGCCCAAATGGTCTTTCAAAATGGTTTTCACAGATCCTTCTGATATTCCGATCATATCAGTAAGGTCTCTAACAGTCAACTGACGATTTTTGCGCACTAATTCCTCCACTTCATTGACGTGTTGGTCATCTGTTGACGTCGATGGTCGTCCGGAGCGCTCCAAGTAATCAACACGTTCTCGACCCTCTTTGAAGTCTTTGTACCACTTATGAACATTTTTTTGCTACATGGTAGAATCACCAAAGGCCTTCCGCAACATCCTCAACGTTTCCGCAGCCGAAATTTCATTCCGCAAACAACATATGATGGCACTTCTCTGCTCAATTAAATTAGACATTGTAAAAATCGAAAAATGCACTCTTGGTCGTTTGGAAAACACAAGCGAAAATACATTTCTGATAATGACATTGACATGAAATTTTACCCAGATGTCATCAACAGTCCTGCCAACTCAAGAAAAAAAGAACTAGCCCGAATTGTTAGGCCCGCGAAATTTAAATTGAAAGTTCACCTTACTTTTTGCCCACAGTAGTATATAAAACACATACTTTTATATGATAAATTCCAACCCAAAACCAACCTCGAGCTGGTTTTAGGTGTGCCAGAGCCCAAGTTTGAGATGATTTTGAAACCTCAAGGAATTTGGCCAGAGATTTGGTTAGTTTAAGCAATATTAAATTTCTAATGGATAACAAGTGTTACTTTTTCGAAAGGTAATTTTAAGGTAAGTTGATTGTTGCAAAAACATTTGAATTTAATACAAGTTTTAATTCATGATTTTTGATTTTAATAAATCTCAAACAACCCAGCAAGCATTTTGAATCACAAGCGAGTCTTTTTCAAATCGTCAATCTGGCTAAGATAAGCATATAGTATATGAGCTCATTTTCTGATCGAAAATGATACTCCCGTCGGGAGAAAACGGTTCCCGACGCGACTCTTCTTGAGGGGTCGCTTGTGACTGCAGTTTCGACTCATTTTCGATTCGTATTTTGAATCAAAAGAGAGTCTTCTTCGAGTCAGAAACAGCCATATTTCAAATCAATTTCAACTCTCATTTCGCTAAAGCGAGTCTTTTTCGAGTCATATTTTTTGATAGCTGGTTAATAACTAAAAAAAAATTTTTGTTTTTATTTTATTATTTTTACTATCAGATTAACATTTTTTTTATTTTAAGTCTAATTGTTTATATTTATAACAATTTGGATAACAGTACCCTTTATGTATTATAATTGGGTTAGTGTTAATGTTAATGTTAATGTAAATGCTTATTATAAATTACGCGAGTTTTACTTACCTTTTTTTTTACCCAACGAGGGTTTCACCTGCATGCTGAATTTTTTATTTCCTTACATTTCGCGCATGGAATCATGTTTTGAACATGCAAGCGAGTCGCTGTTCAAAATAAACGTGCATGCCGACGCACAGTGGGGCCTTTGCTCATTTAGCATTGCAAAAATCATAACTTCTAAACTAATGAAGCGATTTTAAAAATTTTAAAAGGCAATTAATAGAAAACTCCTCAAGCTTTAAAATGAATGCTCGGCAAGAGTTCCAGGTATCCCAGGTGCTTTAATATTCAAGGTCAAAGTTAAGAAATATTTTCGAGCATATTTTACCTGTAAAATTCAATTTAAAAACGTTTGTTTTAAATCAAAGCTGAAAATTGTTTATAATTTCAATGACTATATCGCATTTTTAGTTGTTTTTATTCGATTTTATAACTTAAATACTTAAAACTAAAATTTTTATTTTTGGGTGATTTTTTGAGGTTAATTTTTAATATTTGCTATTGATGGCTGATTTCCAACAAAATAATCATCAACATTAAAGTTATTAAGGTTAATATCTAATAAACTTAACATTTCGGAACTATAGTTGCTATCTTCCAAATCCTTTCGTGATCGCACATGTCTCCGCGATGCAAGAAATGGATCCGATGAGGCTGCCAGCATGTTAAAAAGGTCTTCATTTTGTCGAACCCGAGAAATTTTGCAAGTATTAGTGTATCTGAACCTCTTGTAGTCCTTGTTTTTACATTCCTGTGCTTCTTCGGACAGCTCTTCAAGTGGTGAGCACTGATACTCTGTTAAGTCCTTTTCTTTTTGGCAAATACAATATTTTTATATCCGGGAAGAACGTTGACGTTATGTTTTTTTAAGGAGCTGCGTAAAATATCATATTTCTCCTTAGTCAATCCCAAGTCCATAAAAAGGGAAAACGCTTCATTATCAGTGTACTTAATTTCGACTGAGTTTGGTGGCGTTGGAATACTTTCCTTAATCCTATTCAGCCGTAAAGGACTGGCGATCTGCACAGCTTTCGTTATTGTCGCTTTTGTCCTCGCTTGTTCCTTCGCATACTTGGATGATAGCGCTTCCGACAGATTTTCTGTTGTAAAGCTTTCCGTAGCATCCGCGAGCTTACGATTCTTTGTAAGAGCTGAACCCTCTTCCTTAGTTTTTAGCGGCCTTCCTCTTCCTCAGCTAGTCGATGGGTAAACATCTTCCTCTTCTGAATATCCGAATGTTGTATATTCCTCCAACCATTTTTCATGCTTTTTTATGAAAGCCGGCATAGTTCTGTAGACCAAGTTCCATTGTCGCTTCAAGTTAGCGTGAATGAATTTAATTTTTGTCTTTAGCTCCTTACTAGCGTTTTCAAGTACGCCAATCTCTTTATGCAATGCCTTTTCGAAATCATTTATATTTTCAGAAGATCGAAAAATTTCAAAAATCTTTGAATTTCTTAAATCCATTATTGCGCTTTTATATAAAAATTTCGTGAAATATATTGAAAAATACTATTCAATCGGAAAATTTTTTAGAGTGTTTCCTCTTATGATGTTAAGAAATAACTGTCGCCATCAAGTGAAATATTTTGCACTATATACCATATATTTTGAGTCAGCTAGGTAAGAAAGCAAAATTGGTATAAATCTTTTTCAATTAGTTAGGTAAAAAACAAAATAAACATAAGGTATTTACATTCAAAATAAGTAAACGGGGAAATCAAAAAAAAAATATATATATCCTGTAGAGGCGCAACTTTCCATCAACTAAAATTATATTTACCTGCCTCCTCAGACCTTTTCCAAGCAGGTAATTGGAAATTCAACATTTCTTAAACGGATTTTCAATATATAGTCAGCAATGTTATCAATTAACAACACGCACGCTACAGCCAAATTTGTATGCGCTCTTCTTCTTCCTTATAACTGCCGCGATGTATCACTAGTTTTTTGGCTTACGTTTCTAAAACGCAGATTTTCGCAGATTTAGACTAAATACATATGAAAGGTACATATTATAGCTATCAAATGTATGTGGTCTCGCGTTGACTCTGCGATATACTTTTTAGTTATATTCCACGAAAGTTAAAAAAATACCAAAATTTAGTGTATTTTTTAAACGCTTCTAATTGAATAAGTATTTTAGTTATATTTGAAATTTATATATCAAAACACAGAGATTGAACATACTTTTCAGATAAAGTAAAAAGATCTAAGATCGGTTGTTAACATCGCCCAATATTCAGGTTGAAAGTGGTGAATTTTCGTATAAATTGTCATTTATTCGTACTCACGAAAAATTTCTCAACTTTGAGGGACTCTACCACCCACAATTATTTACCGATTTGAAAAATCTTTTGGATCCATAATCCTTGAAGTAATCTCTATCGATTACATATATCATTTATGCCAAACGCGTTCATGAAAAAATGATTTTCGCAACGCTATTCGGGCAGAGGCCCCACTGCGCCCTCGCGACAAACTAAGCATATTTCAATCGCAGGCATGCTCAATTTTTGATTGCTTCCATTTTTGCGCGATTCATCATATTTAAGGCAGACATGCGAGTCGTTTTCGAGTCACGCCTAAATCTCACAAGCGATTAATCGTTTTTAAAGCATCAAAATGACTCGAATTAGACTCGTAATGGATTTTCTGATCAAAACAATCTTCTAAAACTATTTTCCGTTCTGTGTAAACGTGCAAGAGCGTCCCTAACAAAGGAGCTGCCACCTTGTTTGGTTAACAATAACTATTATTCGGAGTTTTTACATGCTTTTATTTAACATGACTTGTCTGATTGTTTGTACCGGATTCTTGTAATCAAGACTACACCAAGTTCCCGACTAGCTAGAGCTCTACAATTTCCACAAAAGATGTGTTTCAGATGACAATACATGTTTTTTAAATTTTCGCCACGATAAAATATTTAATACCATGTACAAACCACGAAAAACAGTTTTCCCTTTTGCTTAACTTACTAATTTGACTCCCAAAATTTACAAGCTCTTGTAGCATGGAGGGAAGACTGCCGCTTCACAAACCGAAGGTCGTGGGTTCGAACCCCGACCGAGAAATACTTTTTTACATGCTTTTATTTAACTTGACTAAGCTAACCATTGAATGCAAGAATGTGTATAAAAGCATGTCTTCAAAATTTTTTTTGATTTTCCTTGTTAATAGATAAATTTTTAAGACACTTTTTTGTGACAAATAAACTTAAGAAAATCGTTCTTTAAGGTAACAATATTGCATGGTTGAGCAGTGTACAGTTTGTTATAAATTTAACTAAGTTATTGCAGCAAACCTTTTTTTTATAAGGTGGCAACATTTGAGGTGTTGGTTTGAATGTAAAAGTAAGAAGAAGAATTTCATTTATGGAAAGCCATTAAGCGTCCAAAATATAAGTTTAATTAGGATTGCATTTAATTATTTGTTTTACATTTATTTTATTATTGGTCCATAGGGGAAAACACCGTTCACATTTTGCACTTTTAAAATGTAAACAAAACCAGATTTGCCATTTACGAAGTACGTAGAACAGCTGTTCAAGCAAGCTATCACTGCAGGGCTGTCAAGTAACATGAGTTACTTGGCGGGCAAAATATTAAATATTTGTTTTGTATAAGAACGACAAGAGATAAGACCTAACATATTTTTAATTTTCCATTTATTAAATATAACACTAATGCCCTGAGGACAACCTTGAAAAAAATGACAAAAATAGAAAAAACATTTTGGCAATTTTCACTTTTAAAAGGTAGCAACTCTTTTTGGCCATTTTCGTTTTACGTATATGCTCCGAAACATTTTACCGAAAAATGAAATCTCCCTAACTTCTGGCACACCGACGGTTATTTTTTTTGAGATTTGAAAACCTGCTCGAGCCAAAATCTCTAGAGATTTCTGACACACCCCCGAAAAGAAGATTTGGTATATAAAACGATTTTTATAAAGAATGCATTTGTGGCTGTATTATTTCTTTAGGTGTTTTTCTGCACTTTTTACAATAATAATTTAAAATAAAATGTATCGCTACGTATTCCCGGACAAACAGATACTTTTTGTTTTTGGGCACACATACAGCTACTCATAAAAAATAGTTATTTTAAACAATTCGAACATTACATGTTTGTTTTTTGACCTGTAAGTGAAAGAAGCAGGGTCGGTCTTTATGTAAACGCGTCCATCTCAAAGACTATAACTCTAGAGCTAGAGACTACACACATGGAACATAATGTAACCTAAGTCGATAATTCTTTTAGTTTCTCTTTACACATGTCATCGAGGCACGTCTACGGTACTCCGTCGCCAAGGTCTGATGAATGATTCTTGTAGAACTCGACAAAATATAACGAAAATATTAAATAAAATTAATCGATAACTCGCTTGGTTATCGAGATATAGTTAATAAAAAATCGAAAAATGTCATAAAATAAAATTTTTTGGGTAAAGTTTAACAGATTTCCGAAATAAAAACAAGTAAAAACGTTGCAGTCGGACGCAACCGACTGCGGAGTACTTTGATACCAGTAAAAGAACGGTTGATAAGGGAGAATGCAGGGGCGAAGGGAGTGGGCCATGTGGTAAACATCGCCAGCTATCATGTTACCAAATTTGGTGACTTTAGCTCAAAAACTGTGGAAGATAACTTAACTCCTAAATTTAAAAGGTGGGCGGCAGAGGTAGGCGTGGCATCTTAATTTTTGAATCAAATGTTTTTAACTGTCACCATCTTCATAAAAAGTTTGGTGGCTCAAGCTCAAAAACTGTTAGAGATATAGCCGATTCCGATTTTATAAGGCGGGTGGCTTAGGTGGGCGTGGCATCCAAAATTTTGATGCACATCTTTGGTAGATGCTGCCTTCTATCTTTCTACCCAATTTAAGGGCTCTAGCTTAAAAACTATAAGAGATATCGAAATTTCCGATTTTAAATAGTGGGCGGCAGAGGTGGGCGTGGCATCCAAATTTTTCATGCAGATCTTTTGTAGATGTCACCATATATCTTCCTACCTAATTTGGTGACTTTAGTTCAAAAAATGTGGAAGATACTCGCATAAACGTTTTGACATCGGCGGGGGGTTGGGGGCTGAAGGTGTGGGAGTGGCATCCAAAGTTTTGATCCATTTTTATGGGGAACGTCAATATCTATCTTCAGAAAAAAAATTTGGTGGCTCTAGCCCAAAAAATGTGAAAACTATAGGCGTTTCCAATTTCTTGGTGAAGGGGGGATGGGGACGGAATCAGGGGGCGTGGCATCCAAGTTTTGATGGGCACGTCAGTACCTATCTTGACAGAAAATTTTGGTGGCTCTAGCCCAAAAAATGTGAAAGCTATAGTCGTTTCCAATTTCTTGGTTAAGGGGGGATGGGGGCGGAATCGGGGGCGTGGCATCCAAGTTTTGATGGGGAACGTCAGTACCTATCTTGACACAAAATTTGGTGGCTCTAGCCCAAAAAATGTGAAAACTATAGGTGTTTCCGATTTCATGGAGATGGGGGCGGAATTACTGGCGTTTCATCCAAAATTTTGATGCATTTTTATGGGGAACGTCAATATCTATCTTGACACAAAATTTGGTGGCTCTAGCCCAAAAAATGTGAAAACTATAGTCGTTTCCAATTTCATGGAGAAGAGGGGATGGGGGCGGAATTAGGGGCGTGGCATCCAAAATTTTGATGCATTTTTTTGGGGAACGTCAATATCTATCTTGACACAAAATTTGATGGCTCTAGCCCAAAAAATGTGAAAGCTATAGTCGTTTCCAATTTCTTGGTTAAGGGTGGATGGGGGCGGAATCGGGGGCGTGGCATCCAAGTTTTTATGGGGAACGTCAGTACCTATCTTGATACAAAATTTGGTGGCTCTAGCCCAAAAAATGTGAAAACTATAGGCGTTTCCAATTTCATGGAGAAGGGGGATGGGGGCGAAATTAGGTGGCGCGGCATCCAAGTTTTGATGGGGAACGTCAGTACCTATCTTAACACAAAATTTGGTGGCTCTAGCCCAAAAAATGTGAAAACTATAAGCGTTTCCAATTTCATGGAGAAGGGGGGATGGGGGCGGAATTAGGGGCGTGGCATCCAAAATTTTGATGCATTTTTTTGGGGAACGTCAATATCTATCTTGACACAAAATTTGGTGGCTCTAGCCCAAAAAATGTGAAAACTATAGGCGTTTCCAATTTCATGGAGAAGGGGGATGGGTGCGGAATTAGGGGGCGTGGCATCCAATTTTTGATGGGGAACGTCAGTACCTATCTTGACACAAAATTTGGTGGCTCTAGCCCAAAAAATGTGAAAACTATAGGTGTTTCCGATTTCATGGAGATGGGGGGATGGGGGCGGAATTACTGGCGTGGCATCCAAAATTTTGATGCATTTTTATGGGGAACGTCAATATCTATCTTGACACAAAATTTGGTGGCTCTAGCCCAAAAAATGTGAAAACTATAGGCGTTTCCAATTTCATGGAGAAGGGGGATGGGTGCGGAATTAGGGGGCGTGGCATCCAATTTTTGATGGGGAACGTCAGTACCTATCTTGACACAAAATTTGGTGGCTCTAGCCCAAAAAATGTGAAAACTATAGGTGTTTCCGATTTCATGGAGATGGGGGATGGGGGCGGAATTACTGGCGTGGCATCCAAAATTTTGATGCATTTTTTTGGGGAACGTCAATATCTATCTTGACACAAAATTTGGTGGCTCTAGCCCAAAAAATGTGAAAACTATAGGCGTTTCCAATTTCATGGAGAAGGGGGGATGGGTGCGGAATTAGGGGGCGTGGCATCCAATTTTTGATGGGGAACGTCAGTACCTATCTTGACACAAAATTTGGTGGCTCTAGCCCAAAAAATGTGAAAACTATAGGTGTTTCCGATTTCATGGAGATGGGGGGATGGGGGCGGAATTACTGGCGTGGCATCCAAAATTTTGATGCATTTTTATGGGGAACGTCAATATCTATCTTGACACAAAATTTGGTGGCTCTAGCCCAAAAAATGTGAAAACTATAGTCGTTTCCAATTTCATGGAGAAGAGGGGATGGGGGCGGAATTAGAGGCGTGGCATCCAAAATTTTGATGCATTTTTTTGGGGAACGTCAATATCTATCTTGACACAAAATTTGGTGGCTCTAGCCCAAAAAATGTGAAAACTATAGGCGTTTCCAATTTCATGGAGAAGGGGGATGGGTGCGGAATTAGGGGGCGTGGCATCCAATTTTTGATGGGGAACGTCAGTACCTATCTTGACACAAAATTTGGTGGCTCTAGCCCAAAAAATGTGAAAACTATAGGTGTTTCCGATTTCATGGAGATGGGGGATGGGGGCGGAATTACTGGCGTGGCATCCAAAATTTTGATGCATTTTTATGGGGAACGTCAATATCTATCTTGACACAAAATTTGGTGGCTCTAGCCCAAAAAATGTGAAAACTATAGTCGTTTCCAATTTCATGGAGAAGAGGGGATGGGGGCGGAATTAGAGGCGTGGCATCCAAAATTTTGATGCATTTTTTTGGGGAACGTCAATATCTATCTTGACACAAAATTTGGTGGCTCTAGCCCAAAAAATGTGAAAACTATAAGCGTTTCCAATTTCATGGAGAAGGGGGGATGGGGGCGGAACTAGGGGCGTGGCATCCAAAATTTTGATGCATTTTTTTGGGGAACGTCAATATCTATCTTGACACAAAATTTGGTGGCTCTAGCCCAAAAAATGTGAAAACTATAGGCGTTTCCAATTTCATGGAGAAGGGGGATGGGTGCGGAATTAGGGGGCGTGGCATCCAATTTTTGATGGGGAACGTCAGTACCTATCTTGACACAAAATTTGGTGGCTCTAGCCCAAAAAATGTGAAAACTATAGGTGTTTCCGATTTCATGGAGATGGGGGGATGGGGGCGGAATTACTGGCGTGGCATCCAAAATTTTGATGCATTTTTATGGGGAACGTCAATATCTATCTTGACACAAAATTTGGTGGCTCTAGCCCAAAAAATGTGAAAACTATAGTCGTTTCCAATTTCATGGAGAAGAGGGGATGGGGGCGGAATTAGAGGCGTGGCATCCAAAATTTTGATGCATTTTTTTGGGGAACGTCAATATCTATCTTGACACAAAATTTGGTGGCTCTAGCCCAAAAAATGTGAAAACTATAAGCGTTTCCAATTTCATGGAGAAGGGGGGATGGGGGCGGAACTAGGGGCGTGGCATCCAAAATTTTGATGCATTTTTTTGGGGAACGTCAATATCTATCTTGACACAAAATTTGGTGGCTCTAGCCCAAAAAATGTGAAAACTATAGGCGTTTCCAATTTCATGGAGAAGGGGGGATGGGTGCGGAATTAGGGGGCGTGGCATCCAAAATTTTGATGCATAATTTTGGGGAACGTCAATATCTATCTTGCCACAAAATTTGGTGGCTCTAGCCCAAAAAATGTGAAAACTATAGTCGTTTCCAATTTCAAGGAGCAGGGATGATGGGGGCGGAAGGAGTGGGCGTGGCATCCAAAATTTTGATGCAGTTTTTTCAGGGACATGACTAGCTATCTGCGTGCAAAATTTGGTAACTCTAGCTGTAAGAATGTGAGAAATATTTGGTTTTATCGGTTTTCAGTTATCGAATTTATCGATTTCCCAGCCTCCTAGTAGGCGTGGCAACCCAATCTTGACACTTTATCTGTACCTTCTATGGATAAACATAATTGCAAAGTTTCAAGTCTCTAGCTTAACGGGTGTCGAAAAAAGTTGCGTTCATACGGACGGACAGACAGACAGACAGACACCATGACGGACATTGCACAAAACCAATATACTATGAGACCTTCGGTATCAAAGTATAATAAAGGAAATATAATATACAATTAATCAATATATCGATTTTTATCGAGTTATCGATAAACATTTTAAAGCTAGGGCTTATAGTTTTTCTGCAGGAATTATAACCAGTTTTTGTATCCATTTCCAGCGAATTTTCGAGCGTGAGTCACATTCAACTTACATTGGCAGCCAACAACATTGTGGTGCAGTTAATTAACGTGTCGGAATCAATCTTCTAGAAACGAAATACAAATTTTTATCATTTCCAACTAATTCATTAATGCCCAATTTTTCAATGTCCAGTTAAGCTTGCAGTTAGTTAATTGCGGAATAAATTTGTTGCTCGAGCTATACGGCAGTTAACCCTCTACCGCATACAAAGCCAAATATGGCTTCTCACTTTCAATAATTTTTGTTTTGGTGTAAAACGGTACATACGCTAAACCGTTTGTTATCAGTTATTCTTTTTGCACTATTTTCTGTTGGATGTTCAGACCTTTTTTGTGTTGAATTGTCTCAAGTTTCAATCAGTTTTGTGCAAGCGTCTCAAGCAGATGAACGAAAGTGAATTTTGCTGAATTTAAAATACAATTTGCTCTACTAAAAAACACTTTTGTTCTAACAGAATATAAAGTTTTCTTTCATAAAAAAATATAATTTGAGTATAGCTAAGCATCACATGTACTATTTTATGCAAAAAACTGCGGAAGCCATATATGGCTGTACATGCAGTAACGCATGCATGATATGTTCTATGTACATATGAAATTATTTTTTTTTAGAAATGAATGCACAATCGTTTTACGGTAATTTACAATACGTGGACGAAATCGATAATCCGCTTCTAAGTGAAGATGACAACACACCCGATTCCGAAGACGAAGTTGTTGGAAATAAAAAGTTCCAAGAAAAATATGTTTATATTTCAGAGACCGATGAGAGTAGTTCCGATGACAGCTGTAAAAGGCCGTGCACTTCGAAAGCAAAGCCAATGCAAAAAAAGACAGGAGCACCGATATGGGAAGCTGGTCACTTGGCACAGTATTCGGATGAGAACTTTCCATTTGAAGGAAATATCAATCTTCCAACTTCTATCAATGAACTGGAGACACCGGCAGACTTTAATAATTTTTTTTTTAACGACGATCTGATGAATTTCTTGGTTGATCAGTCAAATCTATATGCACTCCAAGTTGATATAAATAGGCCCGCTAATAATACTCGAAATGAAGTAGAGCAATTTATCGGAATGTTCATATACATGTCGTTGGTGCAATTACCATCTTCAAGATTGATATGTGCGTGGTTAATTCATGGATTCTATGGCGTCGTAAGTCAGATCAATATATGCCACTCTTCGACTTCAAGCTTTTAATAGCTGAGCACCTGTGCAAGGGAGGAAAAATAGAGAAGCGCGGACGTCCTGCGATGACTCCAACTTCATCCCCGACTACAAGCAGGGAAGGTACTCCTTCTACCAGCAAAAGAATAAAGCACCAGGAAATTCCATTGTATTCTGTTCGGGTGGACAATATTGGGCATTTTCCCACCTGGAAAAAGCAAAGGCAACTCTGCCAAGACAATTGTTCTTTCCGCTCATACACTTTTCGTGAGAAATGCAATGAATTTCTATGCAATAATGACAAAAGAAACTGTTTTACCAACTTTCATATGAAGTAACCTAATTGCATAGAAAGCCATATTAGGAAAACTCTGAAATGCGCTAAATGCATAGAAAGCCATGTATGGCTTAATTTTTTTCCGCCCAAACTAGGCCCACCCAAAAAAAATAAAATTTCCAAATATATATTATCTTGACCTAAATAAACACATATTTACATACAAAAAATTTTTATTTTATTTTTTTTATTATTTCTATGCTCATGCAGTAGAGGGTTAAGCAATTTGGTTTTCTCTAAGCCAAAGTTACCTATCATCGATATATCACTATCGCCTAAAGGTGCTGATAACCTTAACAGGGATTGTGATAAATGTTCGTAATGAGAGACATAATGCATTGACATTTGGGCGGCAGAGGTGGGCGTGGCATTAAAATTTTTTATGCAAATCTTTGGTTAATGTCACCAAAGTGATTTCTAAAATGGAAAACTACATTAATTTATTACGGCTTAAAAGTATTTTCATCCAAACAACTCGCCACATTTCGGTAACTTTTGCATTTGACAAGATGAACTCAAACATTACTTCCATTTGTTGTCACGTTCGCGGTGAACTGTTTTCTATAAATAATTCGAAATCGGCAAGTCTTCAAATCTTGTCTTTCACCGTAAAAATAGTGTTAATAAAACGCATTAAACACGTGAGAAAAGATTTTTGAATATGTCAACTATTGCCAATTTTTAATACTTTGATACCGAAGGTCTCATAGTATATTGGTTTTGTGCAATGTCCGTCATGGTGTCCGTCCGTCTGTCCGTATGAACGCAACTTTTTTCGACACCCGTAAAGCTAGAGACTTGAAACTTTGCAATTATGTTTGTCTATAAGCGAGACAGATAAAGAGACAAGATTGGGTTGCCACGCCTACTAGGAGGCTGGGAAATCGATAAATTCGATAACTGAAAACCGATAAAACCATTTATTTCTCACATTCCTGCAGCTAGAGTTACCAAATTTTGCACGAAGATAGCTAGTCACGTCCCTGAAAAAACTGCAACTGGATGCCACGCCCACTCCTTCCGCCCCCAACCTCCCAGCTCCTTGAAATTGGAAACGCCTATAGTTTACACATTTTTTGAGCTAGAGCCACCAAATTTTGTCTCAAGATAGGTAGTGAAGTTTTCCAACAAACTGTATACAAAATTTCGATGCCACGCCCACACCTTCCACCCCCACCCCCGCCGTTGTTAAAAAGTTATGCGTGTATCTTCCACATTTTTTGACATCTACAAAAGGTCTGCATCAAAAATTAGGATGCTACGCCCACCTCTGCCGCCCACCATTTAATATCGGAAATTTCGATATCTCTTATTGTTTTGAAGCTAGATGTTTATATCCGTTCTTTTACTGGTATCAAAGTATTCCGCAGTCGGTTGCGTCCGACTGCAACGTTTTCACTTGTTATACTTTGATATCGAAGGTCTCACAGTATATTGGTTTTGTGCAATGTCCGTCATGGTGTCTGTCCGTATGAACGCAACTTTTTTCGACACCCGTAAAGCTAGAGACTTGAAACTTTTCAATTATATTTGTCTATAGGCGAGACAGATAAAGTGTCAAGATTGGGTTGCCACGCCTACTAGGAAGCTGGGAAATCGATAAATTTGATAACTGAAAACCGATAAAACCATATATTTCTCACATTCCTGCAGCTAGACTTACCAAATTTTGCACTAAGATAGCTAGGCACTTCCCTGAAAAAACTGCATCAAAATTTTGGATGCCACGCTCCCTGATTCCGCCCCCATCCCCCCTTCACCAAGAAATTGAAAACGCCTATAGTTTTCACATTTTTTGGGGTAGAGCCACAAAATTTTGTGTCAAGATAGGTAGTGAAGTATTCCAAAAAACTGCATCAAAAATTTGGATGCCACGCCCACACCTTCCGCTCCCCTACACCCCGCCGTTGTTAAAACGGCAATGCGTGTATCTTCCACATTTTTTTAACTAGAGTCACAAAATGGTAGGAAGATGTATGGTGACCTCTACAAAAGATCGGCATCAAAAATTTGGATGCCACGCCCACGTCTGCCGCCCACCATTTAAAATCGAAAATTTCAATATCTCCTACAGTTTTTAAGCTAGAGCCCCTAAATTCGGTAGAAATATAGAAGGCAACATCTACCAAAGATCTGCATCTAAATTTTGGACGCCACGTCTTCTATTATTGGACGTAGATGTACTAAAAAGAAGACAGTACATTCAAGTGGCCCAACGATACCAAGCACCGGCTTGTTAACGCGCGGACCCAAGCAAAAAGCAACCAACCTCCAGCCCAACCGACCGAGGGGCACACCGCATAGCGTACGGTTACGTAGATCGCGAAAACGTAGACAAATGACATTAGACTAACTTTTTAAGAGAACTACTAGAAGTGGCACCGTTTATTAAGTGGGAAAATTCGTTATAGTTTGAACATAAAATCCGAAAAGGGTTATGAATAGCATAGCTAGAGTGACAAGCTTGAAGAGCAATGGGTAGAAAATTCCTTGTCCTTCTGATCGGAACAGCAAAACTAATTTGGCTGATTAATTCGGAGGAATCAATTTCACCATTTATTAGTGTTGTAAAATATGAAAATACATATACGAGCAAAAGTCACATGAATACACATTCCATTCTTATATGTGTGAGTGAGGTGGATGAGGAGATCGCAAAAAGGTAACGGGACCTTTTTGCGCTTCTTCGTCTACTCTTCGTTTTTGCTTGTACATGCGAACACGTACTTCACTTCTATTTTGACAACGAGTGCGTGCGGTTGATAAAAACTAAGTTCAAAGTGTCTATTCATTTATTGCTGTTGCTGGTCTGGAAATACTTTATTGTATGAGATTTGATAATAAAAACTATAGGTTATGGGCCCAGACACAATTGCAGCAGATGAATAGTAGAGTTCTTTGATTGTGAAAATATAAAAAGTGAATAAAACTGAAAAAAAAAACTATTGATAAATGTGTGTGTGTGCATGTGGACACATATGGTACATGTACATCACGTTTTCTGGACAATATTAAAATAAAGAAAAATGAAATGTGTTAATTTATTTTTAACACGCTACGAATTCGCCGCATAAACTTTTTCTGTATTTATGATTAGACGCTACAACAAATTCGCTGCGAAATTTCTAGAACACGCTTCGAATTCGCCGCAAGATTTTTTTTTCATAGACGCCACGACGAACTCGACGCTTCCAAGAAAAAGTTGCTGGACAGTGTTGCTGTGCTGTGTTGCTGGGCAGTGTTGCTGTGTTGTGTTGCTAAAAAGTGTTGCTAAGCTGTGTTGAGGTTAAAGAACAAAACAATGGATAAGGGAAAGAGAAACATTAAACCGTTTGATGGTGAAAAATATTCAATCTGGAAGTTTAGAGTGAGAGCGCTCTTAGAAGAGCATGATTTATTAAAAGTAGTAGATGAAACACAGTTTGAAATTACCGAAGAAAATAAAAAGGCAGAACGAACTGCAAAAAGTTTAATAATCGAATATCTAAACGATTCATTTCTAGCTTTTGCTAACAGTGAGAATACAGCTAAACAGATTTTTGCAAATTTAGATGGAATCTACGAAAGAAAAAGCTTAGCATCGCAACTATCACTGCGAAAGAAACTTTTGGGTTTGAAGTTAAAAGGTGATACTACGCTCCTCAATCACTTCAATTTCTTTGATGATCTCATTACGGAACTTATCGCGTCAGGAGCAAAGCTAGACGAGATGGATAAAGTTTCCCATTTACTTTTAACTCTTCCACCCAGTTATGACGGAGTTATAACTGCAATAGAAACTCTATCCGAAAGTAACTTAACATTAGCTTTTGTGAAAACACGTCTTCTTGATCAGGAGATCAAGTTAAAAAATTTGGGCAGGGATACGAGTGCTAAAGTTCTGCAAGCAATAGGCAAAAAGGAGTTGAAAGACAACAAATTTAAGAACAAGACAAGCCAGAAGTTTGGTAAGAAACCGTTCAAGCCCCATTTTAAACCAAAACCGAAGTGCTTTCATTGTGGTAAGTTAGGTCATCTGAAGAAAGATTGTTTCTTCTTAAAAAGGCAGGGAAACCAGAATTTTAATGAAAATAGTGGACAGGAAAGGCAGGCTCAGATGGCAACAACAACAACAGCAACAGCAGCAACCCGACCAGAGCGTAGTTTTGCTTTCATGATAAGGAAAGCAACAACAAGTCCCAGCACAAGTGAGGTTGAGTTTATCCTAGACTCAGGGGCATCGGATCACCTCATAAATGACACCGCATTGTTCTCCGAGTATGAGCGTTTGCAATCAAATGTGGCTATTGAGATTGCAAAACGCGGAGAATACATATACGCTACAGCCAAAGGAGTGGTCAACCTAAACAGCTCTGGAAACCAAATCACCCTACGAAACGTGCTGTACTGTAAGGACATTCCGCACAACTTACTTTCAGTAAAGAAGATGCAGGATGCTGGGATGACCATCGAGTTTAACCCTGGAGGCATTAAAGTATCTAAAAATGGTAAATTGGCATTTGATGGAATATGTGAGTACAATGTACCGATTATAAAATTTAAATTGAACAGTAGAATATTTACATCAAAGATTTCAAATAGTGCTGAGTATCGATTATGGCATGAAAGGTTAGGACACATAAGTGTAGGAAAATTTTTAGAAATTAAACGAAATGGCCTTTTTAAAGATATTAATCTTTTAAACAATGTTGAGTTAACCCATGAACTATGCGAGGCTTGTATAAATGGCAAGCAATCTAAATTAAAATTTGAAAAATTTAAAAATAAAGAAAATGTAACACGACCGCTATTTATTGTCCATTCCGACGTCTGTGGTCCAATCATGCCACCTACCATTGATAATAAAAACTATTATGTAGTTTTTATTGATCAGTATACACATTACTGTGTGACATACTTAATAACATACAAGTCGGATGTATTTTTCGTTTTCAAAGATTTTGTTGCAAAGAGTGAGGCTCACTTTAACTTGAAAATGGTAAATTTGTATATCGATAATGGAAGGGAATATCTTTCTAATGAAATGCGTGAGTTCTGTGTCGAAAAAGGCATCAGCTATCATTTAACGGTTCCTCATACTCCACAATTAAATGGTGTATCAGAACGGATGATTCGAACAATCACCGAAAAGGCTCGCTCTATGATAAATTGTGCTAAAATCAATAAATATTTTTGGGGTGAAGCTGTTTTAACAGCAACATACTTAATTAACAGATCCCCAAGTAGAGCATTGCAAAATATAAATAAAAAAAACCATTTGAGATGTGGCATAACAAAAAGCCTGTATTAAAATATCTAAAGATTTTTGGTTCGACAGTATATGCACTAAACAAAGTTCGAAAGCGAAAGTTTGACGAAAAGTCGATTAAAACTATACTTGTCGGGTATGAACCAAATGGGTATAAATTGTGGAATGAGGAATCGAGGAAATTTATGACAGCTAGAGATGTTGTGGTGGATGAGATAAATATGTTAAAATCTAGAGTTTTACATGGAGAAGACTCTGTGGTTCAAAGTAATACAGTTGAACCAAATAATGACTCTTTAAATAGAGAGCAAGAAGAGTTGGGTTTTCCTTTGGTGGAAAATGATGAATCTGTTGATTCTGAATTAAATGAACAACTCAATGAAAATTCCACAGATCTCGAGAATGCCGATCCAGTTGCTGAAACTGGTGATAAGTCAAATGAAAATAAAAATAAAAAAGAGGAAGAAATCAGACGCAGTGATAGAATTAAGGGTAAACCAAAACTATCATATCGATTTTTAGAAAAATGTCTTATGAATACTCAAATATGCTTAAATGATATTCCAAATACATTTGATGAAATTAAGTTTCGTGAAGACAGATCTTTCTGGGAGAAAGCCATACAAGATGAACTCAACTCCCATTTTCAAAATAATACTTGGTCCTTAGTGCAAAAGCCAAATAACAAAAACATAGTTGATTGCAAGTGGGTATTTAGTATAAAACAAGATGAGTTTGGTAACTTAGTAAAGTATAAAGCAAGGCTTGTAGCGCGGGGTTTCACTCAAGAGTATTTGACTGATTATGACGAGACATTTGCACCAGTTGCTCGAGTTTCAAGTTTCAGATTTCTATAGGCACTTTCAAATCAGTATAATTTAATGGTTCATCACATGGATGTCAAAACCGCATTTTTAAGTGGAACTCTAAAAGATGAAATATACATGACTGTTCCAAAAGGCTTGACCCAATGTTATGGGAATAAAGTATGTAAACTTAATAAAGCTATATATGGCCTTAAGCAAGCTGCTAGATGCTGGTTCGAAGTGTTTGAAAGTGTATTGAAAGATGTTGGATTTGACAATCTAAAAGTTGACCGTTGTATTTACATTTTAGATAAGGGAGATATTTCAAGAAATATATATATTTTGCTATATGTGGATGATATAGTAATTGCTACAAGCAATTCTGATACAATGTCCAATTTTAAATCTTACCTTCAAGACAAATTTCAAATGACAGATTTACGTGAAATTCGGCATTTTATTGGTATAAAAATTGATAGAACTGACGGAGAGATATGTCTCAGTCAGTCAGCATATATACAAAATGTATTGAGAAAATTTAATATGGAAAATTGTAATGCAGTTAGTACTCCCTTCCAAAGCAAGTTAGACTATGAGGCTCTGCAATCGGAAGAATCATGTGATGCACAGTGTATAAATTTGATTGGTTGTTTGATGTACATTATGTTGTGCACACGGCCAGACTTAAGTACTTCAATAAGTATTTTAAGTCGATACACAAACAACAATAATAAGGAACTATGGCAATGCCTTAAAAGAGTTCTTAGATATTTAAAAGGAACTGTTGATCTGAAGCTCAGATTCAAGAAAAATATTAATTTCAATAACATTCTTATAGGATATGTAGACTCAGATTGGGCTGGGAATGAAACTGACAGAAGAAGTACTACTGGATATCTTTTTAAAATGTTTGAAAGCTGCTTAATTTCATGGAGTACCATGAAGCAAAAATCGGTTGCTGCTTCATCTACCGAAGCAGAATATATGGCCTTGTTTGAAGGTGTTAGAGAAGCCCTTTGGCTCAAGTCATTAATAAATGAGATAAATCTAGAATTAAATGGTCCTATAGATATTTTTGAAGACAACCAAGGTTGTATAAGCATTGCCAATAATCCTACTTGCCATAAGAGAACAAAGCACATAGATATTAAATATCATTTTACAAGGGAACAAATTGAAAAGAAACTAATTTGTATAAAGTATAATCCCACAGATCTCCAACTAGCCGACATATTGACGAAGCCATTACCATCTGCAAGATTTATCGCTCTGAGAAGCCAACTGGGACTTTCCGAATAAATTGTCGTTAAAGAAACTAAAAGGAAAAAATTTTGGAAACGTCGCAGAAGAAAATTCTTCACCCTGAGGAACCAAACGAAATGGAGCTCATGGATTTTTTTTATTTAAAAACAAACTTTTTCATAATTCCTAAATAAATACTCTTGAAGAAAATCTTTATCAAAATTAATGTTTAAGAAATGAATGAAAATGAAATGCTTTAATATTTTATGTTAATTTTTGCTCGAAAATTTTGTGTTCATTTTTGCTTGAAAACTTTATGTTAACTTATCTTTATACCTACATATAAGTAGATCTAGTTGGGTTTTACTGGGTTTCCCCAACTCTTTGCAGCGAATGCTGGATCTAATTGTTATCCCCAGAATTGAAAAAACAAATAAAGGTGGCGTGTTGTAAAATATGAAAATACATATACGAGCAAAAGTCACATGAATATACATTCCATTCTTATATGTGTGAGTGAGGTGGATGAGGAGATCGCAAAAAGGTAACGGGACCTTTTTGCGCTTCTTCGTCTACTCTTCGTTTTTGCTTGTACATGCGAACACGTACTTCACTTCTATTTTGACAACGAGTGCGTGCGGTTGATAAAAACTAAGTTCAAAGTGTCTATTCATTACTTGTTGTTGCTGGTCTGGAAATACTTTATTGTATGAGATTTGATAATAAAAACTAAAATTAGTTTATGTAAAAAGACTACACCTAGCATTGTTCTGCGATCAGAAAGAGAAGGAAGATTTATTAGTAAAAGTCTACTGTGGTAGGTAGGTTAATGTTAGTATCCCAGTTAAATCTCCTAAGGGCAAAGAGCAAGAATTGTTTTTGTACTGATTCTATTCTATCCTGGTGAGTCCTGTATTTGGGATACCAGATACAAGATCCATATTCAAGAACAGGACGTACCAGAGACGTTTAAAGTGTTTCTGTTATGTAGGGATCGTCAAATTCTTTCGACCAGCGCTTATTGAACCCCAAGGTACTAGAGGCTCGATTTGCAACTGAAGAGATATGCTTGTGAAATTTAAGTTTCGGATCAAAAAGGATACCTAAGTCATCAACCCATTCAATGCGATCGAGTGGGCTTCCATCAAGAAAATATATATTTGAAAAAGGAAGGCATCTATATAGAGACATGACTTTACATTTATTGCAATTACGATTTAGTAAGTTAAAATTTGAATCGGCTATATCTTTAACAGTTTTTGAGCTAGAGCCACCAAATTTAGTAGGAAGATAAATGGTGGCAGTTAAAAACATTTGATTCAAAATTTGGATGCCACACCCACCTCTGCCGCCCACCTTTTAAATTTGAAAGTTCAGTTATCTTCCACAGTTTTTGAGCTTAAGTCACCAAATTTGGTAACATGATAGCTGGAGATGTTTACCACCCGACCCACTCCTTTGCAAGCAGACTCCTTACCACACTGCGTATTCCGCAGTCGGTTGCGTCCGACTGCAACGTTTTTACTTGTTTTTCATTTAAAGTCGTACAAATGTCACGTTCGCGATCCTGGAAATGCCCATATACAATTACTTTCTATGAGCCCTGTTGTAAACGGCAACGAGGGAAAAATCTTTTTAGTAGTTAAGGAGCATGTGTTTGTCGACCTAGAAAACTCAAATAAGCATTTTGCAACTTTGCTTCATTAAATAAAAATAAACAATGCAAGTGTCAGCTTGAGTCAGCTGTTCGCCTTACGATGGTTGTATTGATATTTAGCATCGGTATAAGTAGTAACCGCACCTCCAGGCATCGGATAGGTAACTGCTAACCGAACATTGAGAAACTCAAATTCGACAAAACTTAGAATAAGTTGACTAACCGGACATTGAGAAATTGGGCCTAAAATAACTAAGAATACATTTTTTTTAAGCTTGGAATGCAAATTTGTTTGTTTTTCTGACATTTTGTGACACTTTGCTCTAGGAAAGCAAGAAAAGAATTTGTGTGTGGAGAAAAAAGATGTGCGCCGCAAATAAACATTTAAAATAATTTGTATAACTTATAATATTTATACTTTGATACCGAAGGTCTCATAGTATATTGGTTTTGTGCAATGTCCGTCATGGTGTCCGTCTGTCCGTCCGTATGAACGCAATTTTTTTCGACACCTGTAAAGCTAGAGACTTGAAACTTTGCAATTATGTTTGTCTTTGGGCTAGTCAGATAAAGTGTCAAGATTGGGGTGCCACGCCTACTAGGAGGCTGGGAATTCGATAAATTCGATAGCTAAAAACCGATAAAACCATATATTTCTCACATTCCTGAAGCTAGAGTTACCAAATTTCGCACGTAGATAGCTAGTAACGTTCCTGAAAAAACTGCATCAAAATGTTGGATGCCACGCCCAGTCCTTCCGCCCCCATTTTCTCTGCTCATTGAAATTGGAAACGCCTATAGTTTTCACATTTTTTGAGCTAGAGTCACCAAATTTGGTAGGAAGACATATGGTGACATCTACAAAAGGTCTGCATCAAAAATTTGGATGCCACGATCATCTCTGCCGCCCACCATTTAAAATCGGATATTTCGATATCTCTTATAGTTTTTAAGCTAGAGCCCGTAAATTGGGTAGAAAGATAAAAGGCAACATATGCTGACATCTACAAAAGGTCTGCATCAAAATTTTGGATGCCACGACCACCCAAGCCACCTGCCTTATCAAATCGGAATCGGCTATATCCTTAACAGTTTTTGACCTAGAGCCACCAAACTTGGTAGGAAGATAAATGGTGACAGTTAAAAACATTTGATTCAAAAATTTGGATGCCACGCCTACCTCTGCCGCCAACCTTTTAAGTTTTGAAGTTAGGTTATCTTCCACAGTTTTTGAGCTTAAGTCACAAAATTTGGTAACATGATAGCTGACGATGTTTACCACCCGGCAAGCAGACTCCTTACCATCCGTTCTTTTACTGGTATCAAAGTATTCCGCAGTCGGTTGCGTCCGACTGCAACGTTCTTACTTGTTTTTTTTTAATTTTGGTTGAATATAAGTATGTTTTGGATATTGTGTATGAAAAAGAGAGATAGAAAGGTAGAGAAATAATCGCCAACTCCAATTTAAAACTGAATATTTAAAAGATATAACATTTTATGTAAATATTAATATGGTTAATTTAGTTGTCATGTTAACTGGTAAAAGCAAAGTTATTTACTCATCAACATGGTTTAATTGGCAAGGCAAATAGTTTAAAATTTAGTTACATAATTTTTATTTTTTTAGCTTACCCGAACTCCAATGAAGCGCGCCTCAAGCAGCTCCTGTTTGCGAGGATTTAGCGAGGTTTGAAAATGATCCATTTTTTTTTTTTTTAATAATTCCAATTTAGTTTAGTTTTTTGTTTAAGATGTTTTTGTCCATGTTTTGGGGTTTTTTTTTTTTATTTATTTGTGTTATTTATTAGTGATTTGATTACAAATGCAATGGAATTGACTGAGTATATCGGCAGCAGCCATAATAGCAATTGTTAACGCCATCTCGATTTTGTACAATATTGATGAAATTTTGCATGGGTATTTCCTTTTAAAACCACTTTAAATAAATGTTGAAACGGGTAAGAACAAATCAATACATGCTGATAATACATTTCTATACAGATTTTTCTATTCATATTTCCTAAAATCTTATCTTTAAACATATATAATATTTTCAAATATTGATCTTCAGATATCCAAATATTGATCCCAAGGCTTAGAAAAAATCTACATCTGACATGAACAGAATCAAGATGTTTAGATTCAAAAATAGTTAACCCGCTGTGCAAAATTAATAAAAAAACAAGTAAAAACGTTGCAGTCGGACGCAACCGACTGCGGAATACTTTGATACCAGTAAAAGAACGGTTGATAAGGGGGAATGCAGGGGCGAAGGGAGTGGGCCATGTGGTAAACATCGCCAGCTATCATGTTACCAAATTTGGTGACTTTAGCTCAAAAACTGTGGAAGATAACTTAACTCCCAAATTAAAAAAGTGGGCGGCAGAGGTAGGCGTGGCATCCAAATTTTTGAATAAAATGTTTTTAACTGTCACTATCTATCTTCCTAATAAGTTTGGTGGCTCTAGCTCAAAAACTAGCCGATTCCGATTTTATAAGGCGGGTGGCTTTGGTGGGCGTGGCATCCAAAATTTTGAATCAAATCTTTTTAACTGTCACTATCAATCTTCCTACCAAGTTTGGTGGCTCTAGCTCAAAAACTGTTAAAGATATAGCCGATTCCGATTTTATAAAGCGGGTGGCTTAGGTGGGCGTGGCATCCAAAATTTTGATGCATTTTTTTGGGGAACGTCAATATCTATCTTCACACAAAATTTGGTGGCTCTAGCCCAAAAAATGTGAAAACTATAGGCGTTTCCAATTTCATGGAGAAGGGGGGGATGGGGCGAAATCAGGGGGCGTGGCATCCAAAATTTTGATGCATTTTCTTGTGGAACGTCAATATTTATCTTGACACCAAATTTGGTGTCTCTAGCCCAAAAAATGTAAAAACTATAGGCGTTTCCAGTTTCAAGGAGCAGGGATGATGGGGGCGGAAGGAGTGGGCGTGGCATCCAAAATTTTGATGCAGTTTTTTCAAGGACATGACTAGCTATCTGCGTGCAAAATTCGGTTGCTCTAGCTGTAAGAATGTGAGAAATATTTGGTTTTATCGGTTTTCAGTTATCGAATTTATCGATTTCCCAGCCTCCTAGTAGGCGTGGCACCCCAATCTTGACACTTTATCTGTCGCGCCTATAGACAAACATAATTGCAAAGTTTCAAGTCTCTAGCTTTACGGGTGTCGAAAAAAGTTACGTTCATACAGATGTTAAATAAGGCAGGAAATGGCTTTTCTTCTGCTAAATATGCTTCGAGGCGAGAGTAATTTTATGTAAAATTAATTTGTTAGCAACGATCGAGATAAATAGTATTTTGTTCATAAAAATGTGGGCAAAAACCAAAAATATTTTATAACTTATACTCAGAATTTCCTTTTGCAGTTAATTATTCTAACTTTAGAATTCCGTTATGTTTTCGTTTTTTTTATTTTTATTAAATTAGATATAGTAGTAACGGAGCTCCAAAAAGTTGGCCACGTGCTTACTATTATCTCACTATTTTTGCAATTTAAGCAAACTATTGACATCGACATCGGCGTCTTCTTGGTTATCTAAAGCCACATCTTCGCTACTCACTATATGTACATGCGATTTGTTTTGTTTCTAAGCGAATTTAGCAAAATTCATCAGAACCTCCACAAAAATTTAAAATTTAACATTGAAAACACTGGTTCTACTTTATTTGTGAGCGCCCACTGCAAAGCCAAACTTTTTGCCTTACTGCAGTAATATCTAGCTCAAAAATTATTTTAACTATTGTATAATTATATACTTATACCCTTTGTTAAAAAAAAAAAACTCAATCAAAAAATTTTAAAACTAACTGTTTGATTTTGAATTGGTAAAAAAAAGTCGTAACGGTGATATTCAAAATTGCGTAGCTTTATATGATGTACGACTGTTCAGCTGTATAAATACTTGTAAAAAAAAACATGTTAATATACAGTCACACACTTAAGTATTGGAACAACACTTAAAGTTAAATCTACTCATAATTTGAACTAACTTCATAACAAGTTTGGTATCAATGGAAAGGTCATTTAAATTCCGTTTGAATGGTACAATAATTTCCTTAACCCATTAAGTACCCATTGCAATTTTTTAATTCTTGTAAAAGTCTCTTTGTAAACTATTTTTCGGCACGTCTACGGTTATTCATTTTCCAATTATTTGTCTTAAGTCTATTGAGTTTCGTTGCCAAATTTCCGACTTTTAAGTATCTACATATCGATAACTAAGTGAGATATCGATAAATTGTATTTAATATTTTCTTCTTATTTTTCAGAAATCTATTAAACTTCTTTAAACAAAATATCTTTAAAGCAAAAAGTTTTTACAAAAAAAATCTATTAGTGAATGCAAAAATAATTTTTCAAAAATCTCTTCGCATGTATTTTTTAAGATTTTTTTAATATTGCTAAAAATTACAATTTTGTATGAAAAGTGTCAATCAAAAATTATTGGCAACATGAAAGGCTGCCAAAATGGAAGTATACTAACTTAAAATACCTTTAATTATGTTGTCGACTGCTTTAAGGTACTAAGTAGCTTCCGGTACATCATACAGACAAATAGTGTTAATTCAACATAGGTGCACACAGAAATCTGATTTGGTGTATTGGTTTTTGTAACGTTACGTGTTACTGATTCAAAATTTAATATTTTGCTGTTCTTTTTTGTCACCAAACCGGTGCCGCAATTTTTGTTTTTTTAATTTATTTAAAACCCTTTTAAACTGTATTATGCAAGGATTTACAAAATTTTACCGAATGAACGATCAAAAATAGATCAAAAGTCAATTATTGTTTTTTGAGTTTTATGTCAAAAATCTGTCAAATGTATTTTAATTATATTGGGAAGTGTTATTTTAATACCCCGAACCCATGAAATGGGTATAATGTTTTTGTGCAAAAGTATGTAACAGGCAGAAGGAAGCATCTCCGACCCATAAAGTATATATATTCTTGATCAGCATCAACAGCCGAGTCGATATAGCCATGTCCGTCTGTCCGTCCGTCTGTCCGTATGTATGAACGCGTAGATCTCAGAGACTATAAGAGCTAGAGACTTCAGATTTTTAACATCTCATCTAAGCTCATCTAAGTCCTAGGCAGTACAAGTTTGTTTCCGATTTTCGATAACTATTTCCGTTTTCGATATACACATGTAATCGATTACAAAAATTTCTCGAATTTGGAAAATATAAAAAAGGGGGGGTGGAAATAATGGGTAACGATATAACTTTTCTGAATTTCATCGAAATCGGTTGAGAAACACCAGAGATATCGAAGATTGAAGTTTATTCACAGATGCATACAGACAATGACTGTACGCGTTATGTACAGGGTTCGGGGTATCTCCTAGCCGGGAAATCTCGACTAGAGCCTTCTTGCTTGTTTTTTTTTTTTATACCCCGAACCCATGAAACGGGTAAAAGGGCTATAATGGTTTTGTGCAAAAGTATGTAGCAGACCGAAGGAAGCATCTCCAGCCCTATAAAGTATATATATTCTTGATCAGCATCAACAGCCGAGTCGATATAGCCATGTCCGTCTGTCCGTCCGTCCGTCCGTATGTATGAACGCGTCGATCTCAGAGACTATAAGTGCTAGAGACTTCAGATTTTGCACATAAGCTCATCTAAGTCCTAGGCAGTACAAGTTTGTTTCCGATTTTCGATAACTATTTCCGTTTCCGATATACACATGTAATCGATTACAAAAAAATCTCGAATTTGGAAAATGTAAAAATGGAGGTTCAAATAATTTCATCGAAATCGGTTGAGAAACACCAGAGATATCGAAGATTGAAGTTTAGTCATAGATGCATACAGACAATGACTGTACGCGTTAAGTATAGGGCTCGGGGTATCTCCCAGTCGGAAAATCTCGACTAGAGCCTTCTTACTTGTTATGTTGAGTTTCTTGAATCTTTTAAACTCATTGTAAATTCTATCTTCTATTTCTAATAAATTCCATAAGGGAAGTCTTATTGGCCTAGGTCAAGACAAACTCCCATTGCTGACGTCAAACAGAATTACTATTCTTGATTGTTATAAAATAAAAATATTTTGTAAGGCTACATACTCTTACTTTTAAAAACTGATTTTAATCAGTTCTATGTTGCACAGCTGTTCCCAGTTCGTTTACATATGTACATATGTAGCGAATTCGAAAACTAGATGACAGGCAGCTAAGGGTAAATAGGCTGCAGTTCATAGATACATATGTTATTACCCGAATGTTGCGCTAAAGTCAAATTTGGCATTTGATTATTAAAGCCGGCTTAATTTCTGTCGTTCTTCTTATGTGAACAAAACACTTTTGGATTTATACATATTTTCGTACACAACTGAATCCTCATGTGTATGTACATATGTACATAAGTGTGTACATATATGAATGTCTTCCGGCTTTGCTAGCCGGTGAGTTAGGGCTTTTTTTCTTTCATTTTGGTAACTTTTTAATTTTTTTTACTTTTCGTTTAAATGTTTATTTGTTGTTATTTAAATGTCGTCGAACACTTAAAAAAATGGGTCATGTAGCGCGATCAGGCTTGCTCTCCTTATGTCTCAACCGCTTTGCTCTGCATTTTTATTTTTTTTGTGCTCACGATGCGAGGTTAAGTTTATCTTAATGCTTTGCAGCTGCAATTCGTTAGTGCTGCAGAGGACGCAATTTTTTTGCATACTATAAAAACAAAACAAAAACATGTATCCGATATACAACAATTTATGTTGCAGGATGAACGCGCACACAACAAACAGGCCTATTTCGGCGTAGGGTTTAAATGTTGTTTTTGTCACATTAAATAATTTTATAGCAGAAGTAACAGAAGCTCGACGCGTTGCGAAAATGTGCTAAAAATGCGCTCAGCTGTGGCAGGCGGTGGCTAATTCTATCGATATATCGTGTAATTACTTGTTTCTGTATTTAGGTATAAATTCTCACTTAGGCCCAATTTCTCAATGTCCGGGTAGTCAAAGTTTTAAGTTTAGCCGAATTTGAGTTTCTCAATGTTCAGTTAGCACTTACTTATCCGATGCGTGGAGGTCCGGTTATCACTTACACCGATAAATAAATATCAATACAATCATCGTAAGGCGAACAGCTGACTCAAGCTGACACTTGCATTTATTTTTTTTTTTATGAAGCAAAGTTGTAAAATCCTTGTTTAAGTCTTCCATGTCCATGAACACATGCTCGTCAACAACTAAAAAGTGTTTCCCTTGTTGCCGTTTACAACAGAGCTCATAGAAAGTAATTGTATAAACATTTTGATATGCAACATGCAGCAGTTTAGGAGTCAAAGGCAAAAACAAAACAAACAAGTAAAAACGTTGCAGTCGGACGCAACCAACTGCGGAATACTTTGATACCAGTAAAAGAACGGTTGATAAGGGTGAATGCAGGGGCGAAGGGAGTGGGCCATGTGGTAAACATCGCCAGCTATCATGTTACCAAATTTGGTGACTTTAGCTCAAAAACTGTGAGAGATAACTTAACTCCCAAATTTAAAAGGTGGGCGGCAAAGGTAGGCGTGGCATCCAAATTTTTGAATAAAATGTTTTTAACTGTCACTATCTATCTTTCTAATAAGTTTGGTGGCTCTAGCTCAAAAACTAGCCGATTCCGATTTTATAAGGCAGGTGGCTTTGGTGGGCGTGGCATCCAAAATTTTGAATCAAATCTTTTTAACTGTCACTATCAATCTTCCTACCAAGTTTGGTGGCTCTAGCTCAAAAACTGTTAGAGATATGTATAGCCGATTCCGATTGTATAAGGCGGGTGACTTGGGTGGGCGTGGCATCCAAAATTTTGATGCAGATCTTTGGTAGATGTTGCCTTCTATCTTTCTACCCAATTTAGGGGCTCTAGCTTAGAAACTATAAGAGATATCGAAATTTCCGATTTTAAATGGTGGGCGGCAGAGGTGGGCGTGGCATCCTAATTATACTTTGATACCGAAGGTCTCATAGTATATTGGTTTTGTGCAATGTCCGTCATGGTGTCTGTCTGTCCGTCTGTCCGTCCGTCCGTATGAATGCAACTTTTTTCGACACCCGTAAAGCTAGAGACTTGAAACTTTGCAATTATGTTTATCTATTGACGGTACAGATAAAATGTCAAGATTGGGTTGCCACGCCTACTAGGAGGCTGGGAAATCGATAAATTCGATAACTGAAAACCGATAAAACCAAATATTTCTCACATTCTTACAGCTAGAGTTACCAAATTTTGCACGCAGATAGCTAGTCATGTCCCTGAAAAAACTGCATCAAAATTTTGGATGCCACGCCCACTCCTTCCGCCCCCATCATCCCTGCTCCTTGAAATTGGAAACGCCTATAGTTTTTACATTTTTTGGGCTAGAGCCACCAAATTTTGTGTCAATATAGGTAATGACGTTCCCCATCAAAACTTGGATGCCACGCCCCCTGATTCCGCCCCCATCCCCCTTCTACTTGAAATTGGAAACGCCTGTAGCTTTCACATTTTTCGAGCTAGAGTCACCAAATTTGGTAGGAAGATATATGGTGACAACTACAAAAGGTCTGCATCAAAAATTTGGATGCCACGCCCACCTCTGCCACCCACTATTTAAAATCGGAAATTTCGATATCTCTTATAGTTTTTAAGCTAGAGCCCGTAAATTGGGTAGAAAGATAGAAGGCAGCATCTACCAAAGATGTGCATCAAAATTTTGAATGCCACGCCGACCTAAGCCACCCGCCTTATAAAATCGGAATCGGCTATATCTCTCACAGTTTTTATACTTTGATACCGAAGGTCTCATAGTATATTGGTTTTGTGCAATGTCCGTCATGGTGTCTGTCTGTCCGTCCGTCCGTATGAACGCAACTTTTTTCGACACCCGTTAAGCTAGAGACTTGAAACTTTGCAATTATGTTTATCTATAGACGGTACAGATAAAATGTCAAGATTGGGTTGCCACGCCTACCAGGAGGCTGGGAAATCGATAAATTCGATAACTGAAAACCGAAAATACCAAATATTTCTCACATTCTTACAGCTAGAGTTACCAAATTTTGCACGCAGATAGCTAGTCATATCCCTGAAAAAACTGCATCAAAATTTTGGATGCCACGCCCACTCCTTCCGCCCCCATCATCCCTGCTTCTTGAAATTGGAAACGCTTATAGTTTTTACATTTTTTGGGCTAGAGCCACCAAATTTTGTGTCAAGATAGATATTGAAGTTCCCCAAAAAAATGCATCAAAATTTTGGATGCCCCGCAACCTGATTCCGAACCCATCCCCCCCTTCTCCGTGAAATTGGAAACGCCTATAGTTTTCACATATTTTGGGCTAGAGCCATCAAATTTTGTGTCAAGATAGATATTGACGTTCCCCAAACAAATGCATCAAAATTTTGGATGCCACGCCCCTAATTCTGCCCCCATCCGCCCTTCTCCATGAAATTGGAAACGCCTATAGTTTTCACATTTTTTGGGCTAGAGCCACCAAATTTTGTGTCAAGATAGGTACTGACGTTTCCCATCAAAACTTGGATGCCACGTCCCCTGATTCCGCCCCCATCCCCCCTTCTCCATGAAATTGGAAACGCCTATAGTTTTCACATTTTTTGGGCTAGAGCCACCAAATTTTGTGAAGATAGATATTGACGTTCCCCAAAAAAATGCATCAAAATTTTGGATGCCACGCCCCCTGATTCCGCCCCCATCCCCCCTTCTACTTGAAATTGGAAACGCCTATAGCTTACACATTTTTCGAGCTAGAGTCACCAAATTTGGTAGGAAGATATATGGTGACAACTACAAAAGGTCTGCATCAAAAATTTGGATGCCACGCCCACCTCTGCCACCCACTATTTAAAATCGGAAATTTCGATATCTCTTATAGTTTTTAAGCTAGAGCCCATAAATTGGGTAGAAAGATAGAAGGCAGCATCTACCAAAGATGCTAGTCATATCCCTGAAAAAACTTCATCAAAATTTTGGATGCCACGCCCACTCCCTCCGCCCCATCATCCCTGCTCCTTGAAATTGGAAACGCCTATAGTTTTTACATTTTTTGGGCTAGAGCCACCAAATTTTGTGTCAAGATTGATATTGAAGTTCCCCAAAAAAATGCATCAAAATTTTGGATGCCCCGCAGCCTGATTCCGAACCCATCCGCCCTTCTCCATGAAATTGGAAACGCCTATAGTTTTCACATTTTTTGGGCTAGAGCCACCAAATTTTGTGTCAAGATAGGTACTGACGTTCCCCATCAAAACTTGGATGCCACGCCCCCTGATTCCGCCCCCATCCCCCTTCTACTTGAAATTGGAAACGCCTGTAGCTTTCACATTTTTCGAGCTAGAGTCACCAAATTTGGTAGGAAGATATATGGTGACAACTACAAAAGGTCTGCATCAAAAATTAGGATGCCACGACCACCTCTGCCGCCCACTATTTAAAATCGGAAATTTCGATATCTCTTATAATTTTTAAGCTAGAGCCCGTAAATTGGGTAGAAAGATAGAAGGCAGCATCTACCAAAGATGTGCATCAAAATTTTGAATGCCACGCCCACCTAAGCCACCCGCCTTATAAAATCGGAATCGGCTATATCTCTAACAGTTTTTGAGCTTGAGCCACCAATATTTTTATGAATATAGATGGTGACAGTTAAAAACATTTGATTCAAAAATTTGGATGCCACGCCTACCTCTGCCGCCCAGCTTTTCAATTTGGGAGTTAAGTTATCTTCCACAGTTTTTGAGCTAAAGTCACCAAATTTGGTAACATGATAGCTGGCGATGTTTACCGCATGGCCCACTCCCTTCGCCCCTGCATTCTCCCTTATCTACCGTTTTTTTTACTGGTATCAAAGTATTCCGCAGTCGGTTGCGTCCGACTGCAACGTTTTTACTTGTTTTAATATAATATAATCACCACATTTGATTCAAGACGTCGAGCCTGTTATTCAGTTAGTAAAGAATTTTTAATATAACTTGACAATGGATAATTAAAAATATAACAGTAAGAAGGCTCTAGTCGAGATATCCCGACTAGGAGATACCCCGAACCCCATACTTAACGCGTACAGTCATTGTCTGTATGCATCTGTGACAAAACTTCATTCTTCGATATCTCTGGTGTTTCTCAACCGATTTCGATGAAATTCAGAAAAGTTATATCGTTACCCATTATTTCCACCCCCTTTTTTATATTTTCCAAATTCGAGAAATTTTTGTAATCGATTACATGTGTATATCGAAAACGGAAATAGCTATCGAAAATCGGAAACAAACTTGTACTGCCTAGGACTTAGATGAGCTTAGATGAGATGTTAAAAATCTGAAGTCTCTAGCTCTTATAGTCTCTGAGATCTACGCGTTCATACATACGGACAGACGGACGGACAGACGGACATGGCTATATCGACTCGGCTGTTGATGCTGATCAAGAATATATATACTTTATAGGGTCGGAGATGCTTCCTTCTGCCTGTTACATACTTTTGCACAAAACCATTATACCCCTTTTACCCATTTCATGGGTTCGGGCTATAAAAATAAAACCAGAGCAAACGTTTGCCTTGAGTAAGAATAATGAAGTTACATGTTATGAAATTGTGGCTAATTCGTACAAAATATGTATGATCTTCTGAATTTTTTGTGACGACGCTGAAAATTTTTTTATTAAAACCAAAAGCCCATTAAAATATGACATTCGAAGAACATTGTATCAAATTTTTACGAAGAAATATTAAAAAGTTCGGCAATGACAGCCATTATTCAGACTTGTCTCTGAATTGATTTGCGGGGCACCTTATAACTTTGTGTTGGATCATCCGAAATTCAAAAATAAACATTCATTCATTTTTGATTTATTTATTTTGATAATCGTTTTTCCCAGGTAACGCTGGAAGGGTTTTAGGAAATTTTAATTTTTCACTTTTTTGAAACACATTGAAGTGAAAAACGATATTTTTTGCAAGAAAAATTGGCTAATTTGTTATTGTAAAATAATAATAAAAATAATAATTATTAAAAAATTTGATATTAAAAAAACTCTCCAGCGTTACCTCGTAAATTATGTACAGAAATAGTGTTCAAAATTTCAAAAAGATCGGTGCAGTATTTTTGAAGATATGAGGTTCACCGATTTTGAAAACGTGAGTTGTGGGAAAGCGCTTTAAAGTTTTGACGCAGAGCCCAGCTACCTTTGTGCGCGCAACTTATATATATAATAAACAATAAAAATTGAAAAAAATAAATTTGAAAGCCTTTATTATACTCTGATACTGAAAGTATCATGGTATATTCGGTTTGTGGAATGTCCGTCTGTATGAACGCGCGTTTCTCCGACACCTATAAAGCTAGAGACCTGAAACTTTGCAGGTATGTTTGTCTATAGGCCGAACAGATAAACTGTTAAGATTTTGGTGCCACGCCTACTAGGAGGCTGGGAAATCGATAAATTCGATACTTGAAAACCGATAAACCCATATATTTTTCACATTCCTTGAGCTAGAATTACCAAAATAGGAAATGACGTCCAAAAAACTGCATTAAAAGCTTGGATGCAACGCACACACCTGCTGCTCCCCAGTCCCAGACGTTTTTAAAACGTAAATGCGGGTTTCTTCCAAATATTTTGAGCTAAAGTCCCTACGAAAGATGGATGGTGACATCGTCCAAAAATTTGCATAACAAATTTAGATGCCACGCCCACCTCTGCCGTCTACCTTTAAATCGGAAATTTAGCTATCTCTCACAGTTTTTAAGTGCCAGAGCCCCAAACTTGGTAGGAAGATAGATGGTGACAGATCCAAAAGATTTGATTTAAAAAGTTGGATGCCACGCCCACCCATGCCGCCCGCAATTTTTTTTCACAGAGTTACCAAATGGTTTCAATGTAGCAAGATCCATCTTCCATAGATCTGCATCGAAATTTTGTAGGCCGCACCCACCTACTCCGCCCCCAGGCTCGACCAGCCTCCAAAAATTAAAAATAACTTCCACAGTAAATAAATAAAGATTCACTAACCTTCAATTACTTTTAATTGAAATACTTAAAGCGCCATCTTGTACGGTTTTTTTTGCCAATTAATCGATAAACAAAAACTTATCCCCGTTCATTATACTAGACACTAGATGACGCTACGTGTTCTTTTATGTAGCAGCCCAACTATCTGGCAACGCCTTCTAACTGTAAATGGCGAAAAACAGTCAATATTATTGCACATCCTAGTAAATGAACCACCGTCCGTCCGTATGAACGCAACTTTTTTCGACACCCGTTAAGCTAGAGACTTGAAACTTTGCAATTATGTTTATCTATAAACGGTACAGATAAAGTGTCAAGATTGGGTTGCCACGCCTACTAGGAGGCTGGGAAATCGATAAATTCGATAACTGAAAACCGAAAAAACCATATATTTCTCACATTCTTACGGCTAAAATTACCAAATTTTGCACGCAGATAGCTAGTCATATCCCTGAAAAAACTGCATCAAAATTTTGGATGCCACGCCCACTGCTTCCGCCCCCATCATCCCTGCTCCTTGAAATTGGAAACGCCTATAGTTTTTACATTTTTTGGGCTAGAGCCACCAAATTTTGTGTCAAAATAGATATTGAAGTTCCCCAAAAAAATGCATCAAAATTTTGGATGCCCCGCAACCTGATTCCGAACCCATCCCCCCTTCTCCATGAAATTGGAAACGCCTATAGTTTTCACATATTTTGGGCTAGAGCCACCAAATTTTGTGTCAAGATAGATATTGACGTTCCCCAAAAATATGTATCAAAATTTTGGATGCCACGCCCCCTGATTCCGCCCCCATCCCCCCTTCTCCATGAAATTGGAAACGCCTATAGTTTTCACATTTTTTGGGCTAGAGCCATCAAATTTTGTGTCAAGATAGATATTGACGTTCGCCAAACAAATGCATCAAAATTTTGGATACCACGCCCCTAATTACGCCCCCATCCGCCCTTCTCCATGAAATTGGAAACGCCTATAGTTTTCACATTTTTTGGGCTAGAGCCACCAAATTTTGTGTCAAGATAGGTACTGACGTTCCCCATCAAAACTTGGATGCCACGCCCCCTGATTCCGCCCCCATCCCCCCTTCACCAAGAAATTGGAAACACCTATAGTTTTCACATATTTTGGGCTAGAGCCACAAAATTTTGTGAAGATAGATATTGACGTTCCCCAAAAAAATGCATCAAAATTTTGGATGCCACGCCCCCTGATTCCGCCCCCTTCCCCCCTTCTACTTGAAATTGGAAACGCCTGTAGCTTTCACATTTTTCGAGCTAGAGTCACCAAATTTGGTAGGAAGATATATGGTGACAACTACAAAAGGTCTGCATCAAAAATTAGGATGCCACGACCACCTCTGCCGCCCACTATTTAAAATCGGAAATTTCGATATCTCTTATAATTTTTAAGCTAGAGCCCGTAAATTGGGTAGAAAGATAGAAGGCAGCATCTACCAAAGATGTGCATCAAAATTTTGAATGCCACGCCCACCTAAGCCACCCGCCTTATAAAATCGGAATCGGCTATATCTCTAACAGTTTTTGAGCTTGAGCCACCAATATTTTTATGAATATAGATGGTGACAGTTAAAAACCTTTGATTCAAAAATTTTGATGCCACGCCTACCTCTGTCGCCCAGCTTTTCAATTTGGGAGTTAAGTTATCTTCCACAGTTTTTGAGCTAAAGTCACCAAATTTGGTAACATGATAGCTGGCGATGTTTACCGCATGGCCCACTCCCTTCGCCCCTGCATTCTCCCTTATCTACCGTTTTTTTACTGGTATCAAAGTATTCCGCAGTCGGTTGCGTCCGACTGCAACGTTTTTACTTGTTTTAATATAATATAATCACCACATTTGATTCAAGACGTCGAGCCTGTTATTCAGTTAGTAAAGAATTTTTAATATAACTTGACAATGGATAATTAAAAATATAACAGTAAGAAGGCTCTAGTCGAGATATCCCGACTAGGAGATACCCCGAACCCCATACTTAACGCGTACAGTCATTGTCTGTATGCATCTGTGACAAAACTTCATTCTTCGATATCTCTGGTGTTTCTCAACCGATTTCGATGAAATTCAGAAAAGTTATATCGTTACCCATTATTTCCACCCCCCTTTTTTATATTTTCCAAATTCGAGAAATTTTTGTAATCGATTACATGTGTATATCGAAAACGGAAATAGCTATCGAAAATCGGAAACAAACTTGTACTGCCTAGGACTTAGATGAGCTTAGATGAGATGTTAAAAATCTGAAGTCTCTAGCTCTTATAGTCTCTGAGATCTACGCGTTCATACATACGGACAGACGGACGGACAGACGGACATGGCTATATCGACTCGGCTGTTGATGCTGATCAAGAATATATATACTTTATAGGGTCGGAGATGCTTCCTTCTGCCTGTTACATACTTTTGCACAAAACCATTATACCCCTTTTACCCATTTCATGGGTTCGGGCTATAAAAATAAAACCAGAGCAAACGTTTGCCTTGAGTAAGAATAATGAAGTTACATGTTATGAAATTGTGGCTAATTCGTACAAAATATGTATGATCTTCTGAATTTTTTGTGACGACGCTGAAAATTTTTTTATTAAAACCAAAAGCCCATTAAAATATGACATTCGAAGAACATTGTATCAAATTTTTACGAAGAAATATTAAAAAGTTCGGCAATGACAGCCATTATTCAGACTTGTCTCTGAATTGATTTGCGGGGCACCTTATAACTTTGTGTTGGATCATCCGAAATTCAAAAATAAACATTCATTCATTTTTGATTTATTTATTTTGATAATCGTTTTTCCCAGGTAACGCTGGAAGGGTTTTAGGAAATTTTAATTTTTCACTTTTTTGAAACACTTTGAAGTGAAAAACGCTATTTTTTGCAAGAAAAATTGGCTAATTTGTTATTGTAAAATAATAATAAAAATAATAATTATTAAAAAATTTGATATTAAAAAAAAACTCTCCAGCGTTACCTCGTAAATTATGTACAGAAATAGTGTTCAAAATTTCAAAAAGATCGGTGCAGTATTTTTGAAGATATGAGGTTCACCGATTTTGAAAACGTGATTTGTGGGAAAGCGCTTTAAAGTTTTGACGCAGAGCCCAGCTACCTTTGTGCGCGCAACTTATATATATAATAAACAATAAAAATTGAAAAAAATAAATTTGAAAGCCTTTATTATACTCTGATACTGAAAGTATCATGGTATATTCGGTTTGTGGAATGTCCGTCTGTATGAACGCGCGTTTCTCCGACACCTATAAAGCTAGAGACCTGAAACTTTGCAGGTATGTTTGTCTATAGGCCGAACAGATAAACTGTTAAGATTTTGGTGCCACGCCTACTAGGAGGCTGGGAAATCGATAAATTCGATACTTGAAAACCGATAAACCCATATATTTTTCACATTCCTTGAGCTAGAATTACCAAAATAGGAAATGACGTCCAAAAAACTGCATTAAAAGCTTGGATGCAACGCACACACCTGCTGCTCCCCAGTCCCAGACGTTTTTAAAACGTAAATGCGGGTTTCTTCCAAATATTTTGAGCTAAAGTCCCTACGAAAGATGGATGGTGACATCGTCCAAAAATTTGCATAACAAATTTAGATGCCACGCCCACCTCTGACGTCTACCTTTAAATCGGAAATTTAGCTATCTCTCACAGTTTTTAAGTGCAAGAGCCCCAAACTTGGTAGGAAGATAGATGGTGACAGATCCAAAAGATTTGATTTAAAAAGTTGGATGCCACGCCCACCCATGCCGCCCGCAATTTTTTTTCACAGAGTTACCAAATGGTTTCAATGTAGCAAGATCCATCTTCCATAGATCTGCATCGAAATTTTGTAGGCCGCACCCACCTACTCCGCCCCCAGGCTCGACCAGCCTCCAAAAATTAAAAATAACTTCCACAGTAAATAAATAAAGATTCACTAACCTTCAATTACTTTTAATTGAAATACTTAAAGCGCCATCTTGTATGGTCTTTTGCCAATTAATCGATAAACAAAAACTTATCCCCGTTCATTATACTAGACACTAGATGACGCTGCGTGTTCTTTTATGTAGCAGCCCACCTATCTGGCAACGCCTTCTAACTGTAAATGGCGAAAAACGGTCAATATTATTGCACATCCTTGTAAATGAACCACACAGCTACCCCCCCATTACAATAATATTGGTCAAAAGTCGCTGTTGAGTTTTATGTGAGCAATATATTGTGATTTCTGTTTTTTTTTTTGTTTTTTTTTATCAAACTTAGGCCCAATATCTCAATGTCCAGTTAAACTTGGAATAAGTTAACTTGAGAATAACTTTTATGCTCGAGCTATACTGCAGTTATCCAATTTGGTTTTCTCAAAGCCAAATTAACCTATCATCGGTATATCTCTATCACCTAATGGTGTTGCCAACCTTAACGGGGATTCAGCTGTTCTTTTGGTTTTGTTTTTGCCTGACTCCCAAACTGCTGCATGTTGCACATCAAAATGTTTGTACAATTACTTTCCATGAGCCCCGTTGTAAACGGCAACAAGGGAAACACTTTTTAGTTGTTGAGGATCATGTGTTTGTGGACCTAGAAGACTCAAATAAGCATTTTGCAACTTTGATTCATAAAAAATAAAATCCCAGCGGGCAAACACCTCCGTCTTTAGCGAGCGTCCGTTTTCTCGTACGTTTCTCGTATTTAATGTTATCGATGATGACAATTTTCATATCGGAGTTACTCAAATGAATCCAATAGTTCTGTGACCATCAACAAGTCATCGTATAAATAGGTAAGTACAAACAACAAACTAATTTTTAAATATATGTTAATAAAAATTGCTTAATGTTATTTAAAATGAACCATTGATATGAAACGGGAAGATTTTTGGAGCAACAGGCTACAGTGGAAGTAGTAATTCCGAAAAAATTCAGAATGAGGAAGTCTTCAAAAATTTTGTAAGCATATATTTCATTTATAACTAAATGTGTTAATTTTTTTGCCTTTGATTAGGTGAATGACAACCAGGCGAGCCAGCACCCTTTGGCGCGACACTGACTTAAAAACATTAGGGGTTTGAGAGTGACACTGACCGTTCGAAGTATACTTTGTTACAAATGCGTCCACGAAACAATTTTTCCTGGAGGATGTCAGATGACCGGGTGACAAAATTGTGAAATATTTAGAAAAAAAAATTGTATGATAATTAAATTACATATATGTAAGTAAAAAAATATTAATTTAAATTAAATGAAAATAAATTAAATAGGAAGGGAATTTTTACTATCGCAAATATAATCTTGTTTAATACGTTCTCGAGCCCATTTTCGAGCCATTCTCGTATCATAAACGGGTCCGTTTTCTGTCCGTTTTTACATCTATTCTCGACACTTTTTCGATACGAAAACGGATCCGTTCGCAACTATCGCTAACGAAGGTTTTGCTGTCACAAACTAAGCGACAAGTGATACTTTCTCGACACTTTTTCGAGTGTCGTTCCCGACAGTTTTGTAATAGCGTATTTCCACTGCTAAGTTATTCTCAGTTATGTTAGTTAACAGTAACTGAGGTTCAGTTTGCATGTATTCTCCCATAAGGAATTAACTGAAGTAAAACTGACCGTAAATATTAACTGAAGAATAACTGAATAACTGGTTCATTTGAACACTTGTTCGATAAAACATCGCTGTTAATGATCTCTTTTCATAGACGAATAAATGTAAAAAGACTGGTAACCAGAGCCGGCGATGTTCTGTTAAACTAACATAGCACAATTGCGAAGCATACACAAGGGGAAACAGAATATAGCGAGTAATTTTTGTCATTTGCTTTGGCAGGTTTCCCCTCCATACTCGCCGAATTAAGTCGGCCATTATTGTTTTCACTTTGTTTTGATTGCAAAGTGTGCGATGTGCCGGACAAAGATTGTTTGTTGCCGCACTTCATTTCTCTTGTTGTTGTCGCAGAAATTGAGTTTGGCAATTTTAGACTTTTGCTTGAATCTGGTTGCTGCTACCCTAGCAAGGATGGGTAGTTTGACTTTATTTAAACTTTGCGTTATTAAATAGATACACGCAATATACTTAATTATGATATTTTTAAATTGAGTTTTGGCCATAAGGAAAGGCACTTATAAATAATTAAATGTAATTTAAATATCTTAATGTAAAATTTAGAATAACATTTAAAAAACGTACTATGCTTTCAAATGCTTATCTTTCTATACTAAGCTTATATTTGTGGTTTTGACAATAACTAATTATTGTGACATAGGGTATTTTAAATCTATGCAGTTTTAAATGTCAGCAACTGCTACTTTAGCTGCCTTGGTGCGGTTTCTTATTCTTCCTGTTCACATACACAATGTGTATTACACATGCATACACACAAATACGAGCCTGACCTAGGCTACGTTTCGTGCGTTTTCTTTGCCTAGGTGTCCACAACAATATGCATACACACAAAGACAGGCCTGACTACGCTTTGAAAGTCAGCCGCCGTTTTTATTTTTAAAATAAATAATTGTATTTAATATTATAATATTTATATAAAACACGAATGTACTATATATTTAAAATAAAAAAGCAAAAAGAAAAAATACAGAGTTTGATTAATTTGGCTGGGGGTTGAACTTGGGTCAAAAAACATTTTACAAAGAAGCATCTAGCTAACTGCGCCACGACCGCTCTTGCAGGTTGATGACTTGAGGTTGGTGTTATTTTGTGTTCAATGTAATGGAACACAAAAGGAAATCAAATCAAAAACAAAAGTTTACGCGCGTTAGAATAAGTGGATAAAGGAAAAATAAACCAAAAAATTGCGCGCTTTTAATGCGTTTTTGATACTTTTGTGCTGACGATTGAAGCGACTAGTTGAGATCAAAAGCGATTAAACAAAAGTGCGATACACAAGAGTTTTTTTCAAAACTAAAAGCCCTAAAATATTATTTATACTTTTATTTGCTTAATTTTATGTTATTTGTTCCATTTCAATATGGAAAACATTGTTAAAAGAGTAGTTTACAAGTGCGTAGTGAAAAGTTGCGTTGGGGGCAACAAATTGTTCCGCGTACCTGAAGAACTACAAGTGGAGTGGTGCGAAAACATTAAATTGGATAAAAAAAACTAAAAAGTAGAAAAAAAAATATAAACATATATACAAACATCAACTCGAACGCGGTGTTGAACCCGGGGTCGAACAACAACAGCAGGCAAGCACTTATCCATACATTTTTGCAGCCAGCAAATAATAATATTATTATAAATAATATATGCTTTTAACTTAGTTTTCTTAATGTATAATACTATAAAAATTGGCTTCATAATATTTATTCAATCGTAATCAACGCGTAAATGCATATTAGTGCACATGCCCTGCGAAAAAATCATAATCAGCAGGGCATAAACAAAACGCAAAATACAAATATGGCGCCAAACGCAGGTTGAAAACAAAGAAGCAAAAATCAAAACAAATGCAGCTGTGCGATGTTAGGGGAACTTGCCGCTACTCGTTACTTGTGTATGCTTCGAAAATGTGCTGAGGCTCTCTGTTGCGTTAACATCGCCGGCTCTGGTTACCAGTCTTTTTACATTTATTCGTCTATGTATCACTGAGCATAGAATACATAGAGACCTTAAATCGTCTGTAATCTTATTGCCGTCAAAATGTTAAACTTCCGATCCAGGAAGAAGAAGAGTCGAAAACTTAACAGACAGAGCTGGCCGCGCAAAAGCGCAACGTCATTCTATTTCTTGGGCTGCAGCTCAAGTCGCGTGTATGTATGCGTGCATATGTGAGCGAGCAGTTAGTCACACGGACACATGACATGTATGTGTTAGTGCATTCTTGGCCGCTCTTCAATAATGAGAGAGCGAGAAAGCAGCAATTGCAGATGCTTTTGTTTCAGTTGCTGTTCGTTTGCAGCAGCCCGGCTAGTGTTTTTAGGGTAGAGAGCGCTCCATTGGAATGCAAGTAACGGTAAAAATACATTTGAGTATACATGCACTTGCGCTGGCTTCATTTTTTGGTGGGCTAGCTTTGCCGAGATTTTTGTGATTTTGTTTCGTTTGCACAGCACAGCATATACATGTGTGTGTGTGTGTGTGTACATGTATGCAAAGGCAGCACATTTTTATGTATGTGTCGCAATTGTCTTGTTAGTTTTGACCTGCCTCAACTTTTAGAATTTTCAGCAATTTTATAACAAGTTGAGGATACAAATAAAATTTATGTTATTATTTTTAATATTTTTTTTTTATTAATAATTAAAATACATTTAAATCGTTAAGAGGTGCATAATTGATCATTTGTCTAATAATTATTTATATTTTATTTATATAATTATGTATTTTTGACTCTTGAAAGTAAATTCATATTTGATGTCGATTGCCAATGTTCAAATTCAAAATTTGCGCGCATTTGTATCTGCCTACAAAAACCTAAAAAGACACTCTCTGTTCATACATACTCTTTCGAGATATTAACTATATGACACTAGCAAACAATTTTGCAACACAAATACTTTATAGTTGACCATTTACATACAAAAGATGCACACAGATTCCGAAAGAGTATTCAGAACTGTGCTTCTGTATAATTGTATCATGCTCCAGCACAAGTCCGTTGTGTTGCTTACAGCAGAGCAAGAAATAGAATGACGTTGCGCTTTTGCGCGGCCAGCTCTGTCTGTTAAGTTTTCGACTCTTCTTCTTCCTGGATCGGAAGTTTAACATTTTGACGGCAATAAGATTACAGTCGATTTAAGGTCTCTATGTATTCTTTGCTCAGTGCTTCTATCTTTCTACCGAATTTAGGGGCTCTAGCTTCAAAACTGTAAGAGATATCGAAATTTCGGATATTAAATGGTGGGCGGCAGAGGTGGGCGTGGCATCCAAATTTTTGATGCAGATCTTTTGTAGATGTCACCATATATCTTCCTATCAAATTTGGTGACTCTAGTTCAAAAAATGTGGAAGATACACGCATAACCTTTTAAACAACGGCGGGGGGTGGGGGGCGGGGGGCGGAAAGAGTGGGCGTGGCATCCAAAATTTTGATGAAGTTTTTTCAGGGACATGACTAGCTATCTGCGTGCAAAATTTAGTAACTCTAGCTGAAAGAATGTGAGAAATATTTGGTTTTATCGGTTTTCAGTTATCGAATTTATCGATTTCCCAGCCTCCTAGTAGGAGTGGCACCCCAATCTTGACACTTTATCTGTCGCGCCCATAGACAAACATAATTGCAAAGTTTCAAGTCTCTAGCTTTCCGGGTGTCGAAAAAGTTGCGTTCATACAGACGGACAGACGGACAATATGACGGACATTGCACAAAACCAATATACTATGAGACCTTCATTATCAAAGTAAAATTACGCACTTTGTTATGGTCGGCATTTGGTTTATCGATGGTCGAGGCGTTGAACGAGGGTTGGAGAGTCGTGCTGGCGCCCGACACTCGATTGGTGTAGGCTTGACAGGTGAACGGCAGATGGTGGGGAAGAGGAAGAGTAGCTTAACCGTGATTAGACAGTGGCAGAGGCAGCAGCAGCAGTTGAAAAGTTACACAAAAAGTGGAGAAAAAGGGATAAAAACGCGAACGCTGGACAGATTGCCAGGTACGGGACAAAAATAAATAGCTAATAATTAGTGCTAATGGTGTGTTTCTCCGTTTCCGGAGGCAGTCCAAACGTACACCGGCAACTGTCCCAATCTTTGGAGCGGCCGAGAAAAGCCAGCGAGACCACCGGACGAGGATTGGCCAACCCGTCTGGGTGGTCACCAGGTTTTTATATTTAGTAACTGTTAGTTTTAAAATCGGCGCCTTCAGACCCAGCTGTCTACGCAGTCCACAGCGGCTATTGCGCCAGCTGCCTGTGCGCGCACACACGCACGCACACCAACGACCAGCCCAGCCACAGGCACAGTGGGCCGCAGCCTAACAAAATTAAATATCACCATCATCGCTGCCCGCTATTTATTTATTTATTATTTATTTAAGCATTATTATTTTATTTAATTTATTACTTATTTATTGTATTTATTTCTCTCTTTAGTTTTTGTTTAATGTTTATTTTGTTTCTCGTTTAGTAGTTTTTGTTTATTTTCGTTTATGTTTATTTAATTATTTCATTATTCTTTTTTCTATTTATATAAAATAAATTTAATTTAAGATAAAACAATGTTTATAATTAAATCAATAAATATAAGGTTGTTATTGTTAAGTTAACATGTGTGAGTAATTGTTTATGTGTGGGTGGGATGAGGATGTGTTGATGTCGGTGTAAATTGTTGTTAGTTGTGTAGTTGTGTTTAGGGAGTTGGCGGTAATTTTAAAAATGCCAACTCAGAGGTAGGGAGGGCACATTGGGGGTAAATGTGAACACCTGTTTACCATATGTATTCCTAAAGTTGTCCGATTTTGCGAAAATTTGCTGCTTGTCCGTTTGTTGATAGTTTTTGTAAACATATAAATTTTTGTTACTCCGGCCCACATAGTATCGAGGTCGTATCCATCCCTGGGTAACCGATTAGCCAGCCGGCAATCGATACAGTGTTGGGAAGTAAAGGCCGGATCATAACAACTTATAATGGACCTATAAAAATAGGATAAGCACCAGTACAAATATGGTTTTTGAATTTCAGATTTTTAACATTTTTCCTTACTGTTAATAATTATTTTTGAGTAATTTTTTAAATCTTAGACCATAATATTTAAGGCCCAATTTCTCAATGTTAGTAAAGTTATTCACAGTTTAGTCGAATTTGAGTTTTTCAATGTTCGGTTAGCCCTTACTTATCCGATGCTTGGAGGTCCGGTTACTACTTATACCGATGCTAAGTCCCGATATATAAATATCAATACAATCATCATGACTCAAGCTGACACTTGCATTAGCGGTGTTCAACAGTTCCGTTTCATCGTTTCATGTTTCATGGATGAAACGCATAACGTGAACGGCATTTTGCGTCTCAATGCGTTTCATATTTTCGGTGACTGCGCTACAGCTGTCTGTTTTAAGAAAAAAAGCCATTTTAAAGCTCAAAATATATGTTTTGGAGTCTTGCTCTTCTAAATAGTTGTTGATTCTACAGTTATAAATGAGATAATTAATTTTATCAAACAAAACCAGTTTAAATTACTTTTGTTTGCGGCGGCCATTAATCAGTTGTTTTCATACTTTTTGCACAAAAATACACCAAATATACTGAAAAATACTGAACATCGCGATGCACCGATAGCAAATATCGATTAAATGTGCTCTTCATATCTTCACTTTCATGAAACATGAAACAATTTTTGTATACATAGGCTGGGGTGTTTCATGGTTTCAAGAATATTTTCTATGTAAGTTGTTGTTGCCGGACGCTTGAAACATGAAACGATGAAACGAACTGTTGAACACCCTCATTGTTTATCCCAGCGGGCAATCGGTTTCTAGAATGGGTCCGATTTCGACAATTTCTGGAACTTTTCTCTTATAGCCTATTTCCATTGCTCCGTTTCCGTAAATTTTAACAGTAACTGACGAAAGCTGTTTCCATTGCTCTGTTAACTGAACCTCCGTAAATAAATCAGCTGTTCGGTTTGTTTTGCTTTGTATTTTCTGCTAAAAAGTGAGAAAAACTAACCGAAATTGTACATTGCAAATAAGTAACAGCGTGCTGCCAACTTTTATGGCTTATTTTTAATGCCTACAAGCATTTTTGCTTGCATTGCAGACGCAGTAGAAGGCAATTTACATATATACGTAATAGTTATACTAAGCTGCCATAAGTGCAACAAAATTATCCGCCCACAGTTTTAAAAGCAATCCTTTGAAACTTTGCTCCCAGTTCAATTGTTTCCTACGATAATTCATCAAAAAACAAAATTTTTAATTACTTTTTGAATATTACAAATATTGCGCCTATTTATTCACAATTTCTGCTATTCACAATCATCTGTTATGCGACTGTTACATTAAAAGAGCATAGACGAATAAATGTAAAATGAATGAAAAGAGCATAGACGAATAAATGTAAAAAGACTGGTAACCAGAGCCGGCGATGTTAACGCAACAGAGAGCCTCAGCACATTTTCGAAGCATACACAAGTAACGAGTAGCGGCAAGTTCCCCTAACATCGCACAGCTGCATTTGTTTTGATTTTTGCTTCTTTGTTTTCTACCTGCGTTTGGCGCCATATTTGTATTTTGCGTTTTGTTTATGCCCTGCTGATTATGATTTTTTCGCAGGGCATGTGCACTAATATGCATTTACGCGTTGATTACGATTGAATAAATATTATGAAGCCAATTTTTATAGTATTATACATTAAGAAAACTAAGTTAAAAGCATATATTATTTATAATAATATTATTATTTGCTGGCTGCAAAAATGTATGGATAAGTGCTTGCCTGCTGTTGTTGTTCGACCCCGGGTTCAACACCGCGTTCGAGTTGATGTTTGTATATATGTTTATATTTTTTTTTCTACTTTTTAGTTTTTTTATCCAATTTAATGTTTTCGCACCACTCCACTTGTAGTTCTTCAGGTACGCGGAACAATTTGTTGCCCCCAACGCAACTTTTCACTACGCACTTGTAAACTACTCTTTTAACAATGTTTTCCATATTGAAATGGAACAAATAACATAAAATTAAGCAAATAAAAGTATAAATAATATTTTAGGGCTTTTAGTTTTGAAAAAAACTCTTGTGTATCGCACTTTTGTTTAATCGCTTTTGATCTCAACTAGTCGCTTCAATCGTCAGCACAAAAGTATCAAAAACGCATTAAAAGCGCGCAATTTTTTGGTTTATTTTTCCTTTATCCACTTATTCTAACGCGCGTAAACTTTTGTTTTTGATTTGATTTCCTTTTGTGTTCCATTACATTGAACACAAAATAACACCAACCTCAAGTCATCAACCTGCAAGAGCGGTCGTGGCGCAGTTAGCTAGATGCTTCTTTGTAAAATGTTTTTTGACCCAAGTTCAACCCCCAGCCAAATTAATCAAACTCTGTATTTTTTCTTTTTGCTTTTTTATTTTAAATATATAGTACATTCGTGTTTTATATAAATATTATAATATTAAATACAATTATTTATTTTAAAATAAAAACGGCGGCTGACTTTCAAAGCGTAGTCAGGCCTGTCTTTGTGTGTATGCATATTGTTGTGGACACCTAGGCAAAGAAAACGCACGAAACGTAGCCTAGGTCAGGCTCGTATTTGTGTGTATGCATGTGTAATACACATTGTGTATGTGAACAGGAAGAATAAGAAACCGCACCAAGGCAGCTAAAGTAGCAGTTGCTGACATTTAAAACTGCATAGATTTAAAATACCCTATGTCACAATAATTAGTTATTGTCAAAACCACAAATATAAGCTTAGTATAGAAAGATAAGCATTTGAAAGCATAGTACGTTTTTTAAATGTTATTCTAAATTTTACATTAAGATATTTAAATTACATTTAATTATTTATAAGTGCCTTTCCTTATGGCCAAAACTCAATTTAAAAATATCATAATTAAGTATATTGCGTGTATCTATTTAATAACGCAAAGTTTAAATAAAGTCAAACTACCCTTCCTTGCTAGGGTAGCAGCAACCAGATTCAAGCAAAAGTCTAAAATTGCCAAACTCAATTTCTGCGACAACAACAAGAGAAATGAAGTGCGGCAACAAACAATCTTTGTCCGGCACATCGCACACTTTGCAATCAAAACAAAGTGAAAACAATAATGGCCGACTTAATTCGGCGAGTATGGAGGGGAAACCTGCCAAAGCAAATGACAAAAATTACTCGCTATATTCTGTTTCCCCTTGTGTATGCTTCGCAATTGTGCTATGTTAGTTTAACAGAACATCGCCGGCTCTGGTTACCAGTCTTTTTACATTTATTCGTCTATGAGTGATAGAAGGCAACATTTACCAAAGATCTGCATCAAAATTTTTGATGCCACGCCCACCCAAGCCACCCGCCTTATAAAATCGGAATAGGTTATATCTCTAAGAGTTTTTGAGTTAGATCCACCAAACTTGGTATGCATATACATAGATGGTGGCAGTTAAAAACATTTGATTCCACACCCACCTCTGCCGCCCACCATTTAAGTTTGATAGTTCAGTTATCTTCCACAGTTTTTGAGCTAAATTTACCAAATTTGGTAACATGATAGCTGGCGATCTTTCCGTTCTTTTACTGGTATCAAAGTATTCCGCAGTCGGTTGCGTCCGACTGCAACGTTTTCACTTGTTTTATTTAAAAAGTAAATAATCAAAGTATAAATAAACAGCTGATTTGCGTTAAGGGGTAATTGCCGCTCATGTTGCTTACCAAGAGGCTTCGACGTGTCTTTTTTAACTGAATTGAAAAAAATAATGTTCCCGCCATGTTTAAATTGCCTACATTTTCGTTTCGAATGACAATATTTTAGTGGTGGAATCAAAAATATCGCAACTTACTGCAGTAAACGAACTGAGAATAGGAACATTTCCAGAAGATGTTGGAATATTTTGGGAAAATTTCTCACGGCAGCTTTATACGTAACATCATTGATGTTAATTGTGCCCTAGTGTGAATCGGGTATAATACCCACATCACGCGGAACGATGAGTTAGAAAACTCGTGTTCACATTGCAACATCCCAGCGGGCAATCGGTTTCGAGAAAGGGTCCGCTTTCGACAATTTTTTGAATTTGTCTCTTACAAAACTGTAGAGAAAAAGTGTTGAGAATGGATGTAAAGATGGACAGAAAACGGACCCGTTTATGGTACGAGAATGGTTCGAAAATGGGCTCCAGAACGTATTAAAAAAGATTCAGTTGGCGATACTAAAAATTCCCTTTTTATTTAAATTTAATTTTATATATAAATATACAATTCACTTACTTCGAATGGTCAGTGTCACTCTCAGACCTCTAATGCTGTTGTTCTTTAAGTCAGTGCCGCGCCAAGAGTGCTGGCTCGCCTGGTTGTCATCAAAGATTTCTCGCCAGAGGAGTACAATTCATTCACCTAGTCAAAGGCAAAATAAAGAACACATTTTGTTATAAATGAAATATATACTTACAAAAGTTTTGAAGACTTCCTCATTTGAGAGGTTCTTTTAAAATAAAATTAAACAATTTATATTAAGATATATATTTAAAACTTAGTTTGCTGTTTGTACTTACCTGTTTATCGGGGGTGTGCCAGAAATCTCCGGAGATTTTGGCTCGAGCTGATTTTCAAATCTCTAAAAAAAACCGTCGGTGTGCCAGAAGTTAGGGAGATTTCATTTGTCGGTAAAATGTTTCGGAGCAAATTCGTAAAACGAAAATGGCCAAAAAGAGTTGCTACCTTTCAAAAATGAAAATTGCCTAAAATGTATTTGCTGTTTTTGTCTTTGTTTTCAAGGTTGGCCTCATGGCATTAGTGTTATATTTAATAAATGGTTAAATAAAAATATGTTAGGTTTTATCTTTGTTTACATTTTAAAAGTGCAAAAGGTGAACGGTGTTTTCCCCTATGGACAAATAATAAAATAAATGTAGAACAAATAATTAAATGCAATTTTAATTTAACCTACATATTTTCTGCTCAATGACTTTCCATAAATTAAATTCTTCTTCTTACTGTAGACATTTACACACCTAACAAACACCGCCACCTCAACACCGTTGCCACCTCATAAAAAAAAAGGTTTGCTGCAATAACTTACTTAAATTTACAACAAACTGTACACTGCTCAACCATTCAATTTTGTTACCTTAAAGTACGATTTTTTTATGTTTATTTGTCTCAAAAAAGTGTTTTTAAAATTGATCTATTAAAGACTCCGAATAATAGTTATTGTTAACCAAACAATGTGGCAGCTCCTTTGTTAGGGACGGTTTTGCACGCTTACACAGAACGGCAAATAGTCTTAGAGATTTGTTAAAGATTTATTAATATCGAAAATCATGAATTAAAAAATGTATTAAACTCAAATGTATTTGCAATATGCAACTAAGCTTAAAATTACCTTTTGAAAAAGTAACAGTTGTTATTCATTAGACATTTAATATTGCTTAAATTAACCAAATCTCGGGCCAAATTTGTTGAGGTTTCAAAATCATCTCGAACTTGGCTCTGGCACACCTAAAACCAGCTCGGGGTTGGTTTTGGGTTGAAATCGGGTTGGTTTTGATGGCTGGCACACCCCTGTATGATTACTTGTTGACGGTCACAGAACTGTTGTATTCATTTGAGTACTTGCGATATAAAAAACGTCATCATCGATAACATTTAATGCGAGAAACGTACGAGTAAAAGGACTCTCGCTAAAAACGGAGGTGTTTGCCCGGTGGGATCTAACATCAACTGTCTTATTCTTTCTTCGTAAAAGTGACGTGTTTATCTCTGCGCATAGTTTTCTCTTTATTTTTATAAATTAATTTTAAAAAAAGATAGATGAAACCGAATTTTTACTTAGCCTCTCAACAGGAGAGTATGTTTATTGAGCTTGATGGAATTTTAAGAGAGGCGGGTAACAATTTGCTAAAAATATGATATATTAAGTAACCTAACCAGGCTCAGTCTATCTGTTGTCTTACACCCGATTTACACGATGAACGTTTTTCATTCAATTTTTTAATGTAACATTCGTTTGTAGGCAAAGGGAGTAGAGGGGTAACAATTGCAAGCAATGCTACATGACTTTTGTAGCAATGATTCATTTTTCTCATTTTGCTATGACTGCTATTCCAATTGCATGTAAACACAGAGTTGCACAGTGTTTCATGTGAATAATTGAGTTACCGATACAACAAGCAAATATTAGCGAAAATAGTAAATACTAGAGCTTGGAAAACATCGGATTATGCAAAATTATGTGGCGTTTATACTACAGCGAGTTTGCTATCGATATCGTCATCGACGCAATAACGCAGAATTGGTGTTCACACTGGCACAAAAGTGCGTTATGCGTTATACGTGAAGTGAGCAGCAGCTGCTTTGTTTTGATTTCGCTGATACGAAAAATTTTTATTAAAATATTATTATAAAATTAATTCAAGCAATCTTTTGGAATTGTTATGTGCAGTGGAGCAGATTAATGCAATGTTGGCAAAATGCATGAATATGGCGGGAACGTCTGCAGCAACATTTGATTTGCTGGGTGACCCAGGACGCCGTCGTAGCATTTGGACACTTGTGGGCAATATGAATGCTAGTGCCGAAGCAGTTCGTCAAGCTTTAGCTATAGAGTTTCTAAATAATAATGAAAATTAATTAAACAATTCAAATTTAAGCCATTATTTTGAATTTTATTATAAATTACTCCGCGTGACGGGCTCTAAGAATATTTTAAACTTATTTTGGAAACTTGGCTGAATCTTCAGCCATTCGCTCCATAACCGCCAATTTGCGCTCCTCAATGGCAACTAATTTTGCGGAGTTGTCGACCCGCTGTCGCTTTGCCCCTGAACATGACGTCTCTGTCATCGAGTTTTCGCTGCTGCAAGGCTCCTCTTCAATTAACCCTAGGCTATTGGCTATGGGATGTTGTTCGACATGTTTAATGCACTGGCCACGCTCTCAAAATACTCCCACGAAGAAGGCGTGCCACCGGAAGGTCCCACCCTTGTACATCCAGCCCTATAAATACATGTATGTAAATAAGTAATTAACATAAGTTAATCAAGAAAGCTGTCTTTTTTTTAAACTTTCCTGTATCTTTTCATAAGGTTTTCCACCTTGTTTTTAATTTCCATGTGCGGTGGTCCATAGTCCTTCAATTGTTCCGCCATTTCCTTATAAATGTGGGAGTTTTTCCGGGCTCCCCGAACCCCATCAATGTTGTCTTCCCAAAGCTCTATAAGCGCTTTCGTGGCGGCAGTCTACCACAAAAATCTCTTATCATTGCCTGTAATTAAGTTAAAATGTTTTAAACATACATACATATTATATTAAAAAAAAACAATTGCTTACCATTTTGTTGCGACATGTAAACAATTAATTGCTGTTTATTTTTTTTCATTGTTTGCCGGCAAACCGTTTTTTGAATTAGTGGTGATAGTTGAGAACGATATACGAAAATGGGCAGTTCCTTTTGAGTCAATCGAATATATTAGTTACGTAAACCGAATACACGCAACTGCATCCAAACTAAACTCAACTTTTTGTCACCACTAGGCCCCTATGCTATTTGTATTGGGAAAGAAGCTGCTTGTTGGCATTTAACGCAAAACGCAACCGTAGTGTGAACACCATATTAGACCGCTTACACACGGTGCTTTTTAGAAGCAGCTTCTTTGGGATTGTTGGCAAGGAAGGTGAAGAAAGCAGAGTTGGTAAAAAGTTGCACTATGACGAAGACCTGAAACTCTTAACGTGCGTTACCTATTGTGCTCATTCCGATTTCTTGCCTGCAGGGTTGTTATTATTAAAAATAGTTAAAAATTTGGTTATTTGTTGTGAATGTTTAAGGTGACAGGGCATTAAATAAAATATATGCACGAACACCAACTTGGTATTGGTATTACCGCAATAACAGCAGCATGAAAATCTTAATAACGTTAAGCAAATGCATTGTAAATCGAAAATTTTATCGAAAAGAAGCAGCAACTAGAAGCAACGTGTAAAAGTGAGCTGCGACTCGAAGCTACTTTCAAAAGAAAATCAACAAGAATGCATGCTTCAAAGAAGCACCGTGTGTAAGCGGTCTTATAGTGCATTTACACTGGCGCCGTAAGCAACGCCTTTAGCATTTCGCCATAAGGTCATCGATAATTTTAGCCTTTACCATTCAAAATGTGTCCGTTAAATTTGAATTTAGCGACTTTTCTCGCGACGCTAGAGCGCCGCTATTCTACCGGCTCAAATAAACACCTTCTTTTTTTTACCGTTGAATCGATACTTTTGGTCAAATTACTGAAGGCGGCAACAGGAATCAGCTGATTAAAAATCAAAACAAATGTGGAAGTAAGTACAAAATTATTGAAAATACTAAATATTTTCATTATTATTGTAATTAAACAATTTAATTTCCAGTGGATGTCGGACAAAAGAGAAATCGCTGGTCGGAAAGCTTGGAAAGCATTTTTATAAAGAAACCTCAATTTTTGATTGGGTCAACAAAATTTTGCTCCAGAAACTCAAATGCCATGTTTTGCCAAACAAGTTTGCAGAACTTCTTCTGAACATTGCAAAGGCTACCAGTCGATATGCCAAACAACCTGGCAACGGTTCTGTACTCGGCGGATGAGTCCAGGCTGTACAAAGCTAAGGCAACCCGCTTGTCTAGTGGGATGCACGCTCTAAAATTGGAGTCCTTCCTTTCCATTTGAGGCAAGGCATCGACTAACTTTTGGCAGAGGCTTCTTTCCATCCTGAAGCTCTCCATGAACAAATCCTCAGTCAACTTTGGCAGATCCATCTCCCAATAACAACCATTGCGCTCGAGCATCCAGACACTTCGTGTGCTAATACAGTCGAACTGCGACAAAATATTTAGCGCAGCCGTTGCTGCTGCCGCTTCGTTCTCGCAATCAACAAAATTGCTTCAAATGTATTATTATTAATAATTATTGCAGTATTATTAATGCTATCACCAAATTGCGTGTCCAGCATCAATAAATTTAAATTTTGCTAAATTTTTCAAATTTCATCTTCTTCAGCAATCACAACAAAAGTAAACAAAAAACAGCTGTTTCTAAAGACTTTTTGCCAATGTAAATGACTTTCGCCGCTAACCACTAAGTGTTTTTTTTTTTAGCGGCGCCAGTGTAAATGAACTATTAGATTTTTTTCAAAATCGATGTTTGAACCCATCGATGTTGGCAATGTTTCGAGGCGAAACCATCGATTTCATCAATTCAATCGACGTTTTAAATGAAATTTTTAAAAATTAACAAACAAATTTTATTGAAATGATCTTTACAAATTATTATCAAGAAAATAAGGATGAACTTTCAACATTTTTCAAAATATAAAATATGACAAGTTAAATATTAATCTACACAACTGGCAAATAAATAATAGCACCACCTTGTTACTTGTTTTTAAAGGCCAACAAACAAACATATGTAATAAAATATTTGACTTAGACATAAATAACTGGACGGACTATAAAATATTGATACATTTTCATAAAATTAATTTCACACAGACTCCAGATTACCTGTTTGAAAGTTGAGTTTCAATCAGTCGCAGAGGACCAACAATATTGCTGGCTTTAGGCCCAATTTCTCAATGTCCACTTAGACTTGGAATAAGTTAACTTCAGAATAACTTTTATGCTCGAGCTATACTGCAGTTATCCAATTTGGTTTTCTCAAAGCCAAAGTTACCTATCCTCGGTATATCACTATCACCTAATGGTGTTGCCAACCTTAACGGGGATTCAGCTGTTCTTTTTGGTTTTGTTTTTGCCTGTGACTCCCAAACTGCTGCATGTTGCACATCAAAATGTTTGTACAATTACTTTCTATGAGCCCTGTTGTAAACGCCAATGAGGGAAAATCTTGTTAGTAGTTAAGGAGCACGTTTTTGTGCACCGAGAAGACTTAAACAAGGATTTTGCAACTTTGCTTCATAAAAAAAAAAATAAATGCAAGTGTCAGATTGAGTCAGCTGTTCGCCAAACGATGATTGGGAAACTCAAATTCGACTTAAAGTCCTATCTACTGTAACGAACCTTCGGTTTGTCCCGAATGTAAGCTGGGCTAACTCTTGCGGTGCTGAGGGTACGTGCCAACAAATTTGTATTTGTGGCGCTGCGATAATTAGAACACTTGGTGGATTTGATTTGTATAAAATGTATTTGAACTTTGCGTACGATTTTATCTGTTGTTACAGTTGTATTTTCTTACAACTAGTTTGGCTGCGTGCTGGACTAGCCTCCCGGTACTATTACCCTTGCCTTTGGTACAGCCTACAATGCGCTCTCCTGCCAGTCAACGATCGAATTTAGTCTCGCCTACAGGACTAGGTTTGTTGCGTACTACGCCAGCTACGCCAGGTTCCGCTATTGGCTCTCTTGACTCCGCAAGAAGCTACCATTAGCACTCCTACTCGCTGGTGTACGTGCGCTTCACCTTGCCTTACGCCAGGCACACTAACTCGACACGCGGATGGTCAGGCTTCGCCTTGCAAATCGTAGCCACAGAGCAAGTCTTTCGTAGCGTTTGACCTCAGTCAGACACGAAACCGTACTTAGTCTATTTACAACTTGGTACCTTAGTGTATTTTATAGTAATTCACCAACACTTAGGACTACTTTTGGCTCCTCGCGTTGAGCATAAGTCCTTGAAATGTCCTTGTAGTCCTTTTTCCACTTCACGGAGGCGCGTTATATATCCTTCCGCACTTGTCTTCGACGCGTTTTACGTTACTCGTACCGGCCGTATTTCGGTTTTCGCGTGATCACTCTGAGCTCTACTGTCCCTCGCCGTCGGTCGACCGCTCCTTTTATACGCGTTGCTGCCTCGCTGGATCGGGGCCTGTCAGCGCCAATGTCAAAGGAAGGGCAAAGGTGGCGTGATGGTCATTTTGGCCCTTGGCAACAACGGTGCCTGGCCGTAGCGACTCACGCCCGCCGTTGGTATGACAGTGATCACTATAAACGGTGATCGCACTGCTCACACACCAACGGCACTCTATCCTCCACATTAACGGTACGTGTCCAGCCATCCTAGCTGCGAGACACGTACCTAAGCGCTGACATCGGGCGTCAGAGCGAGACAGCATGCGAATTCGCCGCGACTCGGGTCCGGCCGCGGCCTGTCTCGCTGTATGTGTTTTTCGGCCGCCGGCTTTGTTTATTTTGTATATGTATTTATAAATATATATATGTATGTATACCACATATATATATTTATTTCATACAATACTAAAACAACCCAGCCGAATTATACTCCTCTTGTGAGAAGCATTCCCAGCTCCTCACACTCCCCTCTTTCCTCGGAAGTGGATTCTTCCACTGCATTATCCAATTTTGAACATGCGCGCCATCCGCAGCGCCGATTTGAACTCAACGGCCGTTGACTGAACCTATCGCCGTCGGTTTAGGGCTGTGTCTCGATTCCCTCATAGCAACCAGCTTTGTACTGCGTGCTTTGTCGTTGACATCGTATGCCATGCCAAGGAGCTTAATGTCGTACATGATCGGCGATATTTATTCGATAGCGACGATCGTGCCGGCTATAGACAACCATTCCTCACTGACGCCACATGACGCACCAAATTTGTTGCAGCGTCGGCTGGTGTTACATTTCTTCTTCTTCTTTTTTTTCTCTTTCCAGGTTTCTGAATGAATGCATACAATTTTTTTTTATTTTTTTTTTATTATGATTATTTTTTCTTTTGTGTGTGCGTTCAAGTGTTTTTTTCCCTTGGGATCCGTGCGCTCACGGATCGCACGCGAAAACGCGCGTTCCTAGGCGGCACGAACGCCTGGTCGGCTCCTGATCCATCGCTGCTGCAACCTCGGGTGGCCACTGGTCCGGTCTCAACTCTCGCCAGGTGGGGCGACCGCTCGGCGCCGACTGCTGGCGTTGAAGTGACGGGCGGGCCGACCGTGTGGGACCCGGACACGAAGCCTGCCGGCCCAACGATGGCCTCACCCGGATGGGTGACCAGCGTGGGGGCGGAGGCGGTGACTCACCACGCGGAGGCGAGCCCGGCACGCGCTGTTCGGCTGCCGCTGTAGCCTCACTGGCCGGCTGGGGCCACACCCACGGTGCCTTTTCCAGGGTGTCCGGCGATGGTTCCCGCGGCGCTGGTGGAAACCTTCTTGTTGGTGTTGATGACGGGGTCCGTGGCGGCGGTGTTACTTACCGCAGCACAAACCCTTGCGCGGGTGGTGCTACCTGCTCGCGCCACCGCTAGACCACCGTCACCTCATGACACCAGCCCGCTCCGCCATATCGCGACTATCGCGTCGCCGTTGCCGTCATGCCCTCGTCCTTGCGCACCTCCGCGTCGTCGTCCGCGTTAAACACGCCGACGTTTTCACCCTCGCGTCTCTCCGCGTCGTCGTCCGCGTTAAACACGATGACGTTTTCGCCCTCGCGCCTCTCCGCGTCGTCGTCCGCTTTAAACACGCCGACGTTTTCTTCTGTGTCCTCCTCCTCGGCCGAGGTTGCGCCGTCGTCCGCCGACGACACATACGCGGCGACGTACGCATCGGAGTCGCAGCTGCCGCAAGCTGCCTCCGACCCCGAGGAAATCTCGATGACCTCCTCCCATCGGACCATCGGTGTGGGCGAAGGTGGCCTCGCCAGTCGGGATTCTGGTGGCGGCGTCGGTGGGGCTGCTGGATGCCCCCAATCCTGCAGCTCGGACTCCGTGTCCGGCTCGGGCTCCGTAGAGGACTCCTCCCTCGACCGCCTTCGTCTACCCCAGCCCTCCTCCTTTGCCTTCTGGTGGTGCTGCTCGGCACACCACCGTGTCCAGCGGCGCTGGGTCTCCGCTGCCCGCTCCTGGCGCACCCGTTCCTCATCGCTTGTATCCCGCATCGGCGACGCCATCAGCACGAGCACGTCAGGCGACGGCTCTCGCTGACGGCGTGCCACTCGTCTACGCGGGTGGAACGGCAGACGCACTGGCGGTAGTGGAACGCGCCTGCGCCGTATGACTTGCCGGGGCGCTGGAGCTACCCGGCGTGCTTCCAGTGCCGCACGGATGCGCGAACCACGCTGCTGTCCATCTCCAAATTGTTCATGTTAGTGGTTCGGCTGATTTTTCTCAAAGAGGCTGAACGCATGGCAGCCAGCGCTTTTATACCCTCTGGTGAGTACTCAAGTGTGTTTGTATTAGTGCGTGATCAACGGTGTCCTTACCGTTATAACCGCCATGTTTGTCAGCGCTCTCTCTGGAGTTTTTTTTTTAATTCGCCGCGCTTTTTTTTTTTTTGTTGTTTTTTTTTTTTTTGCATATATGTACCAGTCATGGCACATGTATTACCCTCCCTTTTTTTTTTTTTTTTTTAAAACAAAGCCGCTTTATCTGACTCCAAACTAATCCTGATTTTCTTATTATTCCACAGGTATAACCTCAGGTGAGTAAATGAAGTATACTACCTTTACCCTTTTAATAACCAATTTTTTTGCTTTCAGATCTCTCCGTTTTTTTGTTTGTTTACGTTTTGTAGGCAGGGAAATCGTAGGGTCCCCCCTTTAAATATTTCCCCAAAAAAAAAAAACTTATTGTGCCCCTTTTAGAACCATTATATTTTTTTCCCTTTTATCTCCTTAAATAATTTCACCTGGTCCCTTTGCAGAAAAAAGAATTATGACTTCTGCTGTTGCTGTTTTGTGCAACCCAAAGCGGATTCATCCTTCCTCACTATGCGGCTTCAAGTCGCAAATGTGAGCTGTCCGTTCCCTTTTCTCAGTTTTGCTTTTTAGCTTTGCTATCACTGGTGATACGAAATTTGTTATCGTATATGGGCCAGAGAATTTCGGGGCCAGCTTTGCAGCGAAACCCTCAGCTGCATTTGACAAATGGTGTTGCTTCGCCCACACCTTGTCGCCCACTGCAGGCTTCCATACCCGTCTCCTCAAATTGTAATGCCGTGCCTGGTCTTGGGCCGCCTTTTCAAGACTACGTCTTACTACCTCAAATACCTCCTTTAACTTAGAGGAATTTTCGGTGGGCGTTTGCGTGCTCCTGCCGGTTCCAACTGTGACCCCGTCGAACAGTGCGTTTGGCAATCGCGGCTCGCGTCCCTGCGTAATAAACGCCGCACTGTACCCGGTAGATGCTGACACGCTCGAATTGACGGCCAAAGACAGCTCTGGTAGCAACTCGTCCCAGCACCGCTGATTTTCCTTGGCATATTGCGCCACCATTGTTTTTACTGTCCGATTTGTCCTTTCCGTTGGGTTTTCTTGTGGGGTGTATGGTGCTGTAAACTGGTGCCGCACCCCACATTCTTCCAGAAAACTCTTAAAAGCCTTACTCGTAAACTGCGCTCCGTTGTCCGTTATAAGCACTTTCGGCACTCCAAACCTGGCCAATATCCGTTCGCGGAATCCTTTCTGTAACGACGCGGTTGTAGCGCTTCTCAAAGGGACCAGCTCTGTACACTTTGAGAACCTGTCCACAAACACCAAGAGCATCGTATTTCCATGTTTGGACCGGGGTAGGGGCCCAACAAAATCCGCACATACTGTGCTCCATGGCTCTTCCGGGATCTGCGTTAGCATTTTCCCAGCTGCCGCCATCTGACTCGGCTTGTACAGTTGGCAGATTTCGCAGCGATGTACGTACGCGCGTGCGTCTCTGTACAAGCCGGGCCAGTAATTGCGAGTTGTCAATCGCGCTATCGTCTTCCTGCTACCGAGGTGTCCGGCCGTTGCTGCGTCGTGATTCTCTCGCAACACCTGGTTCCTCTTGCTGCTCGGTACGCAGAGTTTCCACGATGACACTTCCTCGTTGCCTGCGCGATGTGGTATGTGCCGGTAAAGGTTTCCGCCCTCCTCTACGTAGTCCGGGTATTTTCTGGGGTTTCTCCTTATCTCTTCTCGCATCTTTTGAATCCATTTGCATCCTGCGTTGGATTCCTCCATGCCGTCGATTGTTGTGACCACTCTACCACATGTCTCTTGTAGTGGCTGTCGGGACAATGCATCGGCTACGACATTGAGATTACCCTTTCGGTATCTTATCTCAAAATCGAATTGTTGTAGTTCTAACGCCCACCGCGCTATCCTACCCGATGGACTCTCAATCGAGTTGAGCCACTTCAGAGCCATGTGATCGGTGATCACGACGAAATGGTATCCCTCCAAGTACGGCCGCAGTTTTCGAATACCCCATACTATGGCCAAGTACTCTTTTTCGGTAGCCGAATAGTTCCTTTCGGCTCCGTTGAGTGTTCTGCTGGCATACGATATTACTCGTTCACCTTCGTCCGAAGGTTGAGTCAATATCGCACCCAGGCCATAGTTACTTGCATCCGTCTGCAAGCAAAAGGTTTTCGAAAAATCGGGACATGCCAATACCGGTGACTGTGTCAGTCGGCTTTTGATAGTCTCAAATGCTTTTTGCCGTTCTTCTGACCATTCCCATTTGGCTCCTTTTTTCAGCAAGTCGTTTAGGGGGTGTACAGTCGTCGCGAAGTCTGGTACAAAACGCCGGTACCATGATGCGACTCCCAAATATTGCCTCAACTCCTTCACGTTTCCGGGCGGCTTTAGTTCTGCGATTGCAGCAACCTTTTCCGGATCTGTGCAGATGCCCTTGTCGGTCACCCTGTGACCTAAGTACTTCAACTCCTTTTTGAAAAAGTCGCACTTATCCACGTTTATGCACAGGTTTGCTGCTCGTAATCGCCTGAAAACTTCTCGCAGATTTCCCATGTGTTCTTCTCTGGTCCGTCCGATGACTATGATGTCATCCAAATATGCAAATGCATGCGGCATCATGTCTGGGCCGATGACGCGATCCAAAGCTCTCTGAAAAGTTGCAGGAGCCGAATGCAATCCGAACGGCATTACTTTCCAGTGGTACAATCCCTTTCCTGGAACCGTAAACGCTGTCAGTGGCCGGCTCTCTTTTTCCATGGGTATCTGCCAATACCCATTTTTCAAGTCTAAGCTTGTTATAAAGTGTGCATCTCTGAGCTGATCCAAAATGTGGTTCACTCTTGGCAGTGGATACGCATCTTTTTTTGACTTGCTGTTTAGTTGTCGAAAATCCACACACAACCGCCATTGGCCCGTTTTCTTCTTCACCATAACTATGGGCGCGCTGTGTGGACTATTCGATGGTTCGATACAGCCTTTTGCAAGCAGTTCGACAACTTGTTGATTGATCTCGGCATGCATTTTCGGATTTTTGGGGAAGTATCGCTGCTTAATTGGTCTATCGTCGGTCATCACGATTCGATGTTCTGTTATTTGTGATGGCCCTTTTAGTTGGCCGAAAGCTGCAATTTCGCGACGTAGGAATTCGGTTATCTCTGGGTCTTCGTGTTGGATCTTGTCTTTAATCTCGGTATCCTGACAGGTGGCCTCTGTGTGCGTTTCGGCTGTGGTCTGGACAACTGCCACCGACAGCCTCTCCTCCAGATCCTCACGCTCGTAACGTTGTGCTGGGATGGTGACCACCATTCCCGCACATTTCAGCACAATGCCCATACCTGTCAGGAAATCCCATCCTAACACGAGATCGTCGATAACGCCTGGCAAGATAAGCAATTTGACTTCGAGCTTGCGATTCCCTAAGCTGATGCTTGTTTCCAGTTCTTCCGAGACGCTACTGTTCCGTCCGTCCGCCAATCGGACCTGTCTGTTCGTGGCGCTTCTATGGCATATCCCACTGAGCCTACAAGCCAGTTTTTCGCTGATAAAACTACTTGTAGCCCCAGTGTCGATGGTTGCCTTATACTGACATTCGCCTATCCGAACAGTAGCTGTCAGTTGCGCCCCCTCGTTCTGCAGACTTCCGATTAATGGTGAGGGGTGTTCCTCGGCGGCTCCCGTTCGCCCCTCGCTAGCGGACGCCGCTGATCGTTTCCCGACTTACAACATGTCGAGGTCCGTTGCCCGATTCGGCAGCAAATCCAGCAATAGTCGAGCATTGGGTTTCGGCAATCCACCGCCCAATGTCCGCAATGTCCACTGGTCCACTCTGGTTTCGGCCCCCGTTCCCTGGTGTTGTGCTCCTCCATTGCCATAAACCGCGTTCAGTTGTTGCGATTGGCCTGCTGGTCGCGATTATTTTGTTGTTCTCCGCGACCCTGTTGTTGTTGGTGGTAGCGTTCCTGTTGGGGTTGGAGTTGCTGCTGTTCTAACCGCAGTCGCGCTCTATCCTTCTCCAATTCCTCAAACGCCTCTGCCAAATGCATCAGTTCTCCAAGGTTTGAGAATTGGTACGGTCGCGCGTGCGCGCGCAGGTCGGGGAGGCTGTTGGTATAAATTTTATGCAACTCTTTATCCGTTGCTAACCGCAGCGGTCGCATTAGAGTCTGCATTTCGACCATATAAATTTTAAATGGTTCGTCCAACTTCTGTCGCCTTCTGCGAACCTCGTCTTCCAAATTCTCAAAGTAGTCCCTTGGTAGGAAATACTCCTGGAAGCTCTGTACAAATCCCACCCAACTCGTCCAGTGTTGGTTGTTGGCAATGTACCATTTTAGGGCCATCCCTTTAAGCAACTCTGGCATGGCTCTTGGGATCAGGTTCAAGTTCAGCCCATACGTATCTGCTGACCATTCCACTTGTTCTAAGAATTCTAAGGGTTTTGACAACCCGTCAAATCTGAAACCCCATTCGCGAACCTGTTTTGACACCCTCGGGTATTCCATGCCAGTGCTTATGCGTTCGTGTCTTCGCTCGAAACTAGGTTCATGTTGCGGTTGCTGGACCGAATCCCACGGTGATCGGTGGGTCTCCTGGGAGTCTATGCTCGAGCCGCTGCGCTGGTCGAAGGTATGCTCAGCCGCGCTACGTTGATAGCGCCAGGCTCCTTCTCTTCCTCCTCCTCTTCGATCGCCGACTCGAGTTCTTTGCTTGGCGACTGTCGACCGAATCGCTTTGCCAATTCGCTGATACGGAGGCCGTGCATTAGAGAACTCTCATTCTTACTCACCCAATCTCCAAAGTGTTTCCGCATAATGTCGGTTGTCCCAGCCATTTCCAGACCAAATTCCGTGCCATATTTTATTAATTGTTCCTTTTTTAAATTGTACACCCACGAACGCACCATTTTGTTTATATTTTATGTAACTTTAAAACACCTTGTACACTAGTATCGCAGAATCCACAGTTGGGCGCCAGTTGTAACGAACCTTCGGTTTGTCCCGAATGTAAGCTGGGCTAACTCTTGCGGTGCTGAGGGTACGTGCCAACAAATTTGTATTTGTGGCGCTGCGATAATTAGAACACTTGGTGGATTTGATTTGTATAAAATGTATTTGAACTTTGCGTACGATTTTATCTGTTGTTACAGTTGTATTTTCTTACAACTAGTTTGGCTGCGTGCTGGACTAGCCTCCCGGTACTATTACCCTTGCCTTTGGTACAGCCTACAATGCGCTCTCCTGCCAGTCAACGATCGAATTTAGTCTCGCCTACAGGACTAGGTTTGTTGCGTACTACGCCAGCTACGCCAGGTTCCGCTATTGGCTCTCTTGACTCCGCAAGAAGCTACCATTAGCACTCCTACTCGCTGGTGTACGTGCGCTTCACCTTGCCTTACGCCAGGCACACTAACTCGACACGCGGATGGTCAGGCTTCGCCTTGCAAATCGTAGCCACAGAGCAAGTCTTTCGTAGCGTTTGACCTCAGTCAGCCACGAAACCGTACTTAGTCTATTTACAACTTGGTACCTTAGTGTATTTTATAGTAATTCACCAACACTTAGGACTACTTTTGGCTCCTCGCGTTGAGCATAAGTCCTTGAAATGTCCTTGTAGTCCTTTTTCCACTTCACGGAGGCGCGTTATATATCCTTCCGCACTTGTCTTCGACGCGTTTTACGTTACTCGTACCGGCCGTATTTCAGTTTTTTCGTGATCACTCTGAGTTCTACTGTCCCTCGCCGTCGGTCGACCGCTCCTTTTATACGCGTTGCTGCCTCGCTGGATCGGGGCCTGTCAGCGCCAATGTCAAAGGAAGGGCAAAGGTGGCGTGATGGTCATTTTGGCCCTTGGCAACAACGGTGCCTGGCCGTAGCGACTCACGCCCGCCGTTGGTATGACAGTGATCACTATAAACGGTGATCGCACTGCTCACACACCAACGGCACTCTATCCTCCACATTAACGGTACGTGTCCAGCCATCCTAGCTGCGAGACACGTACCTAAGCGCTGACATCGGGCGTCAGAGCGAGACAGCATGCGAATTCGCCGCGACTCGGGTCCGGCCGCGGCCTGTCTCGCTGTATGTGTTTTTCGGCCGCCGGCTTTGTTTATTTTGTATATGTATTTATAAATATATATATGTATGTATACCACATATATATATTTATTTCATACAATACTAAAACAACCCAGCCGAATTATACTCCTCTTGTGAGAAGCATTCCCAGCTCCTCACACTACATTGGCGCGAGGCCGCGAGGCGATGTTCAAAAAACGAGTGTCGCAAACATTTTCATTTCATGTGAGTCAATGTGTTTGTTTACAATGGCGCTAGATGTCGCGCGTCTCTGGCTTTCAATTTCGAAAATATGAAAAACCCTCGCATTGGTAAAGCGTGATAAGCAGCTGATCAGCTGCTGTTAATGTCAAATTATTTTTTTTTTAGCACAATGCAGAAATTAAATTGCGAGCAAATTGAATTGCTCATTATTTTAATAAAAGAAAAGACAATTTTATACGACAAATGAAATATTTTCTGTTTGCTTTTTTAGTAAGTGTTGCCATGTTATGGTGAACAGGGCTGCCATGTTTTATTGAACAGGGCTGCAAATTTAAACAAAAATAAATAAAAACACGCCAGAAGAATCGCGTCAATGTAAATAGACATGCGATATTTTGCAGCGAGTGTCCACGCTATCGAATTCGAACGCAAGTCTCGCCTCGCGTCTCACGCCAATGTAGTGTGAGGAGCTGTGAATGCTTCTCACAAAAGTAGTATAATTCGACTGGGCTGTTTTTGGTTGTATGGAATAAATATATATATATATGTGGTATACATACATATATACACATATATTTATAAATACATATAAAAGTAAACAAAGCCGGCGGCCGAAACACGTATAAGGAGACATGCCGCGGCCGGACCTGAGTCGCGGCGAATTCGCATGCTGTCTCGCTCTGACGCCCGGTGTCAGCGCTTAGGTACGTGTCTCGCAGCTAGGATGGCTGGACACGTACCGTTAATGTGGAGGACAGAGTGCCGTTGGTGTGTGAGCAGTGCGATCACCATTTATAGTGATCACTGTCATACCAACGGCGGGCGTGAGTCGCAAGGGCCAAAAATGACCATCACGCCACCTTTGCCCTTCCTTTGACATTGGCGCTGACAGGCCCCGATCCAGCGAGGCAGCAGCGCGTATAAAAGGAGCTGCCGACCGACGGCGCGGGATAGTAGAAACCAGAGCGATCAACGCGCAGCTAAAACACGGCCGGTTCGAGAGTTGCTAAAACGCGTCAAGTGAAGTACGGAAGAATATCGAGTGTCCGAGTGAAAGTGGAAAAAGGATTACAAGGACATTTCAAGGACTTTACACTCCACACAAGGAGCCAAAGGTAGTCCTAAGCGTTTTGTGGACTATTATAAGTGCGCTAAGTTACAAAGTTGTAAATAGACTAAGTGCGGGTTCGTGACTGACTGAGGTCAAGCACTACGAAAGACTTGTCCTGAGGATACAACTTGCAAGGCGAATCCTTGTCATCCGCGCGTCGAGTTGGTGTGCCTGGCGTAAGACAAGGTGAAGCGCACGTACACCAGCGAGTAGGAGTGCTAATGGTAGCTTCTTGCGGAGACAAGAAAGCCAATAGCGAAACCTGGCGTAGCTGGCGTAGTACGCAACAAACCTAGTCCCGTAGGCGAGACTAAATTCGATCGTTGACTGGCAGGAGAGTCTGTTGTAGGGTGTTCCAAAGGCAAGGGTAATAGTATCGCGAGGCTAGTCCAGCACGCAGCCGAACTAGAGTTAAGCAAACAAGTGTAACAAACAGAAAAATACCGATTCAAATATAAAGATATTTCATATAAACTAAAAGCACCAAGTGTTCTAATTGTCGCAGCGCCACGAATACAAATTTGTTGGCACGTACCCTCAGCACCGCAAGAGCTAGCCCAGCTTATATTCGGGATAAACCGAAGGTTCGTTACAACTGGCGCCCAACTGTGGATTCTGCGATACTAGTGTACCAGGTGTTTAAAGTTATATAAAATATAAACAAAATGGTGCGTTCGTGGGTGTACAATTTAAAAAAGGAACAGTTAATAAAATATGGCACGGAATTTGGTCTGGAAATGGCTGGGACAACCGACATGATGCGGAAACAATTTGGAGAGTGGGTGAGTAAAAATGAGAGTTCTCTAATGCACGGCCTCCGTATCAGCGAATTGGCAAAGCGATTCGGTCGCCTGTCGCCAAACAAAGAGCTCGAGTCGGCGATCGAAGAGGAGGAGGAAGAGAAGGAGCTTGGCGCTATCAACGTAGCGCGGCTGAGCATACCTTCGACCAGCGCAGCGGCTCGAGCAAAAGACTCCCAGGAGACTCACCGATCACCGTGGGATTCGATCCAACATCCGCAACATGAACCTAGTTTCGAGCGAAGACACGATCGCATAAGCACTGGCATGGAATACCCGAGGGTGGCAAAACAGGTACGGGAATGGGGTTTTAGATTCGACGGGTTGTCGAAACCTCTAGAATTCTTGGAGCAGGTGGAATGGTCAGCGGATACATATGGGCTGAACCTAAACCTGATCCCAAGAGCCATGCCGGAGTTGCTCAAAGGGATGGCATTAAAATGGTATATCGCCAACAACCAACACTGGACGAGTTGGGTGGGATTTGTGCAGAGTTTTCAAGAATACTTCCTACCCAGAGACTATTTTGAGAATCTGGAAGATGAGGTCCGCAGAAGACGGCAGAAGTTGGAGGAGCCGTTCAAGATTTATATGGTCGAAATGCAGACACTGATGCGACCGCTGCGGTTAACAGCGGATAAAGAGCTGTTGAAAATCTATAACAACAGTCTCCCCGATCTGCGCGCGTATGCACGACCCTACCAGTTCTCAAATCTGGGAGAACTGATGCACCTGGCAGAGGCATTTGAGGAGTTGGAGAAGGATCGAGCGCGACTGCGGCTCGAACAACAACAACTCCAACCCCAACAGGAGCGGTATCACCACCCACCACATGGTCGCGGAGAACAACACAACAATCGCGACCAACAGGCAAATCGCAACAATCACACACGTTTTATGGCAATGGAGGAGCATCACACCAGAGAACGGGGATCGGAGCCAGAAAGACCAAGACCGGCACCGAGACTGCAGCAAAACAACAGCCAAACACACATAGAGAACCCAGGAAGGGCGTGTCGGGTGTGTGGTCAGAGCGGACATTGGGCGGTGGATTGCCGAAACCCAATGCTCGACTACTGCTAGGTTTGTGGCCGAATCGGGCAGCGAACCGCTACATGCTGTAAGTCGGGAAACGACCAGCGGCGGCCGCCAGCGAGGGGCGAACGGGAGCCGCCGAGGACCACCCCTCGCCATTAATCGGGAGTCTACAGAACGAGGGTGCGCAACTGACAGCTACTGTGCGAATCGGCACAGCACTATGAGCGTGAGAATCTGGAGGAGAGACTGTCGGTGGCAGTTGTCCAGACCACGATCGAACAACACACAGAGGTCAGCCGTCAGGAGTCCGGAAGTAGCAACAAAATCCAACACGAAGACCCCGAGATAGCCGAATTTTTGGATCGCGAAATTGCAGCGTTCGGCCGACTAAAAGGGCCATCGCAAATTACGGAACACAAAATAGTGATGACCGACGACAGGCCAATAAAGCAGAGGTATTTTCCCAAAAATCCGAAAATGCAGGCCGAAATCAACCAACAAGTCGACGAATTGCTAGCAAAAGGCTGTATCGAACCATCAAACAGTCCACACAGCGCGCCCATAGTCATGGTAAAAAAGAAAACGGGCCAATGGCGGTTGTGTGTAGATTTTCGACAGTTAAACAGCCGATCAAGAAAAGACGCGTATCCACTTCCGAGAGTGAACCACATTTTGGATCAGCTCAGGGATGCCCATTTCATCACAAGTTTGGATTTGAAAAATGGGTATTGGCAGATACCAATGGAAAAGGGGAGCCGACCACTAACAGCGTTTACAGTCCCAGGAAAAGGATTGTACCATTGGAAGGTAATGCCGTTCGGTTTGCATTCGGCTCCAGCAACTTTTCAGAGAGCATTGGATCGCGTCATCGGACCAGACATGATGCCGCATGCGTTCGCATATCTGGATGACATCATAGTCATCGGACGGACCAGAGAAGAACACATGGAAAATCTGCAAGAAGTTTTCAGGCGATTGCGAGCAGCAAACCTGTGCATAAACGTGGATAAGTGCGACTTTTTCAAAAAGGAGTTGAAGTACTTAGGCCACAGGGTGACCGACAAGGGCATCTGCACAGATCCGGAAAAGGTTGCTGCAATCGCAGAATTAAAGCCGCCCGGAAACGTGAAGGAGCTGAGGCAGTATTTGGGAGTCGCATCCTGGTACCGGCGTTTTGTACCAGACTTCGCGACAACGGTACACCCGCTAAACGACCTGCTTAAAAAGGGAGCAAAATGGGAATGGTCAGAAGAACGACAACAGGCATTTGAAATTATCAAAAGCCGACTGACACAGTCACCTGTTTTGGCATGCCCCGATTTTTCGAAAACCTTTTGCTTGCAGACGGATGCAAGCAACTATGGCCTGGGCGCGATATTGACTCAACCTTCGGACGAAGGTGAACGAGTAATATCGTATGCCAGCAGAACACTCAACGGAGCCGAAAGAAATTATTCGGCTACCGAAAAAGAGTGTTTGGCCATAGTATGGGGTATTCGAAAACTGCGGCCGTACTTGGAGGGATACCATTTCGTCGTGATCACCGATCACATGGCTCTGAAGTGGCTCAACTCGATTGAGAGTCCATCGGGTAGGATAGCGCGGTGGGCGCTAGAACTACAACAATACGATTTTGAGATAAAATACCGAAAGGGTAATCTCAACGTCGTAGCCGATGCATTGTCCCGACAGCCACTGCAAGAGACATGTGGTAGAGTGGGCACAACAACGGAAGGCATGGAGGAATCCAACGCAGGATGCAAATGGATTCAAAAGATGCGAGAAGAAATAAGGAAAAATCCCAGGAAATACCCGGACTACGTAGAGGAGAGCGGAAACCTTTACCGGCACATACCACATCGCGCAGGCAACGAGGAAGTGTCATCGTGGAAACTCTGCGTACCGAGCAGCAAGAGGAACCAGGTGTTGCTAGAGAATCACGACGCAGCAACAGCCGGACACCTCGGTAGCAGGAAGACGATAGCGCGATTGGCAACTCGCTATTACTGGCCCGGCTTGTACAGAGACACACGCGCGTACGTACATCGCTGCGAAATCTGCCAACTGTATAAGCCAAGTCAGATGGCGGCTGCTGGGAAAATGCTAACGCAGATACCGGAAGAGCCATGGAGTACAGTATGTGCGGACTTTGTTGGGCCCTTACCCCGGTCCAAACATGGGAATACGATGCTCTTGGTGTTTGTGGACAGATTCTCAAAGTGGACAGAGTTGGTCCCTTTGAGAAGCGCTACAGCAGCATCGCTGCAAAAAGGATTTCGCGAGCGGATATTGGCCAGGTTTGGAGTACCGAAGGTGCTTATAACTGACAACGGAGCGCAGTTTACAAGCAAGGCCTTTAGAACCTACTTGGAAGAATTGGGGGTGCGACACCAGTTTACTGCACCATACACCCCACAAGAAAACCCAACGGAAAGGATGAATCGGACAGTGAAAACTATGGTGGCACAATATGCCAAGGATAATCAGCGGTGCTGGGACGAGCTATTACCGGAGCTGTCTCTGGCCGTCAATTCCAGCGTGTCAGCGTCTACCGGATACAGCGCGGCGTTCATAACGCAGGGGCGCGAACCGCGGCTGCCAAAAGCACTGTTCGACGAAGTCACAGTAGGCACCGGCAGAAACACGCAGACGCCCACCGAAAATGCTGCCAAGCTAAAGGAGGTATTCGAGGTGGTACGACGTAGCTTGGAAAAGGCGGCCCAAGACCAAGCTCGGCATTATAACTTGAGGAGACGGGCATGGAAACCGGCAGTGGGCGACAAGGTGTGGGCAAAACAGCACCACCTGTCAAATGCAGCTGAGGGATTCGCTGCTAAATTAGCCCCGAAATTCTCTGGCCCATATACGATCACAACTTTCGTATCACCAGTTATAGCGAAACTAAGAAGCAAAACTGAGAAAAGGGAACGGACAGCTCACATTTGCGACTTAAAACCGCATAGCGAGGAAACGGACAAGGAGGGACGCAAAACACAGCAATAAGTTTTGGTTAAAATTTTTTTTTGTAAAAGGGGAGACCATGTAAAATTTTTTTAAAGGGGGGACCCTACGATTGCCCTGCCTAATAATTAAAAAAAAAAAAAAACACGTAGATTTCTGAAAGCAAAAGAGTAGGTTATTAAAGTCTTTAAAGTGATATACTTCATTTACTCACCTGAGTTTATACCTATGGAAAAATGAGGAAATCTGTATTAGTTAAAATCATGGAAAGTGGTTTTTGTTTTTAAAAAAAAAAAAAAAAAAAAGGAAGGGTAATACATGTGCCATTACTGGAACATGTATGGAAAAAAAAAGGAGAGAGAAAAACAACAACAAACAACAAAGAAGCTAGCGCGGCGAATTTAAAAAAAAGAACGGGAAAAATGCAGAGAGAGCGCTGACAAACATGGCGACCATAACGGTAAGGACACCGTTGATCACGCACTAACACAAACACACTTGAGTACTCACCAGAGGGTATAAAAGCGCTGGCTGCCATGCGTTCAGCCTCTTTGAGAAAAATCAGCCGAACCACTAACATGCCAGCTTACGCACCATTGGACAGCAGCGAGGGAGCGTCGACTCGCAATCAACGTGTTCGCGCGTTACTAGAAGCACGCCGAGTAGTTCCAGCGCCCCGGCGAGTCATACGGCGCAGGCGCGTTCCACTACCGCCAGTGCGTCTACCGTTCCATCCGCGTAGACGAGTGGCACGCCGTCAGCGAGAGCCGTCGCCTGACGTGCTCGTGCTGATGGCGTCGCCAATGCGGGATACCAGCGATGAGGAACGGGTACGCCAGGAGCGGGCAGCGGAGGCTCGGCGCCGGTTGAACGGGTGGTGTGCGGAACAAATGCACAAGAAGGGCATCGAGGAGGGCTGGTTTAACCGGAGGCGGTCGGAGTCGTCCACGGAGTCCGAGGCAGGCACAGGGTCCGAGTCGGAGGACTGGGGGCACCCAGCAGCTCCACCAACGCCACCACCGGAATCACGCCTGGCGAGGTCACCTTCGCCCACACCAAGGATCCGGGTGGAGGAGGAGGCGGTCGTGGAGATCTCCTCGGAATCGGAGGCAGGTGGCGGCAGCTGCGCCTCCGAGGAGTACGTCGCCGCGTATGTGTCGTCGATGGATGACGACGCAACCTCGGCCGAGGAGGAGAACGTTGGCGTGGTTAGCGCGGGCAGCGACGCGGAGGACCAGGAGGTGGCCAACGTCGGCGTAGTGGACGCAGACGACGACGCGCCGGGGGAAAGAGCAGAGGCAGCTCGGGAACCCGAGACCGCAACCCCGCACGGCGAAGGGATGACGGCAGCGGCGACGAGGCGGTCACGCTACGACGGAGCGGGCTGGTGCCACGAGGTGACGGTGGTCTACCGGTGGCGCGAGCAAGCGACGTCACCCGCGGAAGGGTTCGTGTTGCGCGAAGCCACACCACCGCCGCGGACCCCGTCACCACCACCACCACCACCACCGTCCAGGATGCCGACGTTAGCGCCGCGGGAAGTTTCACCGGACAACCTAGAAAGGGCACCGTGGGTGTGGCCCCAGCCGGCCAGCGAGGCTACAGCGGCAGCAGAGCAGCGCGTGCCGGGCTCGCCTCCGCGTGGGGAGACGCCGCCTCCGCCCCCACACTGGTCACCCATCCGATTGCGGCCAACGTTGACACGGCAGGCGTCTTGCCCTGGCCCTACGCGGACGATCCGTCCGTCGCTACAACGCCAACACTCAGCACCGAGCGGACAACCAACCTGGCGGGAACTTATGCCAGAACAGTGGCCATCGGAAGTGGCCGCGGCAACCAGCGAAAGGCCGACGAGGCGGTCGTGCCGGTTGGTGTGGGTGCACGGGCACCGATACCGCATAAGAGTATCATCCCTGGGATCTCGCGTGTTCGTGTGCGACCCGTGAGCGTACGGGCCGCGAACATTTAAAAAAAAAAAAAAATAATAACAATAAAAAAAATATATAAAAAAATAGGGGCGTTTGGTACCTGAAAAGAAAAAAAAAGAAGAAGAGATGTAACACCGACAGACGCTGGTAAATAGTGTAGAAACGGCACTTACCTGGGGCCACGGGGGGAAAGCAAAGCCAGCGGGCATCGCGGGGCCAACTCTGGGTAAAAGAGAAAAGGTAACATCAACGGTAAAACGAAGATGGCAATCGTGGTAGGTTTTTTTTGTACTTACTTTTTAGTTATATTTTCGCAGCAACAATTTGCCTCATCGGTTGTCAGTGGGGAGCGTTTGTCGATAGCCGGCGCAGATCGCCGCTATCGATTAAATATCGCCGATCACGCACGACGCTAGGCTCCCTGGCATGGCATGCGATGTCAGCAACACAGCGCAACACAAAGCTGACTGCTACGAGGACGATCGACACAACTCTAAGCTGGTGGTTATAAGGTCGGTGAACGGCCGTTGAGTTCGAAACGGCACTACGGATGGCGCGCTTATTCAAAGTTTGAATTTGAAGTGGAAGACTCCACTTCCGAGGAAAGAGGGGAGTGTGAGGAGCTGTGAATGCTTCTCACAAAAGTAGTATAATTCGACTGGGCTGTTTTTGGTTGTATGGAATAAATATATATATATATGTGGTATACATACATATATACATATATATTTATAAATACATATAAAAGTAAACAAAGCCGGCGGCCGAAACACGTATAAGGAGACATGCCGCGGCCGGACCTGAGTCGCGGCGAATTCGCATGCTGTCTCGCTCTGACGCCCGGTGTCAGCGCTTAGGTACGTGTCTCGCAGCTAGGAGGGCTGGACACGTACCGTTAATGTGGAGGACAGAGTGCCGTTGGTGTGTGAGCAGTGCGATCACCATTTATAGTGATCACTGTCATACCAACGGCGGGCGTGAGTCGCAAGGGCCAAAATGACCATCACGCCACCTTTGCCCTTCCTTTGACATTGGCGCTGACAGGCCCCGATCCAGCGAGGCAGCAGCGCGTATAAAAGGAGCTGCCGACCGACGGCGCGGGATAGTAGAAACCAGAGCGATCAACGCGCAGCTAAAACACGGTCGGTTCGAGAGTTGCTAAAACGCGTCAAGTGAAGTACGGAAGAATATCGAGTGTCCGAGTGAAAGTGGAAAAAGGATTACAAGGACATTTCAAGGACTTTACACTCCACACAAGGAGCCAAAGGTAGTCCTAAGCGTTTTGTGGACTATTATAAGTGCGCTAAGTTACAAAGTTGTAAATAGACTAAGTGCGGGTTCGTGACTGACTGAGGTCAAGCACTACGAAAGACTTGTCCTGAGGATACAACTTGCAAGGCGAATCCTTGTCATCCGCGCGTCGAGTTGGTGTGCCTGGCGTAAGACAAGGTGAAGCGCACGTACACCAGCGAGTAGGAGTGCTAATGGTAGCTTCTTGCGGAGACAAGAAAGCCAATAGCGAAACCTGGCGTAGCTGGCGTAGTACGCAACAAACCTAGTCCCGTAGGCGAGACTAAATTCGATCGTTGACTGGCAGGAGAGTCTGTTGTAGGGTGTTCCAAAGGCAAGGGTAATAGTATCGCGAGGCTAGTCCAGCACGCAGCCGAACTAGAGTTAAGCAAACAAGTGTAACAAACAGAAAAATACCGATTCAAATATAAAGATATTTCATATAAACTAAAAGCACCAAGTGTTCTAATTGTCGCAGCGCCACGAATACAAATTTGTTGGCACGTACCCTCAGCACCGCAAGAGCTAGCCCAGCTTATATTCGGGATAAACAGAAGGTTCGTTACAGTAGATAGGACTTTACTTAGACTCTCGCTAAAAACGGAGGTGTTTGCCCGGTGGGATCTAACATCAACTGTCTTTTTCTTTCTTCGTTAAAGTGACGTGTTTATCTCTGCGCATATTTTTCTCTTTATTTTTATACCTTGATACTGAAAGTATCATAGTATATTGGTTTTGTGCAATGTCCGTCATGGTGTCTGTCTGTCCGTCTGTTCGTCCGTCCGTATGAACGCAACTTTTTTCGACACCCGTAAAGCTAGAGACTTGAAACTTTGCAATTATCGGGGTGCCACGCCCACTAGGAGACTGGGAAATCGATAAATTCGATAACTAAAAACCGAAAAAACCAAATATTTCTCTTATTCTTACAGATAGAGTTACCAAATTTTGCACGAAGATAGCTAGTCACGTCCCTGAAAAAACTGCATCAAAATTGTGGATGCCACGCCCACTCCTTCCGCCCCCATCATCCCTGCTCCTTGAAATTCGAAACGCCTATAGTTTTCACATTTTTTGGGCTAGAGCCACGAAATTTTGTGTCAAGATAGATATTGACATTCCCCAAAAAAATGCATCTAAATTTTGGATGCCACGACCCCTGATTCCGCCCCCATCCCCCCTTCTACTTGAAATTGGAAACGCCTATAGTTTTCACATATATTGGGCCAGAGCCTCCAAATTTAGTGTCAATATAGGTAGTGAAGTTTTCCAAAAAACTTTATCAAAAATTTGGCGTGTATCTCCCATATTTTTTGAACTAGAGTCACGAAATTTGGTTGGAAGATATATGGTGACATCTACAAAAGTTCTGCATCAAAAATTTGGATGCCACGCCTACCTCTGCCGCCCACCTTTTAAATTTGGGAGTTAAGTTATCTTCCACAGTTTTTGAGCTAAAGTCATCAAATTTGGTAACATGATAGCTGGCGATGTTTACCACATGGCCCACTCCCTTCGCCCCTGCATTCCCACTTATCAACCGTTCTTTTACTGGTATCAAAGTATTCCGCAGTCGGTTGCGTCCGACTACAACGTTTTTACTTGTTATAAATTAATTTTAAAAAAAGATAGATGAAACCGAATATTTACTTAGCCTCTCAACAGGAGAGTATGTTTATTGAGCTTGATGGTAATTTAAGAGAGGCGGGTAACAATTTGCTAAAAATATGATATATTAAGTAACCTAACCAGGCTCAGTCTATCTGTTGTCTTACACCCGATTTACACGATGAACGTTTTTCATTCAATTTTTATACTTTGATACCGAAGGTCTCATAGTATATTGGTTTTGTGCAATGTCCGTCATGGTGTCTGTCTGTCCGTCTGACCGTCTGTCCGTCTGTCCGTCCGTATGAACGCAACTTTTTTCGACACCCGTAAAGCTAGAGACTTGAAACTTTGCAATTATGTTTATCTATAGACGGTACAGATAAAGTGTCAAGATTGGGTTGGCACGCCTACTAGGAGGCTGGGAAATCGATAAATTCGATAACTGAAAACCGATAAAACCAAATATTTCTCACATTCTTACAGCTAGAGTTACCAAATTTTGCACGCAGATAGCTAGTCATATCTTTGAAAAAACTGCATCAAAATTGTGGATACCACGCCCACTCCTTCCGCCCCCATCATCCCTGCTCCTTGAAATTGGAAACGCCTACAGTTTTCACATTTTTTGGGCTATAGCCACCAAATTTTGTGTCAAGATGGATATTGACGTTCCCCAAACATATGCATCAAAATTTTGGACGCCACGCCCCCTGATTCCGCCCCCATCCCCCCTTCTCCATGAAATTGGAAACGCCTATAGTTTTCACATTTTTTGGGCTAGAGCCATCACATTTTGTGTCAAGATAGATATTGACGTTCCCCAAAAATATGCATCAACATTTTGGATGCCACGCCCCCTGATTCCGCCCCCATCCCCCTTTCACCAATAAATTGGAAACGCCTATAGTTTTCACATTTTTTGGGCTAGAGCCACCAAATTTTGTGTGAAGATAGATATTGACGTTTTGGATGCCACGCCCCATGATTCCGATCCCAACCCCCCCCTTCTACTTCAGATTGGAAACGCCTATAGTTTTCACATTTTTCGAGCTAGAGTCACCGAATTTGGTAGGAGGATATATGGTGACATCTACAAAAGGTCTGCACCAAAAATTAGGATGCCACGCCCACCTCTGCCGCCCACTATTTAAAATCGGAAATTTCGATATCTCTTATAGTTTTTAAGCTAGAGCCCGTAAATTGGGTAGAAAGATAGAAGGCAGCATCTACCAAAGATGTGCATCAAAATTTTGGATGCCACGCCCACCTAAGCCACCCGCCTTATAAAATCGGAATCGGCTATATCTCTAACAGTTTTTGAGCTAGAGCCACCAAACTTGGTAGGCAGATAGATAGTGACAGCTAAAAACATTTGATTCAAAAATTTGGATGCAGCGCCCACCTCTGCCGACCACCTTTTACATTTTGAAGTTAAGTTATCTTCCACAGCTTTTGAGGAAAAGTCACCAAATTTGGTAACATGATAGCTGGCGATGTTTACCACATGGCCCACTCCCTTCGCCCCTGCATTCCCCCTTATAAGCCGTTCATTTACTGGTATCAAAGTATTTCGCAGTCGGTTGCGTCCGACTGCAACGTTTTTACTTGTTTAATGTAACATTCGTTTGTAGGCAAAGGGAGTAGAGGGGTAACAATTGCAAGCAATGCTACATGACTTTTGTAGCAATGATTCATTTTTCTCATTTTGCTATGACTGCTATTCCAATTGCATGTAAACACAGAGTTGCACAGTGTTTCATGTGAATAATTGAGTTACCGATACAACAAGCAAATATTAGCAAAAAATAGTAAATACTAGAGCTTGGAAAACATCGGATTATGCAAAATTAGACCGCTTACACACGGTGCTTCTTAGAAGCAGCTTCTTTGGGATTGTTGGCAAGGAAGGTGAAGAAAGCAGAGTTGGTAAAAAGTTGCACTATGACGAAGACCTGAAACTCTTAACGTGCGTTACCTATTGTGCTCATTCCGATTTCTTGCCTGCAGGGTTGTTATTATTAAAAATAGTTAAAAATTTGGTTATTTGTTGTGAATGTTTAAGGTGACAAGGCATTAAATAAAATATATGCACGAACACCAACTTGGTATTGGTATTACCGCAATACCAGCAGCATGAAAATCTTAATAACGTTAAGCAAATGCATTGTAAATCGAAAATTGTATCGAAAAGAAGCAGCAACTAGAAGCAACGTGTAAAAGTGAGCTGCGACTCGAAGCTACTTTCAAAAGAAAATCGACAAGAATGCATGCTTCAAAGAAGCACCGTGTGTAAGCGGTCTTATAGTGCATTTACACTGGCGCCGTAAGCAACGCCTTTAGCATTTCGCCATAAGGTCATCGATAATTTTAGTCTTGACCATTCAAAATGTGTCCGTTAAATTTGAATTTAGCGACTTTTCTTGCGACGCTAGAGCGCCGCTATTCTACCGGCTCAAATAAACACCTTTTTTTTACCGTTGAATCGATACTTTTGGTCAAATTATTGAAGGCGGCAACAGGAATCAGCTGATTAAAAATCAAAACAAATGTGGAAGTAAGTACAAAATTATTGAAAATACTAAATATTTTCATTATTATTGTAATTAAACAATTTAATTTCCAGTGGATGTCGGACAAAAGAGAAATCGCTGGTCGGAAAGCTTGGAAAGCATTTGTATAAAGAAACCTCAATTTTTGATTGGGTCAACAAAATTTTGCACCAGAAACTCAAATGCCATGTTTTGCCAAACAAGTTTGCAGAACTTCTTTTGAACATTGCAAAGGCTACCAGTCGATATGCCAAACAACCTGGCAACGGTTCTGTACTCGGCGGATGAGTCCAGGCTGTACAAAGCTAAGGCAACCCGCTTGTCTATTGGGATGCACGCTCTTAAATTGGAGTCCTTCCTTTCCATTTGAGGCAAGGCATCGACTAACTTTTGGAAGAGGCTTCTTTCCATCCTGAAGCTCTCCATGAACAAATCCTCAGTCAACTTTGGCAGATCCATCTCCCAATAACAACCATTGCGCTCGAGCATCCAGACACTTCGTGTGCTAATACAGTCGAACTGCGACAAAATATTTAGCGCAGCCGTTGCTGCTGCCGCTTCGTTCTCGCAATCAACAAAATTGCTTCAAATGTATTAATATTAATAATTATTGCAGTATTATTAATGCTATCACCAATTTGCGTGGCCAGCATCAATAAATTTAAATTTTGCTCCATTTTTCACATATCATCTTCTTCAGCAATCACAACAAAAGTAAACAAAAAACAGCTGTTTCTAAAGACTTTTTTGCCAATGTAAATGACTTTCGCCGCTAACCACTAAGGCATTTTTTTTTAGCGGCGCCAGTGTAAATGAACTATTAGATTTTTTTCAAAATCCATGTTTGAACCCATCGATGTTGGCAATGTTTCGAGGCGAAACCATCGATTTCATCGATTCAATCGACGTTTTAAATGAAATTTTTAAAAATTAACAAACAAATTTTATTGAAATGATCTTTACAAATTATTATCAAGAAAATATAAAATATAACAAGTTAAATATTAATCTACACAAATGGCAAATAAATAATAGCACCACCTTGTTACTTGTTTTTAAAGGACAACAAACAAACTTATATAATAAAATATTTGACTTAGACATAAATAACTAGACGGACTATAAAATATTGATACATTTTCATAAAATTAATTTCACAAAGACTCCAGATTACCTGTTTGAGAAGTTGAGTTTCAATCAGTCGCAGAGGACCAACAATATTGCTGGCTTTAGGCCCAATTTCTCAATGTCCAGTTAAACTTGGAATAAGTTAACTTCAGAATAACTTTTATGCTCGAGCTATACTGCAGTTATCCAATTTGGTTTTCTCAAAGCCAAAGTTACCTATCCTCGGTATATCACTATCACCTAATGGTGTTGCCAACCTTAACGGGGATTCAGCTGTTCTTTTTATACTTTGATACTGAAGGTCTCATAGTATATTGGTTTTGTGCAATGTCCGTCATGGTGTCAGTCTGTCCGTCCGTCCATCCGTCCGTCCGTCCGTATGAACGCAACTTTTTTCGACACCCGTTAAGCTAGAGACTTGAAACTTTGCAATTATGTTTATCTATAGACGGTACAGATAAAGTGTTAAGATTGGGTTGCCACGCCTACTAGGAGGATGGGAAATCGATAAATTCGATAGCTGAAAACCGATAAAACCAAATATTTCTCACATTCTTACAGCTAGAGTTACCAAATTTTGCACGCAGATAGCTAGTCATGTCCCTGAAAAAATTTCATCAAAATTTTGGATGCCACGCCCACTCCTTCCGCCCCCCACCCCCCGCCGTTGTTTAAAAGGTTATGCGTGTATCTTCCACATTTTTTGAACTAGAGTCACCAAATTTGGTAGGAAGCTATATGGTGACATCTACAAAAGATCTGCATCAAAAATTTGGATGCCACGCCCACCTCTGCCGCCCACCATTTAATATCCGAAATTTCGATATCTCTTACAGTTTTGAAGCTAGAGCCCCTAAATTCGGTAGAAAGATAGAAGCACTGAGCAAAGAATACATAGAGACCTTAAATCGACTGTAATCTTATTGCCGTCAAAATGTTAAACTTCCGATCCAGGAAGAAGAAGAGTCGAAAACTTAACAGACAGAGCTGGCCGCGCAAAAGCGCAACGTCATTCTATTTATTGCTCTGCTGTAAGCAACACAACGGACTTGTGCTGGAGCATGATACAATTATACAGAAGCACAGTTCTGAATACTCTTTCGGAATCTGTGTGCATCTTTTGTAAGTAAATGGTCAACTATAAAGTATTTGTGTTGCAAAATTGTTTGCTAGTGTCATATAGAAAGAGTATGTATGAACAGAGAGTGTCTTTTTTAGGTTTTTGTAGGCAGATACAAATGCGCGCAAATTTTGAATTTGAACATTGGCAATCGACATCAAATATGTATTTACTTTCAAGAGTCAAAAATACATAATTATATAAATAAAATATAAATAATTATTAGACAAATGATCAATTATGCACCTCTTAACGATTTAAATTGTATTTTAATTATTAATAAAAAAAAAATATTAAAAATAATAACATAAATTTTATTTGTATCCTCAACTTGTTATAAAAGTGCTGAAAATTCTAAAAGTTGAGGCAGGTCAAAACTAACAAGACAATTGCGACACATACATAAAAATGTGCTGCCTTTGCATACATGTACACACACACACATGTATATGCTGTGCTGTGCAAACGAAACAAAATCACAAAAATCTCGGCAAAGCTAGCCCACCAAAAAATGAAGCCAGCGCAAGTGCATGTATACTCAAATGTATTTTTACCGTTACTTGCATTCCAATGGAGCGCTCTCTACCCTAAAAACACTAGCCGGGCTGCTGCAAACGAACAGCAACTGAAACAAAAGCATCTGCAATTGCTGCTTTCTCGCTCTCTCATCATTGAAGAGCGGCCAAGAATGCACTAACACATACATGTCATGTGTCCGTGTGACTAACTGCTCGCTCACATATGCACGCATACATACACGCGACTTGAGCTGCAGCCCAAGAAATAGAATGACGTTGCGCTTTTGCGCGGCCAGCTCTGTCTGTTAAGTTTTCGACTCTTCTTCTTCCTGGATCGGAAGTTTAACATTTTGACGGCAATAAGATTACAGACGATTTAAGGTCTCTATGTATTCTATGCTCAGTGATAGAAGGCAACATTTACCAAAGATCAGCATCAAAATTTTTGATGCCACGCCCACCCAAGCCACCCGCCTTATAAAATCGGAATAGGCTATATCTCTAAGAGTTTTTGAGTTAGATCCACCAAACTTGGTATGCATATACATAGATGGTGGCAGTTAAAAACATTTGATTCCACACCCACCTCTGCCGCCCACCATTTAAGTTTGATAGTTCAGTTATCTTCCACAGTTTTTGAGCTAAATTTACCAAATTTGGTAACATGATAGCTGGCGATGTTTACCACCCGTCCCACTCCTTTGCAAGCAGACTCCCTACCATCCGTTCTTTTACTGGTATCAAAGTATTCCGCAGTCGGTTGCGTCCGACTGCAACGTTTTCACTTGTTTTATTTAAAAAGTAAATAATTAATTATTGTTTACGGTCACTGCAATAAACTAATACTCAAGTCATGCCAGCCTCAAATCAAATCAAAGTATAAACAAACAGCTGATTTGCGTTAAGGGGTAATTGCCGCTCTTGTTGCTTACCAAGAGGCTTCGACGTGTCTTTTTTAACTGAATTGAAAAAAATAATGTTCCCGCCATGTTTAAATTGCCTACATTTTCGTTTCGAATGACAATATTTTAGTGGTGGAATCAAAAATATCGCAACTTACTGCAGTAAACGAACTGAGAATAGGAACATTTCCAAAAGATGTTGGAATATTTTGGGAAAATTTCTCACGGCAGCTTTATACGTAACATCATTGATGTTAATTGTGCCCTAGTGTGAATCGGGTATAATACCCACGCGGAACAATGAGAAGTGAAACTCGTGCTCACATTGCAACATTTAATACCAAATTCACACCAGGGCACATCACGCGGAACGATGAGTTAGAAAACTCGTGTTCACATTGCAACATCCCAGCGGGCAATCGGTTTCGAGAAAGGGTCCGCTTTCGACAATTTTTTGAATTTGTCTCTTACAAAACTGTAGAGAAAAAGTGTCGAGAATGGATGTAAAGACGGACAGAAAACGGACCCGCTTATGGTACGAGAATGGTTTGAAAATGGGCTCCAGAACGTATTAAAAAAGATTCAATTGGCGATACTAAAAATTCCCTTTTTATTTAGATTTAATTTTAATTTATATTTTATAATTTATATGTAATTTAATTATAATAAAAGGGAAAGTTTTTTTTGTGAACGCATCTGTAAAAAAGTATAAGAATCGTATTATTTTTAATACAATATAAATATACAATTCACTTACTTCGAATGGTCAGTGTCACTCTCAGACCCCTAATGCTGCTGTTTTTTAAGTCAGTCAAAGATTTCTCGCCAGAGGAGTACAATTCATTCACCTAGTCAAAGGCAAAATAAAGAACACATTTTGTTTTAAATGAAATATATACTTACAAAAGTTTTGAAGACTTCCTCATTTGAGAGGTTCTTTTAAAATAAAATTAAACAATTTATATTAAGATATATATTTAAAACTTAGTTTGCTGTTTGTACTTACCTGTTTATCGGGGGTGTGCCAGAAATCTCCGGAGATTTTGGCTCGAGCTGATTTTCAAATCTCTAAAAAAAAACCGTCGGTGTGCCAGAAGTTAGGGAGATTTCATTTGTCGGTAAAATGTTTCGGAGCAAATTCGTAAAACGAAAATGGCCAAAAAGAGTTGCTACCTTTCAAAAATGAAAATTGCCTAAAATGTATTTGCTGTTTTTGTCTTTGTTTTCAAGGTTGGCCTCATGGCATTAGTGTTATATTTAATAAATGGTTAAATAACAATATGTTAGGTTTTATCTCTTGTAGTTCTTATACAAAACAAATATTTAATATTTTGCCCGCCAAGTAACTCATGTTGCTTGACAGCCCTGCAGTGATAGCTTGCTTGAACAGCTGTTTTACGGACTTCGTAAATGGCGAATCTGGTTTTGTTTACATTTCAAAAGTGCAAAAGGTGAACGGTGTTTTCCCCTATGGACAAATAATAAAATAAATGTAGAACAAATAATTAAATGCAATTTTAATTTAACCTACATATTGGCTGCTCAATGACTTTCCATAAATTAAATTCTTCTTCTTATTGTAGACATTTACACACCTAACAAACACCGCCACCTCAACACCGTTGCCACCTCATAAAAAAAAGGTTTGCTGCAATAACTTACTTAAATTTACAAGAAACTTTACACTGCTCAACCATTCAATTTTGTTACCTTAAAGTACGATTTTTTTTATGTTTATTTGTCACAAAAAAGTGTCTTTAAAATAGGGACGGTTTTGCACGCTTACACAGAACGGCAAATAGTCTTAGAGATTTGTTAAAGATTTATTAATATCGAAAATCATGAATTAAAAAATGTATTAAACTCAAATGTATTTGCAATATGCAACTAAGCTTAAAATTACCTTTAGAAAAAGTAACAGTTGTTATTCATTAGACATTTAATATTGCTTAAATTAACCAAATCTCGGGCCAAATTTGTTGAGGTTTCAAAATCATCTCGAACTTGGCTCTGGCACACCTAAAACCAGCTCGGGGTTGGTTTTAGGTTGAAATCGGGTTGGTTTTGATGGCTGGCACACCCCTGTATGATTACTTGTTGACGGTCAAAAACGTCATCATCGATAACATTTAATGCGAGAAATGTACGAGTAAAAGGACTCTCGCTAAAAACGGAGGTGTTTGCCCGGTGGGATCTAACATCAACTGTCTTATTCTTTCTTCGTAAAAGTGACGTGTTTATCTCTGCGCATATTTTACTCTTTATTTTTATAAATTAATTTTAAAAATAGATAGATGAAACCGAATTTTTACTTAGCCTCTCAACAGGAGAGTATGTTTATTGAGCTTGATGGTATTTTAAGAGAGGCGGGTAACAATTTGCTAAAAATATGATATATTAAGTAACCTAACCAGGCTCAGTCTATCTGTTGTCTTACACCCGATTTACACGATGAACGTTTTTCATTCAATTTTTTAATGTAACATTCGTTTGTAGGCAAAGGGAGTAGAGGGGTAACAATTGCAAGCAGTGCTACATGACTTTTGTAGCAATGATTCATTTTTCTCATTTTGCTATGACTGCTATTCCAATTGCATGAAAACACAGAGTTGCACAGTGTTTCATGTGAATAATTGAGTTACCGATACAACAAGCAAATATTAGCGAAAATAGTAAATACTAGAGCTTGGAAAACATCGGATTATGCAAAATTAGACCGCTTACACACGGTGCTTTTTAGAAGCAGCTTCTTTGGGATTGTTGGCAAGGAAGGTGAAGAAAGCAGAGTTGGTAAAAAGTTGCACTATGACGAAGACCTGAAACTCTTAACGTGCGTTACCTATTGTGCTCATTCCGATTTCTTGCCTGCAGGGTTGTTATTATTAAAAATAGTTAAAAATTTGGTTATTTGTTGTGAATGTTTAAGGTGACAAGGCATTAAATAAAATATATGCACGAACACCAACTTGGTATTGGTATTACCGCAATACCAGCAGCATGAAAATCTTAATAACGTTAAGCAAATGCATTGTAAATCGAAAATTGTATCGAAAAGAAGCAGCAACTAGAAGCAACGTGTAAAAGTGAGCTGCGACTCGAAGCTACTTTCAAAAGAAAATCGACAAGAATGCATGCTCCAAAGAAGCACCGTGTGTAAGCGGTCTTATAGTGCATTTACACTGGCGCCGTAAGCAACGCCTTTAGCATTTCGCCATAAGGTCATCGATAATTTTAGCCTTTACCATTCAAAATGTGTCCGTTAAATTTGAATTTAGCGACTTTTCTCGCGACGCTAGAGCGCCGCTATTCTACCGGCTCAAATAAACACCTTCTTTTTTTTTACCGTTGAATCGATACTTTTGGTCAAATTACTGAAGGCGGCAACAGGAATCAGCTGATTTAAAATCAAAACAAATGTGGAAGTAAGTACAAAATTATTGAAAATACTAAATATTTTCATTATTATTGTAATTAAACAATTTAATTTCCAGTGGATGTCGGACAAAAGAGAAATCGCTGGTCGGAAAGCTTGGAAAGCATTTTTATAAAGAAACCTCAATTTTTGATTGGGTCAACAAAATTTTGCACCAGAAACTCAAATGCCATGTTTTGCCAAACAAGTTTGCAGAACTTCTTTTGAACATTGCAAAGGCTACCAGTCGATATGCCAAACAACCTGGCAACGGTTCTGTACTCGGCGGATGAGTCCAGGCTGTACAAAGCTAAGGCAACCCGCTTGTCTAGTGGGATGCACGCTCTTAAATTGGAGTCCTTCCTTTCCATTTGAGGCAAGGCATCGACTAACTTTTGGAAGAGGCTTCTTTCCATCCTGAAGCTCTCCATGAACAAATCCTCAGTCAACTTTGGCAGATCCATCTCCCAATAACAACCATTGCGCTCGAGCATCCAGACACTTCGTGTGCTAATACAGTCGAACTGCGACAAAATATTTAGCGCAGCCGTTGCTGTTGCCGCTTCGTTCTCGCAATCAACAAAATTGCTTCAAATGTATTATTATTACTAATTATTGCAGTATTATTAATGCTATCACCAAATTGCGTGTCCAGCATCAATAAATTTAAATTTTGCTCCATTTTTCAAATTTCATCTTCTTCAGCAATCACAACAAAAGTAAACAAAAAACAGCTGTTTCTAAAGACTTTTTGCCAATGTAAATGACTTTCGCCGCTAACCACTAAGGCTTTTTTTTTAGCGGCGCCAGTGTAAATGAACTATTAGATTTTTTCAAAATCGATGTTTGAACCCATCGATGTTGGCAATGTTTCGAGGCGAAACCATCGATTTCATCGATTCAATCGACGTTTTAAATGAAATTTTTAAAAATTAACAAACAAATTTTATTGAAATGATCTTTACAAATTATTATCAAGAAAATATAAAATATAACAAGTTAAATATTAATCTACACAAATGGCAAATAAATAATAGCACCACCTTGTTACTTGTTTTTAAAGGACAACAAACAAACTTATATAATAAAATATTTGACTTAGACATAAATAACTAGACGGACTATAAAATATTGATACATTTTCATAAAATTAATTTCACAAAGACTCCAGATTACCTTTTTTTTTTTTTTTTTTAACCTTTATTATTATTAGTGTCGTAGGAAGCGTTCAGTGCCTTCTGAACTTAACCTAACGTGTAAAGGGAAGGGTAATATGGATACAGAGGGAACCTTTACTAATATATTTACAATATTTACAAAATGTACATGTTGGAAAATCCTACGAGTAGGGAGATCGGTGGGATGAATTCTCTTCAGACGTCGGAGGGGTAAAGGGTCGGCAAGATTGTTCGCCAAAGGGTTTGGGGGAACAGCGAGTTTGTCGGCGTATCGGCTGCTGTGGTGGTTGATCTGGTCCCCGACCAGTACAATTTTGAGGTCCCTTTGGATGGCATAGTTGGTCACGTACCAGGGTAGCCCGGATGCACGCCGAGCTGCACGCGCTTGGACGACCCTAAGCCTGTCGAGCTGGCTTCTAGACGCAGTGCCCCATACCTGGATGGCATAAGTCCAAGTAGGCGTTAGGATGGCTTTTGTCAACAGAGTCTTGGTTGACAGTTGGAGCTTGCTAGAACGCAGGAGCCAGTCAAGCTTTTGTAGTTTTTGCAGGCACTTAGCTTTGACTGCTGTGATGTGGGCTCTCCATATTAGTTTTTTGTCCAAGTGGACACCCAAATAACAGTGCGTGCGGACAGGGTTAACGGTTCCACCACCATAGGTGAGACCTGATAGTGATTTGCCTCGCCGAAGAGTGAAGTTGACACAGGCCGATTTCTCACTATTGATGGCAATGTTCCATCTGGCAGCCCAACGCTCCATCGCATGCAGCCATTCCTGAACTGCTTCGGAGGCGGTTTGTAGCGATGGGTGGGGAGCGAGCATGGCATTGTCGTCCGCGTGTGGCCAGGAGCAGCTTGGCAGGGGCAGTATCTTCCGTGTTGATGACTGGGGCTGGCATGTCAGCAGTGTACAGAGTGTACAAGAAGGGTCCAAGCACACTTCCCTGCGGAACACCTGCATGGACCTGTAACAGGCAGGATCGAGAGTCCTTCACTGCTACATCGAAGGTTCGATTAGCAATGAAAGACCTCAAGATCGCATAGTGAGGTGCGGGGAGTAGCTCTTTCATTTTGTACTGCAGACCCTCATGCCACACCTTGTCAAAAGCTTGTTTGACGTCGAGAAATACGCCGACTGTGTGTTGCTTGTGCTCGAAGCCGTGTGTGACCTGGTTGACCAGGCGATGCACTTGTTCAGGGCAACCATGGGACTTCCTGAAGCCAAATTGTTGTCGCGGTATGTAGCCTAGCACCTGTGGCAGTTCCATCAGTCGAGTTAACAGAATGCGCTCGAAAACTTTGGAGAAGGTTGCTAACAGGCTAATTGGTCGGTATGAGTCAACCTTCGTTGGAGGCTTGCCGGCTTTGGGGATCATAATGATCCGCGCACGCTTCCACTGCCTAGGGAAGTGTCCCAGTCTAATCATGGCGTTGAAGATTTTTACAAGGGCTAGGACTCCTTTACGCGGCAAAGATTTCGCCGCTCGGTTGTCAATGCCATCGTACCCAGGGGTCTTTTTGAGTTGCAGCGAATTCAATTGTAGCATCACCTCCTGCGGCGTGGTATGTCTCATAGGGCGGGCTGGTTGAAGTGGAGCATCCAAAGAAATGTTAACTAATTCACGGTGGGACTCGTCCGTTAGATGGAAGGGCTTGAAGGTGGAAGACAAATGCGCAGCAAAAGCGTTCGTTTTCTCATCGTCCCTCTTAAGCCATAGGCCACTGTGATTCATGATGGGTAAATGAAACACCGGCTGTCTTTTAATTTCTCTCGTGAGTTTCCATATTGAGAAGTCGCTGTTATTGTCTGGGCCAGCTCCCTCCAGCAGGGCATCAAGATTTTTCTGGCGGCTCTTGGCTAGCAACCGGCGCAGTCTATTTGTGACGCTTGAGAGGAGTTGCTTAACGCCAGGGTCACCTAACGCGATATACTGCCTTCTGAGGTGCCTTTGGTAGCTTAGCAAACCCCTAGCCTCCGAGCTCAGTATGGGAGCCCTTCTAGCAAACGGGAGACCAACTAGGCATGGGGAAGGCGTAGCGCGCTCCAGATTACCTGTTTGAGAAGTTGAGTTTCAATCAGTCGCAGAGGACCAACAAAATTACTGGCTTTAGGCCCAATTTCTCAATGTCCAGTTAAACTTGGAATAAGTTTACTTCAGAATAACTTTTATGCTCGAGCTATACTGCAGTTATCCAATTTGGTTTTCTCAAAGCCAAAGTTACCTATCCTCGGTATATCACTATCACCTAATGGTGTTGCCAACCTTAACGGGGATTCAGCTGTTCTTTTTGGTTTTGTTTTTGCCTGTGACTCCCAAACTGCTGCATGTTGCACATCAAAATGTTTGTACAATTACTTTCTATGAGCCCTGTTGTAAACGCCAACGAGGGAAAATCTTGTTAGTAGTTAAGGAGCACGTTTTTGTGCACCGAGAAGACTTAAACAAGGATTTTGCAACTTTGCTTCATAAAAAATAAATAAATGCAAGTGTCAGCTTGAGTCAGCTGTTCGCCTTACGATGATTGTATTGATATTTAGCATCGGTATAAGTAGTAACCGGACCTCCAGGCATCGGTTATGTAAGTGCTAACCGAACATTGAGAAACTCAAATTCGACTTAACTTAGAATAAGTTGACTAACCGGACATTGAGAAATTGGGCCTTAAAACCATACCCCGAACGCATGAAATGGGTAACAGACAAAAGGAAGCATCTCCGATCCTATAAAGTATATATATTCTTGATCAGCATCAACAGCCGAGTCGATATAGCCATGTCCGTCTGTCCGTCCGTCTGTCTGTATGAATGAACTCGTCGATCTCAGAGACTATAAGAGCTAGATTTTGCACATAAGCTCATCTAAGTCCTAGGCAGTACAAGTTTGTTTCCGATCTTCGATAAATAAAACATTAAATAAAATCTATCGATAGATCGTAAAAATATAATCGAAAAATTTCATATAATTAAATTTTTGTTGGTGAATTTTAAAAGATTCCCGAAAAGAACGAAAATACTATATACAATTTATCGATAAATCGAATAGCATAGTTAGAGCAACAATCTTGAAGAGCGATGGGTAAAAATTTCTTGTCCTTCTGATCGGAACAGCAAAACTAATTTGGCTGATTAATTCAGAGGAATAAATTTCACCACTTATTAGTTTATGTAAAAAGAGTACACCTAGCATTGTTCTGCGATCAGAAAGAGAAGGAAGATTTATTAGTAAAAGTCTACCTTCCTAATATAGACACTAAAAAGTCGGAAAATATCGAACATTTATTTTTTTTTAACATTTTTAAGCTAGGGATTATAGTTTTTCTGCAGAATTGATTACCCTTTTTTTTTTTTTTTATCCATTTCCAGCGAAATTTAGAGCGTGAGTCATACTTAACTTGCATTGGCAGCCCACAGCATTGTGGTGCAGTTAATTCATGTTACGGAAATACTTTTTTTTCCATCTCCAATTAATTCATTAAAAGAACTAAAAATACATTTTTAAACTTGGAATGCAAATTTGGATGTTTTTCTGACATTTTGTGTCACTTTGTGGTGAAATTCTAGGAAAGCAAGAAAAAATTTGTGTGTAGAAAAAAATTGATCGCGGAAAAGAACTTGATGTTGGAAAAGCACGCTTGCGACATTTTAAATAATATGTTTACTAATAATTTTTTTAAAATTGTTTTGTCTATTGAATTTCGTAGAAAAAATTATACGCGCGCATATATTATTATTTTAATTTATCGATTTTGTGGTATTGATATCTAGATAACTAAGAGATACATGGATAAATTTTATTTAATATATTTAGAAATTTATTAAACTTAATTAAACAAAAATGTTTGTAAAATTTGTATCGATAGCTCGATATAAATCGATTTATCGATTAATTGTATTTAGTATTTTCGTGTTTTTTTTCGGAAATCTATTAAACTCCATAAAAAATGTTATTACATGAAATTTTTTCGATTTTTTATTAACTATATCTCGATAACAAAGCAAGTTATATAATATTTTCGTCTTATTTTGCTGAGTTCTACAAGAATCAATCATCAGACCTTGGCGCCGGAGTAACCGTAGAATCCCCGAAATAGTTGAACTGCTGTTAACTCATTATCAGCAGCACGATCATTGCTCGGAGCGAACATTATAAGGACAGGGTAAAGCGCTCCAGTAGTTTGAAAAAACTTCATGATCAAATTTCATCGTGTAAATGCGACAAGATTTGTGAAGAAGTTTTAAAACGGAATTAATAAATACCTCATGAAAAAAGTTCAAAGTGTAAATGGGGACTAACAAAAATACAATAATAATTATCGGGGGTGTGCCAGATTTCATTTCATTTGGTAAAATAAAAATATGTTAGGTTTTATCTCTTGTAGTTCTTATACAAAACAAATATTTAAAATTTTGCCCGCCAATTAACTCATGTTGCTTGACAGCCCTGCCGTGATAGCTTGCTTGAACAGCTGTTTTACGTACTTCGTAAATGGCGAATCTGGTTTTGTTTACATTTTAAAAGTGCAAAAGGTGAACGGTGTTTTCCCCTATGGACCAATAATAAAATAAATGTAAAACAAATAATTAAATGCAATTTTAATTTAACCTACATTTTGGCTGCTCAATGACTTTTATTAAATTAAATTCTTCTTCTTACTGTAGACATTAACACACCTAACAAACACCGCTACCTCACCACCGTTGCCACCACATAAAAAAAAAAGGTTTGCTGCAATAACTTACTTAAATTTACAACAAACTGTACACTGCTCAACCATTCAATTTTGTTACCTTAAAGTACGATTTTTATACTTTGATACCGAAGGTCTCATAGTATATTGGTTTTGTGCAATGTCCGTCATGGTGTCTGTCTGTCCGTCCGTCCGTATGAACGCAACTTTTTTCGACACCCGTAAAGCTAGAGACTTGAAACTTTGCAATTATGTTTATCTATAGACGGTACAGATAAAGTGTCAAGATTGGGTTGCCACGCCTACTAGGAGGCTGGGAAATCGATAAATTCGATAACTGAAAACCGAAAAAACCAAATATTTCTCACATTCTTACAGCTAGAGTTACCACGCAGATAGCTAGTCATGTCCCTGAAATAACTGCATCAAAATTTTGGATGCCACGCCCCCTGATACCGCCCCCATCCCCCACTTCTCCGTGAAATTGGAAACGCCTATAGTTTTTACATTTTTTGGGCTAGAGCCACCAAATTTTGTGTCAAGATAGATATTGAAGTTCCCCAAAAAAATGCATCAAAATTTTGGATGCCCCGCAACCTGATTCCGAACCCATCCCACCCTTCTCCATGAAATTGGAAACGCCTATAGTTTTCACATTTTTTGGGCTAGAGCCATCAAATTTTGTGTCAAGATAGATATTGACGTTCCCCAAACAAATGCATCAAAATTTTGGATGCCACGCCCCTAATTCCGCCCCCATCCGCCCTTCTCCATGAAATTGGAAACGCCTATAGTTTTCACATTTTTTGGGCTAGAGCCACCAAATTTTGTGTCAAGATAGGTACTGACGTTTCCCATCAAAACTTGGATGGCAAGTCCCCTGATTCCGCCCCCATCCCCCCTTCACCAAGAAATTGGAAACGCCTATAGTTTTCACATTTTTTGGGCTAGAGCCACCAAATTTTGTGAAGATAGATATTGACGTTCCCCAAAAAAATGCATCAAAATTTTGGATGCCACGCCCCCTGATTCCGCCCCCATCCCCCCTTCTACTTGAAATTGGAAACGCCTATAGCTTTCACATTTTTCGAGCTAGAGTCACCAAATTTGGTAGGAAGATATATGGTGACAACTACAAAAGGTCTGCATCAAAAATTAGGATGCCACGCCCACCTCTGCCGCCCACTATTTAAAATCGGAAATTTCGATATCTATTATAGTTTTTAAGCTAGAGCCCGTAAATTGGGTAGAAAGATAGAAGGCAGCATCTACCAAAGATGTGCATCAAAATTTTGAATGCCACGCCGACCTAAGCCACCCGCCTTATAAAATCGGAATCGGCTATATCTCTAACAGTTTTTGAGCTTGAGCCACCAATATTTTTATGAATATAGATGGTGACAGTTAAAAACATTTGATTCAAAAATTTGGATGCCACGCCTACCTCTGCCGCCCACCTTTTAAATTTGGGAGTTAAGTTATCTTCCACAGTTTTTGAGCTAATGTCACCAAATTTGGTAACATGATAGCTGGCGATGTTTACCGCATGGCCCACTCCCTTCGCCCCTGCATTCTCCCTTATCTACCGTTTTTTTACTGGTATCAAAGTATTCCGCAGTCGGTTGCGTCCGACTGCAACGTTTTTACTTGTTTTTATGTCTATTTGTCTCAAAAAAGTCTTTTTAAAATTGATCTATTAAAGACTCCGAATAATAGTTATTGTTAACCAAACAATGTGGCAGCTCCTTTGTTAGGGACGGTTTTGCACGCTTACACAGAACGGCAAATAGTCTTAGAGATTTGTTAAAGATTTATTAATATCGAAAATCATGAATTAAAAAATGTATTAAACTCAAATGTATTTGCAATAAGCAACTAAGCTTAAAATTACCTTTAGAAAAAGTAACAGTTGTTATTCATTAGACATTTAATATTGCTTAAATTAACCAAATCTCGGGCCAAATTTGTTGAGGTTTCAAAATCATCTCGAACTTGGCTCTGGCACACCTAAAACCAGCTCGAGGTTGGTATTAGGTTGAAATCGGGTTGGTTTTGATGGCTGGCACACCCCTGTATGTGTTTTGCTCTCTCTGTATCTCGTTGCGCTCCCTTATCAGCTCCACGACCTCCTCCTGGTTCCCAGTGGCGCAAATGCTTATTACGAGATCGATTACGAATCGTGCACTTTGTGGGCGGCCCGGAGAAAACATCGATTACGACCTGGATTACTTTTACACAGCGATGGCCGCTTTGTGGGCGGCGCACAACCTTTACCACTTGTGGCAGCCGAAGGGTGTTCGAATGGCGCTCGGCTGCCGATTACAACTGCATATACTTTTTATGAAATTGTAATGCAGCTTGTGGGCGGTCTGTCCACAAGCTGTATTACAATTTCGAAAAAGTATATGGAGCTGTAATGCACATGTTATACGACTCAATATACTTTGTGGAAGGTTGTAATGTGCGTAATACATGCACGCAGGGCTGAAATTGTATTGGGTAAATTAATAAACATTTAGTTTCCATTTCAAAACCAATAATTTTAATCCATTGGAATTTTCCATTTTAACAAATTAACAATATTTTCAATCAATTTGGTTTAAATTCATTTTATTACTTTATGTTGTGAAGGAGTGCAAAGACTCCTACACAAAAATACCCACAAGGCAGGAGTTTTAAGTATTTATATATATTCGGGACAGGGTACATTAAGAGCTGAGCGCGCATCACTGATGCTACCGGGCATCACTGAAAAGTAACGGGATCATGCGCGAGCTCGCTCAGAGAGCTTGCACACGACACGCAAGCATCGATGCAGCAGAAAACGCAACAGCAGAGCCGAGGCCGCGACAAATACAGAAGCAGCAGAGCCACGAACGACGACCGCAGCGACCCGAACGAGAGCAGGCGGACATCGAGAGCGGCGTCGGCAGCTTAAGGGCAGAGGCCGCAGCAGATCCCTAAGCAGCGATCGCGACGTCGTTTTGAAGATGCGTGGCTCGACAGTCGCTGGAGAACATGTAACAAGTGCGGAAGTGCGCGTGCCAAGAAAGGCGAAAACGGTCGAAGACACGTGATGGATAGACATCGCCGACGGGGTCACAGCATCGACACAGACATCTGAGCAGGAGACACACGAGGACATAAGGATTACCAGGACATCGATCAAATAGAAATGGACAACACATTTTTCGAGACGAGACAATGGAGCGCGGGTAAGCTGGCCTCTGGCTGCAGGGGGACAATGGGCGGGATGATAGTTTTGTTGTGCGGTGTGGTTAGGCAGGTGTCTGACAATAAGATTAATAAAAGTGCCAAATATTATGTACAGAAAATAGTGTTTGTGCAGTTACGGGAACGGCCACGGCGTACCGCATGGCCGCAGCACGTGTTCCGAGCGTTTCTCTGCACGTGTTGTGGCGATTCGGTACTGCCCGACCACCTGTAGTGACACCAAAACGCATTCCGAGGGTTTCTCTGTGCGATTTGGTGGACCTGCAGGTGTCCCTTGGCTTTCCTCCCCTCCCATTTCTTTGTAGTTTAGTCCACGTAGTTGGCAGTGTGGTCGGCGATATCGCAAGGCATGTTCCGAGCGTTTCTCTGCATGTCTTGTGGTGTCCGGTATCGCCCAGGCTGCCGGTAGATCGACAAGCGCATTCCGAGGGCTACTCTGTGCGCCTTGGCGAGTCTGTTGTCATAAGTTGAACGTTGATATGTTAATAAAAGCCATACGTGTTGTTAGGGAGATTTCATTTTTCGGTAAAATGTTTCGGAGCAAATACGTAAAACGAAAATGGCCAAAAAGAGTTGCTACCTTTCAAAAATGAAAGTTGCCTAAAATGTATTTGCTATTTTTGTCTATGTTTTCAAGGTTGGCCTCATGGCATTAGTGTTATATTTAATAAATGGTTAAATAAAAATATGTTAGGTTTTATCTCTTGTAGTTCTTATACAAAACAAATATTTAATATTTTGCCCGCCAATTAACTCATGTTGCTTGACAGCCCTGCCGTGATAGCTTGCTTGAACAGCTGTTCTACGTACTTCGTAAATGGCGAATCTGGTTTTGTTTACATTTTAAAAGTGCAAAAGGTGAACGGTGTTTTCCCCTATGGACCAATAATAAAATAAATGTAAAACAAATAATTAAATGCAAATTTTAATTTAACCTATATTTTGGCTGCTCAATGACTTTTCATAAATTAAATTCTTCTTCTTACTGTAGACATCAACACACCTAAAAAACACCGCTACCTCACCACCGTTGCCACCTCATAAAAAAAAAGGTTTGCTGCAATAACTTACTTAAATTTACAACAAACTGTACACTGCTCAACCATTCAATTTTGTTACCTTAAAGTACGATTTTTTTATGTTTATTTGTCTCAAAAAAGTGTTTTTAAAATTGATCTATTAAAGACTCCGAATAATAGTTATTGTTAACCAAACAATGTGGCAGCTCCTTTGTTAGGGACGGTTTTGCACGCTTACACAGAACGGCAAATAGTCTTAGAGATTTGTTAAAGATTTATTAATATCGAAAATCATGAATTAAAAAATGTATTAAATTCAAATGTATTTGCAATATGCAACTAAGCTTAAAATTACCTTTTGAAAAAATAACAGTTGTTATTCATTAGACATTTAATATTGCTTAAATTAACCAAATCTCGGACCAAATTTGTTGAGGTTTCAAAATCATCTCGAACTTGGCTCTGGCACACCTAAAACCAGCTCGAGGTTGGTATTAGGTTGAAATCGGGTTGGTTTTGATGGCTGGCACACCCCTGTATGTGTTTTGCTCTCTCTGTATCTCGTTGCGCTCCCTTATCAGCTCCACGACCTCCTCCTGGTTCCCAGTGGCGCAAATGCCTATTACGAGATCGATTACGAATCGTGCACTTTGTGGGCGGCCCGGAGAAAACATCGATTACGACCTGGATTACTTTTACACAGCGATGGCCGCTTTGTGGGCGGCCCACAACCTTTACCACTTGTGGCAGCCGAAGGGTGTTCGAATGGCGCTCGGCTGCCGATTACAACTGCATATACTTTTTATGAAATTGTAATGCAGCTTGTGGGCGGTCTGTCCACAAGCTGTATTACAATTTCGAAAAAGTATATGGAGCTGTAATGCACATGTTATACGACTCAGTATACTTTGTGGAAGGTTGTAATGTGCGTAATACATGCACGCAGGGCTGAAATTGTATTGGGTAAATTAATAAACATTTAGTTTCCATTTCAAAACCAATAATTTTAATCCATTGGAATTTTCCATTTTAACAAATTAACAATATTTTCAATCAATTTGGTTTAAATTCATTTTATTACTTTATGTTGTGAAGGAGTGCAAAGACTCCTACACAAAAATACCCACAAGGCAGGAGTTTTAAGTATTTATATATATTCAGGACAGGGTACATTAAGAGCTGAGCGCGCATCACTGATGCTACCGGGCATCACTGAAAAGTAACGGGATCATGCGCGAGCTCGCTCAGAGAGCTTGCACACGACACGCAAGCATCGATGCAGCAGAAAACGCAACAGCAGAGCCGAGGCCGCGACAAATACAGAAGCAGCAGAGCCACGAACGACGACCGCAGCGACCCGAACGAGAGCAGGCGGACATCGAGAGCGGCGTCGGCAGCTTAAGGGCAGAGGCCGCAGCAGATCCCTAAGCAGCGATCGCGACGTCGTTTTGAAGATGCGTGGCTCGACAGTCGCTGGAGAACATGTAACAAGTGCGGAAGTGCGCGTGCCAAGAAAGGCGAAAACGGTCGAAGACACGTGATGGATAGACATCGCCGACGGGGTCACAGCATCGTTACAGACATCTGAGCAGGAGACACACGAGGACATAAGGATTACCAGGACATCGATCAAATAGAAATGGACAACACATTTTTCGAGACGAGACAATGGAGCGCGGGTAAGCTGGCCTCTGGCTGCAGGGGGACAATGGGCGGGATGATAGTTTTTGTTGTGCGGTGTGGTTAGGCAGGTGTCTGACAATAAGATTAATAAAAGTGCCAAATATTATGTACAGAAAATAGTGTTTGTGCAGTTACGGGAACGGCCACGGCGTACCGCATGGCCGCAGCACGTGTTCCGAGCGTTTCTCTGCACGTGTTGTGGCGATTCGGTACTGCCCGACCACCTGTAGTGACACCAAAACGCATTCCGAGGGTTTCTCTGTGCGATTTGGTGGACCTGCAGGTGTCCCTTGGCTTTCCTCCCTCCCATTTCTTTGTAGTTTAGTCCACGTAGTTGGCAGTGTGGTCGGCGATATCGCAAGGCATGTTCCGAGCGTTTCTCTGCATGTCTTGTGGTGTCCGGTATCGCCCAGGCTGCCGGTAGATCGACAAGCGCATTCCGAGGGCTACTCTGTGCGCCTTGGCGAGTCTGTTGTCATAAGTTGAACGTTGATATGTTAATAAAAGCCATACGTGTTGTTAGGGAGATTTCATTTTTCGGTAAAATGTTTCGGAGCAAATACGTAAAACGAAAATGGCCAAAAAGAGTTGCTACCTTTCAAAAATGAAAGTTGCCTAAAATGTATTTGCTATTTTTGTCTATGTTTTCAAGGTTGGCCTCATGGCATTAGTGTTATATTTAATAAATGGTTAAATAAAAATATGTTAGGTTTTATCTCTTGTAGTTCTTATACAAAACAAATATTTAATATTTTGCCCGCCAATTAACTCATGTTGCTTGACAGCCCTGCCGTGATAGCTTGCTTGAACAGCTGTTCTACGTACTTCGTAAATGGCGAATCTGGTTTTGTTTACATTTTAAAAGTGCAAAAGGTGAACGGTGTTTTCCCCTATGGACCAATAATAAAATAAATGTAAAACAAATAATTAAATGCAAATTTTAATTTAACCTATATTTTGGCTGCTCAATGACTTTTCATAAATTAAATTCTTCTTCTTACTGTAGACATCAACACACCTAAAAAACACCGCTACCTCACCACCGTTGCCACCTCATAAAAAAAAAGGTTTGCTGCAATAACTTACTTAAATTTACAACAAACTGTACACTGCTCAACCATTCAATTTTGTTACCTTAAAGTACGATTTTTTATGTTTATTTGTCTCAAAAAAGTGTTTTTAAAATTGATCTATTAAAGACTCCGAATAATAGTTATTGTTAACCAAACAATGTGGCAGCTCCTTTGTTAGGGACGGTTTTGCACGCTTACACAGAACGGCAAATAGTCTTAGAGATTTGTTAAAGATTTATTAATATCGAAAATCATGAATTAAAAAATGTATTAAATTCAAATGTATTTGCAATATGCAACTAAGCTTAAAATTACCTTTTGAAAAAATAACAGTTGTTATTCATTAGACATTTAATATTGCTTAAATTAACCAAATCTCGGACCAAATTTGTTGAGGTTTCAAAATCATCTCGAACTTGGCTCTGGCACACCTAAAACCAGCTCGAGGTTGGTATTAGGTTGAAATCGGGTTGGTTTTGATGGCTGGCACACCCCTGTATGTGTTTTGCTCTCTCTGTATCTCGTTGCGCTCCCTTATCAGCTCCACGACCTCCTCCTGGTTCCCAGTGGCGCAAATGCCCATTAGGAGATCGATTACGAATCGTGCACTTTGTGGGCGGCCCGGAGAAAACATCGATTACGACCTGGATTACTTTTACACAGCGGTGGCCGCTTTGTGGGCGGCCCACAACCTTTACCACTTGTGGTACTGGTTGTAATCAGCAGCCGAAGGGTGTTCGAATGGCGCTCGGCTGCCGATTACAACTGCATATACTTTTTATGAAATTGTAATGCTGTATTACAATTTCGAAAAAGTATATGGAGCTGTAATGCACATGTTATACGACTCAATATACTTTGTGGAAGGTTGTAATGTGCGTAATATATGCACGCATTTTAACAAATTAACAATATTTTCAATCAATTTGGTTTAAATTCATTTTAATACTAACAATAATCTTAACCTCTTAACATGTTTGTTACTTTATGTTGTGAAGGAGTGCAAAGACTCCTACACAAAAATACCCACAAGGCAGGAGTTTTAAGTATTTATATATATTCGGGACAGGGTACATTAAGAGCTGAGCGCGCATCACTGATGCTACCGGGCATCACTGAAAAGTAACGGGATCATGCGCGAGCTCGCTCAGAGAGCTTGCACACGACACGCAAGCATCGATGCAGCAGAAAACGCAACAGCAGAGCCGAGGCCGCGACAAATACAGAAGCAGCAGAGCCACGAACGACGACCGCAGCGACCCGAACGAGAGCAGGCGGACATCGAGAGCGGCATCGGCAGCTTAAGGGCAGAGGCCGCAGCAGATCCCTAAGCAGCGATCGCGACTGAAAAAGGGTACGACGTCGTTTTGAAGATGCGTGGCTCGACAGTCACTGGAGAACATGTAACAAGTGCGGAAGTGCGCGTGCCAAGAAAGGCGAAAACGGTCGAAGACACGTGATGGATAGACATCGCCGACGGGGTCACAGCATCGACACAGACATCTGAGCAGGAGACACACGAGGACATAAGGATTACCAGGACATCGATCAAATAGAAATGGACAACACATTTTTCGAGACGAGACAATGGAGTGCGGGTAAGCTGGCCTCTGGCTGCAGGGGGACAATGGGCGGGATGATAGTTTTTGTTGTGCGGTGTGGTTAGGCAGGTGTCTGACAATAAGATTAATAAAAGTGCCAAATATTATGTACAGAAAATAGTGTTTGTGTAGTTACGGGAACGGCCACGGCGTACCGCATTGCCGCAGCACGTGTTCCGAGCGTTTCTCTGCACGTGTTGTGGCGATTCGGTACTGCCCGACCACCTGTAGTGACACCAAAACGCATTCCGAGGGTTTCTATGTGCGATTTGGTGGACCTGCAGGTGTCCCTTGGCTTTCCTCCCCTCCCATTTCTTTGTAGTTTAGTCCACGTAGTTGGCAGTGTGGTCGGCGATATCGCAAGGCATGTTCCGAGCGTTTCTCTGCATGTCTTGTGGTGTCCGGTATCGCCCAGGCTGCCGGTAGATCGACAAGCGCATTCCGAGGGTTACTCTGTGCGCCTTGGCGAGTCTGTTGTCATAAGTTGAACGTTGATATGTTAATAAAAGCCATACATGTTGTTCGCGTTGTCTTTATTGAATGATTCTTTACATTTTATATTTATCGTTATTAGCTTAAGCTGCGCAACTTCGCTGCCAGTAAACGCTGGTAGAGACGTTGGCTTATTATGTATTACTTATATGCACAGCGCTGATATTAGCGAGAGCGCGAGAGAGAATGTTATATACATATATAAAGAAGGGACGGTCGCGCATGCGAGACATGCTGACACGGCACTTCTACTGCCCGTTGCATACTTGTGTGATCATATTACTTTTGCACTTGAGTTATGCTTGGGACTTTGGTTTACGTAAACATTGCAGCAAAGTGCTAAAATGTGTTTGATATTAAAAGACACTGAGTACAGTGTGTATATGTATATTTAATACAGTATATTGCATCTCCCTCCTTTTGAAAAATAACGTAAGTTTATGAAGTTATTTTGTTAGTGTATAGCAAATATTACTTATATATATAATTTTTTAAAAAAAAATGTAATTAAGGTTATATGTAATTTTTTTTTGGTTGTTGAGCGCTTATTCATTTTATGAATTACAAGGTTAACTATTTTTATACCCCGAACCCATGAAATTGGTAAAAGGGGTATAATGTTTTTGAGCAAAAGTATGTAACAGGCAGAAGGAAGCATCTCCGACCCTATAAAGTATATATATTCTTGATCAGCATCAACAGCCGAGTCGATATAGCCATGTCCGTCTGTCCGTATGTATGAACGCGTAGATCTCAGAGACTATAAGAGCTAGAGACTTCAGATTTTGCACATAATTTTGCTCATCTAAGTCCTAGGCAGTACAAGTTTGTTTCCGATTATCGATAACTATTTCCGTTTCCGATATATACATGTGATCGATAACATAAAAATATCGAATATCGAAAATGTAAAAATGGGGTTTGAAATAATGGGTAACGATAGAGCTTTTCTGAAAATTTCATCGAAATCGGTTGAGAAACACTAGAGATATCGAAAATTGAAGTTTCACAGATGCATGCCGACAATGACTGTGCGCGTAAAAATTTGGGGTTCGGGATATCTCCTAGTCGGGAAATGTCGACTAGAGCCTTCTTACTTGTAATTTTTTTACTATTGTTGTTGTATTTTTTTTTTTTTTTTTTAAAAATTGTATATGCAAAAAGATGAGAAAAATTGTATTTTATTTAATAATATACTTATGTATGGCCACACTTAAAATGCTTATGTAATAAAAAATTTTAAAAATTTAATTTTATGAACTGTTTGTTGTTTATTCATATTGTCTTTAATTAAAATGTTATTATTATCTTCTACTGATACTACTGTGTAGGGTCCTAAGTATTGTGGATCCAATTTATGGCCAGTTTCATTTCTTAATAAAACCTTAGCTCCTATTTTTGCTTTTAATTCTATTACTTTTTTATCGTAATGGGTCTTATTTTTAATCTTAAGTTTGTCTAACATAATTCGTGCTCTTTTCTATGCTTGTTCTAACCTAAACTCTGATTCCTTAGCATAGTTTTCTATATTATATAGTGGTTCTATATACCCTATTTTATTATGTGTTGGCAAATTGTTTTGTTTGCCAAAAACTAATTCATATGGACAATAATTATGTGCCATAAAGGGGGTCGTGTTAAAACAGTATACGAAGTATTGAAGCCATACGTCCCAATCAGCCTTATCAACTGATATATATGAGCGTATGTATTCATTAAATGTTCTGTGGCTTCTTTCTACTGTTCCAACTGTCTGATGATGATGTGCCGTAGACGTTATGTTGTCTATTTTAAAATACTTGCACAATTCGTTTATAATTCAATTCTTATATTTTGTTCCCATGTCCGTAATGAACGTCTTCATTGGACCGTACTTCAGAATAAATTATTCAAATATTGCCTTTGCTACTGTATTTGCACTTTTATTTGCAATTGGGACGGCAACCAAGTATTTGGTTAAATCACATATTAGTGTGACTATATACGCATTCCCATTTTCAGATGTAGGTAGGGGACCAATAGTGTCCACTATCACTCTGTCGAAAGAACTTATTGGTGTTTCTGTCAGTATAAGAGGAGTTTTAGTATGCGTTATTATTTTCGCTTTTTGACATTTTTGACATTTTCGTATGTACTCAGATATGTCTTTAGACATTCCTTTCCAGAAATAATATCTTTTGACCTTGGCCAAGGTTTTTGAAATGCCTGTGTGTCCTCCTTGTATTGGGTCATTATGAAATGTAGACAATATAACTTCTTTTTCTTTTTCAGTTTTTATTAGGTTCACCGGGCTGAGTAGCGCTACTCTTAATGATTTTAATGTTTTGTTGCCCATTTCTTTGAATTTATCAATTGAAACGTGTTCAAAGATATTTTCCCACGGTGCCATTTTGAGTTGGCTGATTTCATTTATACCGGCTTGCGTTTCAAGCCTTTGGAAAAACTGACCTAAGTCAAGAATTCCATTAGTATATAAATCGCTTACATCATATCTTGCAGTAATTTTCTTCCCATGTTTAAAGAAACATAGCATATTTTTTTCTTGTTCCGGGGTTGACTTATTACTTTCACCTTTAGTGAAACTGCGAGATGCATATGCTACAGGTAATTGGAGACCATTGTAGTTTTGAGTTAAAACTGCTCCACATGCCTCTTTGCTAGCATCTGTGATTATGCTAAATTCTTTGGTAAAATCGGGGTATTGCAGTAAAGTTGGATTCATTAATGCTGTTTTAAGATGTTCAAAGGCGTGCTGGCAATCAGCTGTCCATTCGAATTTTACATATTTTTTACATAATCGTGTTTCAATAAAACGTCTTTAGTAGTTACAAAATGCAACAAATCTTCTAGCGCTGTCTGCGTCCGTAGGAACTGGGTATTTCCTAATAACGTCATATTTGGTGTCGTCAGGCAATATACCTTTATCGGTGCATTTGTGTCCAAGAAAAGTGACCTCCTTCATGAAGAATGAGCACTTATCTGGATGCAACTTGATGTTGTTTTTTCTACATAGATTGAAAACATCTGTGAGATTTTTGGTCATATGCTTTTCAGAACAACCAATATCAATCAAGTCATCCATGTATTGGAATGCTTGAGATGGTTGAAGACCAGGGAATGCTATTGTCATCATTCTTTGTAAAGAATTGATCGCTATTTTTAAACCGTAAGGTAATCGTGTAAAACGATAAGAACCATTGTTCGTAGAAAAAGACGTTATATTTCTTGAATGTTCTTCAATTTCTATTTGATAGAATCCAGACATTAGATCTAAGCACGAGAAATATTTTGATCGGCCTAATTAATCAAGAATATCATCAATTCTTGGAAGCGGAAATTTATCAGCTAATAATTTTTTTTTAATTTGACGATAGTCTATTACTAACCGCCATCTTTTCTCTGTTGAATCCGGTAAGGATTTTTTTGGTACTAATAGTAACGGGCTGTTATATTCAGACACAGAAGGTTCTACTATTTTATCATTAATAAGTTTAGTTACTTGTTTAGCTATTTCGGCTTGTTGTGAATGAGGAGTTCTATAGTTCTTAATGTAACTCGGTTCATCATCTTTCAATCTTAATTTCTGCTTGTAGAAGTTATTAGTTGTGATTGGTTCTGTTTCCAATCCAAAAATATCTGTATATTTTGAACACAATTCTGTCATTATTATACTTTGATACCGAAGGTCTCATAGTATATTGGTTTTGTGCAATGTCCGTCATGGTGTCTGTCTGTCCGTCTGTCCGTCCGTATGAACGACACCCGTATTTTCGACACCCGTAAAGCTAGAGACTTGAAACTTTGCAATTATGTTTATCCATAGAAGGTACAGATAAAGTGTCAAGATTGGGTTGCCACGCCTACTAGGAGGCTGGGAAATCGATAAATTCGATAACTGAAAACCGATCAAACCAAATATTTCTCACATTCTTACAGCTAGAGTTACCAAATTTTGCACGCAGATAGCTAGTCATGTCCCTGAAAAAACTCCATCAAAATTTTGGATGCCACGCCCCCTGATACCGCCCCCATCCCCCCCTTCTCCATGAAATTGGAAACGCCTATAGTTTTCACATTTTTTGGGCTAGAGCCACGAAATTTTGTGTCAAGATAGATATTGACGTTCCCCAAAAAAATGCATCAAAATTTTGGATGCCACGCCCCCTGATTCCGCCCCCATCCCCCCTTCTCCATGAAATTGGAAACGCCTATAGTTTTCAGATTTTTTGGGCTAGAGCCACCAAATTTTGTGTCAAGATAGGTACTGACATTCCCCATCAAAACTTGGATGCCACGCCCCCTGATTCCGCCCCCATCCCCCCTTCACCAAGAAATTGGAAACGCCTATAGTTTTCACATTTTTTGGGCTAGAGCCACCAAATTGTTTTGTGAAGATAGATATTGACGTTCCCCATAAAAATGCATCAAAATTTTGGATGCCACGCCCACTCCTTCCGCCCCCCACCCCCCGCCGATGTTAAAACGGTTATGCGTGTATCTTCCACATATTTTGAACTAGAGTCACCAAATTTGGTAGGAAGATATATGGTGACATCTACAAAAGATCTGCATGAAAAATTTGGATGCCACGCCCACCTCTGCCGCCCACTATTTAAAATCGGAAATTTCGATATCTCTTATAGTTTTTAAGCTAGAGCCCGTAAATTGGGTAGAAAGATAGAAGGCAGCATCTACCAAAGATGTGCATCAAAATTTTGAATGCCACGCCCACCTAAGCCACCCGCCTTATAAAATCGGAATCGGCTATATCTCTAACAGTTTTTGAGCTTGAGCCACCAAACTTTTAATGAATATAGATGGTGACAGTTAAAAACATTTGATTCAAGAATTTAGATGCCACGCCTACTTCTGCCGCCCACATTTTAAATTTGGGAGTTAAGTTATCTTCCACAGTTTTTGAGCTAAAGTCACCAAATTTGGTAACATGATAGCTGGCGATGTTTACCACATGGCCCACTCCCTTCGCCCCTGCATTTTCCCTTATCAACCGTTCTTTTACTGGTATCAAAGTATTCCGCAGTCGGTTGCGTCCGACTGCAACGTTTTTACTTGTTTTTTTTTTTATATGGTGGTGGAAAGTTCTTTTTTAATTTGGTGAGGATCGATTCTGCACTTTGAGAGTCGTGTGGGTCTGCTATTTGATAATCTGGTAAAGGTTCAAAGTTTATTTCTTTTATATTTAAAATTTTATTACTGTTGGTTGTGTTTAATATTCGGACATATGCGTTTTTCGAATCGCAAATTGAATTGCCAACAAATATTCCTTCTCCTATCTCCTGATTAGGTATTATTATTTGGTTATATTTAGTATTTATGTTAATTTTTATACCCCTAACCCATAAAATGGGTAAAAGGGGTATAATGGTTTTGTGCAAAAGTATGTAACAGGCAGAAGGAAGCATCTCCGACCCCATAAAGTATATATATTCTTGATCAGCATCAACAGCCGAGTCGATATAGCCATGTCCGTCTGTCCGTCCGTCTGTCCGTCTGTCTGTCTGTATGAACGCGTCAATCTCAGAGACTACAAGAGCTAGAGATTTTGAATATAAGTTCTCCTATACCATGAGCGGAACAAGTTTGTTTCAAATTATCGATAATTTATCTAGTTTCCGATATACACATGTAATCGATAACAAAAAAATCGCGAATTTGGAAAATGTAAAAATTGAAATAATGGATAACGATAGAACTTTTCTGAAAATTTCATCGAAATCGGTTGAGAAACACCAGAGATATCAAAGATTGAAGTTTAGGTCACAGATGCATACAGACAATGACTGTGTGCGTTAAGTATAGGGTTCGGGGTATCTCCTAGTCGGGAAATCTCGACTAGAGCCTTCTTACTTGTTCTGATTACTTCACAACGTGATGGTATAATTATTTCGTTGTTGTTGATACTATGGAAAATTGGTATTTTTATGGAATGTGAAATATTGTTGGGTCTTAAAATGAAACAGTCACTTTCTGTAATGAAATTTAATTGGCAGTTGAATTTTTTTTATGAAGTCTATTCCAATTATTCCGTCTCCAGGGATCGGAAAATCATTTTGTACTATATGGAAATTATGTGGTATAATGAAGTTAAAAGATCGCATTTCGAGGAATGCTAAACCTAATGAGCTTAGTGATCATTTACCGATTCCTGTAATTTGGGCTATATTATCATAATCAATATCTAAAAATTGATCAGAATTTTCTTTTATGACTGAAATGTCAGTTCCTGTATCGATTAACAATGTTAATTTTCTACCAGTATGTTCATTTTGTATGCTGATGAATATATTTAAATTGAGATTGATGGTGTGAACGGTTTTTTTTTTATTGATTTTGAGTACTTAAGGGTGCTTGTTGGTTTTCCGACGTGCCTTGGGCTTGTCGTACATTACCGTTTTGTCTGTAATTGTTTGAGGTGTTTTGGTATTTATTGTAGTTGTTATCTCCAAGTTGACGGTTGTTTCCTCTATAATTTCCACGTCCTCTTCCATAATTATTGTTATTATTTTGGCCATTATTTCGGTAATAATTGTTTCTATTATTATTATTACCACGACCATTGCCTCTACCGCGGTAATTACCTCTATTATAATTACCACGTTGGGCTTGTCCTCTCTGGGAGTATAAAATTAAACTTGCATTGCCGGTCATCTCAGTACTACAATGTATGTACTTACTGACGGCTTCATTCATGGAAGTGAATGTACCTGCTTCTAGTATTGTTTTTAATCTGCCATGATCACAATTTTTGATCATGATATTTATTGCCTCTTTAGTGCTGAACTTATCAGCATGCTCAGATGGTAATCCTTCATCGATATACGAAGATTCAAGCAATTTTCGTAAATTATCGATTTCGTTAGTAAATTGCGTGGCTGTTTTGCCTTTTTGATAGACATTTGCCATTTTCGCTTTTACTACGTCGGATGTTTCACCGACAATTGTGTCTTGCAATTTATTTATTATTGCCTTAATGGTTGTCTCGTTTTGAACTTTGTAGAGGGTTGAACCAATTATTTTCGATTTAATTACCTCTATTACTATCGCCTCGTATGATCCTTTTGTCATATCAATTAATTTTACTGCCGTGATGAATCTTTGTAGATGGATTTTTTTCCATCAAATTCTGGGATTGCATGGCTGATTTCTTTTATGTATGCCCTTTGGGCGGCAGCTTCATCGGCCATGGTGCAAGTTGACGGTTCGTCGTCAAACAGCATTGAAGGGTCAAATGTAACTGGTTCTGTTAACACCGAAGGTAAAAAGAGATTCAAGCTATGTTTGTTGTTCAAATTAACAAGTCCTGATCTCAATATGCTTAGATTTTCTTCAGCCTGTAATTTATGTTCACTAGTTAGTTTACTATAATTTTCTTGAACGAGCTTCCGAAGTTCGTTGAATTGTTCGACTACTATTTGAGTGTGTTTAACAATTGTTATCGCCTTGTTCAGACATTTGTATGACTTGGCATATTCTGTCCGTATCCGAATGATCTGTTTAAACATTTCTGACCATTCCATATGGGAGTCGAATAATGTCAATTTTATTGAGTTAGTCGATTATCTGTACATCGGAATCGTCACTTTCTGAACTAAATAATTCTACGTTGACAATTTGATCAACAAATATATCGTGAATTGGTATGGGCATTCTGACGTTTTGCCTTAACAAATTCTTGTATCTCAATATAATAATACGTTCTATCTGTTCATACATATGCATTTTAACTATTTTATTATAAGTTATCCACTTTAGGATAAGTTTTAATTTTGGGTGCATAGGCCCATGGTTTCTCAAAAAAACCAGAAACGGAACGTATTTAACTAGAAATTTCAGCTCGACCATTGTATAGTAAAAAAAATGTATTAATTTTTATGTTTTTTACATTATTTTATACTTTGTCTAGATCCATACCTCGACTCATATACTTTTTCTTAAGACACCTATTGCGCATTTGGCAAGTTTTCATAAATAGATTTACGATCATTATAACTACAATGACAATAAGTAAGGCTGTTATTACCCACAAGTTAGGCGTTTCTACCTCAAATTTATTAATAACATTTGCGGTGGAGTCCACCGTTTTTGTATCTATATCTATGTTTTTTGAAATTGAATTGTTATTTAAATTCCCAATTTTGAAAATTAAATGTAAACATTTATATCATTAATATTATTTATTAATTATTTTGTATTTTAAATGCTACCATGACAAGGGTTCTACCTAGTGTTGGGTGTTCTTTTATTACAGATTTTACGTGTACATTGGGAATAGTGGTCAATACAATTGCTTTTTGAGTTTTAGTGCAATGTATTAGAGGTGAAAACTCTAAATTAAAAGTATCCATATATAGGTATTCTAATTCATATATGCTTTTTGGAGTCGTTGAGACCAATTGCTGAATTCTTTCCGTAAAATATGCATCTCTAACATAAACTTGTCTGATTGCTTCTATTGTGGCCATATCAAAGTGTATTGTATTTTTTTTTAAATATTTAATTAATTGATATTCTTTTTTTTCTTACATCCTGTGATTTCCTATCCAATTCTGGTTAGGTTGTCGGCTCTGCTTATATATGACTATCGTCAGAACCGAACCAACTCATTTTTATACTTTGATACCGAAGGTCTCATAGTATATTGGTTTTGTGCAATGTCCGTCATGGTGTCCGTCTGTCCGTCTGTATGAACGCAACTTTTTTCGACACCCGTAAAGCTAGAGACTTGAAACTTTGCAATTATGTTTGTCTATAGGCGCGACAGATAAAGTGTCAAGATTGGGGTGCCACGCCTACTAGGAGGCTGGGAAATCGATAAGTTCGATAACTGAAAACCGATAAAACCAAATATTTCTCACATTCTTACAGCTAGAGTTACAAAATTTTGCACGCAGATAGCTAGTCATGTCCCTGAAAAAACTGCATCAAAATTTTGGATGCCACGCCCACTCCTTCCGCCCCCATCATCCCTGCTCCTTGAAACTGGAAACGCCTATAGTTTTCACATTTTTTGGGCTAGAGCCACCAAATTTTGTGTCAAGATAGATATTGACGTTCCACAAAAAAATGCATCAAAATTTTATATGCCACGCCCCCTGATTCCGCCCCCATCCCCCCCTTCTCCATGAAATTGGAAACGCCTATAGTTTTCACATTTTTTGGGCTAGAGCCACCAAATTTTGTGTCAAGATAGGTACTGACGTTCCCCATCAAAACTTGGATGCCACGCCCCCTGATTCCGCCCCCATCCCCCTTCTCCAAGAAATTGGAAACGCCTATAGTTTTCACATTTTTTGGGCTAGACCCACCAAATTTTGTGTCAAGATAGATATTGACGTTCCACAAAAAAATGCATAAAAATTTTGGATGCCACGCCCCCTGATTCCGCCCCCATCCCCCCTTCACCATGAAATTGGAAACGCCTATAGTTTTCACATTTTTTGGGCTAGACCCACCAAATTTTGTGTCAAGATAGATATTGACGTTCCACAAAAAAATGCATCAACATTTTGGATGCCACGCCCCCTGATTCCGCCCCCATCCCCCCCTTCTCCATGAAATTGGAAACGCCTATAGTTTTCACATTTTTTGGGCTAGAGCCACCAAATTTTGTGTCAAGATAGGTACTGACGTTCCCCATCAAAACTTGGATGCCACGCCCCCTGATTCCGCCCCCATCCCCCTTCTCCAAGAAATTGGAAACGCCTATAGTTTTCACATTTTTTGGGCTAGACCCACCAAATTTTGTGTCAAGATAGATATTGACGTTCCACAAACAAATGCATCAAAATTTTGGATGCCACGCCCCCTGATTCCGCCCCCATCCCCCCTTCACCATGAAATTGGAAACGCCTATAGTTTTCACATTTTTTGGGCTAGAGCCACCAAATTTTGTGTCAAGATAGGTACTGACGTTCCCCATCAAAACTTAGATGCCACGCCCCCTGATTCCGCCCCCATCCCCCCTTCTCCAAGAAATTGGAAACGCCTATAGCTTTCACATTTTTTGGGCTAGACCCACCAAATTTTGTGTCAAGATAGATATTGACGTTCCCCATCAAAACTTGGATGCCACGCCCCCTGATTCCGCCCCCATCCCCCTTCTCCAAGAAATTGGAAACGCCTATAGTTTTCACATTTTTTGGGCTAGACCCACCAAATTTTGTGTCAAGATAGATATTGACGTTCCACAAAAAAATGCATCAAAATTTTGGATGCCACGCCCCCTGATTCCGCCCCCATCCCCCTTCTCCATGAAATTGGAAACGCCTATAGTTTTCACATTTTTTGGGCTAGAGCCACCAAATTTTGTGTCAAGATAGGTACTGACGTTCCCCATCAAAACTTGGATGCCACGCCCCCTGATTCCGCCCCCATCCCCCCTTCTCCAAGAAATTGGAAACGCCTATAGTTTTCACATTTTTTGGGCTAGACCCACCAAATTTTGTGTCAAGATAGATATTGACGTTCCACAAAAAAATGCATAAAAATTTTGGATGCCACGCCCCCTGATTCCGCCCCCATCCCCCCTTCACCATGAAATTGGAAACGCCTATAGTTTTCACATTTTTTGGGCTAGACCCACCAAATTTTGTGTCAAGATAAATATTGACGTTCCACAAAAAAATGCATAAAAATTTTGGATGCCACGCCCCCTGATTCCGCCCCCATCCCCCCTTCACCATGAAATTGGAAACGCCTATAGTTTTCACATTTTTTGGGCTAGACCCACCAAATTTTGTGTCAAGATAGATATTGACGTTCCACAAAAAATGCATCAAAATTTTGGATGCCAAGACCCCTGATTCCGCCCCCATCCCCCCCTTCTCCATGAAATTGGAAACGCCTATAGTTTTCACATTTTTTGGGCTAGAGCCACCAAATTTTGTGTCAAGATAGGTACTGACGTTCCCCATCAAAACTTGGATGCCACGCCCCCTGATTCCGCCCCCATCCCCCCTTCTCCAAGAAATTGGAAACGGCTATAGTTTTCACATTTTTTGGGCTAGAGCCACCAAATTTTGTGTCAAGATAGGTACTGACGTTCCCCATCAAAACTTGGATGCCACGCCCCCTGATTCCGCCCCCATCCCCCCTTCTCCAAGAAATTGGAAACGCCTATAGTTTTCACATTTTTGGGCTAGACCCACCAAATTTTGTGTCAAGATAGATATTGACGTTCCACAAAAAAATGCATCAAAATTTTGGATGCCACGACCCCTGATTCCGCCCCCATCCCCCCCTTCTCCATGAAATTTGAAACGACTATAGTTTTCACATTTTTTGGGCTAGAGCCACCAAATTTTGTGTCAACATAGGTACTGACGTTCCCCATCAAAACTTGGATGCCACGCCCCCTGATTCCGCCCCCATCCCCCCTTCTCCATGAAATTGGAAACGCCTATAGTTTTCACATTTTTTGGGCAAGAGCCACCAAATTTTGTGAGAAGATAGATATTGACGTTCCCCAAAAAAATTCATCAAAATTTTGGATGCCACGCCCACCTCTGCCACCCGCCTTATAAAATCGGAATCGGCTATATCTTTAACAGTTTTTGAGCTAGAGCCACCAAACTTATTAGGAATATAAATAGTGACAGTTAAAAACATTTGATTCAAAAGTTTGGATGCCACGCCTACCTCTGCCGCCCACCTTTTAAATTTGGGAGTTAAGTTATCTTCCACAGTTTTTGTGCTAAGTCACCAAATTTGGTAACATGATAGCTGGCGATGTTTACCACATGGCCCACACTCTTCGCCCCTGCATTCCCCCTTATCAACCGTTCTTTTACTGGTATCAAAGTATTCCGCAGTCGGTTGCGTCCGACTGCAACGTTTTTACTTGTTTAAATTTGATTTAAAGAAAAGTTTTGAAAATGTTTTTGTACCAATGTACTAACGCACAAGGAAACTATATGAGGACGAAAAATAGTGTTAGTTTACATATGACTGATTTACAAAATTTGGCTCGATATAATTCAATATCAGTCATATGGTTTTAGTATAAAGCCTATCAGTTGTTAGTATTTTTCAAGTTGCACTTGTGGGTGCTTCAACTTGAGTAGTAATATTAAAAGTAGTGGCATTGGGTCATTCGCTTATTTGCAGCCCCTTTGCGTTACTTCGCTCTTTTGGCGAAGTTGTTTATTAATTGCTTCAATGCGCTCTTGGCAGCGCTTTTTATCGTCTTCCTCTTTGTATGATTTGCAGAGGTCCCGTTCCAGTCGTCGTTGTTGTAATAAGCGCCGGACTCTTCCGCCGCGCTTTGTTTTCTTTTTGGGTTTCTGCTCGTTGCGTGCCCTGTACTCAGCTATTGTGAGTGGGCGTGGTCCATCGTTTGGATACACTTCTAAAGCCTCTTTTAGGCTGGGTGCATCCCTTTGCTCGATAGGAGCAGCCTCTTCCAGTCCAACGTTGTCATTTGTTGTCATATGTATTCCTGTTTATTATTATTTTTTCCAACAGTGGTGCAAGCGGCGGACTGCCTCTCACACTTTCATCATATATTTCTTGGTTCCAACGGTGGTGCAAGCGGCGGATTGCCTCTCACACTTTCAGCATATATTTATTGGTTCCAACGGTGGTGCAAGCGGCGGATTGCCCCTCACACTTTCATAATATATCTCTTGGTTTGTTCATTTCTTCGATATGTTTATTATAACCATCACTTTCATTTGTTCATTTGTTGTTAACCACCATTTGTGGTTGGTGTAGTAATTAGCGCGTACAGTTTTTGTTTGTCGTTTTTTTTTTTAATCATTTTCCTTGCATGTTTTTTGTAGAGCGTCAGTTATTCATTGTTGTTGAACACGTACACTTATTTCGTTATTATTGTTTGGGATTTTTTTTAACACTTGAAGCACACATTTTATATATTAGCTCGTAGCACGTGTCACGGTCGCCATGTCATAAGTTGTACGTTGATATGTTAATAAAAGCCATACATGTTGTTCGCGTTGTCTTTATTAAATGATTCTTTACATTTTATATTTATCGTTCTTAGCTTAAGCTGCGCAACTTCGCTGCCAGTAAACGCTGGCAGAGACGTTGGCTTATTATGTATTACTTATATGCACAGCGCTGATATTAGCGAGAGCGCGAGAGAGAATGTTATATACATATATAAAGAAGGGACGGTCGCGCATGCGAGACATGCTGACACGGCACTTCTACTGCCCGTTGCATACTTGTGTGATCATATTACTTTTGCACTTGAGTTATGCTTGGGACTTTGGTTTACGTAAACATTGCAGTAAAGTGCTACAATGTGTTTGATATTAAAAGACACTGAGTACAGTGTGTATTAATGTATATTTAATACAGTATATTACACTGTCAGTGCACCGCCACTTGCTTTCCCAACCCTTGCGTGTTCTGTACATGTCCAATCGCCGGTTGGTTCAACTGCGCATGTTTCGAGCGTTTCTCTGCAGGCGTAGGTGAGCCACCGGAACCTCATAAGAGGGAAAACTACCGAAGCATCTCTCTGAGTCTCGGTATTTTATAAATTTATTGTAAAAGGACTGAGTTCCTACCCCAGCCCTAGAAAGCTTCTTTACAGTTGGCGCCCGAGCAGCGACTCCGAGGTTTGTTTTGTTTCGTTAGCACATTTTGGACGGTAGGATTGGCATTTTTACCCACGTTGTGGGCGGAGTTGTGACAAAATACATGTTTTCGGCCAGTCCGAAAGTACAGTCACGGTTTTTGTCTTCATGTGAAAAATAAAACCTGCAGAGCCGGCGTACAGCCCCAGAAAAACGTCGCATACACTTGAGACACGTGGGATCACGTGGTCAGCGGGAGATGATTGTTTTTTTTGAGCGTGCGGTGATGCCTCTATCGGCACCACGCGCGAAAGGGCAACCGCTCGGCCAGATATGTTAGGCACGTGATAATTTTTTTTTTTGCTAACCAACCGCATTCGAGAACTTTCCCCAAACATTTGTTCTCTGGAGTACAGTAGGGCCCAGCTTCCCATTAACAATTTTTTTGTAAGCCCACTAAACTCGTTTTTGTTTCGAGAGCCGAACGCCGCACTCACGCAGCGACAGAGCCGAGCAACAGAACGGCTCAGCAGCGGAGCCAAGTACCAGCCGAACCAACCAGCAGAGTGACTAGCAGCAGAGCGACCCAGCAGCGGAGCCGAGGAGCAGCCGACGCAGCGACAGAACAGAGCCGACTAGAATACGCAGCGGCAGCGCAGAGCCCATCAACGAATACGTCTACGCGGCAGAGATCCCGAAGGCTGCACGATCAGGCAGCTGAGGCGGGTGGCCTAGCGTATATAAGGCAGGCACCGACAGCAGGAGAGGCAGTTATCCACAGGCAGCTGACCGGAGCAGTCATTCGAAGAGTAGTGATCAAAAGTGACACAGTGTTTAAAGACATCCTTGAAAAGTGAATCCTCACGCAACGAAAATGATCAACAACAGGACCCGCAGCAGAACCCGCAGCAGAACCCGCAGCAGAACCCACGACAGGACCAGCAGCAGCAGGACCCTCAGCAGAACCCGCGGCAGAACTAGCACAGAACCTGCAGCAGCACTAGCGAGCAGCACCCACAGCAGCACCCACAGCAGCAGTACCCGCAGCAGCAGTACCCGCAGCAGTACTGGTATGGGTGTAAAGTGGATCACCTTCCGTCGCAAGGACGAGCTACAGCAATTGGCCTAAGAGTTCGGACTAGGAACTACTGGCACCGTGGAAGAATTGCGGGGCAGGATTTCGGCGTTAGTCACCAGGGGCGAGCACTCGGAAGTAACACGAGACCGCCTAGTCGAACTGGAAGCGAGCTATGGGGATGCAGCCAGCCCTCGGGATGCTCGCTCACCGGCCGTGCCCAGAAAGCCGAGAACGCAAGGAGGACCATCATCAGCTTATGGTACCAGTGCCAGCAGTACCGATCTTTGCGCAGGAGGCCCCTGAACCGGCAAGTACTAGTGCCGCCAGAAAAAGGGTAGTTCGCGAAGAAATCTCGTGCTCAATGCTGGCTGATAATTTGCGCAACTGGGGCATCGTTTTTGACGGCATCTCGGATCCACTGAGTTTCATCGAGAAACTTGAAGAGCGAGTGGCATCGTACCGGGTGAGTGTCGACCAACTTTACCGCCCGGGCTGAAGGATAGTTCCGGACTTACCGTATGCAAGATGAGCCTTGGGAGTCGGTTAAGAAGGAGTTCTTGGACTTGCCGCCTCGGTACTTCCAACGCTTGGAAAGCACCAGCCAGACTTGGTTCCAGCGTCCAGGAGAAGCGTTCCGCGACTATCTCATTGAGCTGCGGCTAATGATGCAACGAGCCCAACACTCGCCAGAACGGGAGCTAGAGCGCATATATGAGAACCTACTGCCGGAGTATCAACTGTTCACAAGACAATACGAATTTGACACGTTGGCCGCATTGAAACAGCTGGTCACAGACTTTGAGACTAACGCAGGATGCACGCAACTCTGAGCCCGCCGAATTCGTAGAGACAGCTCAGGCTAGTGAAGTATCAACGCAGGACGCACATGCCACTGAGCGAGCCGAACTCGTAAACACAGAGCAGGCTAACGAACTATCAACGCAGGACACACAGGACACTGAGCTAGCCGACTTCATGGAGACAGCGCAGGCAAACGAACTATAAACGCAGGACACACATAACACTGAGCCAACCGAACTCGTAGAGACAGCGCTGGCTAGTGTTGCACTAACGCAGGACGCACGCAACACTGAGCTAGCCGACTTCGTAGAGACAGCGCAGGCTAACGAACTATCAACGGAGGACACACAGGACACTGAGCCAGCCGAACTCGTAGAAATAGCGAAGGCTAGTGAAATATCAACGCAGGACGCACTCAACACTGAGCTAGCCGACTTCGTAGAGACAGCGCAGGCTAGTGAAATATCAATGCAGGACGCACATGACACTGAGCTCGCCGACTTTGTAGACACCGCGCAGGCCTGTGAATTATCAACGAACTGAGCCAGCCGAACTTGTAGAAACAGCGCAGGCTAGTGTTGCACCAACGCAGGACGCACGCAACACTGAGCTCGCCGACTTCGTAGAGACAGCGCAGGCTAGTGAATTATCAACGCAGGAGAAGACGAAGAGCCAGCAGTACTAACCATGAACAAAGTCGACAGCGACAACGACGACAACTAAGCAACAGCAGCAGAGTCACGGGGGCCACTTTTACTGGCGAGCCAGTATAACGTCCCTGCCCCAGAACGGGGAAAACCCAACAAGAAACAAGTAAAGAATAAGAGTTATCATCCACCACACCGCAGGGCTAAGTCAATCGGGGTAGAGTATTCAGATAAGATACATCATGTTTAGTCAGGACTATCTACGGGAGCATACAATTCGGTACGCGATAAACCGACAACGGCAGGTAACCGTCTCTTTACTTCCCCCGAAGTAGGAAGGGAGTGTGAAGGAGTGCAAAGACTCCTACACAAAAATACCCACAAGGCAGGAGTTTTAAGTATTTATATATATTCGGGACAGGGTACATTAAGAGCTGAGCGCGCATCACTGATGCTACCGGCCATCACTGAAAAGTAACGGATCATGCGCGAGCTCGCTCAGAGAGCTTGCACACGACACGCAAGCATCGATGCAGCAGAAAGCGCAACAGCAACAAAACGACGACCGCAGCGACCCGAACGAGAGCAGGCGGACATCGAGAGCGGCGTCGGCAGCTTAAGGGCAGAGGCCGCAGCAGATCCCTAAGCAGCGATCGCGACTGAAAAAGGGTACGACGTCGTTTTGAAGATGCGTGGCTCGACAGTCGCTGGAGAACATGTAACAAGTGCGGAAGTGCGCGTGCCAAGAAAGGCGAAAACGGTCCAAGACACGTGATGGATAGACATCGCCGACGGGGTCACAGCATCGACACAGACATCTGAGCAGGAGACACACGAGGACATAAGGATTACCAGGACATCGATCAAATAGAAATGGACAACACATTTTTCGAGACGAGACAATGGAGCGCGGGTAAGCTGGCCTCTGGCTGCAGGGGGACAATGGGCGGGATGATAGTTTTTGTTGTGCGGTGTGGTTAGGCAGGTGTCTGACAATAAGATTAATAAAAGTGACAAATATTATGTACAGAAAATAGTGTTTGTGTAGTTACGGGAACGGCCACGGCGTACCGCATGGCCGCAGCACGTGTTCCGAGCGTTTCTCTGCACGTGTTGTGGCGATTCGGTACTGCCCGACCACCTGTAGTGACACCAAAACGCATTCCGAGGGTTTCTCTGTGCGATTTGGTGGACCTGCAGGTGTCCCTTGGCTTTCCTCCCCTCCCATTTCTTTGTAGTTTAGTCCACGTAGTTGGCAGTGTGGTCGGCGATATCGCAAGGCATGTTCCGAGCGTTTCTCTGCATGTCTTGTGGTGTCCGGTATCGCCCAGGCTGCCGGTAGATCGACAAGCGCATTCCGAGAGTTACTCTGTGCGCCTTGGCGAGTCTGTCGGTGCACCGCCACTTGCTTTCCCAACCCTTGCGTGTTCTGTACATGTCCAATCGCCGGTTTGTTCAACTGCGCATGTTTCGAGCGTTTCTCTGCAGGCGTAGGTGAGCCACCGGAACCTCATAAGAGGGAAAACTACCGAAGCATCTCTCTGAGTCTCAGTATTTCATAAATTTATTGTAAAAGGCCCTGGACAGGACTGAGTTCCTACCCCAGCCCTAGAAAGCTTCTTTACAATGTTATATATGTATGTATAAAATAAAATCTCGCTGTATAATTTGGACGAGCAGGCGCTTGTTTGCTTCCTCTGTTTATAAATCATCTGTAATAAGAAATCAAATTAAATGTACTTTATTTTAACATACATATATTTAAAAAAAAAATAAACTCACAATTTTGGTTGCTGGCGTTAAAACACTTCAATTCATTTCTTTTTTTGTTTGAGCTCGAACATGAAATGACGCGTGTCTTCGACATTTGACAAAACGCACTGGCACAAAGACTAGATTTTCGAATTTACTTTACGAACGCACTAGCACAAAGACAAGATTTTCGAATTTACTTCACGAACGCACAAACACAAAGACAAGATTTTTGAATTTACTTCACGAACGCTTCGCGTCGTTTCGAAGTCATAGAAAAAAGTAGCGGTAAATGTTTCCAGCTTACAACTGTGCATACAAAAGTTGGCAAGCGTAATGCATAACTTTTACTGGAGCGGTAATGCATACTGTGGCCAGGCCTCATTCTGCTCTGCGCCACTGGGTATGACTTCATATACTGCACTGGTTGTGTTTGTATTATTCTAAGCTGCAGAAAAATATTAAAAAACAATCACGAAAACAAACACAAACTTAAAAGAAAAAAAAGAAAAAAGAAAATTTTCATGCATAATATTTAAAAAAAATCATAATCGAGCATTTTTCTGCAGCACAACTGCTCACCTCCGAGCTGCAAGCCATACTGACAAAAGCTAAGTACGTCCAAAGAGGGCAGGAATGCGGAATAGAAAACCTTATTGTTCTGGCCGAAGGTAATTAGCACGCTTGTATATCAAAGCTTAATTATTTGTTTTATTTGGCTTCAATATACCGATCCGCGCTGCTCGTTCCTCCAAGGCAGAGACGTCTAAACGATGCTTATGGAAGAGCTTCACCAACACAAATGCAGGAAATACACTTATAAAAATAAAGCAGATATCACTGAAAAAAATGCCATATGCATTTGAATGACAACAAAAAGTAATAATTATGACCTTCACTCATGTAGTTTGGCGCGTAAAACGTTGTCACAGACACTTTTTTTTAGTGCAGTCTCGTCTGTAAAGCAACAACAAAATCCCTTGAAATTTCGCATTTGCAACAACATTTGCAACAACAAAAATAAGAAAGCCCCGTTACTTTGCTGCTGAGCATAGGCAGCGAACAGACGAACAAAAAAGAATATGCAAAATGGTTTTTGTATTTCCCATTGCTTATGGGAAGAGCAGTTCATGTATACGCAAACTGCTCGCCTATACCAAAGAGCTGCTACATAAACAAATGAATTCAAAGAGCTATGGGCTTTGACATCTATGCTCCAAGGCTAGACTCTAAGTTACAAGCTATCGATCTCATTATTTATATCGATTACAATTCATTTTTCTACATTTATTACATTTTTTCAATGTTTCATAAAAATACCAAACTTATACTAGTGTTCGCTAACGACAGTGTTCAATAGTTTGGCGCAAACAATTAATATTTAAATATATTGCGCGAACATACACCCCGCCTTGGAAGGTCCTCCCAGAAGCTTCCAACAAGTATTAATTTTAGGTGTCCAAAGGCAAAGGACAGATGCGATGGACGTTGCGTTTGAGGTATCCTGTTTTTTTTTTAGCGCCATCAGTTCCTGGGTGCAGCTCGCTTACTCGCCCTAATAACCAATGTCCAGGCGGCGAGTTGTCCTCAGCTATAAGTACCAAGGTGTCAATCTTTAAATTTTGTACAGTAGCGGTCTACTTAGTGCGCTGTTGTAGGAGTGTTAGATACTCCGCTGACCAACGGCGCCAAAACATATGATGGACAACCAGAATCCGCTTCCAGTGGTTTGTAATGACAGCTTGACCAGCTCCTCGTCTATCGGTTTTGCTAGCGCATTTAAGGGCCGCCCCAATAGAAATTGTCCTGGTGTCAGGGCATCCAATCATTCGGGTCCGATGATACGGGATATAGCGGCCTTGAATTCATCACTGCTTCCACTTGGGCAATAGCAGTTGATAAATCTTCATAGTTAAGTGCAACGCTTTTATTGCACTTGATTAACAGCTGCTTAGTGACCTTGACGGCGCTTTCCCACAACCCTCCGAAGTGGGGGAGCGTGTCGGGATAAAATGAAATCGGACGCAATTTTTGCTAAACTCGTCTCCTATCTGACTCTGGTGGGAATTGGCTGCATTCGTTTTTAGCTCGCGAGATGCGCCTACAAAGCTAGTTGCGTTGTCACAATACAAATCTGAGCTTAACCCTCGCCTGGCAAAGAAGCGCTTAAGAGCCGCGATAAAGACGTTAGCGCTCAAGTCTGAGACGACCTCCAGGTGGCATGCTTTAGTCAGGCAGCACACGAATATGCACAGATATACCTTGACCTTGCATCCAGATTGGTCCAGCGAAGTCCAGTCCAGCACGGTCAAACGGATATGTTCCACCTTTCTTACGATTGGCTGGTAACGATCCCATTAGCTGACTTCCCAAGGTTGGACGCAGGCGGAAGCATCTTACACAGCTGCGTACCACCTTGCGAGTCAATTTTCTGCAATTAATGATCCAATATTTCTGCCGCAAAAAAGCACACAACGACTGTGCCCCGGCATGTAAATTTGTTTATTTCAAATTCTACCAAAGAGCAACAAAAGCTCTCCGTACTGGCACATTACTTATAACTACTTAGCACTAACAAAACACAATAAGAAATACAAAAAATCATCTTAAAAAATACTGCTTTAATACTTGCTTATCTGACTTAAAATTTGGATTAAAATCAAATCGGAACTCGACAGGTAGAGAATTATAAATTTTTAAAGCTCTAGAAATAGGCTCATTGAGACCATAATTATTTCGGTGAGCACTAACAAAACATGTATTGACAACCCTCAGAGACCTAGATGGGGTGAAAAACGTTACAGAGGAAAGTAAATCAGGACAGTCAATCCTTCCCGCAATGACGATAACGCCGCTATAGTGCGTCTATCTTCTAAGGTTGATAGCCGCACAAGGCGACATCTATCAATATAGGTAGGCAGCTGTTCGCAAAACCCCAAGGGAAGCAAAGCTAATTTTAAAAACTTTTTTCTGCACACGTTCAAGTTGGTTAATATGACTTGCAGCGTATGGACTCCAGATTAACGAACCATATTCAAGCTTAGAGTGTACATATGCTGAATATAAACATATCCTTGTAAATGGATCAGTAAATTGGGCAGAATTGCGTCTAACGAAAGCCAACATTGCATATGCTTTCGGAAAAATATAATCAATATGTTTTACAAAACTGAATTTGGAATCAAAAAGGACTCCGAGGTCAAGTGATTCACATCTGCTAGATTGAAGCGAGCCACCTAATGATTAGGAAAATGTTATCGGGCTTTGAGCTCTAGAATATCGTACATAAAAGCATTTTGAGAAATTGAGAGGAAGACAGTTATGCTGTGTAAATCATCTTGGAGGTCAACACAGTCAGCTGAAGATCATCAGCATATAAAAGATGATAAGCGTACTTAAAGCAGGAGGAAATGTCATTTATAAAAAATATAAACAATTTAGGTCCAGAAACACTGCCTTGTGGAAGACCAGAAGATGCAATGTAGGGCCTTGAAAATTTTCCATTTACTACCACACGATAAGAACGCGAAACCAATCCAGAAGGGATGAGTGGAACCCTGATTGTGATAATTTTGCCAAAAGCGCATTATGACATACCTTGTCAAAGGCCTAGGCAAATTCAGTATAAATTGTGTCAACCTGAAACCGATTTTCAAGTGAATTAATACAAAGCTTGCTGAAAACCGATAAATTAGTCACAGTAGATCTATTATTCATGAAACCATGCTGGTTAAAGCAAACATAAGACTTAAAAAGAAATGTTAGACGCTTTGCAACTACACGCTCAAATAATTTCGAGACATTGCTCAGCTTTGTGATAGCTCTATAGTTGCTTATTTGGCTTTTCGACGAGTTCTTATGAACAGGCGTCACCAATCCCGATTTCCATGCCTTAATAAATGTGCCAGTGAAGAGGGACTTAGAGAATAGTATTTTGAGCGGCACACAAAGCTCACTACCACAAGTTTTAAGGATGAACGAGGAGATACCATCACAATCAGGAATGACTGATGAATTAAAATCAGACAAAACTGCACATATGTCATTACTCGAGACTTGCAAGCTACCCATATCAAATAATGTTGGTATTTTTGAAAGAATGTTCGAATCATCACATCACAGCGCTCCTAAAGTTAGAACTAAAGAATTCAGCAATTGAGGCATCAGAGCTGGCAGTATATGAACCTAAGGTCATAGAGGACGGGATGGCTGAGCAACCCTTTTAGCTCTAATAAATGACCAAAACGATTTGGGATTAAGCTTTACTCCTGATTCCACTTCAGAGATGTATTGATTATAGAGAAATTTATTTAGAAATTCAAATTCACGCTTATGAAGTTTATAGCGCTCCAAATCAAAAGTATAGTATTAAGGGAAATAGCATATCTTTTAAAATATTTATTGCGAAGGTTTTTCAATTTTTTCAACCCACCAGTATACCAAGGTTACCTCGGGCTGTACTTTTTTGCAATGGAATTATTTGCCAATATCTGGTTTAATAAACTTAAAATCTTGTCGTAAGCGGCCTCAATATCAAGTTGCGATAAGATTCTATCCCAATTAATGCTTAAGATAGAGTTCTTAATGCTTAAAATATTAGATTGCGTATAGATATATTTAATATTATTGGAAGAGAGGGGAGTAGCTCGAAAATTATATGTCTCTAATATTAACAGAATAGGTTCATGGTGCATATCGCAAGCAGTGAGCGGAGCCGGACAAAGGTTTATAGAAAATTTATTTTTATAGGTCAAGAATTTTGTGCAATTTATTGAACACATTATTAATCTGCACCAAACCCATCTAGCAGAGCAATTTCATGAGCTAAATGAACATTACAAGGGAAAATAGTAGAGTCATCCAGTGATGGAACCCAACCCAGCCTTCCTAAATTAAAAATCTCCTAAAACACAAAGACTTTGAAAGGCCTTTAACCCAAAGTGAATAGAGGCCACATTTGCAATATGTGCTTCGTATAATTCAAGTGGGCTATTCGGTGGAACATACGATGCACAAATTAACAGTGATTCCAATTGACCCGTAATAACGATCGCAATCTGGTCTAAAACTGGATCATTGTTGCTAAGATTTACTGAGCAACAGCGCAGATACTGCCGCACAGCAACTATAACACCACCACCCCTCGAGCACTGCGTACTTACAGTGTCTCTGTCTTTACGGAAGACTTGGAAGAGCTGGGTATCAAAATATTCACCGTCAAAGAAATTAGGATTGAGCCAAGTCTCAACCAACCGCATGCCAGCAACATTTTGGAAAAATATTCGTAAAGACCTAGTTTTAATTTGTTTACACCCAGCGTTAATAGGTGCAAGCAAGGGGGAAGTATAATGCGTATGGCGCCAAAATACTTGCGGTGATAACGAGGGAAGAGAGTAAGAAAACTGTTCATCCGTAGCCGGCATAGCAATAAACAAATAAACTAGCTTAATATAAGACGCAGCTCTATTAACAGCAACAAAAGCAGCCAACTCCAGCGCAGCACTGTGGGCGAAACGTAATTTTCACTTTTCAAATTACGGCAATTATTAAATTCCTTTTGATTTGCCATTCTTTAGAGAGCTTGGAAAGCTTTCGCGAAAGCTTTAACATGGAACTCTGTCTTGCTGGAAGCTTTTAAATTTGATGTATTTTTGACCACGTGGTTAACTTAAAATTGCTAGCAAATTATAAGTGTTTTAAGATCGATTTTAAAACCTAAAATATTTACTTTTACGGTTATGTAACTTTTTATTACACTATTGTAAGGTATGTATTAAAAAAATAAAATGTGTTTGTGATCCGTCTATTCGTGTGTAGTTTTTAAATTGTATTTGAAGTCAGCTGTTTTAGATGCTTGGCTTAAGTTGCTTACCCCTGTGTTTAGTGGAGTTCAACTAACACTATCCACCTTTATCCACGCAAGTATCAGTTGTTTTTAAAAGTTTGATTCCGTGTGGTGCTAATTTGCCCAAAATGAAGTGCAACTTCAAGCTAGTTCTTAACAATTTTTTAATTTTCAGGCGAGATGTCCGTATCTAGGCGGACACTATATTTGATGTGCCACAACGAAAGAAGCGTTGCAAAAAAAAAGAGGTTATGAAGTCCTATGTATTTGACACTGTTTTAAAATCCAGAAAATGTAATGAGAAGGAATGTGATGTAATGAATAGAAAGTTGGACAATTTTCGAAGCAGACTTACTGAAAGATGAAGGCATGCAAGCGAGTCAAGAACATTTTTAAGAAGAAGTACAGCAAATGGCTAGATGGATCAGTTCATCTAATTGATCAAAATGAAAATTCGGAGCTGGGTCGTCCGCAAAAAGATTTTTCCGAACTATCTTTAAAACGACAGGTTAAAAAAGTTTCACCCTTAGTTGAAGAAATACCACGCGATCAATTGATGGTGGCAACGAGCTCCAGCTTGTACAAGGCTGGAAAGCGAAGTGCGTCCAAAGTTGTTTCACTATTGAATGCTGATGAGAATTCTGGTGTAAAAATTCAAAAATCTTTAGATTCTCAACCAAATTTTCCAATTCCGTACACACCCGAGCAAGAGCTGGCACTTTATATTGACGTGGGCCATACGAAGCACACATACAAGCTGACGCAGGCCAGCGCAAAAGTTCAGAATGCAAATATATATCCTTCCTACGATGCATTGCGCCTTGCAAAAAAGAAGTGCTACCCTACTGTACTGAGAGTAAATTAGTATTCCGCTGAAGTACCTCTGCAGAACTTAGTGGACCACACCATTATGCGAATTATACAAGCGAATCCACTGACTTTTGTAAACAGTCTTAGCAGCAGCAACAATATCACACTAACTGCAATTTATAAATGGGGCTGCGACGGCAGTAGTGGCCATTCAACTTACAGACAAAAATTCAGCGATACTGAGGCTAATATGATTGATCAACATTTTTTTTCAGTTTGCATTGTACCCTTACAAGTGAAAATGGAATCAGACATCTTGTGGAAAAACACGCGACCATCTTCAACTAGATATTGCAGGCCACTGAAATTACTCTGCAAGAAAGAATCAAATGAATTAGCTCGATCTGAAATTGAAAATATTAAAAGCCAAATTTCTGATATTGTGCCAACAAAGATATTAAATTTTGAAGTTAACCATCAATTCTACATGACAATGATTGATGGAAAGATATTCAATGCTATTGCGGTAGCTCCTTCGCAAATTTGTGGAATTTTTAAAGCAACGCCAATAATGATGAACGATTTAGCTTTAATTAAAAAACGATCCAATAATACTAATTTATTTGAATATGGCCTTTCAACTCTCCACGCCTGGATAAGGTTCTTTGAGTGCGTCTTACACATTTCATATAGACTTCCAAAAAAGAAGTGGCAAGTCCGAAAGGCTAACAGGAGCATTTTTGAAGAAAACAAATCAAAAATACAAGACAAGTTAAGGAAGGAAATGGGCTTGTTGGTAGACATACCAACTGCTGTTAGTGGCAATACCAACAACGGAATTACAGCCAGGAGATTAGCTGCGCAAATAACAGGAGTGAGTGAATCAATTATATATCGCTTTAGTGTTATTTTACGTGCAATGGCTTGCGGATTCGATATAGATACGGATGCATACGGCTTGTACTGCACAGAAACAGCATTAATTTATGTCCAGCTTTATCCATGGTTTTACATGCCTTCGTCAGTTCATAGAATATTGTTGCATGGTGCAGACATTATAAGTCATATTTCTCTCCCAATTGGAATTATGTCAGAGGAAGCTCTTGAAGCCAGAAACAAAGATTGCCGAAATATACGTGAACACCACACACGAAAGAACTCCAGGATAAATACAATGGAGGATGTTATAAACGCACTTTTTGTTTCCTCTGATCCTGTCATAACTTCTTTATCCAAAAGCTCGTCCAGATGTTCAAAAGAAGATATTTTTTTAGATAAAGATGTCAAAAGTTACTGATAATTTCAAGCACACAAAGAGAAACCTCGATTTCCGATATTTCGGATTCAGAATAATTTTTTTCCTTTTGTTTTTTTTTTAAATAATCTTGTTTATGAACTGTTACATTTAAATATTTATAAGACTCCGAGTGAAGTACCGATGAAATATTTTTTGTTGTCATTATTAAGTTGAATTAAACCAAAAAAATAATTTAAAAAAAAAATTTGTAAAAAAATTAAAAATTCAAAAAAATATTTATTTTTTAAATTTAAATAAAAAATAAATAAAAAATTAATGATGGCTGTTATTTGTTTCAGAAAAATTATTAATCTTCGCAAATATGTAGAATTATTTAAGTTATTAATTATGTTCCGCTAGATCCGCCGTTTCGCCCACTGTGCGCAGCAGTCAAACATAGCGCAGGCATCGATGAGAGCAAAGAATTTTGAGTGTAAGTGCAAGCTAACTGACTCAAAAACTTAGGAGATGATAGCGCAGCCAAAAAGAGCGGGTGCCGATGGAAGAAGTCCACAGCATCCGAAGCATTATGAACACCGCAAAAGGCGATCAGTGATAATAACTGTTGTTGTTGTTGTCCAGGCGACGAACGAGAGAGCAGCAGAAGCGAAAATGGATAACTGTCCGAAGTCAAGAGCGCACGAGCGGGATTATGCTCTCGCCCAAAGTGTGCAGCTGGTATTTGTTGTTGCTTAGCACATGCAGAAGTGAGTGCAAGAGCGGCAACATCAAAACAACCAGTAGCGACGAAACTTAGGGGTTTTTTGAAGAAACCAAACTGTGGTTTTGATGAATTGGTGTTGATGTCCGCGATTGGCCAAGGTTATCTAAATTAACCGGTGTATTTTCATTGTCAGGCCGCGGCTTATTTACAAATATGGCAACTCTGACACCAAGAGGCCAAACGGAATTATTATAGACAGATGGAAAATGCTGTTCCGGAACTCCAAGCTTAAAGTTGACAAAATGCAGTAAATCAGTGTCAGCATCCCTCTTGATAAGCTTGAAACATTTAAGCGTATCAGGTTGCACCTTCAACTTTTCGGAGACAAACTTCAACACAGCTTCTGGTTGCGTTCTAGCTGAGAATTTACCAATGTGTATATATTTCAAGCTCTGCTTCACCTCCAGCCCTTCGATCGCGGGAGCGATACCAACAACGCGCTTATTGTTGTTTTTAGCACGTCTCTTTCCTCGGCTACGTACTGTGACAAAATCGTCACCTTGATGAGAGAGCGCATCACACTCACTGATAGCCGGTTGAACAGGTTCAATAACCCTGATTGCAGTTAGATCTTGTTGGGTCGCAGCTAACAGGGTGTCTTTTGCAGATCCAGCACTATTTGAATTATTGACTTTATTATTTAAATCAATGTAGAGTTTTTCGAGATTGTTGATCTTAGTGCACAGCTCATTTATTTTAACATGCGAATCGTTTGACATTGGGCAGTAATCACACTGCCACAAAAGATTGGGCGATGTTGTTAGAATTTTAATAATGTCAATAGACAGTTCAATGCAAGTTAAATGGAACACTCTGCGACAGAGAGAAGCGCATTGCACCGCTTCAAAGCAGCGAAGATGACTCGGCGTCACTTCAGCTTTGCACTCGACACAGTGGCGAAACATTGCGAATTAAATAAACACGTCCGCTTGAAGCAAATTCTAGATGATGACTGTAAATTCCTTCGAAGAGTGTGCATGACCAATCATTAACAACTAAGTGACTAGCTGGCTTCAAAATTTGATGCTTTGTATCAAACGCTAGCACAGAGTGCGTCAGTCGACCACCAGCTCTTATAATAGGAATTCCATCTTCCTCGTTAATAAAAGGAGTCAATCATTGTATTTTAGCGGATTTTTTGCGTTTGTTGTCTCTTAGCTGAATAAATTCATCGTGCAATTTTTCTTTTTGTAAATTAAACACGATGTATCTTAAACCTTCTGCCATTTCGGCTGCTTGCTTGCCTTGTCGGTTTGATAGAGTTTCGCCAGCGGTAAACATAGCTAAATACTCGCTGTAACTTCAAGAAATCATTTGCGAAGTTACTCTCTGCGACAAGACTCTCCTAAATTACTGCTTTATTACAACTGGCTACAAGTGCAAATGTACTTTTTATCTGCTCTGATAGTTCAATATTATTGTATTGCCAGCCTTCTTTTGGCCAGTCAATTTTTGGCCTTACTAAAAAGTCTGGTGCTTGCCACCATAATGTGGACTTGTTTGGTTCAGTTGGGTACATCCTCCTAGATACAATATCTGCAGGGTTTGACTTTGTCTCAACCTTCAATCAGTCCTGTATATTAGACAGTTATTGGATTTGTGCTACGCGATTAGCGACGAACGTAGTCCGTTTTCTAACATGCGATGATAGCCAGCTGAGAACTATAGTTGAGTCGGTAAAATAGAAGCATCTGAGAGCCCGTAAAGTTCCAACGTACTTAAACCAACAGAAGTTGGAATAACTGAACGAGGCAGGGAGCACTTATCTATTTTCATTAATTCTTCTCAGTATTTTCTCTATTGAGCGGCCTGACTAGGAGCTAACTCTTCGTCCCAACCTTGCTTAAGCAATCAAAGCTCTTGCACAAATATTTTACCTAAAACAAGTATTGGACTTAAGAAACCCAATGGGTCAAATATCTGAGACAATTCCGAAAGTACTGTTCGCTTGTTTATAGTGGAACAGTAAGTAATCTTATAGGAAAAATTAAATTTGTCTTTACTACAATCCCAAGCTATCCCCAACATTTTAGCTGCGTCGTCTGTTTTGAACATTAAAGGTCCTAGATTAGCGTAATTACTGAGGTTACCCTGATAGTTGCTGCGCCATTTACGCAGCTCAAATCTGCCAAGCTGCAACAACGCGGTCACTTCTTGCTTTAATCTTTGTAGCTTCACCACTGAATCTGTATGGCGTAGAATTGGTCCCATAAGTGACAGTCTTTAGGCGCAACGCTTGAACAGGCATGTTCAAGCTCTGTCTCCATAGAATGCACTGGTAGTCGCGATGAGGCTCTATGACCAATACCTGTCTGTACATTTTAGCGATGTCTGCCTTTAAGGCGTATTTATAGAACCGAACCTTTGTCAATGTCTAAAATAATTCTGGCTGTAACGTTGGGCCAACAAACATAAGGTTGTTGAGAGAAATTCCATTACTAGATTAAGTCGAACACGACTCTTAATTTCTACGTTACACTCTCCGGCCGAATCACAGGGTGATGAGAAAAAAAATACTTAACTTTTTCCATTTCCGCGCCTTCTAATACCTCTAGATGTCCCAATTCCTTATACTCATTGATAAATTGATAAATCTTTTAGCTCTCGGTTACGACTGAGCTTCTTTTCTGTGCAGTTTGTGTCGGCTTGCGACACTTCTTCGCACCTCCAAAACTTGTGCACCAAATCTTGCAATCGGTCAGGCTTTTTCTGTTCTTCTACTCTAGTTAATCAAACTACGTTTGAAGTCGATGTGAATTCGCCTTCAACTACCCAGCCTAAGAGTGACTTTTGTAGTGTTGGCCTATTTTTACATTTAAGTTGACTTGCTACAATTAATTTAAAAAAGAGGGCGACTCCCAAAAGCATATAAACATTGCTTGCTGAGCTAAAATTAGGATCAGCTAAGGTGACCGCTTTGGGCGGCTGCCAATTTGAGCCCACTTTTGAACGTGTAGGATTGAATTGAGTGATATCTGTTAACACCCCGAAGTGCTCCGTTACAGAAAATCTTGTTAGTCTTGAATTAATTGTAGCATTAACCTCGCCAAGTATCTGAGACTTTGCATTTCCTCTGCCACTAATTCTAAGGCTGGCGAAAACCCTCAACTGAACCCTCCACGAGGGTGCCGGCTGGGCAATGGGCATCATGCTACCTCGAAACAAACGAGGGGCTAGTGGTGCCATTTGCCTTGCTGAAGGGCAGAGCGACGTCCGGCCGAGGCAATCCGCAAACCACTCAAAGGCTTCGGCGATGCGAGGGTGCGGTGAGCTGAGGCAACAGTTATCACTGCCTGGCTGGGGGGAGCTTTACACCACTCAAAGGCCTCGGCACTACGAGGGTGTGGAGCGAACCTAGGTAAGGTAAGGATGACTGGCGGAGGGGAACCCCAAACCACTCAAAGGCTTCGGCACTGCGAGGGCGAGGGGCGAACCAATGCAACGGATGTCGCCCTGCCCTAAAACAAACGAATTTACCGCAAATCTACTCGCCTGTGAAGCAGTAGTATGATGCTTAGCTAAGGTGAGCTCTTTGCCACTCAAAGGCCTCGGCACTGCGAGAGCAAAAAGCAAACTATGGTTCGAGGTCCTTGGCAGCAAGGCTAAAATGCTATGGGTAGACTCCCCAGACATAAAAATCACGATGGATAAGACGGACGGTCAAACACGGGTTGGGATGTCAACCCAAACGTCGGTGGGAAAGGGGGCTACCCCCGGCGGGCACGGGGGGGAGAAATCCTCTCTGCGTGTCGCCAGCAATCCCTCCGCACTGGTTGGAGCAGGCCAGGACGGTTGCAAAGCTACTGAAAATCCCAACATACAAAAACCCAAAATGTGGCGCGATACCGCAGTCCGTGGAGACTCGGATTGCGAATAACATGGAGGGTCTCCTACGTCAGAGGTGGAGGAGCCATGCCCTTCTGGCCCGAAGAGTACCAGTACCCCTAGGAGGGTCAGGCTCAAAAGGTCAAAGGAGGGTATGAGGGCCAAAGCCCATTATAAGGCCACCCTAAAGATCCGGGCGCGACTCGCGGACTGCAAGCGAGAACTCACACAAGATGAGATCCGCAGCAAGAAGTGGGCCGACGAAAGGATCGAAGAGGGCAGGTCTCACTTCGAGAAAAAGGGGAACATGACGCCTGAGAGCGCCGGTTTTGCCAACAAGGTGGAGGAGCAACTGGCGGTCAAACGCCAGCGCTCCGCTGAAACCGAAAAAGCAGAGGTGCCAGCTAGCAAGCGGCCGTGCGAAAAGCCAGTGTCGCGAGCAAAGCCGACGGCCAGCGATGTAGCGAGGCGACATCTAGTCGTCGCGCTCATCGACCGGAGCGACCCAAACGGCCAAATGAAGCCCGAACAGTGGAAGAAGGTGGAGGCGCTGCTGTTCGATGCGCTTCTTAGTCGGATGGGCGAACCGGACTCGCTTCCCATCTCTGATGGAGCGGGCTGGCTCTCAGGGGTCAAAATCCTTAGCTGCAAGGATGACCACACTCTGAAGTGGGTCACCGGCGTCGTGGCTGCCATGGACGCTCCGTGGGAGGGTGCCAAGCTGGAGGTAGTGGACAGAACTAGCATTCCGTCCGTGCCAAAGGCAAAAGTACTCTTCCCAAGGGTCGTCCCAGCGGACCAGGCGCTGCAGCTACTGAAGTGGCAGAACCCGGACGTGCCAACGATTGATTGGAAAGTGGTCCATGTTGCGAAACCCGATAACAAGGGCCAGCAAATGGTCATTCAGATCAATAAGGAGGCCGACGATCTGCTATACGCACGACACGGGAAGATGGCGTGGGGCGTAGGGAGCGTGTACCTGCGTCTCAAAAAACACCACCAGGACGACACCAACGAGAACACGCTGGCGATAAGTGAAGTGGAGAGGGACCTAGCGGAGGTCACCCACGCCACCAAGAGCCTGGAGATCGTGGACGACGAGGATGCAGACCTCCATAGTAAGTAGTAAGTAGAGCAAGGACCGCGATCCTGGTACGAAAGGGTATCTATGCTTACTTATTGTCTAATTACAGCACTGACGATCTCACGGTACTAGCGCTAGAAGGTAGCAAGGATGAGCCAATTCTGATGGCATCATGCTACATGGCGCACGACACCGACGCACCCCCTCAAGAGCTTGCTCGACTGGTGATGGAGACCGAGCCAAAAAAGCAGTCCCTCACCATCGGAGCGGATGCCAACGCACACCATACGGTATGGGGAAGCAGGGACATCAACGATAGAGGTGAGTCACTGCTTGACTTTATCATACAAACTAATCATAAGATTGCCATATTTTGGCCATATGTTGGCCCTACCTCCTCTAACGTCTTAGATTTAACCCTCGCGTCGGTAACAAATACCGTGGTAAAAGATTGGAGAGTCCTTAGCAGACACTCCTTCTCAGACCACAGGTACATTCAATTCCGAGTTAATTTTGAAAGAACAGTGCAAAAGAAAGTGTACAGGAACCCGCGAAACACAGACAGGGAGCAGTTCGAGAAAGAGGTTGAAAGAAACCTTTCCCGACCACCTAAGATAGCCTCACCTGATAAATTAGAGAAGTCCCTAGAGACACTCAATAAAAGTCTAAAGACGGCCTATCATAAGACGTGTAAACCATCCCAAGTGAAGAAGAGACACAAGCCCCCGTGGTGGACTCCAGAACTCAAGGGACAAAGGGAAGATGTACTTGATCTCTTTAAACTAGCGAAACAAGCAGAAGAAGAGCTAGTATGGAACGAATACAAAGTACGGCTCTGAGACTTCAAGAAAAAAGTAAGAGTAGCCAAAAGACTCGCATGGCAAAACTTCTGTTCAGGCATAGAAAAGACAGCTGACACCGCAAGGCTAAGAAAGCTGCTAGCTCGCCAACAGACAGTCCAAAGCCAACTAAAAACTGAAGACGGCAGATGGACAGAAAGCAGTGTAGATGCGGCAAATGTGCTCCTAGAGGCCCATTTCCCAAACTGCACAGAAGCTCACACAAACGCACAAATGATATCTCCAACCACCAGAGTGGAAATTCCCGAAGATATCATAACAACACGAAGGATACTGTGGGCTATAGACTCCTTTGAGAGCTACAAATCGCCAGGTCCAGACGGAATATTCCCAGCCATGCTGCAGAGGGTCAAACATACGATCTCCCCATGGCTGAAAGAAATATTTAGGGGATGTCTCAGTCATGGCTATGTGCCGGTGGCCTGGAGGACAGCACGGGTAATTTTTCTGCCGAAAGCGGGGAAATGCAGCCACGTGCTGCCTAAAGACTACAGACCCATTAGCCTGACCTCATTCCTGTTAAAAACGCTAGAGAAACTGATAGACCTCCACATCAGAGAGAACACAGAGATGTCTCTAGAACGCAATCAACACGCGTACACAAAGGGTAAATCGGTGGAAACTGCGCTACACTCCCTTGTTGCAACCATAGAGAAGGCACTTCACCACAAAAAATACGCCCTAGGCGCATTTCTGGACATCTCAGGCGCATTTAACAATGTGTCGACGGAGGCAATTATGCACAGCCTAAGAGCTGTGAACCCAACGGAAGCAGTACAATCCTGGGTTCAAAATCTACTGAGCAGCAGGAAAATACTAGCGGAGTGGGGAACCATAACCACCATCAGGGAAGCAAAATGCGGCACCCCCCAAGGAGGAGTGCTCTCTCCCCTACTGTGGAACTTGGTGGTAAACGACCTACTAAAGAAATTCAAACGGAAAGCACCAAAGATAACTGCATATGCGGACGACATAAGCATAATTCTCATGGGCAAATGTCCAACGACAATAAGCCATGTCATGGACAACACACTAAAAGAGATACTAGCATGGGCAACGGAAGCCGGTCTAAGTATCAACGCAGACAAGACGGACCTCATTCTCTTTACCAAGAGATACAAGGTACCTCACTGGACGGCCCCCAAAATAAACGATAAACCGCTGATACCAAAGGAGAGTATTAAATATCTGGGAATAGTATTGGACAGCAAGCTGAGCTGGAAGCTCAATGTAGAAGAAAGGGTGAAGAAAGCCACCAATGCGCTCTACACATCGCAAAAAATGTTGGGCAGCACTTGGGGACTCTCGCCAAGACTAACACATTGGATTCTGATCTCAATTGTGCGCCCCATACTACACTACGGAATACTGGTATGGTGGAAGGCCACGGAGAAATCCACTTACCTAAAACGATTGGAAAAAACCCAGCGACATGCACTCATGTGCATCACAGGGGCGCTGAGGACCACACCCACGAAAGCACTACAAGCTATATTGAATGTCAACCCAGTGGACATACAGGCACGCCTAGTAGCAAAAAAGACTGCTCAACGTCTTTGCACGATAGGCAACATGACAAAACAGAACTACGGGCATAGTACAATTGGAATAGGGACTCGGGTCGAAACAGACTACATGATCCCAAAAAACAATTTCAACTTCACGCCCACGCTCTTAGGAAAAGATGATTGGCGCTCAGGAGCAGAGCAGACGGCAATCAACATATACACAGACGGTTCAAAAATGAATGAGGGGGTCGGCGCAGCAGTGTACTGCGCCGAACCGCCCATGAGCCTATCTTACAAACTACCAGACCACTGCAGTATATTCCAGGCGGAGATATTCGCAATATGGAAAGCGGCGGAAACGGTCCTACAAACGAATACAACACTCAACGAAGTAAACATATTCGTGGACAGCCATGCTGCAATAAAAGCCTTACAGTCGCACTACATAAGATCCCGAGACGTCCTGGCGAGCAGGGAGGCACTAGATGCGCTTAGCACGCTCAAAAACGTGCGCATCTATTGGATTCCCAGCCATCAGGGTTTCGAAGGAAATGAAAAAGCTGACTCTCTGGCTAAACAAGGAGCGACGGGACTTAACAGCCACATGGCGGAAACTCCGATCTCCTTGCGAACGCTACACTCGTACATGGAAACACAGGCACGGTATTCTGCAGCACAAAGGTGGACAAACACCTCTAATTGCAGGATATCCAAAATAATGTGTAAAACGCACAGCGACAAGCTATCGCAATACATGCTGAAACTACAAAGGCATGATTGCCGCATGCTTACAGGACTCCTGACGGGCCACTGCCTTGTCGCAGCTCATGCGAAAAGGCTAGGCATGACAGACAACGATGAATGCAGGAAGTGCAAGGAACCAGGTGTCAAAGAAACACTAGAGCACCTACTTTGCAACTGCCCAGCACTGGCAGCAAAACGCTTACAACACCTCCAGGCTCCCTTCCTGGCATCCCTAGAGGAGGCCAGCAAGATGAAACCGAACAAGCTTCTAGCATTTGCCCGAAGCACACAAACGCCACAGGACCACACACATAGATAGTCCCAACTTATCCGAATGCCGGCTTCACTAAGGACCCACAGTGGTCTATGTGTGACACTTCCCCCGGGGCGGGTCAGCCGGTCTAACCTAACCTTACCTAATTCTAATTTTGGATGGATGCATATTGAGCTCAAGTGTGGAGGCTAATCCTAACGTTATGAAGTTGAGTTGACTTCCAGAATCTAGTACGCATCTGCATTCATGATAGTCGCCGTCCTTGCCCTTGATTAGCACAACATTGATAAATAGCTCGTGGCCGACCGTGATAGCAGCGCACTGCGCACTGAGCTATTTTCCGCCCTGGTATGACCTCTAGCTTCCGACTCACTTGACTCATTCGCCGACTCTTGGTGAAGCATGTCATTATGCGGCTTGTTGCAAATGTTACAACACTGTCCAGTGCAGTTTCTAGTCTTATGACGCTTGCTGAAGCATATTAAGCACATTAAAGCCCGAACAGAGATAACAGCCGTTTTGCATACTGTTGTCCACAATTGCTGCTAAACTAGCCTTTTTTACGTCTCCTCTATTATTTGGTTTGGATACTACACGACGCACCTCTCGATTGGATCAGTTTAAGCCTCGATTTACTATGAATTGCGAAAGTAAAGCCCACGAAGGCAATTTCGAACTATCCCATTCATTATCCCACTTGTCCATTGTTTCCTCATTAAGTTTACTACGAATCAAATGAAAAACTATAGCCTTAAGCGCCGCAAGCTGAGAGTTCACGCTATCCACTAGTACTCTCAACGCCTCAGCATCGGCCTGTTTAAGACGTCTTTAATTAAATAACTCGTTTATATGTGACTGAGCAATGATTACCTTAGTTTCATATCGGTCCTGCAGTAGGCGTAGAGCTCTTTTGTAGTTCACCTCAGACAGCTCCAAGCAATCAATAGTACTACTCGGTACTACCCTAATGATGATTTCAAATGAATAAATTTAGATAAATCGTCCAGATCTGGGTCTGAATCTACTAGAGTTGTGAACGTGTTAAACCAGCTTGTCCATTCAGTGATTTTACCCGAAAACTCTGGTAACTTCATAACTGGAAGTTTTGGGGAGCGTGGAGACTTTGTATTGTTTAATGAATCGTTTGGAATATGCCGGCGATTATTTTTGTCTTTCGTTGCTGACGGTTGTGTTTCTGCGTGCTCCAAGAAGTTGATAACTTTGTGAGTGTTTAAACTGTGCTTTATTTTGTATTATTGTGCTAATCAATTGTAACAGTGATTGTGATTGTACTTTGTATGTATTTACGTGTGCATATTGTGATTTAAGTTTATTTAATTGATTATAATTGCAGTCAGACTGACGTTCTCCAACGTAAGCGTTCACCCTCTTGTGTCCGTTATATTGCGCTCATTGCACTTGTACCCTACTTTTCTTTGCTCAAGCATATTATTTTCCACACTTTTAAACATTTCTAATTTTTTTTAAATTTTTCTTTTAACATGTTTGTCTGCTGCAGTAAAAATTGCAAAATTGTTGGTGGATCCACCTCAGGGACAGTTAAGCAGCTAATTCTGGTCTTAAGTGGTATTGCCATACCTGCAATGAGATAGAGAAGAACAGTCTAAGTTCATGAGGCAGACCTTCAATTATTTCAAGGCTGTCCGCAATAATTTCGATACTCTTCGTGGCAGTATTAAAGAGTTGGAAGACCACATTAATACTGCTAAAACTTTAAATGACTCGCCGAAGCGTAAAAAGACTTCGGGATCTAGTCCGCCAACAGTCCCGCTGGTGTTGCCCCCCAAGCCTCTTCTGCCGGCTACTGCCTCTACCCCTGCTGCCAGCCCTTTAATCACATCTAAGCCTCTCCTAGCGGCTAGTGTTAGTACCCCTACACCTGCTGCCAGCCCGTTAATGGTATTTAATTCACCGGCAACTAGCGCGGTGTTACCTAAAACTAATGTTATACCCGTAGATACCTGTGGATCAACAGATAGTCAGCCTATTGATCCTACGTTAGGTGCAACTCTTAAGCCCATTAGGGTTGTACCTCAGAGTAAATTTGTTTTTGTTTCTAGGCTCGCTTCTGATAATTCTGCGGAAGATGTAAGCGCCTATATAAAAAGTAAAATTGATTCCCCGCGAATTATTGTCGTTAAATTTAAATTCAAGCTCGCCCGTGATATATCTTCCTTTAAGCTGAGTGTTCCGCCGGAACTTTTCTCCTTCACATCATAGTGAAGGAGTATGTCAGTAGGCGAAATAATAATAATAATAATATTAGGATCAGTAGTGCCCCGCCTGCTGCATCCACTTTAGTATCAAAAAACTAACACTGTTGATTACCTCCCTCTTACTGGGTTAACTAAGAAAACTTAGTACTTTGTACCTTAATAGTCATTCTTTCCCTTTCATGTCGTTGCCTTCACCGAAACGTGGTTAAGACAAGACATACTTAATTCGGAAATATTATCAAACAGATTCTGCATCTATAGAAAGGACCGTACTCTGCGCCGAGGTGGCGGGGTGCTTATTGCTGTTGATGTGGACTTTCCCTCTCAGACAGTAATTTAAGGTTGGTCTATAAATATAGAGTTTGTTGCTGTAAAGTTAAATATTAATGGTGTTGGTATTTACGTTTCTTGTTCCTATATACCACCTTTATCTGACAACTCTGTCTGCAATGAACATTTGTCAGCAATACTTTCCATATCTTCTATGCTTTTTGATCGTGATATTTTTGTAGTTCTTGGCGATTTTAATATTGCTAATGCTAATAGGATTTCAAGTCCGGACTCAAGCGTGTTGACCCCCGTGGTGCAGACTGATTTTCTGGTTGGTTTATTAGAAATGTCATTGGGTCAGATCAATGGCATTCCAAATTCTCTTGGTAAAATGCTTGATTTGGTATTTGTTTCGGATCCATCTACTCTATCTGTGTCAAGATCCCTTCCCATATCCACTCCCGAAGACTTATACTACCCGACGTTGGAGGTGTTGATCACTTTGCCTGCCTGTGCCGTACGCCAGTGTAGTGAACCATTAAGACGTGTACGTCAATTTCGGAAAACCGATTTTTTGAAACTTACCCGGCTCTTAGCACTGGTTGACTGGTCGCCCCTGTATAGTTCTGAGGACTTGGATACGGCAATCAGTATTTTTTATAGCACCTTAGCCAATTTATTCGACATGTGTGTCCCTTTTGGTAGGCCAAATAGGAAAAACAAACCTGCGTGGTTTACACGAGGGTTGACAGCCTTTAAAAATCGAAAATCAAAGCTTTATAAGAGTTTTCGAAAATCTGGCTCTTCTGTTCATTGCTCGTCATTCTTGATTGCGCATTTCAGTTTTTCAGTCATGAATAATTCATGTTAAAAAAAATTACCTAAGTCGGTGCAGGCTAGAGCCCTGCATTTATGCACTTACAAGCCATCAAGACTGTTTTGCGCGCTAACAAAACAAACGACACAAAGACTTGGCCTCACTATAACGAGCAAAACAAAGGTATGGCAACTCGTTCATTAAACGAGCGAAAACATACGCATAACAAACAAACGAAAACGGGTGCCGTTTCCTACATGCTTGCTTATGACTACTCTAAAGACTTTTGCTGAAAGCAGCATTGCTGCAATACATATGCACAAGATCACGAATACATGTGCAAAGCAGCAAAAGTTTGGAGGAAAAGAAAATAAGAAGAATGCGTATATGTATACGGTGGCTCAGCATTTACAGTTATTTTGCGTGATCGTCTCTTATTCTACGACATTCGCTGGACAATTTTTTGTTGCGCAGCCGGAGTAGAATGTCTCCCATATTTGTTTGGTTCTTGCTGTGCATGCTACTTCCAAGTCATGGTTATTGCTGTGTATGCTACTTCCAAGTCATGGTTCTTGTTTTGTTTGCTTAGCAACACACAGACACAGATTTTACACGTCTTCTTTTTGAATTTTTCAAAAAGTACCGAAGCCAAATCCATTTGTGCAGGTCTCTATTGCAGACTACAGTTTCAGCAAGATCCTAAGAGGTTCTTTGACTTCGTTAATGCGAAGCGAAAGTCATCAACACTTCCATCTAATTTATCTTTTGAAAACAAGTCGGCCAATTCGGATCAGGCCATTGCCGAGTTATTTGCCAAATTTTTTCAAACAACATACAGTTCAATTGATAATCAGGTTGATTTGCCTTACCCGTATCAGGTTGATGCCTCTAATTGCATTTTTGAACCAAGTATCACGGAGTGTTCATTACTACGTGATCTACAGGGTATTAAGCCTGTATTTTCCCCGGGACCTTACGGCGTACCAAGCTGAGTGCTTAAGAACTGTGCTGATGGTCTCTTAAAGCCTTTGCATAAATTGTTGAGTTTGTCTATTGAGAAATGTTCATTTCCTAATATCTGGAAAGAATCATTTATTATTCCGCTCCATAAAAAATGAGACAAGTCTAATGTTCAAAACTTTAGGGGTATCTCCAAATAGTCTGCTATGCCAAAAATGTTCGAGAAATTAATAACTTCTCAATTACAAAATTTTTGCATTTCTTTAATTTCACCGTGCCAGCATGCATTCATTCCAGATCTACTACCACTAACCTGTTAGAATTTACTTCTAGTTGTTAATGGTTTTCAAAATAAAATGCAATCGGATGTTATTTACACTGATTTCAGTAAGGCATTTGACTCGGTTAATCATTACCTTTTACTTCATAAACTTCAACTTAAAGGTTTTCCAAGCAATCTTATTCGGTGGATAAGGGAATATTTAATTCATAATTCAAGAACTACAAACTGATTTAGATAATTTTCAAAAGTGGTGTCGTGTTAACTTACTTAATCTTAATTGCAATAAATGTAAAGTCATGTCTTTTTATAGACGCCTTCCATTCTTAAATATATATTTTCTTGATGGTAGCCCACTCGATCGCATTGAATGGGTTGATGACTTAGGTATTCTTTTTGATCCGAAACTTAAATTTCACAAGCATATCTCTTCAGTTGCAAATCGAGCCTCTAGCCGGTGCTTGGTATCGTTGGGCCACTTGAATGTACTGTTTTTCTTAGTACATCTACGTCCAATAATAATAATAATAAACACGCGATTGTGGTGAAATCTGTTAATCAGTGGAAAAAACTTACATTATCTGTGCTTAGAGACGAATATATAGAAAACTTAATTACGAAATGGCAAGTAGTAAATGTGGTCCATTTAAGTGTGTGGTGAAAGGCTGCATGGGTGGCACGAAACTTTTTCGAGTGCCAAAAAGTTACGAAAGTGAATGGTGCGAAAACTTGGGACTTGATGTCTACGATTTAAATACGTGTACTAGAGTTTGCAAAATGCGTTTTGCAGACAAATGTTTGTTAAAAATAAGTAAAAACGTTGCAGTCGGACGCAACCGACTGCGGAATACTTTGATACCAGTAAAAGAACGGTTGATAAGGGAGAATGCAGGGGCGAAGGGAGTGGGCCATGTGGTAAACATCGCCAGCTATCATGTTACCAAATTTGGTGACTTTAGCTCAAAAACTGTGGAAGATAACTTAACTCCCAAATTTAAAAGGTGGGCGGCAGAGGTAGGCGTGGCATCCAAAATTTTGAATCAAATGTTTTTTAGCTGTCACTATCAATCTTCCTACCAAGTTTGGTGGCTCTAGCTCAAAAACTGTTAAAGATATAGCCGATTCCGATTTTATATGGTGGGTGGCTTAGGTGTGCGTGGCATCCAAAATGTTGATGAATTTTTTTGTGGAACGTCAATATCTATCTTCACACAAAATTTGGTGGCTCTAGCCCAAAAAATGTGAAAACTACAGGTGTTTCCAATTTCTTGGAGAAGGGGGGATGGGGGCGGAATCAGGGGGCGTGGCATCCAAGTTTTGATGAGGAACGTCAGTACCTATCTTGACACAAAATTTGGTGGCTCTAGCCCAAAACTATAGACGTTTCCAATTTCATGGAGAAGGGGGGATGGGGGCGGAATCAGGGGGCGTGGCATCCAAAATTTTGATGCATTTTTTTGTGGAACGTCAATATCTATCTTGACATAAAATTTGGTGCCTCTAGCCCAAAAAATGTGAAAACTATAGGCGTTTCCAGTTTCAAGGAGCAGGGATGATGGGGGCGGAAGGAGTGGGCGTGGCATCCAAAATTTTGATGCAGTTTTTTCAGGGACATGACTAGCTATCAGCGTGCAAAATTTGGTAACTCTAGCTGTAAGAATGTGAGAAATATTTGGTTTTATCGGTTTTCAGTTATCGAATTTATTCGATTTCCCAGCCTCCTAGTAGGCGTGGCACCACAATCTTGACACTTTATCTGTCGCGCCTATAGACAAACATAATTGCAAAGTTTCAAGTCTCTAGCTTTACGGGTGTCGAAAAAAGTTGCGTTCATACAGACGGACAGACGGACAGACGGACACCATGACGGACATTGCACAAAACCAATATACTATGAGACCTTCGGTATCAAAGTATAAAAATGCCTCAAGATTGGGTCTTTGCCTACATTGCACCTGGGTAAGTTTTAATGCGTAAAAAATTTGAAGGTGCGCCTTTAACGTCAGCCCAGCTTGTTCTTATTGTATGTATGTATATGTATGAAAAAGTGAATATTTCATTTGTGATGAACTGTGTAACGCAATGAAAAGAGCATCTGAGATATCGAGCTGAATTTTTGAAAGATGTCTTTTATTATTTGCAGCTAATACAGGTCCTTGAACCGTAACGGCCATAAATTTTATAAAAAATTTTGTTAATTTCGCCTAAAACTAATTAATTATTTTGATTTTAATTACAAATTCCAAATTAAAAGTAGTACATTTTTTTTGTTTTAATTTTAAAAGATTTTAATTCAAATGCCTATTAATAATTAATAGGTCACGTCGAGCAGCCTGTTTTCCATAACTTCTTTAATGGTATTAAAACAAGACACTGCTGCATTTCAAACTGTAGCAGCAGTAGCCCTCCGTCAATTCTACACGAATGTAGATGTCAGTCTGTGACATAAAAGACTCATTGAAAAACTGTCTTCATCTATTTATATGCAGAAAGCATTTTTATCCCGGGGATTTGTGAAAGCTGAAATTGAAAAAATATGTGCATCCTATAATGAATTTGTGTGAAGAGCCATCTGGCACAAATCATGTAGAAGGTGTAGAGGCTGGAACACCCAATTCTGAAAAATTGAAAGTGGTGAGTTTGCACCACAGCTACTGTTATATTCAGAAAGCCAGTTCAGAAGATGGCAATTCATGTCCCCAGTGCGAAAAGTACTGCCGCAGGGAAACTTATTGGCGCAATGAGTTTTTCCATATGCAGGCAAGGCATGAAGCCACATTGGCTAAGGTGGTAAAACTGGAAGAGGAAAAAGCGGCATTAGAGAAGAAAATGAAAGACGTTGAGACAGATTATTTAAAACGCAGCAAAGAGATGTCCGATAATGCCTAAAGATTCCGAATGACATAAACCAGGAATCCAAGTTTTTCGCTTCGCAGCTTTTAAAGCCGACGCATGTGAAAAGTTTTAGCGCAGAGGAAAAAAACATCCTTATGAACATTAACTACAGGTCGTCGAAGGGATACCAGTTTATGAGAGATGGCCTGAACTTTAACTTACCAAGCCCGAGGACATTGCTGAACTGGAGCCCACTGAGTCCAGGCATTTGCGAAATGGTCATTAAAAATATATACAAACTGGTTCAGCATATGTCCAAAAGCGAACGGTACTGTGTATTGTTGTTTGATGAGGTCCATGGTCGAGCAGAGTTGGAATATAACAGTACGACCGACAAGATTGACGGATTTACCGATTTTGGAGATGGGATGCGCAGTGGAGCAGTTGCCAACAGCTTTTTGTTTTTCCAAGTTAAAGGTATTGTGCAGCCGTGGAAGTACACGTTTTCGTACTATTGTACAAACCTAAAAGACACTGTCGGACACTTAAAACAATGCCTAATGGAAAACATAGACGTAATAAGCCAGCTGGGCCTTACATTAAAAGCTGTTATTTCGGATCAGGCGGCTTGCAACATCAATGTTGTTAGAGCTATGAGCTTGAAGGAAACACAGGTGCATGAAGACCCGAAAAAAAACCCCATATATCACATGTGTGACTATGTTCACATGTTCAAGAGCATTCGAAACTGGCTTCTATCAAAGGATATCCGAACACCTGATAGAATTGTTAGCTGGAGTGAAGTGGTGGGGCTCTACACAATTATTATTCAGAGCACAACAACGCGAATGGTACCCAAACTGACAGAAAAGCATATTCGGCCAAACTTTTCGGAAAGAATGAGCGTAAAATATGCTGTCCAAGTTTTTTCATGGTCTGTGGGTAACGCCATTAAGGTTTGCTACCGAAACAAGCAGTTCTCGGCCGACAACACGACAAAGGCATTTGCCACCGCTAACTTTTTTCTTCGGCTTAACGAGGCTTTCGATGTACTGAACTGAAGGTCGAACACAGCCGGTAAGAAAAGCCCTTACACCTCCAAAAAGAAACATAATTTGGTTGAATTCCAAGAATATCTGTTGAAAATTGATCTGGGATCCAAAAGCTACTGGCATGAAGGCCTTATTACCACCATTGGCCATATTATTAAGCTGTCAGATGAACTGCTCAAAGAAAAAGATATTGAATTTGTGCACACAACACGATTTAATCAGGACAGCCTAAAAATTTTTTTGCTGCGTTGCGTTCTAAGCTGGGGAACAACACCAACCCCTCAGCTAGAGAGATTCAATACTTATTAGCTAGATTAATGTCGATGAAAATTGTAACTACTTCCCACTTGAAATATGCCAATTGTGCGGATGAGAATGAAGATTTAAAAATGAATTGGATTTGTGATCCGGAGGGGCCGATCGACTGCATTGGGGATAACGAGCTGCAAACATCCCAGGGAAATATTGACAATAATATAAGCGAGGGTGAAGATGTCGGAAAATCTGTGGATGTGACTGTCGGGGAGCTAGTCTGACGGAGATCCTTCGACGCCTATCTCATAGCTAAAAAACCATTCAACTGCGAACATTGCGATGCTGCCCTGCTGCAAATGGACACATTTGCAACAGATAATTATGAAGATCTTATCCAGGCAAGAAACTTTTCTATGGACAAAATGTGCCTAAAAAACACTTCAGACACATTTTTCCAAGTGTGCAATATACATTACGAGACGTTTGGCAAAGACTTTTGCACTTCACCTCATAGAGAAGACCTATGCAAAACTATTATAGAGGAGTGCATAAGTGAAACCAACAAGCTAAACCCCGGATGGTTGGATGTCCATAACAGCTGTAATGACCACAGACTACAAATTTAAAAAAAACACTTGTTGTCAACCTGACGAGGAAGCGGGCAAGATGGCAGGAGATGGAAGGTCTCAAATGTGGACGTGCGGCAAAAAAAACTAAAGATTTTGCAAAATTGAAATGGTAAGGTTTTGCAGATTTAAAGACCAAAAATACATATACTATCTAATACATTTTTTATTTCAGTTTCATCCATTCCAGTACCGTCATTTTGTCTTTGCTTATTGCTTAGATGTATTTATGACGCGATTTGCTGAATGCGAACAAATTTGTTACCCACAAACCATTTTCAATAAAAATTGTCAACGGCAACTTAACTATCATGCATTGGCAGCTTAAAGGATGCTATAATGGGCATACTTGAGAACGAAAAAAAGCCCTGAACTCCGGAAGGCATTGCAGTGGCGTATGGTTGCCTCGTAATTATGGCAATGTTGCCTAGCATCTTTAAAAAAAAGCAAAAAAGCATACACAATGATCAAAAAGGATGCTAATTTTTCCGCTGATTGCTTCTGCTTCTCTGTTCGGCCTGAACAGCTTCTTGCTCGTCTTGGCTTCGTTGCGCTCGCCTATCTGCTTAGTCCAGTAATTAACTGCTTGCTTATCTACTCTGCCGGTTTGTTTACCATCGGCTGGTGCTGGTGCTACCAACATCGCATTGAAATTCTCAAAAGACTGGTTATAACTTTAGCTAAAAAGACAGCAAAATGGCTATTTCAGGAGTTGCAAAGGGGAATGCCCAACAAAAGTAATGGCCCCATGGAAAAATAAATGAAAAATACTAGGGCAATAGTAAAATGGCCCGTTTAACAATGCACCAGCTGACCACAGGTCACAAAGACCATATACCTCATAAAGACCTAACATCTCTCTCTTAAATCACTAATAAATTTTAATAATCTATGTTAAATCACGCTGTTTGAAACCAAATGCGGCGATCATTGGCTTTGTTTTTGATTGTTTTACCATTAAGCAGGTATACATAGAGGAGTCAAATCGCGTTTTCCCAACTGCCGAAAAAATGCGTTGCGGAGGAGCCACCAGCATTCGGCTGCTGAAAGCAGCAAGCCGATCACAAATTTTGCAGACTATTTGCGTAGCTGACGGAGTGCCAGTGTATACCTAAATACACATATATATGTGTGTATGTATGTGCGCATGCATATTTTTTCAGTTTTTGGTGGCTCTCAAGTGATTTGGGATTTTGTTACTTTTCTAGCAACGCAAATCAATGTGTATGTGCATGTGTATGTTCATGTGCAGCACATTTGAATGTATGCGTAGCAATTGTATTGCCCTACCCCCCAGTATTGGAAACTAGTTCAGAACTAGTCTAGAACTAGTTGCAAAGTGGACATAACTAGTTCTCGCTCGATTGCTTTTCAATGCTAACAACTGTTTACTTTTACATGGGGATGTCCTAGGAGGGCAACTAGTTCTGCTTAGCATTACTTTCGAACTAGTTCTGCACTACTTCTTTTGGGTAAAAACTAGAACTAGTTGCCAACTGACTACTTTGGGTCAAAACTAGAACTAGTTGCCAACTGACTACTTTGAGTCCAAATTAGATCTAGTGGCCAACTGACTACTTTGAGTCAAAATAAGAACTAGTTGCCAACTGACTACTTTAAGTCAAAACTAGAACTAGTTGCCAACTGACTACTTGAAGTCAAAATAAGAACTAGTTGCCAACTGACTACTTAGATTGCAAAAAAAAGGATTGCAAATAGTTTTAATTTTGACTTAAAATAACAAGTTGTGCACTATTTTTTTGGGCTGAAAAGGAATAAGATTATTGGTAATACAACAAAAAAATTCATCTTCATTTCAACAATTTTTTTTTTTGTTCCCCTCTGGAATTGAAGCTGGAAGATATAAATTTATTGTTTTTTATAAAATAAGTATTCATTCTTTCATTTTTCATTTTTCCGCCGTCTTATGCCGCAGCAATTGTGCCAACATTACCTTTTGCTCAGCTATCCCACTAAGAGCTACGTTGAGTTGATCTTTAAAAAAAAGGTTTTTAATATATGTATATCTGAAATTATAGTACAGCATAAGGGTTTCATACTTTTCAAAGCTCCGCATTCCTGTTGCAAGAGAAAATTCTCCCTCTGCACTGTTTCTGTAAGAAATTATGAATTGTATTAAGATCATACTTAAACATTTAAGGCATACCCAAAATCTGCTTATTTTCCTGCAGTATTGTTTCTGAAAATAAAATCAATTACTCAATTAAATTACTTTATGCACTTCATTTGAATTTGTTTATCTGATTACCTTTTAACTTAACCATTGCTCTTTCCAACTCCTCAATTTTGGTGTTTGCGTTCATGCTACCGGTATCAGTCTCTGCAATGAAATAAATATGTATATAAATATAGGCAAGATATAAAGATATTGGTACTTTAAACGGTTCTCACCATTGTCGTTGAAGCAAACGCGCTTGACTTTTGATGGGGTGGAAGGCATTTTCTAAAATATTTCTGAAAATTTTATTATGATAAGAATTCATCAATTTTTAATTTAAGACTTTGCAACTGTTTTCTCTTGTTTTTGGCTTGCGAACCAAGGTAGGGAAATCTTCTTAAGATACTCTCAATACCGTTATAAAGAGTATGCCCGATTCGCACTTAACACAAAATGTTAGGAGCGCATACGGACTAAAGACCTCTTATGCAAATGTCTTTTTAAAAAAAATTGACGTATCATATATAAATAAAAAAACATGTTTTAACTAGTATAGCAGTGAAGCAGTGGCATTAACAACAACTCCCCCATGTATGGTATCCCGATAGCTTTAGATTCTAACTCTGAAACTAAAAATTGTTCCTCACAGCTCCATGAGTTATTATCAACTAAAAATATCCCAATAGTTTTTGATTCTACGGGTTCAATGAAAAAGTTCTTAATATTTTGTAACCGTATACCTATAATAGTTCCCCCATTATCTTCAGTAAATTTTAAAATTTTTACGGGTATGTTTTTTTTAATGTAGCAATAATTGTTAGGGCAATAAGAAGTAAGCAAAAAATCTTTAAAATGGCATTTATTATTAGTAATGATGGGTTGATTTAATTATATTTTATTTTTAAATTGTACTTCAGATATTCTCCTATGTATTTGTTGAAGAATCTTTGTTGGCTTTCGGACACAGTTTTTAAGTGTTTGTAAATAATTCTCAAAAGCATAACAAGAGCCATGCACTGGATCACCAACTATTTCGACTGTATTCTTAACGTGCAGCAAGCTGTGTACATTGTACGACACACTATTTTCGCCAAAGATTGCTGGAAAGTTCTCAACAAACAGTTTTAACATCGGTTGAGACATTTCTAAGTTCTTGACGCGTTGCAGTGGACAACAAAGTAACCTATAGGCACAATGCAGTAAACAAAAAACATAATACTGGTCACCATCAACTTCATCTTTTAAAGCGACGATTCCAGTGTACAACAAAAATTGCCGAAACTCAGTTGCCTTCCAATGCATAAGCTCATCTAACGCCCTTGGTTTTCGCGCAAACTCTTTTGGTACAAAATTACGTAAGCTGACCAATTTTTCAGAAATATTTTTTTTATTTTCCAATGAAATTTTTTTTAAGACTTTATTTTTTTGCAACCGCACTAAAAATGTTCTCATCACTCCTAATTCTATAAGATGCATACAATCTAAGGGTATCTGGGTAACCATACCTACCTTAATATTTTCTAAAACTGATTTGTGGTCTAAGTATTTTGGTAAATGATGGTTTGGATATTTCCTAGATAAAAAGTCATCGTCTGTTATTAACTGTTCACACTTTATGCTATATGTTAGCGTGCCATTAATTTTTTTGGCAACCTGAGTGCATTTGGTGCAACCGTGACAAGAAGTGTGCCCCGGTGTTCCGCTTATAAACGCTCTAGCTGGTGCATCGCAAACAATAGCTCTATGCCCTACACCTGTTCTCCTCCCGTTTAAATCCAATCCACTTTCTGAAAGTTCGCACAACTCATTACAAAATTTTTCTAAATATTTATCACTATTTTCTGGTTTGGTATTACCTAAAAAGACGCCGGCCGGAAAAATTGGTGTGTTTCTAACATTATTTACTCTCACTAAAATGGGCCAAATCTGTGCTCTTGAACTTTTAAACAGAGGCAGTCCGTCTATATTAACATCAATATTGATGTCGCTTGGAAGCTGCACTGCCCCCGATAGTTTAATTAACTGGTTTTTTAACCCTACATTCAAGTAGTTACCACCGCACATACTTTCAATATAGGGTTTTTTTCTGATGAAAACTTATAAAAATTGTTCACACACAAACCTTCACTTTGGAGAACTTTAATAAGGGCAATAACTGCATCCCTCCTTGGTTTAAATTCAAGAAACCAAAACTTTAACTTTTCATTTAAAGACAACTGTGTTTCGTCATCTGGAATTTCGAACATAGAATCATTGTTTTCGTCTAAGACGTCACCAATGTCAAAGTTAACTTTATTAACTTCAACACCCTCACCATTAATATTCTTATTTTCACAAATTTCGCTATATTTTCTTTTTACACCGCACACTTCTGTTTCACTTGCCACTGCTTCTTGTAAAATGTTCTCCCTTTTTTTTTTAACTAAACGCCTCATATGCCTTTTGCTGATCATGTTATTTATGTATATGTATATATATATATATATATATATATATATATATATATATATGTTAGTTAAATAAATAAAGTTTAGTACTTAGCGTTTTTTTTTTATTTATTTGTTGAATTTATATGTTTGTATGTATTTGGTATGTGGTTTCTTATTGTTGCTGACTCCTTTGTTGTTGTAAAACTTTTTGTGTGTTTATTTAAAAACTTTTTGTTGTTTTGCTTGTAGAACTGCTATATTTTTAAACACTTGTTTTTAATAGTTTTTTTATTTGTTTAAATTTAATTGTTTTTGATTTGTAATCAAAATTTTATAATGCACAGCACAGCGTGATCACAATTGCACTAAAACTGGCATAAATAAGCCAAGCATAAAACGCATAACACTGAAAACAAAATTCAACCGGTAAATATTAAAGAAGACAAAGGGAAAACAAACAGTTACAGCACATAATTCGTTGTTGTGTTGCTGCTTGCAAATGCGCTCGCTAACTCTTTTCCTCTCTCTTTGTCTCTCTCCATTCGCTAAGGCATAGCAAAGAAATTGCTCTCGCTAATGGTATCAGCAAAGAGCGCAAGAGAGCACTGAACGCATAAAGATTATGAAAACGTTTTACAACTGACTAGCGTCGCATTACTTTAGAACTAGTTGCAAAATAGCTAGTTGAGAACTAGTTGAGAACTAGCTGCAAAATAGCTAGTTGAGAACTAGTTGCAAAATAGCTAGTTTAGAACTAGTGGAATTTTGGAACTGACTACAAAGTGAACTGGCGGGTACAGTACGGCTGGTGTCAAGGCATACTTAATTCTAGTCCTATGATGCATCAGTAGTAGCTAGCTAAAACGTTAGGTACTAGTGATGCAGAGGGCGTTAGTCAAATATTACGAAAATCAAAAAAATCAGCCATATGGTGCATCACTAGTAGCTAGCTAAATCGTTAGGTACTAGTAATGCAGAGGGCGTTAGGCAACGAAAACGAAAAACAGCAAAGGGAATAGAAGTGACAAAAGCAACTGTAGAAGATGAAGAGCGAATGGCAAAGTTAAAGGTGAATTAACTAAATGTACCCAGAATTTAGTCAGTTTTTGTTTTCGATTGTGCTCTCTTGTTTTTGGTCGCGAATACATTTTTGTGTGCAGTCAGAAGTGAAAAGCGTTCAAGCGAGTGCGCGTGCAGTTTAATCAAGTTTAAGTAAGTACATATGTTAATAATATTATAATAGAAGTAAAATAAGTGTTAATCAACGAAATCATTTGTCGTATTCAACAGCTCCGTTTCGTCGTTTCATGTTTCATGGATGAAACGCATAGCTCGTGAACGGCATTTTGCGTCTCAATGCGTTTCAAATTTGTGCAGTCAGCTGTTGTTTGTTTACATTTCTTTTACTTCAATTTTCAACACTGTTACTGTTTACTGCGTTAATACTGCCTGGATTTATATAAAATTTATTATTTATAAAAAATGTCGTTTAAAAGTGTGAAAGATATGCTATGCGATGCTTTAGAAAAGCAAGTTATTAGGGAAATAGAGGATATTGAAGGTAATAAGAGCTCGTTGTTTCAATTAGTTGATCAATTACATGCTTTTAACATTTGTAGATGGATCCCGGCAAGACAAAGTTGATTCTGAGATTGATGAGGTCATGGATGACTTCGTTGACAAAGTAGTTGCAATTTACTCTTGCCGTCGAGGAGACAACTTAAACGTGCCGAAGTCCATCGATTGGCGCAATAACATTCTAAGCACATTCGACGACAGGCGGTTTAAACAAATGCTGCGTGTCTCAAGAATTTGTAAATTTGGTAAACTTGATCAAAGATGATGAAGTGTTCAAGAAGTCTCCCTATCAAAAACAAATTGAGATTGATTTGCAGCTTGCAATTGTGCTTTCTCGGCTGGGCTCATCCGGGAACAGTGGGTCTGTACGAAAGATATGCACAGTCTTTGGGGTTGGTGACGGTGGAACTCTGGCCAATATTACTAACAGGGTGTTCACTGCAATTTTGCGACTGATGCCCAGATATTTAAATTGGCCTGATGAAGCCGAGCGCCAGCAGATTGTGGAGCGCACCTTTAATGAATTGCCACACTGCGTCGGCTACATAGATGGCAGCGAGATTAAGCTTTACGAGAAGCCAGCAAAAATGCACGAAATTTACTTTTCTCGCCAGCGCATTTATTCAATAAAGCTGCAAGTGGTATGCGACGACAAACTGCGCATTCGAGATGCCGTTGTTGGTAGTCCGGGAAGCTACCACGATGCAAAAGTGTACAAGAATAGCTCGATTGGTAAGCACCCCGAGCGATATTTGTCGGGAGAGCAGTGGATTGCAGGGGACTCTGCATACCCCCAGTCGACTTTTATGGTAACACCCTTTCGCAGCAACTCCCGGATTATGGAGGTTGACAGGCATCTGCGATTTAATAAAAGGGACAATCAATATAGAGTGAGAGTAGAGAACTGCTTTGGAGTCTTTAAAAACAAATTTTGTAGCTTGAAAGAAATGCGCTTCAGATTGAAGGACTCGAAAAGCCAGCATTTTGTCTGCAATTGGGTTTTGGTGTGCTGTACTCTGCACAATATTTTACTGCAGGGTAATGAAGCAGAAAATGTACTGGGAGAAGTGGAGGAAAACTCTGTTGAACCAATTAATGCAGAGTCCAGTGGTGTTAGCTGTGTGGTGGCAGAGACTAAAAGACACTTTTTGTACAATCTTATGTTTAATTAAAACACCATTTAATAATTATTTTTGTATGTTTATTCATTTTTTCTCTTTAAATCTTAATTCGAGCTCAAGTTTTTGAATGCGCTCCTTGCTCTCGAGCGCCTGCTGCTTTAGTTTAAATTCGTTTTGAGTTTTAAGCTCCTCCAAAGCAAGCTTTCGTTCCTCCACTTCCTTCGCCCACAAAAACTGCTTCTCTTCAAACAGCAGTCGCTTCTCACGAAACTCCCTGCGCTCTGTCTCCATTGTTGCAACCTGCGCCATCGAGTTGCTCACCTTTTTCAACAAACGATACGTCCGACACGTCTGTTGAATCGTCCACCTCAAGAAATGAACAGGCGTCAATCGATGATTCCTCTTCAACATGCACCAAGCTGCTTGCTGAATTAGAACAGCCCGATTCTAACACAACAACTTTCATTTCTTTGTTGCCAGTGAAAATATCATCCAGCTGCTCGTAGTGCGGGCACATCTTTAACATCTTTGCTGTTAATATAGAATGCACTCATTAACTCAATACAATAAGCTAATTTTATTTTACTTTACCTCGTATGGTTGTAACAGCGTCACCTTCTTCCACTCCAGCACCTGTAGACTTGCTAAACGCGTTAGCCTTCTGCCAGCCAATTTTAAGATTACGAATCTTGTGCCGGACCGAGTTCCACGTCGCAATAATTCCGGTTTCGGTTATTAGATTGTTGTAATAAATTTGAGCGGTAGGTTTCTGCAAGATTTGTAAGAATAAATTTATTTTAATACAGCTAAATTTAAATGTTGGTTATTTCTTACCTCCAGGTTTCTATCTATGCATTCGCATGTAATTTTAAATATCCAGCACTTCGGTTTCTGCCCACTTTCTATGCTAAATTTTCCGCTCGGGAGTCTTGCGCTTCACACTAGTTGTTGCTTCCACTGTAAAGAAAGAAAAACAAACTTAATTTTATCAAACAAAACCTGTTTTACTTATTTTTGTTTGCGGCGGCCATTAATCAGATGTTTTCATCCTTTTTTTTGCACAACACTACACCAAATATACTGAAAAATACTGAACATCGATTGCAAGTATCGATTAAATATCGTGCTCTTCTTCTCTCTACTTTCATGAAACATGAAACAATTTTTGTATACATAGGCTGGGTTGTTTCATCGTTTCAAGAATATTTTCTATGTAAGTTGTTGTTGCCGGACGATGAAACGAACTGTTGAATACGACAATTATATTTTAACATAAGTGGTAATAGTGTTTCTGTACTATAGCTTTAATTTACTTAAATATTTTAACACACTAGCTAGCCATGGTATACAACGGCGATGGAGTTTTAGGGAAGGACTCGTTTCAAAAATTAAGCTTCTTGTATTGCTCGTTAATAGGTAAAAGCAAACAGTATTAAGAAGTATAATTGATAATAAATTTAATGACTATATTACATTTCAGAAGCAGTCTCTAAATGCCTGGTTGGGCCGCCGTAGCCGGAGCTGCGTAAGGTGATGCAGCTACAGAAAAAACGAGTGGTAAAAACTATTGTAAAAACACTTAGCACGTAACATACAATGTATTAAAGAAAAAACAAATAATTTTTTTCACATTATTTTAAAAAATAAATAGTGATCTTTAATGTTAATCCTAAGAGTTTTTATGTCTGTTTCTTACTCTTTTTGTACTAGCGAAAATATTAGTTACTTGTACCAGCGAAATAGCTAAGTAGGGGGTACTAGCGATATTAAGAGGCCTTGTGTACTAGAGAAATAACTAGCGACTAGCCCTAGCCAAATAGCCGATTAGGGCGAACTAACGATTTCACCTTACCTTCGGTACCAGGGAAATCGCTAGCTAGTGGTAATGCACCGCCGTACCGCTCGGTACGTTTTGCGGACATCCAGAAGGGAAAATCGTTAGGTAAATTGCATTGCTGGTGTTGCCGCGAGCACCAGTACTCATCACTGAGTTCTAGGCATATCACTAGTCTTGTACCGGTCTAGCGTACTGCAGGGTGGCTATTCTTGACCTGCATCAATTTATATGGTTTTTAGCAATTTTATTAAAAGTAAGGATAGCTATAAATATAATGTCATTAATTTATAATCTCTTATTTATTATTTAAATTCATCTTAATCATTAAGATGCATAGTTCATAGTTCATAATATGTCAAATGTAAATTTATATATTTTAATATATATATGTATATAATTATGTACTCTTGACCCTTAAAAATCATAACTAAATACATATTAAATGCCGACAGCCAATATTTAAAATTCAAATTTGGCGCGCATTTGTATCTGACTACAAAAGACAAGAAATTTCTGTTTTTGCATTTTCTGGTCATACATACTCTTTCGAGATATTAACTATATGACACCAGCAATCAATTTTGCAACACAACTACCATGCAGTTGCTCATTTACATACAAAATATGCTCACATATTCCGAAAGAGTATAAATGGTTCATGTGTTGGCAGCTGGAAGAAAAACTAAGGCTTGCGTCAACCGCGTGCCAACAAAAAATCTTTTCTCTACTCAATAAACGCACACAAGTTTCAACGATCTCAACAGATGTACAGTTCTGAATACTCTTTCGGAATTTGTGTGCATATTTTTTATGTAAATGAGCAACTGCATGGTAGTTGTGTTACAAAATTGTTTGCTGGTGTCATATAGCTAATATCTCGAAAGAGTATGTATGACCAGAAAACGCAAAAACTGAAATTGCCTGTGTTTTGTAGGCAGATTCAAATGCGCGCCAAATTTTAATTTTAAACATTGTCTGTCGGCATTTATTATGTATTTAATTATGAATTTTAAGGGTCTAGAGTACATAATATACATATATATATTAAAATATATAAATTATTATTTGACATATTATGAGCTTTGGACTATGCAGCTTAATAATTAAGATGAATTTTAAAAATAAATAAAAGATTATAAATTAATGACATTATTTTTATACTTATCCATACTTTTAACAAAATTGCTAAAAATCATATAAATTGATGCGGTCAAGAATAGCCAAATCAATTGCTACGCATACATTCAAATGTGCTGCACATGAACATACACATGCACACACACATTGATATGCGTTGCTAAAAAAGTAACAAAATCCCAAATCACTTGAGAGCCACCAAAAACTGCAAAAATATGCATGCGCACATACATACACACATATGGGCAATTCTCTGATGTCGAATGCGACATTTGTACGCAATCAAACTGAAAAAAAACAGGTGTCTAGTTTTTTTTTTAATTTTTTTTAAATGCGAATTTTATAGCTCTTGGTTAGCACTATAATCTGTGTTAAGATCGATTTTGGGCATTTGTTCATTTTCAAGATAATCACATAAATGTAAGGCATTCGCACGCGACACAGACAGAAGTCACTTTTTCGAAAACTAGCTCAAGCACTGATTTCAGCGAAACATGATGGAAAATTGTAATGCAATTAATTTTAAAATGCTATGTATTGATTGTTCTTAATAATGCATTTCGTTTGACTTAAAAATACTAAGTAGTTTTTTTTAAAATTGAATTTGAATCACTGTCGCACGCTACATGTCGCACGCGATATTTTCTTCCATCAAATCGGAAACTAATTTATCTCTTACAGTTTTTGAGCGAGAGTCACAAAATTTTGTAAGAAGATAGATGGTGACATTAACCAAAGATTTGCATTACAAATTTGAATGCCACGCCCACCTCTGCCGCCCAAATGTCAATGCATTATGTCTCTCATTTCGAACATTTATCATAAAAATCGAGCAAAAAAACAGAAATTTGGCATTTTATCGACCTTGCATTCGATAATTTAAAATTTTTTTATAAATAAATGAAATGTTTGTTAATTCTAGTTAAATTTAATCGATTCCCTGTACGTATATGGTAAAACAACAAACTTACAGAGACTTTAAATTTTTTTTGATGTGGTTGACCTTTCTGTGAAAATGCCCATATATATGTGTATTTAGGTATACATTCGCCCTAATGATTTTTGCTTCATTTGAGCTCGGAGCCACCAAATACAGAAAACATGCACATGTGTTGTTGTTGTTCGCACTCTGCTGCTGCTATCCCCCTTCCATAATATACAGCAAAAACTATACACTTAGGTAGACTTGGCATCGCTCTCCCTCTCTTTTACTCGCTGAATTTTATGCAGTTTATATCAGCTTTGTGGTTTGTAGCTTACGTTGGCGGCTGTTTTGAATTTGTAGCTTACGTTGGCGGCTGTTTTGAATTTGTAGATTACGTTGGCGGCTGTTTTGAATTTGTAAACGAAGCGCGGTGTATAAAGAAGTAATAAAAATAGGAATTCAAAACAAAGGGGCGGAGCATAGAATAGTGACAAAACAGTAAACTTGGCCTTGAAAGTGTGCGATGTGCGAGACAAAGATTAAATGTTGCCTTAATGCATTTCTCTTGTTGTTGTCGTAGAAGTTGAGTTTAGCAAATTTTAGTCTTTTGATTCAATCGCTTGCTGCTACCCTAGCAAGGAAGGGATGTTTGACTTCATTTGAACTTTGTTTAAATAACTAGACAAATGCCATATACCTCAACATGATTGTAATAATTATGATGTTTGTAATTATTATTAATTTGTAGCGACAACTTTTATTTGCGACTCTCTGACTTCAGCGCTGATCAAGAAGAGGAAGACGCTCACTTAGGGATGCGCCCTCCTTACTTAAAGTATCGATTACATAATACATGAGCTGGTCTTATTCTATCGTTTACATGAGCTGATCTTATTCTATCGATTACATGATAATATTACAATATTATTACATGCTTTGTTTTTATTTGAATCTTTTTGGTTTTTTAATTTCTCTACCACTTCTTGTTCTTACAATTTTTTCATCAGGTGGATTCGGGTTCTCTGTTTCATAGTTATTATAATTAACGCTTAACGGATCTTCATCTGAGCTGGCTTCATCTGCTGTTTCAAACGTTACAGATATCTCCGACTCAGATTGACGGTCCGGTTCCTCATGTAAGTTAATACATTATTCATCATTGTTTTCCTTACTTTCTATGTCCTTTACAGGATAAGATACATTTGTTTCATTGTTGACATTGTCTTCATCACAGCTATTAACATTGTTTATTATTTCAGACTCAATGCCGATTTGTTCAGTAATATTATCATTATCAAAAGTTACATTAATTTCCATGGCGTTGTTATTACATACTACATCTATTTTGTTATTTGGTTTAGCATAATCATTATTATTTTTTCGATAATAAAACATCGATAAATCCTCATATTTTTCTTCATTTTTTGTTTTATTAATAAGATTTCTATTTCTTCTGAAGTATTTATTATTACTATCTTTTATAATGTATGACCGCTCATTTACCTTACCCTCTACTGTTCCGTAAGTCCACTCATTAAGTTTTCTCCTAAACTTTATTTTTTCCCCCAGTTGGCAAGGTTTCAGTTCTTTTGCTTTACGATCATAGTATTGTTTTTGTTTTGACCGTTTCATTTCTATTTTAGCCTTGTAATGTAATGTAATGTCGAACGAGGGTGGGCTTGCGCCCTTCAGCACTGCGACCCACAAGGATCTATTGTGCCCCTTTCCACTAGTTCATTTTTAATGTTCTCAGAAACTGAGTCAGACCAGTCTGCGGGATATGCATCAGGCCCTCCTCTCTGAGAATGTAGTTGCCTAACAGCTTTGCTCTATTACGTGCCAGGGCGGGGCAGTTTGTGATTAGGTGTTCCATTGATTCAACATCCTCCTCACAGAATCTACAAGTTCTGTTGCTAACAAGGCCCATCTTATGTAGATGGTCGTTGCAGGGAAAGTGGCCTGTTAACGCCCCACAGTGTGATCTGTTTAAGGATAGAGCTACCTTTGCTCTTGCTGCATCAGGGCAAACATATCTTTTTGAGTGCGTGAGACCCTCTAGATTGTTCCAGTGCATTAGTTTCTTGTTTTCTAGCCAGTTATGTATGTCAGATTTGTTGTTTGAATAACCAAACATCGGACTTGGGCCTATAAACGGGGCTGCCGCTCCTAATTTAGCCCTTACATCCGCGGCCTCATTACCTGAGTGTCCTTCATGTCCTGGGACCCATACCAGAGAGACTCTATTATTGGTTGCCAGTACATTTAGCTCACGGTGGCATTCATATATGAATTTTGAGCTATAGCTATAGCTGTTTAGTGCTTTAAGAGCTGCTTGACTGTCGGAGAGTATACGAATGTTAACTCCTACCAACCGTCTGCTATTCAGTCTATATACCGCCTGTAAAATAGCGAAGAGCTCCGCCTGAAATATGGTGCATTCAGCCTCAAGTGAGAGAGAGATGTGTGTGCGAGGACCCACTATGCCTGCTCCTACCCCTGATGCTGTCTTGGATCCATCTGTGAACCAGTTTTGTGCATCGTCATTTAGCCAAGATGGATTAGAAGTCCATTGCTCTCTTGTTGGAAAAATGACTTTGTAGTTTTTCGTGAAACTATGGATAGTTTGTCTTTGGTCTAGGGTTTTCGTTTTGTCAAGGATGTCCTCCTAGGTGTCCTCTAAGGTTGCCCTTCTGGTATTTGTTACCTACGTAGAGTCCCAGAGCCTGCTTTACAGCCTCTTCCTCTATAGCTAGGTGTAAGGGAGTTAGGTTTAGAATTGCCTCCAGTCCTGATGTCGGGGTCGTCCTCAATGCCCCTGTGATACTTAGGCAAGCTAGTCTTTGTACCTTGTTGAGTTTTTTGATAGCGGTGCTTTGTGTGGCTTTTCCCACCATACTGCCGCCCCGTACAGAATAATCGGTCTAACCATTTGGGTGTACGCCCAGTGGGCCATTCGTGGAGAAAGCCGCCATGATTTGCCAAGCATCTGCTTGACAGCCCAGAGAGATCGAGTTGATTTTGTGGTTACTGCTCTCAGGTGTGCATTCCAAGTGAGTTTGCTATCCAGAGTTACCCCCAGATATTTTACCTCTGTACTCAGATTCACAACTGTATCACTAACCTTTATATTATTATTTTAGCCTTAATTTCCTTTTCTTCCAAATTGTTACGAAGTAAGGTTGATTTTGCAATTGGGAGTTTTGTCTTGCAGTTTCTACCAAAGAACAGTTCACAAGGCGATGCTTGCATACTAGCTAAGGGTGTGTTATTATATTCTAGAATGTTATATTGGTATAGCTCCTTTTTTTCAGTACAGCGCTTTAAAATGTTTTTTGCTATTGCCACCCCTTTTTCCGCCAATTAATTACTTTGTGGATAATGCGGGCTAGAAAATTGTAGTAATATATTATAAGCATTAACAAATGTTCTAAAATCATTTGAGTTAAACGGATTGTTATCGCTTTTTATTTTTGTTGGGTATCCTAGACTATCAAATACTTGTTTCAGTTCAGTTGTTACTTGTTTGACAGATTTATTTCTTAATTTTTTAACAATAAGAAAATTTGAGTAGCTGTCAAATATTGACACAAAATCCTCTTGCCCAAATTCAAAAATGTCTATGCCCACCATATGAAATGGATATTCCGGCATTTCATCCTCTATTAAGGGTTCCTTTTGGTTTTTTTTTCTAAACTTTTCACATACCCGACAAGATTCCACTAATTGTTTGATTTGAGTACTCATATTAGGCCAGCCATTCTCTTGCTCGAGCCAGAGTTTTCTCTATTCCTAAATGTGGACTATGTACTTGTTTCATTATTTGTCATTGTAGTCCTTTTGATACGATTAATCTACAGGTTCTCATTAATAGCCCATTTTCAACATGAAGTTCATTTTTAATTTGATAGAACATTTGGGAAAATTTATCTAGCTTGTGATATGATGGCCACCCATTTACAACAAAATCCCCGACTTTGCTATAATTTTCATCTGCCCTTAATATTTCTTTATAAACATTAAGATTTGATTCAGAAAAACAAACTGCCTGAGTTATTGTGTGGATTACATTTGATAGTTCCCCGATTTCATTTTCCTCTGTTAGTTGCGCTCTTGAAAGGCAATCAGCTATTAGTATCTCCTTCCCAGGTCTGTATTGTACCTTCATATTTGGATATTTTAGTAAATATAATAGCATACGTTGCAGTCGCATTGTCACTGAGTCTATATCTTTTTCCACCAATACTTCTAAAGGTTTATGGTCACTTTCCACTATGAATTCCCTTCAATATACAAAATAGTGAAACCTTTCACAGGCAATCACTATTGCTAAAAATTCTTTCTCTATTTGAGCCCATTTTTGTTCACTCTTTGATAGTGTTCTAGATGCGAAACTCACAGGTCGACCATCCTGCATTAGAACGCATCCCAGGCCATCCTTAGAAGCGTCTGTTTGTATTATCACTGCCCTTTTTTTTTTTATCGTAAACAGCTAACACTGGCTCCTCAAGGATAATATTTTTTAATTCATTAAGTTCATTTTCCTGATCTTTGCATCATATAAATTGTGTATCATGTTTTGTTAATTCTCTAAGTTTAGCCGATCTAGCTGATAAATCTGGGATAAACTGGGCAAGGTATTTAAAAAGACCCAAAATTCTCAATACCCCTGCCTTGTCGACAGGGGTCTTAATATCCCTGATGGCTTCCAAATGTTTCCTCTGTGGCTTTATTTTACCTTCAGATAAAACATGTCCCATGAATTCCACTTGTGTTTGTCTATATTGAACTTTTTCTTTGTTAAACCTTACTGCATTTACCTTTGCCCGTTCTAGTACCTGAGCTAGTGTTTCATGTTTTTCTAACGAATTTCCCATGATTCCAATGTCATCGAAATACACAATAACATTTGGGATATCTCCAATTATATGTTCCATGTTTCTCTGAAACATTTCAGGGCTCTGCTGATACCAAATGGAACTCTGTTAAATTTATACCTTCCAAATGGAGTCATGAATGTGGTTAATTCTGAACTTTTCTTGTCCAGTTCCATTTGCCAAAATCCTTTTGACAAATCCAATATTGTGAAAAACTTTTTCCCTACCATTTGTATTGTAAAGTCTTCTATGGTGGGTATTAAGTAGTGTTCCCTTTTAATTGCTTTGTTTAATGGTTTAGGATCCAAGCATAGCCTTAATTTTCCGTTTGGTTTTTCCACTATTTGTAAATTATTTACCCAATTGGTAGGGCATGACACTGACGATATGATACCGTCTCTTTCCATTTCATTCAGTTCCCTTTTTAATGCTTCTAACAGGCTTTGGGAAAATCTTTTTCTATAATGTATTACAGGTTCAATTTCTTTCTTTAAGACAATTGACTGTTTCCACGGCAACTTTCCTAACCCTTCAAGTAATACTTTAAATTTCCCCACAAAAGAATTTTTTGTCGATGGTAACATCGTTAATAAATCTATATTTATGCATTTGATTAGTTCAAGTTTTACCGACGTTTCTAGACCCAATATAGGTTCATATTTTTTTTATCAACAACCAAAAAAGATATATTATGCATAACATTTGTTTTAACATCTAAGCATTTTAACAAAACTGTGCCATAATTCATTACTTTGGCCATATTATAATCAAATATATTTAATACTTCATATTTATACTTTGATACCGAAGGTCTCATAGTACATACATATATTGGTTTTGTGCAATGTCCGTCATGGTGTCTATCTGTCCGTCTGTCCGTCCGTCCGTATGAACGCAACTTTTTTCGACACCCGTTAAGCTAGAGACTTGAAACTTTGCAATTATGTTTAACTATAGACGGTACAGATAAAGTGTCAAGATTGGGTTGCCACGCCTACTAAGAGGCTGGGAAACCGATAAATTCGATAACTGAAACCGAAAAAACCAAATATTTCTCACATTCTTACAGCTAGAGTTACCAAATTTTGCACGCAGATAGCTAGTCATGTCCCTGAAATAACTGCATCAAAATTTTGGATGCCACGCCCCCTGATACCGCCCCCATCCCCCACTTCTCCGTGAAATTGGAAACGCCTATAGTTTTCACATTTTTTGGGCTAGAGCCACAAAATTTTGTGTCAAGATAGATATTGACGTTCCCCAAAAATATGCATCAAAATTTTGGATGCCACGCCCACTGATTCCGCCCCCATCCCCCCTTCACCAAGAAATTGGAAACGCCAATAGTTTTCACATCTTTTGGGCTAGAGCCACCAAATTTTGTGTCAAGTTAGGTACTGACGTTCCCCATCAAAGCTTGGATGACACGCCCCCTGATTCCGCCCCCATCCCCCCTTCTCCAAGAAATTGGAAACGCCCATAGTTTTTACATTTTTTGGGCTGAGCCACCAAATTTTGTGTGAAGATAGATATTGACGTTCCCCAAAAAAATGCATCAAAATTTTGAATGCCACGCCCCCTGATTCCGCCCCCATCCCCCCTTCTACTTGAAATTGGAAACGCCTATAGTTTTCACATTTTTCGAGCTAGAGTCACCAAATTTGGTAGGAAGATATATGGTGACAACTACAAAAGGTCTGCATCAAAAATTAGGATGCCACGCCCACCTCTGCCGCCCACTATTTAAAATCGGAAATTTCGATATCTCTTATAGTTTTTAAGCTAGAGCCCGTAAATTGGGTAGAAAGATAGAAGGCAGCATCTACCAAAGATGTGCATCAAAATTTTAAATGCCACGCCCACCTAAGCTACCCGCCTTATAAAATCGGAATCGGCTATATCTCTAACAGTTTTTGAGCTTGAGAAACCAAACTTTTTATGAATATAGATGGTGACAGTTAAAAACATTTGATTCAAAAATTTAGATGCCACGCCTACCTCTGCCGCCCACCTTTTAAATTTGGGAGTTAAGTTATCTTCCACAGTTTTTGTGCTAAGTCACCAAATTTGGTAACATGATAGCTGGCGATGTTTACCACATGGCCCACTCCCTTCGCCCCTGCATTCTCCCTTATCAACCGTTCTTTTACTGGTATCAAAGTATTCCGCAGTCGGTTGCGTCCGACTGCAACGTTATTACTTGTTTTCTTTTGTATTTATGTTTTTAATTAAATCTACTGATATGCAATTAACATCCGCACCCGTGTCTACTTTGAACGTATATATTTCTCCATTAATTTTTAAAGATTTTTTCCATCTATTGTTCCCGAATCCACACTGACTTATCCTAAGGTAATTATTTTCATTAGAATTTTCCACTACTGTTTTCTTTTCTTTACTCATACCTGCTTTATTCCATTTTTCTTCGTGTTTTTTGGTTTTGCAACTTGATGAAATGACCCGTCTTTAGGCAGTTGTAGCAGTGTTCCTCCTTAGCTTTGCATTCGTTTATATGCCCCTTGTTAAAAGAGCTCCGCAGTTGTAGCACTTGCGTACTTGCCCGCTACTTATCCAGTTACTTTCCTGTTTGTCTACTGTTCCTCCTTCATTTGTTTGCTGATGTCCACTTTCCATTAAAATTTCGGTGTTCTTTGACGTTGCATCGAAGGCCTTGCAATCTTGCAAAATTTCATCCAATTCCTTGTTTTTGTTATCCAGTAGTCGCAGCTGCAGCTTCTTGTCCCAGACTCCAATAATAAGTCGACCCAGCAGCATTCTATTTTGAAACGATTTTCCGCATTCGCACTTGAAATCGCAAAAATTAGCTTGTTTGCGTAGACTCGTCTCAAAATCTGTTATTTGCTGGCCTTCCTGTTGTACGATGTTATTAAACTTGAAGGATTCCATGGTGATATTTTTAAGTGGCATTGCGTGTGCGTCGATCGCCTTGATGACGTTATCGAGTGTGCGCATATGTGCTGCCTCTCCGCCTTGATCCGCCACTTCCCCCAACCTTGCTGCTCGCACTTCCATCGTATTGATATATGTAATGTAATGTCGAACGAGGGTGGGCTTGCGCCCTTCAGCACTGCGACCCACAAGGATCTATTGTGCCCCCTTTCCACTAGTTCATTTTTAATGTTCTCAGAAACTGAGTCAGACCAGTCTGCGGGATATGCATCAGGTCCTCCTCTCTGAGAATGTAGTTGCCTAACAGCTTTGCTCTATTACGTGCCAGGGCGGGGCAGTTTGTGATTAGGTGTTCCATTGATTCAACATCCTCCTCACAGTATCTACAAGTTCTGTTGCTAACACGGCCCATCTTATGTAGATGGTCATTGCAGGGAAAGTGGCCTGTTAACGCCCCACAAAGTGACCTAAGTTGTGATCTGTTTAAGGATAGAGCTACCTTTGCTCTTGCTGCATCAGGGCAAACATATCTTTTTGAGTGCCTGAGACCCTCTAGATTGTTCCAGTGCATTATTTTCTTGTTTTCTAGCCAGTTATGTATGTCAGATTTGAGTTTGTTGTTTGAATAACCAAACATCGGACTTGGGCCTATAAACGGGGCTGCCGCTCCTAATTTAGCCCTTACATCCGCGGCCTCATTACCTGAGTGACCTTCATGTCCTGGGACCCATACCAGAGAGACTCTATTATTGGTTGCCAGTACATTTAGCTCACGGTGGCATTCATATATGAATTTTGAGCTATAGCTATAGCTGTTTAGTGCTTTAAGAGCTGCTTGACTGTCGGAGAGTATACGAATGTTAACTCCTACCAACCGTCTGCTATTCAGTCTATATACCGCCTGTAAAATAGCGAAGAGCTCCGCCTGAAATATGGTGCATTCAGCCTCAAGTGAGAGAGAGAGATGTGTGTGCGAGGACCCACTATGCCTGCTCCTACCCCTGATGCTGTCTTGGATCCATCTGTGAACCAGTTTTGTGCATCGTCATTTAGCCAAGATGGATTAGAAGTCCATTGCTCTCTTGTTGGAAAAATGACTTTGTAGTTTTTCGTGAAACTATGGATAGTTTGTCTTTGGTCTAGGGTTTTCGTTTTGTCAAGGATGTCCTCTACCCTATTCAATATACCTAGGTGTCCTCTAAGGTTGCCCTTCTGGTATTTGTTACCTATGTAGAGTCCCAGAGCCTGCTTTACAGCCTCTTCCTCTATAGCTAGGTGTAAGGGAGTTAGGTTTAGAATTGCCTCCAGTCCTGATGTCGGGGTCGTCCTCAATGCCCCTGTGATACTTAGGCAAGCTAGTCTTTGTACCTTGTTGAGTTTTATGAGAGCGGTGCTTTGTGTGGATTTTCCCACCATACTGCCGCCCCGTACAGAATCATCGGTCTAACCATTTGGGTGTACGCCCAGTGGGCCATACGTGGAGAAAGCCCCCATGATTTGCCAAGCATCTGCTTGACAGCCCAGAGAGATCGAGTTGATTTTGTGGTTACTGCTCTCAGGTGTGCATTCCAAGTGAGTTTGCTATCCAGAGTTACCCCCAGATATTTTACCTCTGTACTCAGATTCACAACTGTATCACTAACCTTTATGTCTGGGAATTTAAAAATCCTTTTATTGGTGAACGGCATTATGATGGTCTTAGTAGGGTTAATAGAGAGCCCCTCTGAAGTGCACCAATTTACCGTTTGATCGAGTGCACGTTGCATGAGGTCTGCTAGGATCCTTTCATCTTTGCCCCTGATGATTACGGATATATCATCTGCATATCCTATCGTTTTGCATCCGTTTGCATTGAGAGACAGAACTAAGTTGTCTACTAGAAGTGACCACAGTAAAGGAGATAGAACACCACCCTGTGGGCAGCCTTTTGAGGCATTGATGCTAGCCGAGGCAAGTCCAAGATCGGCCTTTATCAGTCTACGGCATAGCATTGCCTTCACCCAGGCTACTATCTTAGGGTTTTGTAGTATGCATGACAATCTGTCATATACCCACTATATTGCAGGGTATTTAACCTTCAGACATAGTAACACTTTGTTGCTATGTATATACAAATATAACGCAACTACACAAACGGTCAGCGCACTTGAAATCTGATCGGCCACTTATGAGCGGGCCGATCGCGAAGTGTGGGATCCGCAACGTAAGCGCTTTAGCCCTTACGAGCCAGTGCTTGCCTTATATATGTATATTTAATGTATATGCATTCTTTGTCTTCTGCATATACACATATACATATACTACAACTCTCTCTCTCTCTCGACCGCCGCAGCCGGCGATCAAATTAATACACAAACATACATATACATAAGCCGCTCTGCTGCGACAGAGCTTTATACATAAGCAACCCAATAATGTATTTAGGCTAAGAATTCTTTTGATTAAAAATAAAGAGACATTATCAAACCTAATACCAAACAGCACGGATGTGCTCGTGTTTTACGTATCACAAAGCTTCGGACATAATATAGTTTACCCCCCTGTTTGTTAGAGCCCGGCTCATCGAGTCAAAGTTAGCGTTGTCGAAAGCACCCTCTATGTCCATGAAGGCACAAAGGGCGACCCCCTTTGCGTCAATTGCTTTTTCTATGTCGGTTGTCAAATGATGCAGTGCCGTCACCGTGGATTTACCCTTCTGGTAGGCGAATTGCAGTTTGTGAAGCGGGTTGGCTTCTAGTATGTCAGTTCTGACGTAGCAGTCTATAAGTTTCTCCATGGTCTTTAGCATGAAAGAGGAGAGACTGATTGGTCTGTAAGATTTGGGAGAGCATGGTGGCTTGTCCCCGCCCTTAGGAATGAATATTACCTTTACAGCTCTCCAGGTCTTTGGAATATGTCCCAGCAAACGGCTGGCACGATATATAGGAATCATTTTCCTAATGATGATCCCTTTGCCCTTAGATAACATGACTGGAAATATGCCATCTGGACCAGGGGATTTGTAGGGTTTGAAGGAGTTTATTGCCCACTCTACCCTTTCGTAGCTGACTATATTTTTGATTATTGGGTCGTTGGTCCTTGTGTACCTCAGTTCATCTGTGTCAGGATCTCCCTCTGTGCTACAGAATGAACAGTCAGGAAAATGAGATTTTCGAAGAACCTCTAGAGTTTCCTGAGAATCATTGGTGTATACCCCGTTCGGGCCCTTCAGTGTCCCAATCGGTCCACCAATGGCTTTTGATAGGGCTCTATAAACCCTTGCAGTTGAGGGTATGTCCTTAAGATCTTCACAGAAGTTTCTCCATGAGGATCTCTTGGATTTCCTTAACTCCCTATTGTAATTAGTTAAGGATGTCCTGTAGATATCCCAGTTATTGGTCCTTTTGGCCCTGTTGAATTCTGTTCTAGCTTCACTTCGCAATTTTCCAAGTCGTGAGTTCCACCAGGGGACTCTCTTGCTAGAGGTCTTAGCCCTTTGTGGACAGCAGTCATTGAAGGTTGAGACTAGATCGTACGTCAGGGTATTGACTGCCCTTTCTAGCTCCTCAGTATTTGTTATTTGTGGTCTATTACCCGATAGTTTTTCAGTTAGGGTTTCGGATTATTTCGTCCAGTTAGTGGTTTTTGGGCTGCGGTAGAGCACAGCGCTCCTCACCGGTCCCTCAAGGTCAAAGAGAATATGTCTATGATCAGACATTGAGGCCTCCTCGGACACTCTCCATTCTTTCACCAAGTCTATGGCCCTGTCAGCGACCAGTGTTAGGTCTAATACCTCCTTCCTTATAGAGTTAACAAAAGTTGGTTCATTCCCCCTATTTGCTACTGATAAGTTAGTTGATATAAGATAGTTTAAGAGAGACTCACCTCTGTTGTTCGTGTCTGTGCTTCCCCATGCTAAGTGGTGAGCATTTGCATCGCATCCAACTATCAGATCTTTCCGGTGTGTTCTGCAGTACTCCACTAATGACCTGATAGTTTCCGTTGGAACAGCTTCGGAGTCACCAGGGAAGTAGGCTGAGGCTAGAACAGCCTCTTTCTTACCCCCTTCGATTTCCAGTTCCAGTAGTACGGCCACTGTGTCTTTGTCTGTGAATTCTGTGAGAGGCAGAAATTTAATGTCAGTGTTAATGATTATTGCTGCCCTAGGTTTGGCCGCTGTTCTATCATATAATACCTGTGTGTTTTTGGTATTTAGGCCTCTAATGCGACCTTTGAAGAACCAGGGCTCCTGTAGAAGCCCGATGTCCTTGGTGTTGCTAGCAAACCTTCTGCTGATTTCCGCCGTCGCAGCCTTAGCATGGTGAAGGTTTGCCTGCAGACATCTTATTTTGGCGGCGGATCTGCATCGGAGACATTTGGAGAGCTAAGAGTACTCTCTTCTATCTCCATAACGCTGACTTGTTTAATGAGTTCGTCCTGTGTAGTGTCTTCACCTTTAATTCTGAGAGTAACTTGCCCAAGGCGGAAATTAACCCTTCCCTTTGTCTCCTCAATTGTGGCTGCCGATTTCTGGTCAACAGCTAGCACAAGCATTGCGTTGGAGCCCTTTTCCACTCTCTTTAGGGCCCTCCAGACCGAGGTGTTTAGGCCTTTATTCTGTGCCTGTAAGAAGTTAAGGACCTTGCCTGTCTCCATGGCTGCGGATTTGGGGAAGTAGCCGACCACAATTCTGGGGTGAGGAATCTTTGATTCCTCTGTCGACCAGAGTGTGGCGCCCTCCCACGGCGTCATTTGGACCACCATCGCCTTCACCCACTCCGCTGTTTCGCAGTCTTTGCAGTGAAGTGCTAGATATCCAGCTTTGTAGGTGGAGCCAAGGAAGGCCGGTTTTATTTGCCCATCCATCAGCTCCAGCACCTTGTCCTCAATTGCACTGGATATGGAGTCCATTTGCGCGGTTGTTAGGGCCGTTGTTGGGTAGTCCCTTGCCAATACCACCAACTTTACTCCTGTACCAGCCTCGTTTTGCCTTGTAGGCAGCTGTTTCCTATCGGCTTGGGTACATGCTGTCCCCCTATCCGGAATAGAGCCACGCTCCTTGTGCACATGGGCCTTGGCTGGGTGATGTGAGGCAGAGGGCTGCCTTTCATTACCCTTGCCTGCGGCCTAGGAGGTGGAGGGCTTGTCATCCCTCATCTTCTTGGTGACGACTGCGTCCGAGCTTTGGTTTGTGGACCGCTGGCGTTTGGGGCATGCTGTGTCCCCTTTCTTCTCCATTGGGGTCATAGCTCTGGAGTGAGCCTCTTCTTTGCTAAGACCCTGCCGCAGAAAGAAAGCCAGTCTCTTCTTGCCAGCGCCGCTCAGTTTTGGCAGTGTAGGGCCTACAACACTGTCGGTGGTTGGTGTGCTTGTTCCTTGTGGTGTCAGGTCCACCACTGAGGCACTACCGCGTTGGTGTTGCTCGTTTTGAGGTGTTGCCACCTCTGTTTTGTGTCCCTGGGGGCCACTCTCCTCTTCAACATCAGTTTTTTTGTTTGGTAATTTGTTCATATTTTGATCCCACGAGTAAGATGGCAACCGGTAAACACTACGCCGTGCCGTACCGTAGTGTGGCAGGTTAAAATGAGGTCGCGCCACCGTACCCCAAGTCCGCATACTAGTAACTAGGCACCCCCTAGCCACGCATCTCCTGGCATATGCTGTTCCACCATTAGATTGGGGATTTTATTAAAAAGAGTTTACTCTCTTTCGCCCAACTTAATTTAGCCAGGTATCCTGCCAGAGACATGACCTACACAGGACCTTGTTACCAGCAGCCACCACGAGGAGGTATAAGTTGCACTACCGGTAGTCTGGCAGTTACGGAGTAGGAGCGGGGCACCACACTCCGCGATCGACGGGTCGACCACGGAGCATGGTGCACCACTCTTACTTTAGTCCCCCTACACAGACTGTCGGCCGACTGCCTTGGATATATGGTATTATATATCTCTGTTACTCCAGGGCCAGCCAACCACAAAAATGTTGCGATTTTCTTCGCCTCCGACAAGTTGTCTTTTCCAGACGCCATCATGTACATTAGAAATGCACTTTTCCATTTTGGCCACTCATAAATGAGCATTGAGCAGTCCAGCTCCGGTAATACACGTTCAGACATCTTTTTATACCTTGATACCGAAGGTCTCATAGTATATTGGTTTTGTGCAATGTCCGTCATGGTGTCCGTCTGTCCGTCCGTCCGTATGAACGCAACTTTTTTCGACACCCGTTAAGCTAGAGACTTGAAACTTTGCAATTATGTTTAACTATAGACGGTACAGATAAAGTGTCAAGATTGGGTTGCCACGCCTACTAGGAGGCTGGGAAATCGATAAATTCGATAGCTGAAAACCGAAAAAACCAAATATTTCTCACATTCTTACAGCTAGAGTTACCAAATTTTGCACGCAGATAGCTAGTCATGTCCCTGAAATAACTGCATCAAAATTTTGGATGCCACGCCCCCTGATACCGCCCCCATCCCACACTTCTCCGTGAAATTGGAAACGCCTATAGTTTTCACATTTTTTGGGCTAGAGCCACCAAATTTTGTGTCAAGATAGATATTGGCGTTTCCCAAAAAAATGCATCAACATTTTGGATGCCACGCCCCCTTATTCCGCCCCCATCCCCCCTTATCCATGAAATTGGAAACGCCTATAGTTTTCACATTTTTTGGGCTAGAGCCACCAAATTTTGTGTCAAGATAGGTACTGACGTTCCCCATCAAAACTTGGATGCCACGCCCCCTGATTCCGCCCCCATCCCCCCTTCACCAAGAAATTGGAAACGCCTATAGCTTTCACATTTTTTGGGCCACCAAATTTTGTGTTAAGATAGATATTGACGTTCCCCAAAAAATTCATCAAAATTTTGGATGCCACGCCCCCTATTCCGCCCCCATCCCCCCTTATCCATGAAATTGGAAACGCCTATAGTTTTCACATTTTTTGGGCTAGAGCCACCAAATTTTTTGTCAAGATAGGTACTGACGTTCCCCATCAAAACTTGGATGACACGCCCCCTGATTCCGCCCCCATCCCCCTTCACCAAGAAATTGGAAACGCCTATAGCTTTCACATTTTTTGGGCCACCAAATTTTGTGTTAAGATAGATATTGACGTTCCCCAAAAAATGCATCAAAATTTTGGATGCCACGTCCCCTGATTCCGCCCCCATCCCCCCTTCTACTCGAAATTGGAAACGCCTATAGCTTTCACATTTTTCGAGCTAGAGTCACCAAATTTGGTAGGAAGATAAATGGTGACATCTACAAAAGGTCTGCATCAAAAATTAGGATGCCACGCCCACCTCTGCCGCCCACTATTTAAAATCGGAAATTTCGATATCTCTTATAGTTTTTAAGCTAGAGCCCGTAAATTGGGTAAAAAGATAGAAGGCAGCATCTACCAAAGATATGCATCAAAATTTTGAATGCCACGCCCACCTAAGCCACCCGCCTTATAAAATCGGAATCGGCTATATCTTTAACAGTTTTTGAGCTAGAGCCACCAAACTTGGTAGGCAGATAGATAGTGACAGTTAAAAACATTTGATTCAAGAATTTAGATGCCACACCTACCTCTGCCGCCCACCTTTTAAATTTGGGAGTTAAGTCATCTTCCACAGTTTTTGAGCTAAAGTCACCAAATTTGGTAACATGATAGCTGGCGATGTTTACCACATGGCCCACTCCCTTCGCCCCAGCATTCCCCCTTATCAACCGTTCTTTTACTGGTATCAAAGTATTCCGCAGTCTGACACTATGTAATAATTATGATGTTTGTAATTATTATTAATTTGTAGCGACAACTTTTATTTGCGACTGGCTTCAGCGCTGATCAATAGGGATGGCAAGATTAATAGAATGAAAGAAAATAATCAATTAATTTTGGCCAAGAAACGATTAAATTATATGTTTTATTTATTTTTTATTAATTGATTATTAATCGAGTAATGAGTAAATAATCGCAATTTTTTTTTAATAATTATACTTTTTAGCAAAATTTTTTGCAAACTAAGATTGTATTAGGCTCTGAAATTATTATTTGTTTGTTGGTAACTCTATTATTTGATAGTTATTTACACCACTGTCTCATACTGCTTACCATTTGTACAGCCATACCACCATACCATACACATACCATACACCTAAACAGCATACCAACCTTAAGCAATATGTAACACGGTCACTCTGAAAATGTTAAAAGCGACGCGGAAGAAGCGCGCTATTTCACAAAGAGTGAAAAAAGTGAATAAACCGGACGAGTTTTCTATTACAAAATGGCACCTAACAAGAGTGAAGTGTGGAAATATTTCTCCAAAGTGGATAAAACCAGTTTGGTAAAATGCCTATTGTGAGGAAAGAATTTAAAATTTTCCAATAACATAACAAATATGCTTCAGCATATTAAATTGAAACATCGGAAAGAAGCTGATGATCTTGTAAGTCGCAAACATTTGAGCACTATTTTGAACGCCTCATAAAAAATTTTTAAATATATTTCAGCAGAAAAAATCTAAATCCAAAGAAGATTTTATTAATCTAATGGATGAAGAAATCAGCACTCAATCCATTGACAACAGCAATCAATCCACTGACAACAGCATAATGAATAGTATGTTCAACAAAAAAGCCAGCAGCAACAACAATAACAAGGGCAGCAGCGGCAGCAGTTTTTCCAGCAACAACAACGACAACGAACCTAGTTGCAGTAGTAACAATCGTCAACCTCTCATATTGAATTCTTTCAATAAAATTCAAAGCTTTGCAACAGGAGGGTCAAAAAAAGAAAAGCTTACCAATGACATCGTAGGCATGATAGTCAAAGACAATTTGCCTTTTGATTTTGTTGAAGGTAAGTAATAATGGAATTATTATTAATGCAGTGATGGGCGCGTCGCGACGTTAGGCAGCGCGCTGCCGAATGTGCATAGGCCCTCTGCCGCGGCCGATTGCGCAACATCACACGTACGCTATAAGCATTGAAAACATTGTGCTTGTATGCGTGTGAAAACTGTGCCGATATGTGTGCATGCCTATCACTGCTTTAATGTCACTGAAGAAGTAGACTTTTAAAGTGGCACTTTGACTGCTCTTGAGTGATTCATTTGTAAATGTACTTATTTTTAAATTATTTCAACAGGTAAAGGATTTTTGGACTTTATGAAAAACCATTTTCATTTGTTTAAAGTTCCATCAAGAAACACAATCAAAGCGCTCATAGATTCTTTATATGCGACTGAAAAAGAAAAATGTTTGGAGATATTTCGTAAATCAACATGTTTATGTATTACAACAGACGCTTGGACAGACACTGCAATGAAGAGCATGCTTGGAATTACCGTTCATGGCGTATATAAAAATGAACAAATGAATATAGCCATCCTTTAACAGAAGCGCATACAGCTGGACATATATCTGATGTCTTAATAGCTGCTTTAAACGATTTTTCGACGCTTTTGTGAATGTCGTTGACGCTCGGTTATACCCCCCCTCACTATGCGTTCGATTGACGTATTTTGTTCGGGCATGTCCGCTCAAACCGTTAACGTTTCTCAATGCACGCTGGGTTGACCCAATAACATGCAGGGAAGCGACAATAAATGAAACTCGTTTGTCCCTATGCCATGCATAGAGAGACGTAACTGTCGCTCGTTTGTCCCTATGCCATGCATAGAGAGACGTTACTGCCGCTCGTTTGTCCCAATGGCATGCATAGAGCGACGTAACTGACGCTCGTTTGTCCCTATGCCATGCATAGAGATACGGAACTGACGCTCGTTTGTCCCTATGCCATGCATAGAGATACGTAATTGTCGCTCGTTTGTCCCAATGGCATGCATAGAGCGACGTAACTGACGCTTGTTTGTCCCAATGCCATGCATAGAGCGACGTAATTGTCGCTTGCTTGACCCAATCCCATGCATGGAGAGGCTTCTCTCTTGACGGCAATGCGTCCACATGCATAATACAAATGTTTTACATTATAAACGTTTTAATTTCATTTATTTATATAACTTTTTTTAAATATATTATTATATAACATTAATAACAATACTTGCAAATATGCCAGTAACGACATTTACAATAACTCCGCCGCTTTCCGCTGAAGACATTTTTGTTTAAAAAAATTTGTTTTTTGTCCCGCAACAACGAGTCGCAGCTCCTCCTTCACATTGCCACTGGCGGAGTCAATGCAGTCTGGAATAAAATAGAGGAAATATAATAATAATATTATTAAATAAACACCGTGTAAAAATGTTTTTAATTACCAGTCTGGATATTGTTTTCCAAATTACGAGCAATCGTTGTGCAGGTGCAGTTATTGCAAGGAGTATTTATTTTTGTACTGAAATAAACGGGAACATATGTTAGAAAACATATAGAAGAATATTTACATGGTTTTGTATTTACTTACGCAGTGGAGTAGAAGCAAAACGTTTTATTTTTGGTCCCGAAATTTTTTGCCTTATTTGTAGACAATTAATTGTTAGAATGTCAAACAAGTGCTTAAATGTCAGCCGAAAATGAGGCTAAGGCAACAAAGAAAGAGAAAAGCATATCAACATGAAAAATGTTAGAGCGTCTGCCTCTCTCTATCTCTCTCTCTCTGTTAAGCGTTCGGCTTCAATCGTTTTCGGCTAGACGCATTGACGTTTTGGGTGCAAAGCAGTGTTGACGAAAAGACAATAACAGCCCCAGCCGAACTAGAGGGCACATACACTACACACACACACACAAACACTACAACGGGTCACCTCAATGAGATCGTCTAGATTTGGGTTTGGAAGTAAAACTCGATTAGGCCTTAGAAGTAGTAGTTTGCCTGAAATTAGGGAAGAAGAAGCATTACCAACCCCCGCACGTAGACGCACTAAAACAAGCAAAACACCAACAATGGATTCTGGCAACTCTTCGGGATCACTCCCTACAACTGTCAGTGGCTTTAGGGCCATATCCACCGCTATGAACCCAACCGACATGCTAGCTTTCATTAAAAAAATCCCAACTTTTGATGGTTCTCCATGGCCACTCAATAAATTTATAACCAATGTCGAAGAAGTGATCTTGCTTATTAGAGGCACAGATCAAACACCATATGGTCTTCTCCTACTAAGGGCAATCAGAAATAGAATCATCGGCAAGGCCGTTGAAGCTCTCAACGCGACTGATACCGAATTAGTCTGGGACTCTATAAAGACCAATTTACTTCAAAAGTTTTCAAATAAAAAAAATGAGGCTATTTTGATCAGGGAGATGGAAATGCTCCCGGTAGAGTTGTCCCTGGGACAATTATACTTCAACATAACAAAAATCAAACAAGAATTGTTTAACATATTGACAACTAGCGAAGGAAATTCAGCTGTTATTGAAGCTAAAAAGACGCTTTACAACCAGATCAGTTTGAATTATTTCTTGGTCAGCATTCGCGAACCACTCAAGTCTTTGATTAGAAACAGACAACCATCTAATATCGAGGAAGCATATGAAGCATGCCGAGTCGAACAAAGTTTCTATTTTCAAAGGAAAAATAACTCACTACACTCTGAAAATCGCCAGAACAAACCCTATTCGTATGACAAATCAAGCCAAAATCGTCCTAACGACAAAAACTACCAAAACAATAACAAACAAACATCAAATTCTCAATACAACAAAGAACGCAACAATACTAACCAAAACCCATTTAGATCAAACAATCAACAAACCAACCAAATGCATAACATAAGCCAAGACCCCCAAACCGAAATAAACTGTAACATAGCTGATGCAGGAAATTTTCAGTCACAAGCCCCGGAAAACAATCAGGATTCTTGAGCAGAAAAACGCATGGAGCGTCCCTTCCCTACATAATTATTAATTCAATCACAAACTCCCCAATCAAATTCTTAATTGACACTGGTTCGACCAACTCATTCATAGACCCTACCCTTATACAACCACAGGATCGAGTCATTCTTAAACACCCCGTTTCGATTAAAACCGTCTTAAATAGCCATACCTTAACAGAAACAGTTTCAATTCAAATTTTCAAAGAATTCCATTAAAAAACCAAAGCAGAACTACTACTTTTCGAATTTCACCTACATTTCAAAGGTCTCATTGGCATGGACTTACTGTCGAAATTAAAAGCTAAAATCGATTTGGAAAAACTTCGTCTACAAACCCCAAACAGCCAAATAATGATTCATACCTTAACAAATCCGACAACCGAATCTTACGTTATACCAGCACTAAGTAAAACACTAATCAAACTTCCAGTACAAGTCAAAACAGGCGATTTCAACTGTAATCAGGTCGAAATTAAAGAATATATCACAGTTTCAGGCGGCATTTATAACGCTTCTAGCGGACTTAGTCAAATAGAAGTCGCTAACACATCTGACTATGACCAAGAATTCTACCTAGAACAACCATTACATGTTAAACCCTACGAAACAAAGGAGTTCATTGAAATTTACAATATAACATCAGATTCTTATAATTGGCTCACCAATCCGAACTGTTTAGATCAAATAGAAACAAAACACCTTAACAAAGAAGAGACACAATTCCTTATCCAATTATGCAAACAATATACTGACATATTGTCAATTGTCATTGTCTTTCTTTGGTGACGGTTGTGTTTCTGTGTGCGCCTATAAATTGATAGCTTTGTGGGTGTTTGAACTGTGTTTTTAATTGGTATTATTGTGTTAAACAATTGTAACAGTGATCGTGAATGTAATTTGTATGTATTTATGCGTGGATATAATATCTGGAAAGAATCATTTATTATTCCGCTCCATAAAAAAGGAGACAAGTCTAATGTTCAAAATTATAGAGGTATATCCAAATTGTCTGCTATACCAAAAATGTTTGAGAAATTAATAACTTCTCAATTACAACATTTTTGCAGATCTTTAATTTCACCGTGCCAGCATGGATTCATGAAACAAAGATCTACTACCACTAACCTGTTAGAATGTTCTACGCTAGTTGTTAAAGGTTTTCAAAATAAAATGCAAACTGATTTCAGCAAGGCACTTGACTCGGTTAATCACTAGTTTTTACTTCATAAACTTCAACTGTTAGGTTTTCCAAGCAATCTTATTCGGTGGATAAAGGAATATTTAACTCATAGAACATAGAGAGTCAGTTTTAATGACGCTGTCTCTAAGGTGGTTCATGTCACTTCCGGTGTTCCGCAAGGAAGTCACCTTGGACCTTTATTATTTACACTTTTCATCAATGATCTTCCATCTGTTGTTGACCAATCTCGAGTGCTGATGTATGCTGACGATGTAAAATTATGCATGTCGGGTACTGCTCTGTTGTCTGCTCAAAAACTACAAACAGATTTAGATAATTTTCAAAAGTGGTGTAGTGTTAACTTACTAAATCTTAATTGCAACAAATGTAAAGTCATGTCTTTTTATAGATGCCTTCCTTTTTCAAATATATATTTTCTTGATGGAAGCCCACTCGATCGCATTGAATGGGTTGATGACTTAGGTATCCTTTTTGATCCGAAACTTAAATTTCACAAGCATATCTCTTCAGTTGCAAATCGAGCCTCTAGTACCTTGGGGTTCATTAAGCGCTGGTCGAAAGAATTTGACTATCCCTACATAACAAAACACTTTAAACGTCTCTGGTACGTCCTGTTCTTGAATATGGATCTTGTATCTGGTATCCCAAATACAAGATTCACCAGGATAGAATATAATCAGTACAAAAACCATTCTTGCTCTTTGCCCTTAGGATATATAACTGGGATACTAACATTAACCTACCTTCCTACCACAGTAGACTTTTACTAATAAATCTTCCTTCTCTTTCTGATCGCAGAACAATGCTAGGTGTAGTCTTTTTACATAAACTAATAAATGGTTAAATTTATTCCTCCGCATTAATCAGCCAAATTAGTTTTGCTGTTCCGATCAGAAGGACAAGGAATTTTCTACCCATTGCTCTTCAAGCTTGTCACTCTAACTATGCTATTCATAACCTTTTTCGGATTTTATGTTCAAACTATAACGTTGGGCCACTTGAGTGTACTGTCTTTTTTTTAGTACATCTACGTCCAATAATATTCTATAACGACAACGACAAACTTACTTTTACTAACAACATCAAACATGATATTAACACAATAGACGAGACACCTATTTTCGTTAAATCATATCGGTACCACTTCATTCATAAACAAGAGGTGAAAGAACAAATAAAAAAAATGTTAGACCAAAACATTATCCAAACCAGCTACTCACCTTGGAGCGCCCCAGTTTGGATAGTACCCAAAAAACCAAATCAGGACCAAACCAAGAAATGGAGATTAGTAATAGATTACAGGAAACTCAACGATAAGACAATTTTCGATCGCTACCCCATCCCCAACATTAACGACATTTTAGATCAATTGGGAAAAACGGCCCGGCCACATTCCAGGGAGTCATGGACAATGTCCTTCGTGATCTTGTCGGCTCCATTTGCCTCGTCTAACTCGACGACATTATAATATTCTCCCCATCCTTACAAAAACATTTGACAGATCTAAAAGAAGTATTCGATAGACTAAGATCTGCAAATTTTAAAATACAGATACATAAATCAGATTTTTTACGAAAGGAAGTTTAATTCCTTGGTCACGTTGTCACCACAGAGGGCGTAAAACCAAACCCTTGTAAAATTGAAACTAAAAAAAGTGCCCTTGTCCTAAAAATAAAAAAGAAATAAAGTCGTTTCTTGGCCTTCTCGGCTATTACCATAAATTCATTAAAGACTTTGCAAAAACAACCAAACCACTTACCAAACAACTTAAAGGGAAGAAAACACCGATAATAGACAAAGAATTTACAGACGCATTTGAATTCTGCAAAACCTTATTATGTAATGATCCTATACTGAAATATCCAGACTTCACCCAACCGTTCACTCTTACGACAGACGCTAGCAATTTCGCAATCGGCGCCGTACTTTCTCAGGGACCAGTTAGTAACGACAAACCAGTTTCTTTCGCAAGCCGAAGTACGCTATTCCACCACAGAAAAAGAAATGCTCACTGTCGTTTGGGCAGTTAAACAATTTAGACCTTACCTATACGGTACAAAATTCACTCTCGTTTCGGACCACCAACCACTCACATGGGGTGGTACATCAAACCCAACTAAAATGAAACTTTTACGCTGGAAACTCCGTTTAGCCGACTACGATTTTAATTTCATATATAAAAAGAGGCTCCCTTAATGTTGTGGCAGATGCACTCAGTCGCATACAACCAGAAACACCCTTCTATGTAGATACAAATGTAAATGAAGTCACTCAGTCGACTCAGATAATAACAAACAACATAATCCCCACTTCTACAAAACCATTAAATGACTTTTGTATACAGATCATTTTGGAATCAGGGCCTACACACAACTATAGCACAACAGTCCCTTTTAAAAACAAAATTAGGCGCCTATTCGTTGACCCTCACTTCGACAAAGATAAAATATCTCAAATTCTTAATTCAAATGAAACGTCACAAACTTATGCACTTTACTGCGATAACGTTTTATTTAGTATAGTTCAGGAAACATATAACGACACTTTTGCAAATTGTAACGAATACAAAATACTAAGATGCTTATATTTTTTTAAAAGACATTATTGACCCATTGGAACAGAACAGCATTATAAACGACTATCACAATAGTAACAATCATCGCGGTATCGACGAAACTTTCCTTCACTTAAAAAGAACATTTTACTTCCCATACATGAAAAGCAAAATCTCCGACATCATAAATAAGTGTAATACATGCCTTACCTTAAAATACGACAGACAACCTTAGAGAATAGAATTCGAGATTCCAGAAACACCTGAACAACCCTTAGACATCATCCACATAGATATCTACACAATTAACCACAATTGCAACCTAACTCTTATCCATAAATTTTCTAAATTCGCGTGTGCCTACCCGATTCCTATCACAAATAACATTAATGTAATTAAATCACTTAAACACTTTATAAGCCTCTTCGGCATCCCCAAAAAATTAATCCACGACCAAGGTACCGAATTTAGTAGTGCCATGTTTAAAGATTTTTGCCAACAATATAAAATACAAGTACACATCACATCTTTTCAACAGTCAAGTAGCAACGCACCCGTTGAACGTTTACACTCAACACTAACAGAAACTTACAGGATCATTACCGAACTCAGAAAAAAACGACATCTAACATGTGACCATGACAAAATACTATCCGAAACCTTACTAACATACAACAACGCGATTCACTCCAGTACCAAACATACACCATTTTAATTATTTAGCGGACGCACTCACACCTTCAACGAGTCAATTCAATTCAATAATAACCATGAGTATTTAGAAAAATTGAACCAATTTCGAAAAGACTTGTACCCTCAAGTAAAATCAAAACTTGAGGAAACAACGAAACAAAGAATCGACAAACTAAACGTAAATAGAGTTGCCCCTGAAACATTGTTATCTAACGAAACCATCTTTCGAAAAGAAAACAGAAGAAACAAATTAACAGTTCGTTTCTCAAAACACACAGTCTTAGATGATAAAGGACCGACCTTAATCACAAGAAGACTACAGAAAATTCATAAATCAAAAATAAGACGAACTAAAAAACAAACATAAGTTACTCACCAAAATCGTTTCCCTTCTCTGCCCACAGAGGCCTAAGTGCCACCACCCAAAATTTGTCCGTATTCCCGATCAATGGAACCTCGCCAATCGCAAAAATCAACCTTGGTGAAGCTTATATTATCAAAAGCTACAAAATAGCAAGCCACATAATAGACCTAACCTAACAATAAATGTGTACACCAATTTACTGATGCAATAGATATTCTAATAGGTGATGATTAATTCTCCGACTTGATAACAATATTAAGAACTAAATTAAAACAACTAAATCATAAAATTAACACCCTTACGCCATATCACAGAAAAAAAAGAGGACTTACCAATGGCCTGGGCACTTTAATTAAGACTATCTCCGGCAACATGGATAACCATGATGCACAAGTAATAGATAAATAGCTTTCAGACATAAAAACTATAGTAAACAGCTTTTCCGACAAAAACATGGAGCAATCACTATTTAACCATGAAGTGATAACACGTTTCAAAAATATCACAGATCATATCAATAAGGAACAAAACCTTATAAATACATTCTTAACAAACTCCCAAAATACCATTTACAAAGAAAATGAACATATACAGACACTACAGTATATCAATAAAATTTGACTTAACATAGACATATTAAATGACCACTTAATAGATATAACAGACAGTCTTCTACTGGCCGAATTAAACATAGTACCCAAAGCAATCCTAGACGATTCTGAGATAACTAAAATTAAAAAAATATATAAATTCCAAAATATTCAAATTAAATCTGAAGAACATTTGTACAATCTATTAAAATTAGAAACACTATCACAATCTAACATAATCACTTTTCGATTCAAAATATCTATATTCGATAAGCAAAACTTTACTTTCGCTAGAGTCATACCTCTACCATTTAATAAAACACAATTTGTAATTACACCTAAATATGTAGCCTACAACGAAAAAACTGTTAAAACATATAAAGAAAAATTTACTAAAATAGACACTAAGTTCTACTGTGAAGACACCACGGATAATTCCGATCAAAGCTCCAAATGACTGCAAAATCTGCTATACGTTAACTCAAGCTCCTGCGACTTCAAAGAAATCGACTCCTCTACTGATATTTTTGAACCCGAAGAAGGCGTAATCTTCATTTTTAAAGCCGAACACCTGTTTGTATATCCATCATGTCATAGCCCGATACAAATCAATGGATCAGCAACAGTTAAATACTTTAACTGCTCGATAAAAATCAACGAAATAACCTAGGACAACACCGTCTTCCCTGAAGAAGAACACCCGCACGTGTTCCTCCCAAGAACACAGAAAATTATTCACAACAAAACCATCAAAGTCCTTAGCTTGGAGAGACTACACTTGGAAACGATCAGTTCCAGCAACAAAATATTACACCTCCGCGAAATCACCAGCAAACATACTTACACATTGTATACCTCGGTCGGAATCCTTTTGCTAGCACTACTAGCGCTGGTCGCAACACGGAAATCAACAACCATCCTCTACCCTCAGCCGGATATAGCTTTCCCAGCCGTTTCTCCGACCATTCCACCGATATGGCCGTCACTACGGTTTACGGGGGGAGGAGTTACCATACCACAGTATGATACCGCAGCCCCCACTAAACCCCCCCGGCTAGCACAGTTGACACAGTAAGAACGTCAACTCCCGCATAGCAGACATGCAAGTCAGCACATTCTGGTACTTGAACCCGGAATCGGGTTTCGCTTGCAGGAAACGACTCAGCAACACTGTTGCAACTCAAAAACTCAGCATAAACATATACAGCAACAACGTTGCTTCTTTTATTGTAAACATTTAGGGCAGACATTATGTACTGGAATCTAAGCTGATATATATGACTGTCCGCTTCACAGCACAGTCAGAATAAACTTGACTTTCAAACAGCACAAAACATATTCGCTGCTCTCTGAATTATAATACAATACACATTCGCCGCTTCTCTGAAGACATCCAAAGGCGTTTCGCTCCACATCTCATCTCCTCCTTGTTACCCACTCTGGCCACGGATTGGTAACTCGCGCAGCAATTGCCAGTACGCAAACGCACAGCGTTATTCTTTTCGTTAATCGGCATATTCAATACATAGACACTTGCATATTCAAGGGCATAGAGGAAGAGCAAAATTACGAAAATCTCGGCGAAGCTAGCGCAGGCAAAAACCACAACCTCCCCCCCCCCTGGTCATAGTGATACAGTTTAGTATTGTGAAGACACCCCTCCCCCCGAAAAATGAATATGCCTTAAATGCCTTTGCAAATACATATTATCATTAAATATGTATGTATAAATAAAATAAAATAATTATGTTTGCTATCTATTTTTTTATATATTAATAAATATATGTATATATATATATATATATATATATATATTTTTTATTTATTTTAAATCTAATCAATAACAAGTAAGAAGGCTCTAGTCGAGATTTCCCGACTAGGAGATACCCCGAACCCTGTACATAACGCGTACAGTCATTGTCTGTATGCATCTGTGACTAAACTTCAATCTTCGATATCTCTGGTGTTTCTCAACTGATTTCGATGAAATCTATCGTTACCCAGTATTTCAACCCCCATTTTTACATTTTCCAAATTCGAGAAATTTTTGTAATCGATTCCGTGTGTATATCGAAAACGGAAATAGTTATCGAAAATCGGAAACAAACTTGTACTGCCTAGGACTTAGATGAGCTTATGTTCAAAATCTGAAGTCTGTAGCTCTTATAGTCTCTGAGATCTACGCGTTCATACATACAGACGGACAGATGGACATGGCTATTTCGATTCGGCTGTTGATGCTGATCAAGAATATATATACTTTATGGGTCGGAGATGCTTCCTTCTGCCTGTTACATACTTTTCCACAAAAACATTATACCCCTTTTACCCATTTCATGGGTTCGGGGTATAAACAATCAATAGAAATGGGTTTAAAAAAAAATTTCATGTGTATTTATTTATATGTAATTTAAATAAAATTTATTTTATAGTATTATATTTGATTAAATAAATTTTTTTAATAATACGATAATAATTTTTTAAATTTTAAAAATGAATTAAAAATTAAAAAATTATATTTATACATATTTGCATTTTTATTAAAATCATCTCCAAAATTCTAATTGTTGTGGCAGGTCATTAAATGCGAAATTGCTAAGCATACATTTTAGCTTGCTGCGTATGCACACATATACACACACACTGAAATGCGCACGGCATTGAAAAAGACAAAAATCTCGACTAGGCCGGCACAGCAAAATATTTTTTTTTTTTTCGAACACTTAATTTAAAATCTGTCTTCCTTGGACAATTATTAAATTTCCTTAGAGCTTGGCGTGTCTTAAGTGCACAGCTGCACTTGCTTTCGGTATACACACAGCGCAAGCCCAGCTGCCTAACGGCGTTTGCTATCTTCCTACTTCTTCTTTGCATCGTTTGCTTTCACACCCAATCGTGTCCGCATATAATTTTGAAAAAAAATATGCCTCGGTCAGGGTTTGAACCCACGACCTCCGGCACGTGAAGCGGGAATCTTCTCTCCGCGCCATAGTCACATTATTTACTTAAGCAAAAGGGGAAAACTGTTTTTCGTGGTGTTTACATGTATTATTTTAATGAGTATTCCATTGCTGGAAATTTAAGAGCTGTAGCTAGTCGGGAACTTGGTGAAAATTGGATTACAAGATTCCGGTACAAACAAAAACCAAACAGACAGACAAGTCAAGTAAAATAAAAGCATGTTAAAAAACAATAGTAATTTTTATTTAATATTTATTTAAAATCAATGTTTACTTCCAAATTTTTTCTTAATTATAATAATAAAAATAAAAATGCAAATAATAATAATAATGAAAATAATAATTTGAACAATATTCTTATAATTATAGTTATAAAAATAAAAATGCATTGTTTCTTTAATATTAAGTTAATTTTTTTTATTTATACTTATAATTTTGTTGTGCAGCGTTTGCTGCTGGCGCTTCTTAATTGGACGCTGACGTTGCCGCTGCTTCGGTGGCTGACGCTCCTGCTGCCGTTGCTCTAGCTCTGCTGTCTGGCGGTGTTGCTGCTGATGCAACAGCTCCTGCTGCTGCTGTATTATTTGATGCTGCTGCTGATGATGAAATAGCTGCTGCGGCTCTCCATACATTGGATGCTGCTGCTGTGGCAGAATGAGTTGCTGATGCTGTGGCAAAAAGTATTGCTGATGTGGCAGCATATTGTATAATTGTGGGACTGGCCCACCACAGGCAGTCCAGAATTAAAGTTATTAAAATTCATAGCGTCTGCTTGGTTTGCTTTCAGTTTTACGAATGAAATAAAGCAATGCGAAAAAATCAGTATGTATTCACCAAGCTATAACTGTGAATTTATGGACTACGCGACAAAGCTACAACCACTCTTCCTCTTCCTTCTGATACAGTGCAGTTTTTTAAGACAGGCCTCCCCCCTAAGAAAATTTGCATTAAATGCCTGTGCATATACATATTGTCAATAAACATAATGATAGTTAAAAAAAATTTATTATCTAAAAAAAACATAAAAAAAAGAATGTCTCGGTCAGGGTTTGAACCTACGACCTTTGGCGTGTGAAGCGGCAGTATGTAATTTTATTGTTAACTAGTAACCTAAAACATGACTTATATATATTTTTTAAATCAATTAAAAACAAGTGAAAACGTTTCAGTCGGACGCAACCGACTGCGGAATACTTTGATACCAGTAAAAGAACGGTTGATAAGGGGGAATGCAGGGGCGATGGGAGTGGGCCATGTGGTAAACATCGCCAGCTATCATGTTACCAAATTTGGTGACTTTAGCTCAAAAACTGTGGAAGATAACTTAACTCCCAAATTTAAAAGGTGGGCGGCAGAGGTAGGCGTGGCATCTAAATTCTTGAATCAAATGTTTTTAACTGTCACTATCTATCTGCCTACCAAGTTTGGTGGCTCCAGCTCAAAAACTGTTAGAGATATAGCCGATTCCGATTTTATAAGGCGGGTCTCTTAGGTGGGCGTGGCATTCAAAATTTTGATGCATATCTTTGGTAGATGCTGCCTTCTATCTTTTTACCCAATTTACGGGCTCTAGCTTAAAAACTATAAGAGATATCGAAATTTCCGATTTTAAATAGTGGGCGGCAGAGGTGGGCGTGGCATCCTAATTTTTGATGCAGACCTTTTGTAGATGTCACCATTTATCTTCCTACCAAATTTGGTGACTCTAGCTCGAAAAATGTGAAAGCTATAGGCGTTTCCAATTTCAAGTAGAAGGGGGGGATGGGGGCGGAATCAGGGGGCGTGGCATCCAAAATTTTGATGCATTTTTGTTGGGAACGTCAATATCTATCTTCACACAAAATTTGGTGGCTTTAGTCCAAAAAATGTGAAAACTATAGGCGTTTCCAATTTCATGGATAAGAGGGAATGGGGGGATTAGGGGGCGTGGCATCCAAAATTTTGATGAATTTTTGGGGAACGTCAATATCTATCTTGACACAAAATTTGGTGGCTCTAGCAAAATATGTGAAAACTATAGGCGTTTTCAATTTCATGGAGGTATAAGGGGCGTGGCATCCAAAATTTTGATGCAGTTTTTTCAGGGACATGACTAGCTATCTGCGTGCAAAATTTGGTAACTCCAGCTGTAAGAATGTGAGAAATATTTGGTTTTATCGGTTTTCAGCTATCGAATTTATCGATTTCCCAGCCTCCTAGTAGGCGTGGCAACCCAATCTTGACACTTTATCTGTACCCGTCTATAGATAAACATAATTGCAAAGTTTCAAGTCGCTAGCTTAACGGGTGTCGAAAAAAGTTGCGTTCATACGGACAGACGGACAGACGGACACCATGACGGACATTGCACAAAACCAATATACTATGAGACCTTCGGTATCAAAGTATAATAAAAACAATTAAATATTCATATTTGCGTTATTAATATATTTATATATATCTGCAAAATTACTATTGTTGTGGAAGGTCTGTGAATTTGAAAGCAATTGCATATTCAAGGGCATAGAGACAGAACACAATTATGAAAATCAAGACAAAGCTAGTCAATGCAAAAAATAAACAAAAGTATTATACATACAATAATTAATAGCGAATAATATTTTGTTTTGTGCCTAGTGGGGAAATTTTTAATAATTTCCATCCCTATAATGACAAAACTTCTATTTTTATTTTATGAATATGAATTTTTTTTTATTCTTGTTATATTTTGTTGAATTTTATTGTTTGAAATGTACATTTTTATAAATTTAAATTTATTTTAATAAATTATAAGAATTTTAAAAACAATGATATAATTATGTAATAGTACAAAAATTTCTATCAAAACAAACGCTGTGTGCTCAAATGCATACACACTATGAGATGTGTTTGTATGTATGCATATCAAATATGGCGCGCTGCCAAAGCAAAACGGCAAGAACGAATACCATGACAGCTGATTTGTCAAGGGGAAATTGCTGCTCTCTTTTACTTTGGCCGAGCCAGATTCTGGTCGCCATCGTGTAAAAAACGAAATGAGTACTTTTCTGCTATCATCGTCTCTTGGTTTAAATACTCATTGATCGAGAATTTCAAACATCGATGCGATGAGTATTAAAGTAAAGAGACGATGAAAGGGGACGAGAACTCGTGACTAGACAGATGGTGCGCCAAGCGAGCGCGTTCCAACGAGTAATATGCCGTTCAAAGTACTCGTCGACAGTCAGCTGGTGTCTGGGGGAGTGGCTTGATTACAGGTCGGCCATAATTGTATTAGTTTCTGTTTTGGGTCTAATTAATCAGCCATAATGGCTAAAAAGTGTGAGGCGTGCGATCAGATTAGACGTTGCCGTTTAAATTTCTCTTGTTGTTGTCACAGAACTTGTGATTGGCCATTTTCGACTTTTGATTCAATCGCTTGCTGCTACCCTAGCAGGGAAGGGTAGTTAGACTTTTATAAACTTTGCGTACTTAAATAGATAAACTGAAAATAAATAAATATGATATTCATAGTATATGTTTGCTTATATTTTTGAGAATAATTATAAATTTATCAAGTTGAACATAAAATAATAAGTACGCAATAAAATAAACTTATTTTGTATTTTAATACTTAAAATAAGTTGTATTTATTTGAAAATTATATATTAAGTGGTTTTATTGACTATAACACTGTGCAGCACATAAAAACCGAATTGCCACTTGATATTATTTATACTTTGATACTAAAAGTATTATGGTATATTGGTTTTGTGCAATGTCCGTCATGGTGTCTGTCAGTCCGTCAGCTGTTTTCGACACCCGTAAAGCTAGAGATTTGAAGCCTCGCAATTATGTTTATCTATAGACGGTACAGATAAAGTGTTAAGATCGGGGTGCCCCCCCCACTAGGAGGCTGGTAAATCGATAAATTCGATAACTAAAAACCGATAAAACCAAATATTTCTCACATTCTTACAGATGGAATTACCAAAATTTTCACGCTGATAGCTTGGTATGTCCCTGAAAAAGCTGCATCAACATTTTGGATGCCACGCCTACTCCTTCCACCCCCATCCTCCCTGCTCCTTGAGATTGGAAACGCCTATAGTTTTCACATTTTTTGGGCTAGATCCACCAAATTTAGTGTCAAGATAGGTAGTGAAGTTTTTATAAAAACTGCATCAAAAATTTGGATGCCATACACACACCTTCCGCCCCCCGACGTTGTTAAAACGGTTATGCGTGTATCTTCCACATTTTTTGAACTAGAGTCACCAAATTTGGTAGGAAGATATATGGTGACATCTACAAAAGAACAGCATCAAAATTTTGGACGCCACGCCCACCTCTGCCGCTCACCATTTAAAATCGGAAATTTTGATATCTCTTACTGTTTTTAAGCTAGAGCCCCCAAATTCGGTAGAAAGATAGAGGGCAACATCTACGAAAGATCTGCATCAAAATTTTGGATGCCACAACCACCCAACCCACCCGCCTTATAAAATCGGAATCGGCTATATCTTTAAGAGTTTTTGACCTAGGGCCTCCAAACTAGGTAGGAAGATAAATGGTGAGTTACAAACATTTGATTCAAAAATTTGGATGCCACGCCTACCTCTGCCGCCCACCTTTTAAATTTGGAAGTTAAGCTATCTTCCACAGTTTTTAAGCTAAAGTCACCAAATTTGGTAACAATATAGCTGGCAATGTTTACCACCCGGCCCACTCCTTTGCAAGCAGACTTCTTACCATCCGTTCTTTTACTGGTATCAAAGTATTCCGCAGTCGGTTGCGTCCGACTGCAACGTTTTCACTTGTTTTTTTTACTTTTGCGAAGCTGTTAATACCCTTACCGACTTTGTGCCAAAAGAAATGGACTTAACTGCGATTCGCTAAAAATATATAATAAAGCTTTAATATTACAAAACATTTACGTTTTAGTGTTTGTTTAGGTTTATTTTTGATTTTAAATAAAAAGCCAAGCCTGTGTGAAAAAGTTTGCATTCAACATTTTGAAGATTAAATTGGACTTCGTCAACTCGACGAAGGTTACCATTAGTGTATGTAATATAACCTTACCATTCTGGGGTTAGACAAGTAAGAAGGCTCTAGTCGAGATTTCCTGACTAAGAGATACCCCGAACCCCATACTTAGCGCGTACAGTCAGTGCATGCATCTGTGACCTAAACTTCAATCTTTGATATCTCTGGTGTTTCTCAACCGATTTCAATGAAATTTTCAGAAAAGTTCTATCGTTACACAGCCCCCATCTTAGCATTTTCCAAAATCATTTCATGTGTATATCAGAAACCAGAATAGTTATCGATAATTTGAAACAAACTTGTTCTGCTTATGGTATAGGAGAACTTGTAGACTCTGAGATCGACGCGTTCATACAGACAGGCACACGGACATGGCTATATCGACTCGGCTGTTGATGCTGATCAAGAATATATATACTTTATGGGGTCGGAGATGCTTCCTTCTGCCTGTTACATACTTTTGCACAAAACCAATATACCTTTTAACCCATTTTATGAGTTCAGGGTATAATAAGTAGCGGAATGAACCGAGTGTGTGAGAAACTATTATAGCGCTAGTTACCAACTAAGAGCTACCCTGAACTTTTACTTAATGCGTACAGTTTTGATAAGTGAAAAGTCACAGATTTTCAGTATTTGTATTAAAAGTGTGTAGTCTCCTAGATTAATGCGTTCATCCAGATAGATAGACGCATCAAGAATATATACATATTTGTTATGGGGTTAGAGATGCTTCCTACTGCATGTTACATAATTTAACAGAAAACCATTATACCATTTTTCGCAACGAGAAACAGACTCAGCTCGGATTGGGCGGCAAGCCTCGAAGAATAAGTAAGGAAGCAAAAATCAAAACGAACGCAGCTGTGCGATGTTAAGGAAACTTGCCGCCAGCGTTTGAAAATGCTACGCTACTCCGTAGTATTTCGTTTTGCTCTCGCTCTCGCCCTCACTTTGATTTTATCTGTAGCTGAGCCATAGCCTAACAACGAAAAAGTACATGTTCTGCTCTACTTGTAGTTTTGTCGCTTCATTTGCGATAGCAATAGCAATAGCGAACAAGTGAAAACGTTGCAGTCGGACGCAACCGACTGCGGAATACTTTGATACCAGTAAAAGAACGGATGGTAAGGAGTCTGCTTGCAAAGGAGTGGGACGGATGGTAATCATCGCCAGCTATCATGTTATCAAATTTGGTGACTTTAGCTCAAAAAATGTGGAAGATAACTTAACTCCCAAACTTAAAAGGTGGGCGGCTGAGGTGGGTGTGGCATCCAAATTTTGAAATAAAATCTTCTTAATTGTCACCAAATATCGCTCAAAAATGTTAAAAGATATAGCCGACTCCAATTTTGTAAGGCGGGTGGCTTGGGTGGGCGTGGCATCCAAAATTTTGATGCAGATCTTTGGTAGATGTTGCCTTCTATCTCTCTACCGAATTTAGGGGCTCTAGCTTAAATGTGAAAACTATGGGCGTTTCCAATTTCATGGAGAAGGGGTGATGGGGGCGGAATCAGGGGGCGTAGCATCCAAAATTTTGATTCATTTTTTTGGGGAACGTCAATATCTAGCTTGACACAAAATTTGGTAGCGCTGGCCCAAAAACTAAAGGCGTTTCCAATTTCAGGGAGCAGGGAGGATGGGGGCGGAAGGAGTGGGCGTGGCATCCAAATTTGTATGCAGTTTTTTCATGGACATGCTAACTATCTGCGTGCAAATTTTGGTAATTCTAGCTGTAAGAATGTGAGAAATATTTTTTTTATCGGTTTTTAGTTATCGAATTTATCGAATTCCCAGCCTCCTAATGGGCGTGGCACCCCGATCTTAACACTTTATCTGTACCGTCTATAGATTAACATAATTGCAAAGTTTCAAGTCTCTAGATTTACGGGTGCCGAAAAAACTTGCGTTCATACGGACAGACGGACCATGACGGACATTGCACAAAACCAATAGACTATGATACTTTCAGTATCAAAGTATAAAATGCAGAACACGTCAACCCAAAAAAATTTTTTTAGAGTCCAAAAATTGCAAAAACGCCCAAAAATATGCAATTTTTCGACCTTTTAAGCATTCAGCTCAGTACATCTCTTCCATATGTCGATTTATGAACGATTTTATGTGTTTATCATATAGGTCATATAGGCATTATTATTATTATTATTATTTGACGTAGATGTACTAACGGACAGTACATTCAAGTGGCCCAACGATACCAAGCACCGGCTTGTTAACGCGCGGACCCAAGCAAAGAGCAACCAACCTCCCACCCAACCGACCGAAGGGCACACCGCATAGCGTACGGCTACGAAGATCGCGAACATGTAGACAAATGACATAAGATTAGCTTTTTAAGAGAACCAATAGAAGTGGCACTGTTTATTATGTGGGATAAATCGTTATAATTTGAATATCAAATACGGAAAGGATTATGTATAGCATAGTTAGAGTAACAAGCTTGAAGAGCAATGGGTACAAAATTCCTTGTCCTTCTGATCGGAACAGCAAAACTAATTTGGCTGATTAATTCCGAGGAATCAATTTCACCATTTATTAGCTTGTGTAATAAGACCACACTAAGCATTGTTCTGCGATCAGAAAGAGAAGGAAGATTTATTAGTAAAAGTCTACTGTGGTAGGAAGGTAGGTTAATGTTAGTATCCCAGTTATATCTCCTAAGGGCAAAGAGCAAAAATTGTTTTTGTACTGATTCTATTCTATCCTGGTGAATCCCGTATTTGGGATACCAGATACAAGATCCATATTCAAGAACAGGACGTACCAGAGACGTGTAAAGTGTTTTTGTTATGTAGGGATCGTCAAATTCTTTCGACCAGCGCTTAATGAACCCCAAGGTACTAGAGGCTCGATTTGCAACTGAAGAGATATGCTTGTGAAATTTAAGTTTCGGATCAAAAAGGATACCTAAGTCATCAACCCATTCAATGCGATCGAGTGGGCTTCCATCAAGAAAATATATAGTTGAAAAAGGAAGCCGTCTTTAAAAAGACATGACTTTGCATTTATTGCAATTAAGATTTAGAAAGTTAACACGACACCACTTTTGAAAATTATCTAAATCAGTTTTTAGTTCTTGAGCAGACAACAGAGCAGTACCCGACATGCATAATTTTACATCGTCACCATACATCAGCACTCGAGAGTGATCAATAACAGATGGAAGGTCATTGATGAAAAGTGTAAATAATATATGTCCAACGTGACTTGCGGAACACCGGAAGTGACATGAACCACCTTAGAGACAGCACCATTAAAACTGACTCTCTATGTTCTATGAATTAAATATTCCCTTATCCACCGAATAAGATTGCTTGGAAAACCTAACAGTTGAAGTTTATGAAGTAAAAGGTAATGATTAACCGAGTCAAATGCCTTGCTGAAATCAGTGTAAATAACATCCGTTTGCATTTTATTTTGAAAACCTTTAACAATTAGGGAAGTAAACTCTAACAGGTTAGTGGAAGTAGATCTTTGTTTCACGAATCCATGCTGGCACGGTGAAATTAAAGATCTGCAAAAATGTTGTAATTGAGAAGTTATTAATTTCTCAAACATTTTTGGTATAGCAGACAGTTTGGATATACCCCTATAATTTTGAACATTAGACTTGTCTCCTTTTTTATGGAGCGGAATAATAAATGATTCATTCCAGATATTAGGAAATGAACATTTCTCAATAGACAAACTCAACAATTTATGCAAAGGCTTTAAGAGACCATCAGCACAGTACTTAAGCACTCAGCTTGGTACGCCGTCAGGTCCCGGGGAAAATACAGGCTTAATACCCTGTAGATCACGTAGTAATGAACACTCCGTGATACTTGGTTCAAAAATGCAATTAGAGGCATCAACCTGATACGGGTAAGGCAGATCAACCTGATTATCAATTGAACTGTATGTTGTTTAAAAAAATTCGGCAAATAAATCGGCAATGGCCTGATCCGAATTGGCCGACTTGTTTTCAAAAGATAAATTAGATGGAAGTGTTGATGACTTTCGCTTCGCATTAACGAAGTCATAGAACCTCTTAGGATCCTGCTGAAACTGTAGTCTGCACCGACTTATGTAATTTTTATAACATGAATTATTCATGACTGAAAAACTGGAACGCGCAATCAAGTATGATGAGTAATGAACAGAAGAGCCAGATTTTCTGAAACTCTTTTAAGGTTAGATTTTCGATTTTTAAGGGCAGTCAACTCTCGTGTAAACCACGCAGGCTTGTTTTTCCTACTTGGCCTACCAAAAGGAACACACATGTCGAATAAATTGTCTAAGGTTCTGTAAAAAATACTGATTGCCGTATCCAAGTCCTCAGAACCATAGAGGGACGACCAGTCAACCAGTGCTAAGAGCCGGGTAAGTTTTACAAAATCGGTTTTTCCAAATTGACGTACCTGTCGTAATGGTTTACTACACTGGCGTACGGCACAGGCAGGCAAAGTGATCAACACCTCCAACGACGGGTGGTATATGTCTTCGGGAGTGGATCTTGACACAGATAGAGTGGATGGATCCGAAACAAATACCAAATCAAGCATTCTATCCAGAGAATTCGGAATACCATTGATCTGACCCAATGACATTTCAAATAAACCATCAAGAAAATCAGTCTGCACCATGGGGGTCAACACGCTTGAGTCCGGACTTGAAATCCAAGTAGCATCAGCAATATTAAAATCGCCAAGAACTACAAAAATATCACGATTATTATTTGATTATTTGATGCTGCTGCTGATGATGAAATAGCTGCTGCGGCTCTCCATACATTGGATGCTGCTGTGGCAGAATGAGTTTCTGCTGCTGTGGCAAAAAGTATTGCTGCTGTGGCAGCATATTGTACAATTGTGGGACTTGGCCCACCACAGGCATTCCAGAATTAAAATTATTAAAATTCATAGCGTCTGCTTGGTTTGCTTTCAGTTTTACGAATGAAATAAAGCAATGCGAAAAAATCAGTATGTATTCACCAAGCTATAACTGTAAATTTATGGACTATGCGACAAAACTACAACCTCTCTTCCTCTTCCTTCTGATACAGTGTAGTTTTTTAAGACACGCCTCCCCCCTAAAATAATTTGCATTAAATGCCTATGCATATACATATTGTCAATAAACATAATGATAGTTAAAAAAAATTTATTATCTAAAAAAATACATAAAAAAAAGAATGTCTCGGTCAGGGTTTGAACCTACGACCTTTGGCGTGTGAAGCGGCAGTATGTAATTTTATTGTTAACTAGTAACATTAAGCAAGTACACGTAGAGAAGTCAAACGCAAAAAATCCAATTGCCTAATTGGTCCAATTTGCGGAGGAGCCACCCTCATTCGGCTGCTGAAAGCATCGAGCCGAACGCAAATTTTGACTCGATACAGACGGACTGCCAGCAATTTTCTGTGTATGCGTCTGTATGTCAGCGACGTGATCGCCGTTAGGTGTATATATGTGTGTATGTATGTTTCTGTATGCTGTTTGCTCTGAGCGGCTGTATATTGTGGAAGGGGGATAGCAGCAGCAGAGTGCGAACAACAACAACACATGAGCATTTTTTCTGTATTTGGTGGCTCCGAGATCAAATGAAGCAAAAATCATTAGGGCGAATGTATACCTAAATACACATATATATGTGTGTGTGTATGTGCGCATGCATATTTTTTCAGTTTTTGGTGGCTCTCAAGTGATTTGGGATTTTGTTACTTTTCTAGCAACGCATCTCAATGTGTGTGTGTGTGCATGTGTATGTTGCTCATTTACATATAAAATATGCACACTTATTCCTTTATTATTTACACTTTTCATCAATGATCTTCCATCTGTTTTTGACCAATCTCGAGTGCTGATGTATGCTGACGATGTAAAATTATGCATGTCGGGTACTGCTCTGTTGTCTGCTCAAAAACTACAAACTGATTTAGATAATTTTCAAAAGTGGTGTAGTGTTAACTTACTAAATCTTAATTGCAACAAATGTAAAGTCATGTCTTTTTATAGATGCCTTCCTTTTTCAAATATATATTTTCTTGATGGAAGCCCACTCGATCGCATTGAATGGGTTGATGACTTAGGTATCCTTTTTGATCCGAAACTTAAATTTCACAAGCATATCTCTTCAGTTGCAAATCGAGCCTCTAGTACCTTGGGGTTCATTAAGCGCTGGTCGAAAGAATTTGACTATCCCCACATAACAAAACACTTTAAACGTCTCTGGTACGTCCTGTTCTTGAATATGGATCTTGTATCTGGTATCCCAAATACAAGATTCACCAGGATAGAATATAATCAGTACAAAAACCATTCTTGCTCTTTGCCCTTAGGAGATATAACTGGGATACTAACATTAACCTACCTTCCTACCACAGTAGACTTTTACTAATAAATCTTCCTTCTCTTTCTGATCGCAGAACAATGCTAGGTGTAGTCTTTTTACATAAACTAATAAATGGTTAAATTTTTTCCTCCGCATTAATCAGAAAAATTAGTTTTGCTGTTCCGATCAGAAGGACAAGGAATTTTCTACCCATTGCTCTTCAAGCTTGTCACTCTAACTATGCTATTCATAACCTTTTTCGGATTTTATGTTCAAACTATAACGTTGGGCCACTTGAGTGTACTGTCTTTTTTTTAGTACATCTACGTCCAATAATATTCTATAACGACAACGACAAACTTACTTTTACTAACAACATCAAACATGATATTAACACAATAGACGAGACACCTATTTTCGTTAAATCATATCGGTACCCCTTCATTCATAAGCAAGAGGTGAAAGAACAAATAAAAAAAATGTTAGACCAAAACATTATCCAAACCAGCTACTCACCTTGGAGCGGCCCAGTTTGGATAGTACCCAAAAAACCAAATCAGGACCAAACCAAGAAATGGAGATTAGTAATAGATTACAGGAAACTCAACGATAAGACAATTTTCGATCGCTACCCCATCCCCAACATTAACGACATTTTAGATCAATTGGGAAAAACGGCCCGGCCACATTCCAGGGAGTCATGGACAATGTCCTTCGTGATCTTGTCGGCTCCATTTGCCTCGTCTAACTCGACGACATTATAATATTCTCCCCAACCTTACAAAAACATTTGACAGATCTAAAAGAAGTATTCGATAGACTAAGATCTGCAAATTTTAAAATACAGATGTTCAATTCCTTGGTCACGTTGTCACCACAGAGGGCGTAAAACCAAACCCTTGTAAAATTGAAACTAAAAAAAGTGCCCTTGTCCTAAAAATAAAAAAGAAATAAAGTCGTCTCTTGGCCTTCTCGGCTATTACCATAAATTCATTAGAGACTTTGCAAACATAACCAAACCACTTACCAAACAACTTAAAGGGAAGAAAGCACCAATACTAGACAGAGAATTTACAGACGCATTTGAATTCTGCAAAACCTTATTATGTAATGATCCTATACTAAAATATCCAGACTTCACCCAACCGTTCACTCTTACAACAGACGCTAGCAATTTTGCAATCGGCGCCGTACTTTCTCAAGGACCAGTTAGTAACGATAAACCAGTACGCTATTACACCTCAGAAAAAGAAAACCTCGCTGTCGTTTGGGCAGTTAAACAATTTAGACCTTACCTATACGGTACAAAAATCACTCTCGTTTCGGACCACCAACCACTCACATGGGGTGGTACATCAAACCCAACTAAAATGAAACTTTTACGCTGGAAACTCCGTTTAGCCGACTACGATTTTAATTTCATATATAAAAAGGGCTCCCTTAATGTTGTGGCAGATGCACTCAGTCGCATACAACCAGAAACACCTCCCTATGTAGATACAAATGTAAATGAAGTCACTCAGTCGACCCAGATAATAGCAAACAACATAATCCCCACTTCTACAAAACCATTAAACGACTTTTGTACACAGATCATTTTGGAATCAGGGCCTACACAGAACTATAGCACAACAGTCCCTTTTAAAACCAAAATTAGGCGCCTATTCATTGAACCTCACTTCGACAAAGATAAAATATTTCAAATTCTTAATTCAAATGAAACGTCACAAACTTATGCACTTTACTGCGATAACGTTTTATTTAGTATAGTTCAGGAAACATATAACGACACTTTTGCAAATTGTAACGAATACAAAATACTAAGATGCTTATATTTTTTTAAAAGACATTATTGACCCATTGGAACAGAACAGCATTATAAACGACTATCACAATAGTAACAATCATCGCGGTATCGACGAAACTTTCCTTCACTTAAAAAGAACATTTTACTTCCCATACATGAAAAGCAAAATCTCCGACATCATAAATAAGTGTAATACATGCCTTACCTTAAAATACGACAGACAACCTTAGAGAATAGAATTCGAGATTCCAGAAACACCTGAACAACCCTTAGACATCATCCACATAGATATCTACACAATTAACCACAATTGCAACCTAACTCTTATCCATAAATTTTCTAAATTCGCGTGTGCCTACCCGATTCATATCAGAAATAACATTAATGTAATTAAATCACTTAAACACTTTATAAGCCTCTTCGGCATCCCCAAAAAATTAATCCACGACCAAGGTACCGAATTTAGTAGTGCCATGTTTAAAGATTTTTGCCAACAATATAAAATACAAGTACACATCACATCTTTTCAACAGTCAAGTTGCAACGCACCCGTTGAACGTTTACACTCAACACTAACAGAAACTTACAGGATCATTACCGAACTCAGAAAAAAACGACATCTAACATGTGACCATGACAAAATACTATCCGAAACCTTACTAACATACAACAACGCGATTCACTCCAGTACCAAACATACACCATTTGAATTATTTAGCGGACGCACTCACACCTTCAACGAGTCAATTCAATTCAATAATAACCATGAGTATTTAGAAAAATTGAACCAATTTCGAAAAGACTTGTACCCTCAAGTAAAATCAAAACTTGAGGAAACAACGAAACAAAGAATCGACAAACTAAACGTAAATAGAGTTGCCCCTGAAACATTGTTATCTAACGAAACCATCTTTCGAAAAGAAAACAGAAGAAACAAATTAACAGTTCGTTTCTCAAAACACACAGTCTTAGATGATAAAGGACCGACCTTAATCACAAGAAGACTACAGAAAATTCATAAATCAAAAATAAGACGAACTAAAAAACAAACATAAGTTACTCACCAAAATCGTTTCCCTTCTCTGCCCACAGAGGCCTAAGTGCCACCACCCAAAATTTGTCCGTATTCCCGATCAATGGAACCTCGCCAATCGCAAAAATCAACCTTGGTGAAGCTTATATTATCAAAAGCTACAAAATAGCAAGCCACATAATAGACCTAACCTAACAATAAATGTGTACACCAATTTACTGATGCAATAGATATTCTAATAGGTGATGATTAATTCTCCGACTTGATAACAATATTAAGAACTAAATTAAAACAACTAAATCATAAAATTAACACCCTTACGCCATATCACAGAAAAAAAGAGGACTTACCAATGGCCTGGGCACTTTAATTAAGACTATCTCCGGCAACATGGATAACCATGATGCACAAGTAATAGATAAATAGCTTTCAGACATAAAAACTATAGTAAACAGCTTTTCCGACAAAAACATGGAGCAATCACTATTTAACCATGAAGTGATAACACGTTTCAAAATATCACAGATCATATCAATAAGGAACAAAACCTTATAAATACATTCTTAACAAACTCCCAAAATACCATTTACAAAGAAAATGAACATATACAGACACTACAGTATATCAATAAAATTTGACTTAACATAGACATATTAAATGACCACTTAATAGATATAACAGACAGTCTTCTACTGGCCGAATTAAACATAGTACCCAAAGCAATCCTAGACGATTCTGAGATAACTAAAATTAAACAAATATATAAATTCCAAAATATTCAAATTAAATCTGAAGAACATTTGTACAATCTATTAAAATTAGAAACACTATCACAATCTAACATAATCACTTTTCGATTCAAAATATCTATATTCGATAAGCAAAACTTTACTTTCGCTAGAGTCATACCTCTACCATTTAATAAAACACAATTTGTAATTACACCTAAATATGTAGCCTACAACGAAAACACTGTTAAAACATATAAAGAAAAATGTACTAAAATAGACACTAAGTTCTACTGTGAAGACACCACGGATAATTCCGATCAAAGCTCCAAATGTCTGCAAAATCTGCTATACGCTAACTCAAGCTCCTGCGACTTCAAAGAAATCGGCTCCTCTACTGATATTTTTGAACCCGAAGAAGGCGTAATCTTCATTTTTAAAGCCGAACACCTGTTTGTATATCCATCATGCCATAGCCCGATACAAATCAATGGATCAGCAACAGTTAAATACTTTAACTGCTCGATAAAAATCAACGAAATAACCTACGACAACACCGTCTTCCCTGAAGAAGAACACCCGCACGTGTTTCTCCCAAGAACACAGAAAATTATTCACAACAAAACCATCAAAGTCCTTAGCTTGGAGAGACTACACTTGGAAACGATCAGTTCCAGCAACAAAATATTACACCTCCGCGAAATCACCAGCAAACATACTTACACATTGTATACCTCGGTCGGAATCCTTTTGCTAGCACTACTAGCGCTGGTCGCAACACGGAAATCAACAACCATCCTCTACCCTCAGCCGGATATAGCTTTCCCAGCCGTTTCTCCGACCATTCCACCTTTATGGCCGTCACTACGGTTTACGGGGGGAGGAGTTACCATACCATAGCACAGTTGACACAGTAAGAACGTCAAATCCCGCATAGCAGACATGCAAGTCAGCACATTCTGGTACTTGAACCCGGAATCGGGTTTCGCTTGCAGGAAACGACTCAGCAACACTGTTGCAACTCAAAAACTCAGCATAAACATATACAGCAACAACGTTGCTTCTTTTATTGTAAACATTTAGGGCAGACATTATGTACTGGAATCTAAGCTGATTTATATGACTGTCCGCTTCACAGCACAGTCAGAATAAACTTGACTTTCAAACAGCACAAAACATATTCGCTGCTCTCTGAATTATAATACAATACACATTCGCCGCTTCTCTGAAGACATCCAAAGGCGTTTCGCTCCACATCTCATCTGCTCCTTGTTACCCACTCTGGCCACGGATTGGTAACTCGCGCAGCAATTGCCAGTACGCAAACGCACAGCGTTATTCTTTTCGTTAATCGGCATATTCAATACATAGACACTTGCATATTCAAGGGCATAGAGGAAGAGCAAAATTACGAAAATCTCGGCGAAGCTAGCGCAGGCAAAAACCACAACCCCCCCCCCCCCCCCCTGGTCATAGTGATACAGTTTAGTATTGTGAAGACACCCCTCCCCCCGAAAAATGAATATGCCTTAAATGCCTTTGCAAATACATATTATCATTAAATATGTATGTATAAATAAAATAAAATAATTATGTTTGCTATCTATTTTTTATATATTAATAAATATATGTATATATATATATATATATATATATATATATATATATATATATATATATATGTATTTTTATTTATTTTAAATCTAATCAATAACAAGTAAGAAGGCTCTAGTCGAGATTTCCCGACTAGGAGATACCCCGAACCCTGTACATAACGCGTACAGTCATTGTCTGTATGCATCTGTGACTAAACTTCAATCTTCGATATCTCTGGTGTTTCTCAACTGATTTCGATGAAATTTTCAGAAAAGCTCTATCGTTACCCAGTATTTCAACCCCCATTTGTACATTTTCCAAATTCGAGAAATTTTTGTAATCGATTCCGTGTGTATATCGAAAACGGAAATAGTTATCGAAAATCGGAAACAAACTTGTACTGCCTAGAACTTAGATGAGCTTATGTTCAAAATCTGAAGTCTCTAGCTCTTATAGTCTCTGAGATCTACGCGTTCATACATACAGACGGACAGATGGACATGGCTATTTCGACTCAGCTGTTGATGCTGATCAAGAATATATATACTTTATGGGTCGGAGATGCTTCCTTCTGCCTGTTACATACTTTTGCACAAAAACATTATACCCCTTTTACCCATTTCATGGGTTCGGGGTATAAACAATCAATAGAAATGGGTTTAAAAAAAATTTCATGTGTATTTATTTATATGTAATTTAAATAAAATTTATTTTATAGTATTATATTTGATTAAATAAATTTTTTAATAATACGATAATAATTTTTTAAATTTTAAAAATGAATTAAAAATTAAAAAATTATATTTATACATATTTGCATTTTTATTAAAATCATCTCCAAAATTCTAATTGTTGTGGCAGGTCATTAAATGCGAAATTGCTACGCATACATTTTAGCTTGCTGCGTATGCACACATATACACACACACTGAAATGCGCACGGCATTGAAAAAGAAATCTCGACTAGGCCGGCACAGCAAAATATTTTTTTTTTTTCGAACACTTAATTTAAAATCTGTCTTCCTTGGACAATTATTAAATTTCCTTAGAGCTTGGCGTGTCTTAAGTGCACAGCTGCACTTGCTTTCGGTATACACACAGCGCAAGCCCAGCTGCCTAACGGCGTTTGCTATCTTCCTACTTCTTCTTTGCATCGTTTGCTTTCACACCCAATCGTGTCCGCATATAATTTTGAAAAAAAATATGCCTCGGTCAGGGTTTGAACCCACGACCTCCGGCACGTGAAGCGGGAATCTTCTCTCCGCGCCATAGTCACATTATTTACTTAAGCAAAAGGGGAAAACTGTTTTTCGTGGTGTTTACATGTATTATTTTAATGAGTATTCCATTGCTGGAAATTTAAGAGCTGTAGCTAGTCGGGAAATTGGTGAAAATTGGATTACAAGATTCCGGTACAAACAGACAGACAAGTCAAGTAAAATAAAAGCATGTTAAAAAACAATAGTAATTTTTATTTAATATTTATTTAAAATCAATGTTTACTTCCAAATTTTTTTCTTAATTATAATAATAAAAATAAAAATGCAAATAATAATAATAATGAAAATAATAATTTGAACAATATTCTTATAATTATAGTTATAAAAATAAAAATGCAAATAATAATAATAATGAAAATAATAATTTGAACAATATTCTTGCAAAACCTGCAACATGAGTTGCAAAGTTTAAAAATTCAATTCTCTGCAATTTTTAAAGTTTGCAACTCATGTTGCAGGTTTTCAACTTCCTCTTTCAATTCTTTCCTAATATCTGTTTTCACACTTTCCATATATTCTTCATATTTCTTTTCCATCTGTTTTTGTTTCTTTAATATTAAGTTAATTTTTTTTATTTATACTAATAATTTTGTTGTGCAGCGTTTGCTGCTGGCGCTTCTTAATTGGACGCTGACGTTGCCGCTGCTTCGGTGGCTGACGCTCCTGCTGCCGTTGCTCTAGCTCTGCTGTCTGGCGGTGTTGCTGCTGATGCAACAGCTCCTGCTGCTGCTGTATTATTTGATGCTGCTGCTGATGATGAAATAGCTGCTGCGGCTGTCCATACATTGGATGCTGCTGCTGTGGCAGAATGAGTTGCTGATGCTGTGGCAAAAAGTATTGCTGATGTGGCAGCATATTGTATAATTGTGGGACTGGCCCACCACAGGCAGTCCAGAATTAAAGTTATTAAAATTCATAGCGTCTGCTTGGTTTGCTTTCAGTTTTACGAATGAAATAAAGCAATGCGAAAAAATCAGTATGTATTCACCAAGCTATAACTGTGAATTTATGGACTACGCGACAAAACTACAACCTCTCTTCCTCTTCCTTCTGATACAGTGCAGTTTTTTAAGACAGGCCTCCCCCCTAAGAAAATTTGCATTAAATGCCTGTGCATATACATATTGTCAATAAACATAATGATAGTTAAAAAAAATTTATTATCTAAAAAAAAACATAAAAAAAAGAATGTCTCGGTCAGGGTTTGAACCTACGACCTTTGGCGTGTGAAGCGGCAGTATGTAATTTTATTGTTAACTAGTAACCTAAAACATGACTTATATATATTTTTAAAATCAATTAAAAACAAGTGAAAACGTTGCAGTCGTACGCAACCGACTGCGGAATACTTTGATACCAGTAAAAGAACGGTTGATAAGGGGGAATGCAGGGGCGATGGGAGTGGGCCATGTGGTAAACATCGCCAGCTATCATGTTACCAAATTTGGTGACCTTAGCTCAAAAACTGTGGAAGATAACTTAACTCCCAAATTTAAAAGGTGGGCGGCAGAGGTAGGCGTGGCATCTAAATTCTTGAATCAAATGTTTTTAACTGTCACTATCTATCTGCCTACCAAGTTTGGTGGCTCCAGCTCAAAAACTGTTAGAGATATAGCCGATTCCGATTTTATAAGGCGGGTCTCTTAGGTGGGCGTGGCATTCAAAATTTTGATGCATATCTTTGGTAGATGCTGCCTTCTATCTTTTACCCAATTTACGGGCTCTAGCTTAAAAACTATAAGAGATATCGAAATTTCCGATTTTAAATAGTGGGCGGCAGAGGTGGGCGTGGCATCCTAATTTTTGATGCAGACCTTTTGTAGATGTCACCATTTATCTTCCTACCAAATTTGGTGACTCTAGCTCGAAAAATGTGAAAGCTATAGGCGTTTCCAATTTCAAGTAGAAGGGGGGGATGGGAGCGGTATCAGGGGGCGTGGCATCCAAAATTTTGATGCAGTTTTTTCAGGGACATGACTAGCTATCTGCGTGCAAAATTTGGTAACTCCAGCTGTAAGAATGTGAGAAATATTTGGTTTTATCGGTTTTCAGCTATCGAATTTATCGATTTCCCAGCCTCCTAGTAGGCGTGGCAACCCAATCTTGACACTTTATCTGTACCGTCTATAGATAAACATAATTGCAAAGTTTCAAGTCGCTAGCTTAACGGGTGTCGAAAAAAGTTGCGTTCATACGGACAGACGGACAGACGGACACCATGACGGACATTGCACAAAACCAATATACTATGAGACCTTCGGTATCAAAGTATAATAAAAACAATTAAATATTCATATTTGCGTTATTTATATATTTATATATATCTGCAAAATTACTATTGTTGTGGAAGGTCTGTGAATTTGAAAGCAATTGCATATTCAAGGGCATAGAGACAGAACACAATTATGAAAATCAAGACAAAGCTAGTCAATGCAAAAAATAAACAAAAGTATTATACATACAATAATTAATAGCGAATAATATTTTGTTTTGTGCCTAGTGGGGAAATTTTTAATAATTTCCATCCCTATAATGACAAAACTTCTATTTTTATTTTATGAATATGAATTTTTTTTTATTCTTGTTATATTTTGTTGAATTTTATTGTTTGAAATGTACATTTTTATAAATTTAAATTTATTTTAATAAATTATAAGAATTTTAAAAACAATGATATAATTATGTAATAGTACAAAAATTTCTATCAAAACAAACGCTGTGTGCTCAAATGCATACACACTATGAGATGTGTTTGTATGTATGCATATCAAATATGGCGCGCTGCCAAAGCAAAACGGCAAGAACGAATACCATGACAGCTGATTTGTCAAGGGGAAATTGCTGCTCTCTTTACTTTGGCCGAGCCAGATTCTGGTCGCCATCGTGTAAAAAACGAAATGAGTACTTTTCTGCTATCATCGTCTCTTGGTTTAAATACTCATTGATCGAGAATTTCAAACATCGATGCGATGAGTATTAAAGTAAAGAGACGATGAAAGGGGACGAGAACTCGTGACTAGACAGATGGTGCGCCAAGCGAGCGCGTTCCAACGAGTAATATGCCGTTCAAAGTACTCGTCGACAGTCAGCTGGTGTCTGGGGGAGTGGCTTGATTACAGGTCGGCCATAATTGTATTAGTTTCTGTTTTGGGTCTAATTAATCAGCCATAATGGCTAAAAAGTGTGAGGCGTGCGATCAGATTAGACGTTGCCGTTTAAATTTCTCTTGTTGTTGTCACAGAACTTGTGATTGGCCATTTTCGACTTTTGATTCAATCGCTTGCTGCTACCCTAGCAGGGAAGGGTAGTTAGACTTTTATAAACTTTGCGTACTTAAATAGATAAACTGAAAATAAATAAATATGATATTCATAGTATATGTTTGCTTATATTTTTGAGAATAATTATAAATTTATCAAGTTGAACATAAAATAATAAGTACGCAATAAAATAAACTTATTTTGTATTTTAATACTTAAAATAAGTTGTATTTATTTGAAAATTATATATTAAGTGTTTTTATTGACTATAACACTGTGCAGCACATAAAAACCGAACTGCCACTTGATATTTTTTAAACTTTGATACTAAAAGTATTATAGTGTATTGGTTTTGTGCAATGTCCGTCATGGTGTCTGTCAGTCCGTCAACTTTTTTCGACACCCGTAAAGCTAGAGATTTGAAGCCTCGCAATTATGTTTATCTATAGACGGTACAGATAAAGTGTTAAGATCGGGGTGCCCCGCCCACTAGGAGGCTGGGAAATCGATAAATTCGATAACTAAAAACCGATAAAACCAAATATTTCTCACATTCTTACAGATAGAATTACCAAAATTTTCACGCAGATAGCTTGGTATGTCCATGAAAAAGCTGCATCAACATTTTGGATACCACGCCTACTCCTTCCACCCCCATCCTCCCTGCTCCATGAGATTGGAAACGCCTATAGTTTTCACATTTTTTGGGCTAGAGGCACCAAATTTAGTGTCAAGATAGGTAGTGAAGTTTTTCAAAAAACTGCATCAAAAATTTGGATGCCATACACACACCTTCCGCCCCCCGACGTTGTTAAAACGGTTATGCGTGTATCTTCCACATTTTTTGAACTAGAGTCACCAAATTTGGTAGGAAGATATATGGTGACATCTACAAAAGAACAGCATCAAAATTTTGGACGCCACGCCCACCCAAGAAACCCGCCTTATAAAATCTGAATCGGCTATATCTCTAACAGTTTTTGAGCTAGAGCCATGTATAGGAAGATATATGGTGACATTTAAAAAGATTTAATTCAAAAATTTGGATGCCACACCCACCTTTTAAACTTTGAGTTGTTCAGTTATCTTCCACAGTTTTTGAGCTAAGGTCATCAAATGTGGTAACAAAATAGCTGGCGATGTTTAACACCTGGCCCACCCCTTCCGCCCATGCATTCCCCTTTTGCAAAAATACTCCTTAGTTGTGTCCGACTGCAAAGTTATCACTTGTTTCTGATAGATAAAGAAAAACTAAGAATTTCTGCATTACTTAAGTCAAATTTATTTATTTTATTGAAGTTTTTCGTTAATTTTGACCTTGAGCATTTTTGAAATATTTTTTCAAAGCTTATATCTCGACAAGGGTAAGAAATATTTTGATAGTGTCTTGGGCAATGTTCTAGATAACAAGTTGACAAATATCAAGTAAAAACGTTGCAATCGGACGCAACCGACTGCGGAATACTTTGATACCAGTAAAAGAACGGATGGTAAGGAGTCTGCTTGCAAAGGAGTGGGACGGATGGTAATCATCGCCAGCTATCATGTTATCAAATTTTGTGACTTTAGCTCAAAAACTGTGGAAGATAACTTAACTCCCAAACTTAAAAGGTGGGCGGCTGAGGTGGGTGTGGCATCCAAATTTTGAAATAAAATCTTTTTAATTGTCACCAAATATCGCTCAAAAATGTTAAAAGATATAGCCGACTCCAATTTTGTAAGGCGGGTGGCTTGGGTTAGCGTGGCATCCAAAATTTTGATGCAGATCTTTGGTAGATGTTGCCTTCTATCTCTCTACCGAATTTAGGGGCTCTAGCTTAAATGTGAAAACTATGGGCGTTTCCAATTTCATGGAGAAGGGGTGATGGGGGCGGAATCAGGGGGCGTAGCATCCAAAATTTTGATGCATTTTTTTGGGGAACGTCAATATCTAGCTTGACACAAAATTTGGTAGCGCTGGCCCAAAAACTAAAGGCGTTTCCAATTTCAGGGAGCAGGGAGGATGGGGGCGGAAGGAGTGGGCGTGGCATCCAAATTTGTATGCAGTTTTTTCATGGACATGCTAGCTATCTGCGTGCAAATTTTGGTAATTCTATCTGTAAGAATGTGAGAAATATTTGTTTTATCGGTTTTTAGTTATCGAATTTATCGAATTCCCAGCCTCCTAATGGGCGTGGCACCCCGATCTTAACACTTTATCTGTACCGTCTATAGATTAACATAATTGCAAAGTTTCAAGTCTCTAGATTTACGTGTGCCGAAAAAACTTGCGTTCATTCGGACAGACGGACAGACACCATGACGGACATTGCACAAAACCAATATACTATGATACTTTCAGTATCAAAGTATAAAATGCAGAACACGTCAACCCAAAAAAATTCATTTAGGGTCCAAAAATTGCAAAAACGACCAAAAATATGCAATTTTTCGACCTTTTAAGCATTCAGCTCAGTACATCTCTTCCAAATGTCGATTTATGAACGATTTTATGTGTTTATCATGTAGGTCATATAGGCATTATTATTATTGAAAATGTCGGGGGGCTTCGCACGTAGAAGTTAAACGTTGTGGGTATTTGTAGGTAGTTTTGTTTCGTAGAATTGAAAACACTTGAGGTTTTTTATATTAAAACGCAGGAACTTTATTGTCGCGTGACCTCTAGTTGACACTTGAAAATTTAGACTAATTTTAGCCGCTTAGGCTTCGTGGAGCGAAGCCGGTGTGAAAGGCTGCCGTTGGCTATGGGGCTCGGATGAGGTGAATATATATGTCCGTTATAGCGACGGCAGCAGTGCTGAGCGGTTAGCGGATTTTTCGCTCTTTGGCATAAACATCCTCCCCCCCTTTGCAAGGATTGCAAGATTAGGACGGAAGGGGGGAGCGGATATGATGCCGACCTCCTTTGGACAAGTTACGCTGGACATGATCCCGAGAGCATCCAACCGAAAATGGTATTTTGTGCCACCGGAAGGCCGTTCTGGTCGGGAACGAGTCCTGGCACCAAGAGCTCCTGAAACAGATCAGCTCCTAGCCCCAGGGCAATCCGCTTTGGACGAAACCAGGTTGCGTCCGATGGCACAATGTTGGCGAAATGTGCCTGGACGCTCTCCGGGATCGTTATGGCTTGCGTCTTCACATCCACGCCCTCCTCCACCTTAAGCACCGCCTCTCTCATGAAAGTCGCCGCACGGTCGTGGAGGAACACCGTACAGGCCTCATCCGCACCGACGCTGGTGACGGATAGCCCGAAAGCCTTTGCCAAGGAAGCGCTGATGCGGCTGATTGGGCTGCACGGGTCCACGAGTGCGGACAGCTGGTACGACGTGACGCCGTTGTTGAGGAAAAGGGAGACGGTGGGAAGCAGCGTAATCCTTTTAAATTCCAGCAGCGACACCAACGAGGTTGACGTCGCCGACTGGGGACCTTTGGCTGGTGACGTGGTCCGCTCCCTGGCTAGCTCCAAGCGAACTGCAGAAGGGGTGCTGGAACGAGAGGCTGCTGGTCGGACCACCTCGGACAAGTAGAGCAGCGTGTGGTGGTCCTCCTTACATTTTCGGCATTTGTCTTTGCTGCGGCACGTATCCCCCGAATGTTGGTGTGCCAAGCAATTCGGGCAGTACTTTTTGATAAGCACCGCACGCAGCCCTTTGTCAACCGGCAAACGCGGAAATCTTTTGCAGTTCCGCAGGGGGTGGATCCCACTGCAGATACGGCAGCGGAATGACTGTTCACCGCGTGCCCGACGTGAATCCAGCGCCTGTGCCTTCTTGGGTGCCATTCTGTGTAAACAAAAATAAAAGAAAGTGTAAAGAAACATAGGTGTACTCGTATGTTACCCCCTGGACGATGCACACAGGTCGGGAGTACATAGAAAAACATTAGGATTTAGGAACGGAAGTGTCCATAGGGAGTAGGAGTAGTTTGGCAGCGGGTCGCTTTAACACTCCCTGGCTGGTGAGGACATCCACCACCCGGACCTTATTGTCCGAACCAGGATAGGTGACCCTGACACGGCCCAGACGCCACTCTTTGGCTGGGAGATTATCTTCCTTCACGATAACCATATCTTCAATCTGAAGATCTCGTGTCGGGGACTGCCACTTATTGCGCTTGTGGAGCTCTTTTAGATACTCTTCTTTCCAGCGTTTGCAAAATTGCTGATTTAACGTCTTCAACCGTTGCCATCTGTGGTTTTCGACACGAGCGTACAAGGCAGCGCCATAGGCGCGCTGCGATGCGTCGCAAAACCCATGGAATTCAAGTGCTGATTGGGCACGAAAGGTAATCCATCTTGGAATTCGAATCTTGCTGACATCGGGATACGTCAGAAGGAAATCGTGCCATTTGCGGAGAAGATCTGTAGGCAACGATTCATCCCAACCGAGATTTTGGAGCCAAATCTCTTAAATTAAGATTTTCGCACGAATAATGAAGGGTGCAAGCCACCCCGCGGGATCAAACAGTTTTGCTGTTTGAGAAAGGACTTCCCGCTTAGTGAAACTCTCTTTGAAAGCATCGGAGCTGGAGTAAAAAAGAACTCATCTGTGGTGGCCTGCCAGCGGATACCTAAAGTTTTCGCCGTGCTTGCGTCTTCGATTTCCAGGAAATCTTCGCACAACAAGTGAGCCTTTGGGATGTCCCTCAAAACTTCTCTCGAATTTGATGTCCATTTACGGATAGGGAAGCCAGCGCTTTCGAGAGCGGATTGTAGTTCCGCAATGGCTATTACGGCTCGTTGCTTGGAATGCGCTCCGGCCAAAACATCATCGACGTACATGAAACTTGTGATTATTTCACTTGCCAGCGGATATTTGGTCTCCACATCTTCAGCGAGCTGCTGTAAGACCCGAAAGGCAAGGAATGGAGCACAATTGATACCGAAAGTAACTGTATTTAATTCATAATCACAGATATTCTCGTGGTTATCACGGAAAAGAATTCTTTGGAACGGAGTGTGATCTGAATGGACCAGTATCTGAAATACATTTTTGTAATGTCAGCATTGAAGACATATCGAAAGAAGCGCCACTTTAGAATTTGGACGGTCAAGTCAGATTGCAGAATGGGCCCCGGATGAAGGATATCATTCAAACTGCGACCGTTCGATGAGGGATTGGAAGCGTTGAACACGACGCGGACCTTTGTCGTGGTGCTGTCGGGTTTGAAAACTGCATGGTGGGGCAAATAGAAATTGGTCGCTGCATCGTTCGGGCTGACTTGCCGCATGTGGCCTAAATCCAAATATTCTTGAATAACGGAGTCATATTGCTCCTTGAGAGAAAGGTCTCTCTTTAGACGGCTCTCACTCTTCAGAAATTGAGCCAGTGCCATGGATCTAGAGTGATCTACTTTGCAGTGAACTGGGTCGCGAAATGGAAGCGTCACAACATATCTCCCCTTTGCGTTTCTTGTGGTCGTTTTGACAAAGTTTTTCTCACAAAAAGAGTCAGATTCTTTAACCGGTCTTGCCGGCAAATCCTCCACCTACCAAAATTTTGTGAAAAGCTGCTCTAGTCGCGACTCCGTCTTGACCGAAACGCGCGTTGAGAAGAACGAGATGGAATTGGGTGTGGTCTTTGAGATCGGGCCGCTGAGTATCCAGCCAAACACCGTCTCTTGACCCAAAAGAGTGCCACATACATTTGGACGCAACGCACCCAGAAGAATGGACGGAAGGATATCCGCCCCTAGTAGCACATCTATTTGAGCACTTTGGAAGAAGGTCGGATCTGCCAGTTGGAAGTCTGGAAGATCCTTTAATAAGGTTGGATGAATGGAATATGACGGGAGATTTCCCGACAGTTCTGGGAGCACATATGCCGAAACTTCAATTTGAAGTCTTGGCCTTATAGGAGATCCCACATGGAAGTGGCATAGCTTTCGGGGGTGGGCTGCAACAGCTTGATTGAGCCCCGAGACGTTGACTTCAACCCTTTGGAAGGGCATTTTGATTTTGTCGAACAATTTCTTGGAAATGAATGTGGCTTCTGAGCCTGAATCTATGGGTGCTCTCGCCGTGAAGTTAGTGCCCAAATGGATAACCTTTATTAGAGCGGTACCTAAGAGCACACCACGTATGTCAGATGCAAAATAGTTTTGAACGCAGGGTTGGTTCGAAGTGGACTGTATCTGAGGTAGTCTATTATTTTGCGATTGAGGAACTGACATAGCGGGCACGGAAGGGGGGCCGTCCTTATGCAAAAGCGTGTTGTGGCGGCTCTTGCACGTGAAACAATTATGCGCACTTGTGCAGTCTTTAAGTTGGTCGTTTTTTGCAAAACAATTCCAACATAAACTCCGCTGTTTCACGAGCTTGGCTCTATCGGTAACTGACATTTGAAGGAACTTCGGACATAAGCGGATTGGGTGGTTTCTTTGGAACATACATTGCAAGATTTTAACTTGGAATGTACCTTCGCTTCAAAGGTTTGGAGGTTCCTCCCACTTCGGAATGGCCGCTTTATCTGTTAGGGACTGTTCCCACAGTGACAGTGTACCTTTTGGTAGTTTGGAAGAGCATAAGAATATGAGAAGGCAGTCCCAATTGTCTGTCGACACATCGGAATGTTCCAAAGCTGTGAGACAACTCTGGATAGTGGTCTGAATTTCTTTGAGAGCGGAACCGGTTTCTACACTGAATGTAGGCAATTTGAAGAGTATTTTTAACTGGCTGTTAACCAGAAGTCTCTTGTTTTGGAACCGCTCATATAACGTCTGCCACGCAGAGCCAAAACCGTCATGAGTGAGCGGGGATTTCGAGACGATTGCCTTTGCTTCACCTCCAGTTTTTGAATTGAGGTGAAACAATTTTTCGACTGGAGTTAGTCGGGGGTTGTCGATGTAGATAGCCGTAAATAGGTCTCGGAAAGTTGACCATTTTAGGTAGTCTCCATAGAACACTTCTGTGTCAACAGGCGGGAGACTACAGCCTTGAGAAACAGACGCTATCGGGACTGCGGGCTGCCTATTAATGGAGTTAAGCCTCTCTATTTCTTCGCATAACTGTGCCGTACACCGCTCGTATACAGTGTAGCAATTGTCGTACGTTGCCGTTAACGCGACAGCATCGCTACTCCCACACCCTTGGCTGAGTGACCTTGAGCTACTCTCGAACTCTTTTTCGACCTTTTCCCACAGAACCTTTACGTGGTCGCGACGGACTTGAAGCGTGTAAAGTGAGGGTTCTGTAGCTGACTGACCATTAATTCGTGTCTCGAATTGGATCAGCTTGTCGGAAGCGGAAATGAAATCAGACATCGCCATGTTTGCCTTGGAGTTGAGTTTGGTAGCGGCCCGAGTGGCTATCTGCTTCAAACTCGAAATGGGTGGTTTGGCAAGTGGCATGAGGGCCTCGGACTTGGACTTGGGTGTAACGGCGCTGGAGGTTTTCTTCACCGGGAGATTTGGTGAAGAAAACGAACTTCTTCTTGTGCTCTTTACGGACGGAACACTCAACTGTTTTTTCTCTCCCTGACCTGGCCCTATCGGCATTATCCGTCCACAAAACTTATTAATAAATTCTTATGGGTTGGATCAGGTAGCAAACAAGAGAACCTCTGGGTCTTTTTGGAGAGATATTTATTTAAGTCGGAAGTGACCAAAATAAAAACGGACTAGAAAAATATTTGTAAAGACTATTCACAAATATAGCCCTGATAAGTGGGCTTAGAATGATTTATAAAAGAATATTTATAAATTATTCGGATATTCCACTCACTTGGAACGAAATGGAATCGGAACGGAGAGAAAATTGTAAAAGAATATTTACAATTTTACCCGTTAACGGACTCAAAATAATTTAGAAACGAATAATTATAAATTATTTGGAATCTTCAAAATAATTCACAAAAGAATATTTATAAATTATTTGGAATCTTCCACTCGGAACGAGATGGAAACGGAACAACGAAAATAAAATTGTAAAAGAATATCTACAATTTCACACGTTAACGGACTTAAAATAATTTACAAACGAATATTTATAAATTATTTAGAATATCCCACTCGGAAACGAAATGGAAACGGAACAAGAAAACTTAAAATTGTAAAAGAATATTTACAATTTTACCCGTTAACGGACTTAAAATAATTTAGAAACGAATATTTATAAATTATTTGGAATATTCCACTCGGAAACGAGATGGAAATGGAACAACGAAAATAAAATTGTAAAAGAATATCTACAATTTCACACGTTAACGGACTTAAAATAATTTACAAACGAATATTTATAAATTATTTGGAATCTTCCACTCGGAACGAGATGGAAACGGAACAAAGAAAAAATACGAACGGAAAAAACAGAACGGAATTGAGAAATTAATTATAAATTATAATTAATACTTTTTAAACTAAGTCAAATGTCGGAATGTTGACGAACACGATATATCGCACTACACATGTTAGCGCCTCTATAAAAAGTATTCTATGCCACACTTTACCAGTTCACAAGAGCGGAACTAGCAAAGCTTACATATGCATATGTTTGTTTATGTGGTGTTATTGTAATTTATGCCGGCAAAAAACACCCAAAAAATAAAGTTTTTATTAAATCTTAATCTCTTTGTATGCTCGGCCAGTGTTTTGTTTTATATTTTCAAGTAAATGTTATATTGCACTATGTATTTTGTTTATGTTATGGAGTGCCGGCGACTTGACAAGTGTTGGAAATAATTCACTTGCAAGTGCGGCTTTTATTGTTTAATTGTGTATGTAATTATTGTGTGTTGGCATATGTAAAGTGGAAAGTATATGGAATATATATGTGTGGATGTAGGAGTAATGTATTAAAAAATAGCAATTATGTAAAAGTGCTGTGTATGGATTAACATATGTACATACATACATATGTACATGTACGCTTGCGCGCTTAAAAATGCCGATCAACTGGTGGTGGTTTGTACATATGTATGCAAGTGTGCACAAATATATAAAATATTAATAAAAACGTATTTTTATCGTCTTTTATTTATGATTTGTGCTGTTCTGGAACACTTAATAAGTGGAATTCGGATAACAGAACGGAATTTATCTGCGCGCAGGTGTGTATGTATATAGGTACATACATGGATGGAAATGTTTAAATCTCGCAGACAAACTTGCGCATATTTATGTCTAATTGGAATATCGTTTAGCAAGAAGTCTAATTGGAATATAGACAACAGTGGAAAGCAAAGGAATAGTTTCCCCTTTATACTTGTTAAACACTTTGGCGGACGGAACAAATATGGCGGATCATATGCCAATATTTTCAATGTATTTTATACTTATCTTCTTTCTTATCCTCGTGCTGCCGAAAACTATAATGATTTCTTAAAAATCCGGCTCGAAGGACCATGAATATGTCGGGGGGCTTCGCACGTAGAAGTTAAACGTTGTGGGTATTTGTAGGTAGTTTTGTTTCGTAGAATTGAAAACACTTGAGGTTTTTTATATTAAAACGCAGGAACTTTATTGTCGCGTGACCTCTAGTTGACACTTGAAAATTTAGACTAATTTTAGCCGCTTAGGCTTCGTGGAGCGAAGCCGGTGTGAAAGGCTGCCGTCGGCTATGGGGCTCGGATGAGGTGAATATATATGTCCGTTATAGTGACGGCAGCAGTGCTGAGCGGTTAGCGGATTTTCCGCTGTTTGGCAAATTGGACGTAGATGTACTAACGGACAGTACATTCAAGTAGCCCAACGATACCAAGCACCGGCTTGTTAACGCGCGGACCCAAGCAAAGAGCAGCCAACCTCCCACCCAACCGACCGAGGGGCACACCGCATAGCGTACGGCTACGAAGATCGCGAACATGTAGACAAATGACATAAGACTAGCTTTTTAAAAGAACCAATAGAAGTGGCACTGTTTATTATGTGGGATAAATCGTTATAATTTGAACATCAAATACGGAAAGGATTATGTATAGCATAGTTAGAGTAACAAGCTTGAAGAGCAATGGGTACAAAATTCCTTGTCCTTCTGATCGGAACAGCAAAACTAATTTGGCTGATTAATTCCGAGGAATCAATTTCACCATTTATTAGCTTGTGTAATAAGACCACACTAAGCATTGTTCTGCGATCAGCAAGAGAAGGAAGATTTATTAGTAAAAGTCTACTGTGGTAGGAAGGTAGGTTAATGTTAGTATCCCAGTTATATCTCCTAAGGGCAAAGAGCAAAAATTGTTTTTGTACTGATTCTATTCTATCCTGGTGAATCCCGTATTTGGGATACCAGATACAAGATCCATATTCAAGAACAGGACGTACCAGAGACGTGTAAAGTGTTTTTGTTATGTAGGGATCGTCAAATTCTTTCGACCAGCGCTTAATGAACCCCAAGGTACTAGAGGCTCGATTTGCAACTGAAGAGATATGCTTGTGAAATTTAAGTTTCGGATCAAAAAGGATACCTAAGTCATCAACCCATTCAATGCGATCGAGTGAATCATCAAGAAAATATATATTTGAAAAAGGAAGGCGTCTATAAAAAGACATGACTTTGCATTTATTGCAATTAAGATTTAGTAAGTTAACACGACACCACTTTTGAAAATTATCTAAATCAGTTTTTAGTTCTTGAGCAGACAACAGAGCAGTACCCGACATGCATAATTTTACATCGTCACCATACATCAGCACTCGAGAGTGATCAATAACAGATGGAATGTCATTGATGAAAAGTGTAAATAATATAGGTCCAAGGTGACTTCCTTGCGGAACACCGGAAGTGACATGAACCACCTTAGAGACAGCATCATTAAAACTGACTCTCTGTGTTCTATGAATTAAATATTCCCTTATCCACCGAATAAGATTGCTTGGAAAACCTAAAAGTTGAAGTTTATGAAGTAAAAGTCAAATGCCTTGCTGAAATCAGTGTAAATAACATCCGTTTGCATTTTATTTTGAAAACCTTTAACAATTAGGGACGTAAACTCTAACAGGTTAGTGGAAGTAGATCTTTGTTTCACGAATCCATGCTGGCACGGTGAAATTAAAGATCTGCAAAAATGTTGTAATTGAGAAGTTATTAATTTCTCAAACATTTTTGGTATGGCAGACAATTTGGATATACCCCTATAGTTTTGAACATTAGACTTGTCTCCTTTTTTTATGGAGCTGAATAATAAATGATTCTTTCCAGATATTTGGAAACGAACATTTCTCAATAGACAAACTCAACAATTTATGCAAAGGCTTTAAGAGACCATCAGCACAGTTCTTAAGCACTCAGCTTGGTACGCCGTCAGGTCCCGGGGAAAATACAGGCTTAATACCCTGTAGATCACGTAGTAATGAACACTCCGTGATACTTGGTTCAAAAATGCAATTAGAGGCATCAACCTGATACGGGTAAGGCAGATCAACCTGATTATCAATTGAACTGTATGTTGTTTAAAAAAATTCGGCAAATAAATCGGCAAAGGCCTGATCCGAATTGGCCGACTTGTTTTCAAAAGATAAATTAGATGGAAGTGTTGATGACTTTCGCTTCGCATTAACGAAGTCATAGAACCTCTTAGGATCCTGCTGAAACTGTAGTCTGCACCGACTTAGGTAATTTTTATAACATGAATTATTCATGACTGAAAAACTGGAACGCGCAATCAAGTATGATGAGTAATGAACAGAAGAGCCAGATTTTCTGAAACTCTTATAAAGCTTAGATTTTCGATTTTTAAGGGCAGTCAACTCTCGTGTAAACCACGCAGGTTTGTTTTCCTACTTGGCCTACCAAAAGGGACACACATGTCGAATAAATTGTCTAAGGTTCTGTAAAAAATACTGATTGCCGTATCCAAGTCCTCAGAACCATAGAGGGACGACCAGTCAACCAGTGCTAAGAGCCGGGTAAGTTTAACAAAATCGGTTTTTCGAAATTGACGTACCCGTCTTAATGGTTCACTACACTGGCGTACGGCTCAGGCAGGCAAAGTGATCAACACCTCCAACGACGGGTGGTATATGTCTTCGGGAGTGGATATGGGAAGGGATCTTGGCACAGATAGAGTGGATGGATCCGAAACAAATACCAAATCAAGCAATCTATTCAGAGAATTCGGAATACCATTGATCTGACCCAATGACATTTCAAATAAACCATCAAGAAAATCAGTCTGCACCATGGGGGTCAACACGCTTGAGCAATATTAAAGTCTTGCTGACATATGTTCATTGTAGACAGAGCTGTTAGATATAGGTGGTATATATGAACAAGAAATATAAATACCAACACCGTTAATGTTTAACTTTACAGCAACAAACTCAATATCTATAGAACCACTTTATATTGCTGTCTCAGAGGAAAAGTCCACATCAACAGCAATAAGCACCCCACCACCATGGCGCAGAGGGCGGTCCTTTCTATAGATGCAGAATCTGTTAGATAATACTTCAGAATTAAGTATGTCTTGTCTTAGCCACGTTTCCGTGAAGGCAACGACATGAAAGGGAAAAGATTGACTATCAATATACAAAGTACTAAGTTAACTACAAAGTCCTCTAACATTCTGATAGCCCAATGAGAAGGAGGTTGTTAGTTTTTTGAACTATCAGAAGTAATAGGCCCAACCACTAAGGAGGGGGAAATAATCGGAGGTCGATTTTTCTTTTTATTTTTGCTTGAAGCATATTATTTTACTATTATGTGTTCCGGCCAAAATTCTTTTGAGCAGAAAGCATCAAAATCTTGGGTTGAAACACTGATTTTAAAGGACGAGATATCACGGTCATACGCAAATTTAAATTTTTCCACCGAAACTGTGGCTTTAGATTTGGCCTGAAAACGTCTATACCTTTACATCTTCAGATGTTAAATTAGGGGTTAGCCTACAAACAAATACATGTTTTTTAGGTGGAACACCTACAAATTTTTTTTTAAATATTCTCAACTGAGCCACTTATAGGATCCACCGTTTGAGGTATGTGACTATTCAGCTCAATTCGTATGTCAGTCACCTCAACGCAACCAACCTCCGAAAGAGCCACAGAGCACACACCCTCAACAGAGCTCACTATAGGAGCCGCAGTCTGAGATATATTAATATTCGAAACGTTTGGCTCATATTGAACAGAGGGACCGGAATCGGATGATGCAACATCCATTATTTCGCCAGTATCTGGAGACGGGACTGAAGCTATTATAGGTTTAAAATTACCTTTTTGAACTTTACGAGTTCTCTTCAACGTTAAGGGAGATGTAGGAGACCGACTTAAAAAAGGATTCTTCCGCACGGCCACTCGAGATTAGAAGTGTCCATATTGTCCTTGGACCGGGCATAAATGTTTGCACATTTTTCGTGTGCACAAGCACCGCACATCCAACAGCAAACAGAAAATTTAATTATATGAATAAATTATAGATATAGTAGAATATTACTGTCACAAAAATATATAGTGTTAGTACTTTAAGAATGAAACAGGTCCACTCTAAAGGCAGTTCAAGAAAAAATATAAGCTCACAAGCAAAAAATAGTCACAAACAAAACAATTATGTCGACGCGAGTGCGACTACCGAGAGCAACGACAACGGAGTATAATTAAAACGCGACGAACAGAACACAACAAGTAAGAAGGGTCTAGTCGAGATTTCCCGACTAGGAGATACCCCGAACCCTATACTTAACGCGTACAGTCATTGTCTGTATGCATCTGTGACCTAAACTTCAATCTTCGATATCTCTGGTGTTTCTTAACCGATTTCGATGAAATTTTCAGAAAAGATCTATCGTTATCCATTATTTCAACCCCCATTTTAACATTTTCCAAATTCGATTTTTGTAATCGATTACATGTGTATATCGGAAACGGAAATAGTTATCGATAATTTGAAACAAACTTGTTCCGCTCATGGTATAGGAGAACTTATATTCAAAATCTGAAGTCTCTAGCTCTTGTAGTCTCTGAGATCGACGCGTTCATACAGACAGACAGACGGACGGACAGACGGACGGACAGACGGACATGGCTATATCGACTCGGCTGTTGATGTTGATCAATAATATATATACTTTATGGGGTCGGAGATGCTTCCTTCTGCCTGTTACATACTTTTGCACAAAACCATTATACCCCTTTTACCCATTTTATGGGTTAGGGGTATAAAAATTTGGGGTAACGAATTTTTTTGTTTTATGTAAAACAGGTCCAAAAAGTAACACAAATGGTAAGCTTCGTCGTTTAGACGATGTAACTTTTCGTTTGCAGCAAAAAAAAATTACTTACGCTGCGCTGACGTCGCCAAACTTCTGCAGAGCTTACGGGCATAGCACACACTAACTGCATTGTAAAGTAGAACACAACAGAATATGAGAATTCGGAGAAAAATAAGAAAATGGCAACAGTGTTCGTCGAATCGACGAAGGTTACCACTCTAGGGTTAAATCGGCGACAGATCTAATCAAAATCGCAAAAGTCCATATAAAGTGTAAGCTACCCTTCCATCTTGCGCAGCAGCAAGCATATTGAAGCAAAAGTCTAGAATTGCCAAAGTCAAGTTCTGCGACAACAACAAGAGAAATTAAGTGCGGCAACAACTAATCTTTGTCCGGCACATCGCACACTTTGCAATCAAAACAAAATGCAATACAATAATGGCCGACTTAATTTTACTGGCTCTTCTCTATGTACCAGCTAGTTGTCGGCGAGTATGGAGGGGAAACCTGCCAAAGCAAATGAAAAAAATTAATAGCTATATTATGTTTCCCCTCGTATATGCTTCGAAATTGTGCTATGTTTGTTTAACAGAACATCGCCGCCAATTTCTCAATGTCCAGTTAAACTTGGAATAAGTTAACTTCAGAATAACTTTTATGCTCGAGCTATACTGAAGTTATCCAATTTGGTTTTCTCAAAGCCAAAGTAACCTATCATCGGTATATCACTATCGCCGAATGGTGCTGCCAACCTTAACGGGGATTCAGCTGTTCTTTTGGTTTTGTTTTTGCGTGTGACTCCCAAACTGCTGAATGTTGCACATCAAAATGTATATATAATAACTTTCTATGAGCCCTGTTGTAATCGGCAACAAGGGTAAAAGCTTTTAGTTGCTAAGGAGCATGTGTTTGTGGACCTAAGCATTTTGAAACTTTGATTCCTAAAAAAAAAAAAAATAAACAATGCAAGTGGCAGCTTGAGTCAGCTTTTCGCCTAACGATGATTGTGTTGATATTTATATATCGGGACTTAGCATCGGTATAAGTAGTAACCGGACCTCCATGCATCGGATAAGTAAGTGCTAACCGAACATTGAGAAACTCAAATTCGACTAAACTTAGAGTTAGTTGACTAACCGGACATTGAGAAATTGGGCCTTATTAAATTATTAGTCTATGTAAACGGTCAAGGGGTATGTTTGCAATAAATGGCGGCTCTGTTAAAATTCTGTCGTTATCTAAGTTTTTCATATCGACATAATCAGTGCAGTTTAAATTAATGGTGTGCATTTTGTATGTTCTTAATATTGTGGGGTCGTAAAGTTTTTCACAGTAATATACAATTATTTTTAAAGCCACTTCCTTTCTGTCGTCGAATAGCATTGTAAATAACACATTTTTAGAATGAGCAAAATATGCGTTATTTTGAACAACATTATTTACTATATCGCGCAGATTTTGTGGGAAATAATGCGTTGAACATATAATTTTACCCATGTATATCCGACACGTAATACTTTACATAAAAGTACATGGGTACATAAACTTTCATAAGAAATGTTGCTAGAATTTTTATATTTTCTGTTGGTGAATTTGTAGCATTGACAAATAATGTAACAAGTAAGAAGGCTCTAGTCGAGATTTCCCGACTAGCAGATACCCCGAACCCTGTACATAACGCGTACAGTCATTGTCTGTATGCATCTGTGACTAAACTTAAATCTTCGATATCTCTGTTGTTCTATCGTTACCTATTATATCAACTACCATTTTTACATTTTCAATATTCGATATTTTTATGTTATCGATCACATGTGTATTACGGAAACGGAAATAGTTATCGAAAATCGGAAACAAACTTGTACTGCCTAGGACTTAGATGAGTTTATGTGCAAAATCTGAAGTCTCTAGCTCTTATAGTCTCTGAGATCTAAGCGTTCATACATACGGGCAGATGGACAGACTGACATGGCTATATCGACTCGGCTGTTGATGCTGATCAAGAATATATATACTTTATGGGTCGGAGATGCTTCGTTCTGTCTGTTACATACTTTTGCATAAATCCCTTTTACTCATTTCATGGGTTTGGGGTATAAAAAAAGAGCGCGTGAGAGCAAACGAAAAAAAATGAACGGTTTATTGGTGATCTGAGAGCGAGAACGGAAACGTTAAAGTAAGACAGCGTCAACAAACAAAAACAAATTGAGTGAAAGCAAAACGAATTTAAGCGGTAAGCAGTGACTGCAATTTGGTTTTGTTTTTGAGCACTTTACAAAGAATGCAAATAAGTTATTATTATTAGTGTCCACTCTGTGTTTAACACCGCGATAACACACAAAGCCACAAAAACTATTTACTTTCACAAAGCACGTTTTTAAAAGATGATAAAACGCAAAAAAGATTAAAAAGGCGAAGCGCACAAAAAAAAACACGTCCGTTGCTGATGAGAAGCGAAACGAAATACAAATTTTTAGGTATAATATATGTTATATATTTTAAGAGCTTTTGTACTTATCTTAAATGAAAATATGAACATACAAGCGAGCGACAACTTTTAATTCTTTTACTCTCAGGTTTTAATTTTTTTCATCGGATGTCCCCAGTCTTGCGACTATTTTCCCATTTATATATACATTATCAACAAATAATTTATAATTACAAGTCAATTCAACAAAACTTTTCCGCTCAGCCCGAAACACGTTTTAAACTCCGCTACGAACATCGAAAATAACATAAAACCAAATATAACGGTGAATCTGGCCGAAATATGCTGACAAGAGAAGTAGGAGAGCGAAAATAGGTGCCAGTCATAAATCGTGCAAAATTGAGTTTACGCGGGTATTTTTCGTTTTTATGTTCAAACTCTTCGAATTCGTATCTATCATCTTTGTTTTTTCCTAAAGTTTGTTAAGAACTAAATAGTATAAATAAAACAAAAAAAAAAAATTTGGATTTGCATGTGTGATTAATTTTTTATGGGCGACGAAAGCCAATTTCGTGAACATGCACTCAATTCTGCTAGCCACTGTATGTATATATAGTATTGTTTGACTGATGCAAAATTACAGCCTTCAAACTTGAAATTGAACCATCTGTAAATATTCGCCACGCATCGGCATTATAATCCATTCCCAATTTATTTACCAATCCAGGAATATCATGGCAGTAGGTGAAACTGTTGGCATCGTCAACGGTAAAATAATTTTTGAATTCAGCTTGGCGATTTCGGTATGCAGAGCAGTTTACATTTTCTTACGTACGTTTTCTGCGCTTTAGAAAGGAGCTTAACATTTTTTTTGCGATATGCCCAGCCTAGCCACAATATAATCCATTTCATTTTGTGTTAACGGCTGTGGTCCATCAGCTTCGTCCACGGGTGTCCAATCCACATCACCTACGTCGGTTGCATTGGTGAATTCAGAGTGGGTTTGTCGGGAACCAATACCTGTAATCGGAGGCTTTCGTGGATTGACACCAACGGGGCATAACAATGGAAGGACGGCAGTATAGGCGGAAAGATACACTTTTAGTTTACATTTGCGTTTGTTTAATCCGTCACAAGAATTTATGCAGGCGTAACATCTGGCTGCACAATGTCCATTTGGGTCTCTCATTCAAATCATGGGTTTCGCATATTGAAATTCTGCTCCCTTTCCCATCATCCAATCCATTAAAATGGTGTAGCAATTTTTGCACGTATTTTCGTAGAAAATCTTCACTTCCAACTGCGGGCTCATCGAAATAATAAGTGTATGCTTTTTTCAACGCCTCAGTAAATAATTTATTTCGATCTTGTAAATCTATTTTTAGAAATATGCGACCACACACAAAACAAAAATCGTCAAGTTTTTATACTTTGATACCGAAGGTCTCATAGTATATTGGTTTTGTGCAATGTCCGTCATGGTGTCTGTCTGTCCGTCCGTCCGTCCGTATGAACGCAATTTTTTTCGACACCTGTAAAGCTAGAGACTTGAAACTTTGCAATTATGTTTGTCTATGGGCTAGTCAGATAAAGTGTCAAGATTGGGGTGCCACGCTTACTAGGAGGCTGGGAATTCGATAAATTCGATAACTAAAAACCGATAAAACCACATATTTCTCACATTCCTGAGGCTAGAGCTACCAAATTTTGCTCGAAGATAGCTAGTCATGTCCCTGAAAAAACTGCATCAAAATTTTGGTTGTCACTCCCACTCCTTCCGCCCCCATCCTCCCTGGTCCTTGAAATTTGAAACGCCTATAGTTTTTACATTTTTTGGGCTACAGCCACCAAATTTTGTGTCAAGATAGGTACTGACGTTCCCCAAAAAATGCATCAAAATTTTGGATTCCACGCCCCCTGATTCCGCCCCCATCCCCCTCTCCATGAAATTGGAAACGCCTATAGTTCTGACATTTTTTGAGCTAGAGCCACCAAACTTTGTGCCAAGATAGGTAGTGAAGTTTTCCAAAAAAACTGCATCAAAAATTTGGATGCCACGCCCACACCTTCCGCCCCCCGCCGTTGTTAAAACGGTTATGCGTGAATCTTCCACATTTTTTAAACTAGAGTCACCAAATTTGATAGGAAGATATATGGTGACATCTACAAAAGATCTGCATCAAAATTTTGGATGCCACGCCCACCTCTGCCGCCCACCATTTAATATCCAAAATTTCGATTTCTCTTACAGTTTTTAAGCTAGAGCCCCTAAATTCGGTAGAAAAATAGATGGCAACATCTACCAAAGATCTGCATCATAATTTTGGATGCCACTCCCACCCAAGACACCAGCCTTATAAAATCGGAATCGGCTATATCTCTTACAGTTTTTGAGCTAGAGCCACAAAACTTGGTATGAATATAGATGATGACAGTTAAAAACATTTGATTCAAAACATTTTAATGCCGCGCCCACCTCTGTTGCCCACCATTAAATATCTGAAATTTCAATATCTTTTACAGTTTTTAAGCTTGATCCCCTAAATTCAGTAGAAAGATAGAAGGCAACATCTACCAAAGATCTGCATCAAAATTTTGGATGCCACACCCACCTCTGCCACCCACCATTTAAATTTGGAAGTTAAGTTATCTTCCACAGTTTTTGAGCTAAAGTCACCAAATTTGGTAACATGATAGCTGGCGATGTTTACCACCCGGCCCCCTCCTTTGCAAGCAGACTTCTTACCATACGTTCTTTTACTGGTATCAAAGTATTCCGAAGTCGGCTGCGTCCGACTTCAACGTTTTCGCTTGTTTTTTTTTCATATGTTTTGCATTTTAGAACTTTTCAATAAGTAACACCGGCGATCAAAGCAAACTACTGCACTTTACGAAAGCTGAACATATATTAACAAGTAAGATGACTCTAGTCGAGATTTCCCGACTAGGAGATACACCGAACCCCATACTTAACGCGTACAGTCATTGTCTGTATGCAACTGTGACCTTAACTTCAATCTTCGATATCTCTGTAGTTACCCATTATTTCAACCCCCACTTTTACATTTTCCAAAATTTTTTGTAATCGATTCTATCTGTATATCGGATATAGAATCAGAACATCAGAATAGTTATCGATAATTTGAAACAAACTTGTTCTGCTATTGGAGAACTTATATTCAAAATCTGAAGTCTCTAGCTCTTGTAGTCTCTGAGATCGCCGCGTTCATACCGACGGACCGACGGACATGGCTATATCGACTCGGCTGTTGATGCTGATCAAAAACATATATACTTTATGGAGTCGGAGATGCTTCCTTCTGCCTGTTACATACTTTTCTCAAAACCATTATACCCCTTATACACATTTTATGGGTTATGGGTATAAAAACTAGATAGTATTAAGTTTCGCATAAAAAAATATGTGTTACTATTTATTTATGCCCTATACCATATATATATATGCATCAATAGCAACGTCGATGAAGCCATGCCTAAAACGAAGATTATATTGAAGATTGATATTGACTTAAGCTATCTGAAGCAAGTTAGGTCTAGGGCCTAGGGTATTTTCTAGTCGAGCTGTCCTAACTATGGCCAACTTTATTGTTATACTTTGATACTGAAAGTATCATAGTATATTGGTTTTGTGCAATGTCCGTCATGGTGTCTGTCTGTCCGTCTGTCCGTCCGTATGAACGCAACTTTTATCGACACCCGTAAAGCTAGAGACTTGAAACTTGCAATTATGTTTATCCATAGAAGGTACAGATAAAGTGTTAAGATCGGGATGCCACGCCCACTAGGAGACTGGGAGATCGATAAATCCGATAACTAAAAACCGATAAGACCAAATATTTCTCTTATTCTTACAGATAGAATTACCAAATTTTGCACGAAGATAGCTAGTCATGTCCCTGAAAAAACTGCATCAAAATTTTGGATGCCACGTACCCTGATTCCGCCCCCATCCGCCCTTCTACTTGAAAATGGAAACGCCTATAGTTTTCACATTTTTCGAGCTAGAGTCACCAAATTTGGTAGGAAGATATATGATGACAACTACAAAAGGTCTGCATCAAAATTTAGGATGCCACGCCCACCTCTGCCGCCCACTATTTAAAATCGGAAATTTCGATATCTCTTATAGTTTTTAAGCTAGAACCCGTAAATTGGGTAGAAAGATAGAAGGCAGCATCTACCAAAGATGTGCATCAAAATTTTGAATGCCACGCCCACCTAAGCCACCCGCCTTATAAAATCGGAATCGGCTATATCTCTAACAGTTTTTGAGCTTGAGCCACCAAACTTTTTATGAATATAGATGGTGACAGTTAAAAACATTTGATTCAAAAATTAAGATGCCACGCCTACCTCTGCCGCCCACCATTTAAATTTGGGAGTTAAGTTATCTTCCACAGTTTTTGAGCTAAAGTCACCAAATTTGGTAACATGATAGCTGGCGATGTTTACCACATGGCCCACTCCCTTCGCCCCTGCATTTCCCCTTATCAACCGTTCTTTTACTGGTATCAAAGTATTCCGCAGTCGGTTGCGTCCGACTGCAACGTTTTTACTTGTTTTTATACTCTGATATTGAAATTAAAGGGCATATTGTTTTAATGTAAAAAAACAACATGAATGTTGCGTTTGATCACATTACAATTTAAAATAAGTACCAAAGCTCTTAACCCTTTCGGGACGGCGTTTTATTTTGAAATCCAAGATAGTTGTCTTAAAACTTTTTGCATATTCTGAAAGGGGACAAAAAAAAATGTTGTTCTGCATACTTAAAAATCCTGAAATCGTCCTTTTATCCTGGGACATATAATCCCAATACGTATTTTCAGTGGGACATATAATCCCAATGCATATTATCAGTGGGACATATTATCCCAATGAGTGTAAAAGCAATCAATATAAATACAAGGATCAAGTCATTAAACGATGTTTTAGTAGCTTTAAAATTAATCAAAATACAGAAGTTTGAAAATTGCTGGGACGTATTTTCCGAGCAGTCCCGAAAGGGTTAAAATATATAACATATATATTATACCTAAAAATTTGTAAGGATGCCACCTATATGATAAACACATAAAATCGTTCATAAATCCACATTTGGAAGAGATGTACTGACCTGAATGCTTAAAAGGTCGAAAAATTGCATATTTTTGGGCGTTTTTTGCGATTATTTTTTTTTTTTTGGGTTGACTTGTTTTGCATTTTTATTTGTCCACTTGTTATCTAGAACTTTGCGACAGACACTATTAAAATATTTTTTACCGTTGTCGAGATATAAGCTTTGAAAAAATATCTCAAAAATGCTCAAGGTCAAAATTAACGAAAAACTTCAATAAAATAAATAAATTTGACTAAAGTGATGATGCAGAAATTCTTAGTTTTTTTTTTTATCTATCAGGAAAAAATGTCAATTGACAGTTCTGTTACCATGACCCAAAAAATGTTGCACAGTGTAATTGAATATTGGAACAAACGGTAATTATTCTTTATGCTGTTTGTGCAGCTTGTGCGTCTCAGCAAACGGCAAGTACTGTTATTTCGCTCTTTCGCACTTGCCCATTGCCATACAAAATGCAGCTGCCTGTTGTGATAATAGACGAGAACATTTTAGTTTTCTATATATGAGACGGGTACATTTATTTGTGAGAATGTATGTAACAGGCAGAAGGAAATATTTCGGACCCAATTATAAGGCGAGCCGATTTGACCATATATGTAAGGATAATGTGAAGAGCGTAGATGTCAAAGCCCATAGCTCTTCGAGCTCATTTGTTTATGTAGCAGCTCTTTGGTATCGGCGAGCAGTTTGCGTATACATGAACTGCTCTTTCTATAAGCAATGGAAAATAGTACAAGAACAGTTTTGCGTATTCTTTTTTGTTCGTCTGTTCGCTGCCTATGCTCAGCAGGAAATTAACGGGGCTTTCCTATTTTTTTTGTTGTGCTACGAAATTTCAAGGATTTTTGTTGTTGCTTTACAGGCGAGACTGCACTAAAAAAGTGTTTATGACATTCGGTTTATGCACAAAACTACATGAGTGAAGGTCATTATACTTTGATACTGAAAGTATCATAGTATATTGGTTTTGTGCAATGTCCGTCTTGGTGTCTGTCAGTCCGTCTGTCCGTCCGTATGAACCCAACATTTTTCGACACCCGTAAGGCTAGAGACTTGAAGATAAAGTGTTAAGATCGGAGTACCACGCCCACTAGGAGGCTGGGAAATCAATAAATTCGATAACTAAAAACCGATAAAACCAAATATTTCTCACATTCTTACAGATAGAATTACCAAAATTTTCACGCAGATAGCTTGGTATGTCCCTGAAAAAACTGCATCAAAATTTTGGATGCCACGCCCACTCCTTCCACCCCCATCCTCCCTGCTCCTTGAGATTGGAAACGCCTATAGTTTTCACATTTTTGGGCCAGAGGCACCAAATTTAGTGTCAAGATAGGTAGTGAAGTTTTTCAAAAAACTGCATTAAAAATTTGGATGCCACACACACACACACACCTTCCGCCTATGTGTGTATCTTCCACATTTTTTGAACTAGAGTCACCAAATTTGGTAGGAAGATATATGGTGACATCTACAAAAGATCTGCATCAAAATTTTGGATGCCACGCCCACCCAAGACACCCGCCTTATAAAATCTGAATCGGCTATATCTTTAACAGTTTTTGAGCTAGAGCCATGTATAGGATAATACATGGTGACATTTAAAAAGATTTGATTCAAAAATTTGGATGCCACACCCACCTTTGCCGCCCACCTTTTAAACTTTGAGTTGTTCAGTTATCTTCCACAGTTTTTGTGAAAATAGCTGGCGATGTGTAACACCTAGCCCACCCCTTCCGCCCATGCATTCCCCCTTTTGAAAAATACTCCTTACCATCCGTACTTTTACTGTATCAAAGTATTTCGCACTCAGTTGCGTTTGACTGCAACGTTTTCACTTGTTATTATTACTTTTTGTTGTCATTCAAATGCATATACAATTTTTTTTAAGTGATACCTGCTTCACTTGTATTAGTGTATTTTCTGCATCTAATATAGTTCGTTGCTTATAATTAATAATAATAATAATAATAGTTAGTCTGAGGGTGGTGCACTACGACCACTAGGGTCTATTGTGCCCTCGTCCTAGTTAGTGAGCTAAAGCTCCTCGATCAGTTTAATCGAACGCAAAAATGCGATGATGTCGCCCGGTCGAAGAGCTTTCATTTCCTGCGTGGTAAGTGTAAGACCCCCCAAGTGGAGCAGCCTCAACCGACTAATAGCTGGGCATTCCTCAAGTAGGTGTTCAGAAGTCTCGTCTTCCTCTTAGCAGAGTCTGCATAGACTCTCCTCCCCTAGCTTAAGATTTCGCAGATGCTTGCGCAGTCTGCAATGCCCGGTCAAGAAACCCGTGACTATTCGGAGAGATCCTTTGCTCAACTCCAAACAGTCCTTGGTCCTCTTGCTGTTGTAGCTAGCTAGCAGACGTTTACTCTGCCTTGCCCCTTGCGTCGATCGCCAGAAGTCCTCGCAGGCAGTCATGGGATCCGCATGACTGCTCTGACTGATGACCCCTGGGCCTAGCCTACAGAAAGGTTCTGGACCATGGAAAGGCGTGCTAGCCCCCTTTTTAGCCATAATGTCGGCCACTTCGTTGCCGGGGATCCCCGCATGCCCTTGTACCCAGTAGATGGTTACTTTATTATTACTCCCAAGTCTATTGAGTGTTCCTATACATTGCCATACTAGTCTGGAAACAATCTTGTGTGCACTGAGTGCTTTGATTGCTGCCTGACTATCTGAGAAAATGGCTATGTCTCTACGATTGTAACCCCTCTCGATGTTGAAAGAGGCACATCTCTCAATCGCGTGCACTTCAGCTTGAAAAATGCTGGCGAATTTCCCTAGAGGTTCGTGATATTTGAGTCGAGGTCCGCAGACACCCGCACCCGCACCGCCCTCTGTCAGTGAGCCGTCAGTGTACCATCTAATAGCATGTGGTTTCACATCATAGGTGGTAGACATGTTGGTCCACTCCGACTTGTTGCTGAGTTCCGTTTTGAAGAGTTTATCAAAACTGAACTGGGCCATCTGAACATCCTGTGGATATTCCAGCAACAGGTCAGTTGCAGTCGCAGCCGAGTCAGCTGGTCTTGTCCCTGTTATCCTCATAGTAGATCTGCGCGCACTGTGCTTGATATACAAGTGCAGTGGTGGAAGTCCGAGCAGCACATCCAGAGCTGTGGATGGACAAGTGCGCATAGCGCACGTCTCTGCACCAGTCTAAGCTGAGTTTCAGGCCCAGTGTACTCCTATCGCACACTGTGCTCTCAAAGTTACCTTTGCAGATTAGAGTGATGTCATCAGCATAGCCTTGACAATCGAACCCATTTCCTGTAAGTTTATCTAGCAGCTCATCCACCACGAGGCTCCAGAGAAGTGGTGATAGGACACCACCCTGCGGGCAGCCTCTGGTGGTTTGAGCTCTAACTGTCACACAGTTGACAGTGACTACTGCTATTCTACTGTCAAGGAGTTTACCCAACCAGAACGTGAGTCCTGCCTCAACTCCTCTTCTGCAGAGTGCTCTAACCACAACATCATGAGCTGTGTTATCAAAAGCACCCTCTATGTCCATAAAGGCACAAAGAGCCACCTCTTTAGCCTTTACAGAGCGCTGGACACTGTCAACCAGGCTCAGGAGAGCCGATTCAGTTGACTTACCTTCTCTATAAGCATGCTGATGCGCATGCAGAGGACTTTGCACCAAGTGCAAGTATCTAATATGATTATCCACAATCTTTTCGAGGGTTTTCAGCAGGAAGGAGGTTAGGCTGATCGGCCTAAAGGATTTGGGATGAAATGGGTCTTTCTTCCCCACCTTCGGGATAAAGATCACCCTAGCCTTTCTCCATGCCCTAGGAATGTAGCCCATAGCTAGGCTCCCCCGGAAAATACTTAAAAGGAACCACATTAGCTGTTCAACACCCTTCTGAAGATGGATGGGAATGATGCCATCCATCCCCGGAGCTTTGTAGGGGCTGTGTGTACTTATTGCCCACCTAATCTTTTTCTCAGTTACGATCGCTGCACCCAGGCTCCAGTCAGGTCTCCTTTTGGGGATTCTTTCGTAACTGCTGTCTACGCTTGAGATGGCTCTGCATAGAGGGAAGGGAGTTTGCAGGAGGAGTTCCGCCTTCTCCTTCTCATCCTCTGTGAATGAACCATCCGATCTCTTCAGGCAAAGTTCAGAGAGTACTTTGCTTTTTGAGATCGCACTAAACACTCTGGCCGCTAGTGCGGCTTGCTCTATGTTGGAACAGAATTTCCGAAAGTGAGCCCGCTTACTATACCGGATTTTCTTGTGATACTCTGTCAGCTTTTTGGTATATAATTCCCATTTACTGCTACTCTTTTTAGCTGTGTTAAACAGCTTCCTAACTTCTGCACGAAGCAGCCCTAGCTTCTTGTTCCACCAAGGATTGTCCCTGCTGGAGTCTATTTGTTTGACAGGACAGCTTGCATGATATGCATCCAAGATAGTCACGCCTACTTCTTCTGAGAGTTGCTCAAGATCCTCAGGAGAGGATATTCTTCTACTCTGGTTCAGTCTGCTCAGATTTAATCCTAGACAGGACTGATAGAGTGACCAGTCAGTCCGTCGTGGATGACTGATAACCCTGCTGAAACTGAGGTTGCTATGAATGTCGAAAAGAATGATTCTGTGATCCGACATTGACGGTTCTGAGGATACCTTCCAGTTGCGAACCAACCGGGAGCCCCCCTCATTGCCGAAAGTTATATCGAGCACTTCGGCCCTAGTCTTAGTAATAAAAATGGGTTCAGCCCCCACATTGAAGACGGTGAGATCCCTAGATACTAGATACTCAAGTAAACACTCACCTCTGCTGCTGTTGTCCGTGCTTCCCCATGCAACACTGTGTGCGTTGGCATCGCATCCCAGCAGCAAGGGTAGTTTTTTGCTGCTTCAGTGTAGGACCAGGATCTGGTGGGGGGGCATCCGCCACATCACCCGGGAAGTACGCTGACGCCACCACAATACTCCCGAGCTCGCCAGTGATCATCACCGCTACTAGATCTCTATTGAGAAATTTAGAGAGACAGATAAAGTTAATGTTCTTCCGCACCAAGATGCAAGCTCTCGGTGATGCCTCCCTTACGTCTGCAACTGTTTGCATACTCACTTGATTAAGGCCGCAGATCCTGCCTCTGACAACCCAAGGCTCCTGGATGAGCACCAGCCCCAGGTCAGACCTGGAAACCAACCTGCCGATGACAGCCGAAGCTGCCCTCGCGTGATGCAGGTTGATCTGTGCCACGCTGGTGACCACCATCCTTAGAGCTCTTCTTCCCCCTCCGAGAGTGTCAGATAGGCCTCTGACTGCATCCCAGTGGGTGTCTGCTCATCATCGGATGGCTCCTCGTTGCTGGTTTGCTCCTCCTCGCTGCCCATGTGCAGGCGCGTCAGGTCCAGCCCCTTAAGAGAAGACGAGTCCAACTCGGCTTCTGCTGCCGCTAAAGCCTCAGCCTCTGCTGCCTCATCCATGAGGGGGCAAGAGGGCGCCACTTTGGCTGCTGATGAAGTGCCAGGCACATCATCGGCGTTCGCCTCCGTGAACGCCCCCACATCCGCAGGCTCCTGCTTCTTGTGCAGGCGGCACTTCAGCTGGCCGAAGCTGTAACTCACCAGCATACTCCTATTTTTGAGGAGAGTGAGCGCCTCCTCATCCACGCCTATCGTCAGCACCTTACCGCCACTCGACTCCAGGTGTCGGATCACGCGCCATGATTCGGTGAGAAGGCCCTTGTTCTGCTCGTTAAGCAGACCAAGAGACCTCTCCAACGTCTCACCGGCCGTGCAAGGCATGTAGAGTGTTACGATGTTGGTCACTGGCAGGTGCGGAGCTGCACGCCCACCGTGGTGCTGATGGTGGGCACCGTCAGCTCTAGCCACTTCTTGGCATCACTGTCCATACAGTCAACCAGGACGAGACCATCCCGGAACTGGATGCCATTGAAGTTGAGAGCTGAGGTCCAACCCTTCCTCATCTCCTCGACAAGGGCCTGCTCCACCGCCGACAGCTCTTCCTTCGACAGAAGCCTCCTCAGGTAGTCACGTGCCAGAACAGCCAAGTTTGTACCCTTGGCTACACTGGCGTACGTGGCCGCCTTCGGACGCTTCGCGCCAAGTGAGGTCCTCGAGCCCTCCAGAGCTGCAGAGTTCTTCTTCCTCTTCGAGTCAGTCTTGGGGAGGTCAGACGGCGACGTGTGATGCAACTGCCTTTTCCTCCCCGCAACGGCCTGGCCGTCGACTCTCTCCACAGGAGATGCGTTCACGGCACGGTGCTCTAGGGCTCTCCTGTGAGCCTCTTCCGGCTTCAAGCCGCGCTCAAGGTACCGGAGGTACCACTTACGGCCGGCTCCACTAAGGCCCTGCCTCAGTGGGTTTCCGGGTCCCCGGGGCTGACCTGACGCCGGAAAAGGATGCTTCCTTGGCTGCTGCCTCGACCTTCCGGAAGAGGGTGTTGCGGCGTCTCTCTTGCTGGCAGCGATCGCCAGCGGGACAGCCGCCGGAGCAGTGCCAGGCACTGCGGACCCCCCCTTGCTGTCCGTCCGTTTAGTGGCCTCACTGCCGGCCACTTGAGACTTGAAAGTCTCTACACCTTTCGATGCGCTCTGAGTCGGGGTCGAGCCCTTCAGCTTCGCAGCACTCTTCTGGTGAGGGGCCAAGCCCCTGCGCGGCGACAGCTTACCACCATCGTCCAGAGCCGCCTCCTCTATCCGCTCTGCTAACTGTGTTGCGGTTAAGTCCCGCATGTTATATTTTTTTATATTTTCCTCCATAAATAAATCTCACGAGTGTAGGGAAGAGTAGTACCAGCGTATCATTGCCCCCATCAACACCCTGGGGCCAGGTATACTCACCGAGGCGGCCAGGTATCGGTGAGGCTCCGTCCAAATACAGTCGGTTACCCCTGACTGCAAACCAACCAATGGGCACGGAACGCATAACACCCTGGCTTAGGGAGGTGACATGGCACCCTTGCCTCAGGACGTCACCACTGCCCTTGTGAGATGTTGGGGATAGGATGTGGGTAGGAACGCGTGTAGGGATTTGGGTGTGTGTAAGACTATGTTTAGAAGACGGTCAGACAAGCGCCTTGTCGGTCCCACATACGGTGTGGTACCCGCTGTTGTCCGGGACTGCTTATTCACGACAAGTCGCTATTCGCAGCTAACCTCCACCGGAGGCCTTGCGCTATCCGCAACCTGCGACCCGTCCGGTGGCTTCAGCTTGCCCACCTCCGAACCATTTCACTAGCTCTTTAGTACCAGAGATTATATTTTTTTTATAATTACAAAAGCTTAATATACGAAATGCTGAATTGATCTGACGCAAGAGAAGAACCTCTTAAGCGCGAGTCAAGTCGGCGATCTATCGAGTTGCAGTACGATTAATCACCACCCTAACTCAGATGGCGTTGCCAGATATTTGGGCCGCTACAGTTCTCCCCTTCCAGTGAAGTAGTCGCGAATCTTGATTTAAAAATTGTACCCGTTTTTACCTTTCATATGTCCTGAGGGGTCTAGGGTTCAATTCTTCTGATTCCAAAAGTTGGTCATCCTTTGCGAAAAAAAAACGCTTTGAGGCGGTCAACTGACACTTTCCGTTTACTCGTAGAGTGAAAACTCTGTAATTTTAGCGTTTAATAATTTCATAAGGGCCAGTGTAGCGAGATTCCAGAGGCTGCTTAACGGCGTCAGTGCGTATGAATACATGAGTGCAGCTATCAATTCCTTTCAAAAGAAACATCTTTTGATTGATGTGATGTGCTGTTGATGTTGGTCGAATTTTCTGCTTGCGTTCTCAAAAGATACGTAAGAAGGTTGAGGGGTGTACTGTTTCGTCCGAATCAGCAAAAAAATTCGCTTGGTAGTCGAATGGGTGCTCCATATAACATCTCCGCTGCGGATGCTTTGATGTCTTCCATGAAACAAGTGCGAAGTCCAAGCAGCGCAGTTGGCAGTAGTTGTGGCCATGGCGTTCCGCTGTTAAACATTATTAATAATTTAAGGGATCTGTGCCATCTATCTATAAGACCGTTTAATTGTGGATGGAACGCCGTCGTGTGTATGTGCTTACTTTCAATAAGATTTGCAAGTTGCTTAAACAATGCCTTGATCTGTAGTTATCGTTTTGGGAGTTCCAAATCGAGAAACCCATAGAGTCCAAAACGCCAAAACGTGGCTATTGTCTCAGCGCTAATGTTTGAGAGTGGCACCGCCTCTGGCCAACGCGAAAATCGATCTATCATCGTCAAACAGTATCGAAAATTTTGTTGCAAGGGCATCACAATAATATCCAGGTGGACATGGTCAAATCTGCCGTGTGGAACATTGATCTTCTCTGGAGAAAGATGATTGTGTTTGTTAATCTTTGAGCGTTGGCAAGGAAGGCAAGACCTGCACCATTGAAGAACATCTTTATTCATTGAGGGCCAAACAAACTTCTGTCGTACCTGACGCAATGTTGCTCGACCACTAGAATGCGACAAGCTGTGAATATGCGAAAAAACCTTGTTGCGCAGAGATTTCAGAATATACGGACGAACGGTTCCAGTAAAGTGAGATGTTATTATCGTATTGGACTTTTTGCAGTTTTAAAGATGTCGAATCGTGCAATAGTTGTGTTAGATCAGGATCCGAAGCTTGTTCTTCTTCAATCTGTGGCAAACTGATTGCTGTAGGCATTGTTATTGCGCACAACCTTGAAAAGGCTTCTGCGACTGTATTGTCAGATCCTTTTGGATGCAGAATTGTCGTAATGAATTGTGAGATGTAGTTTAAATGACGCCTTTGTCGGGGAGATGCTTTTTCTTGTCACTGTTGAAATGCATAAACAAGCGGCTTGTGGTCGGTTTTTATAACAAAAATGCAGCCGTCGACAAGATGTTTAAAGTATTTGATGGCCTCAAAAATAGCTAGCAGCTCCCGAGCGTACGTAGAATAATTCTTCTCATCCAAACCCAAGCGGCCTCCACTCGTCGTCTACACGCTGTTCTTAAGCAGCTCCGATTGCGCAATCCGATGCGTAGCACACCAACTGAAGTTCAGATTTGGGTTTTGGAAAGAACTGGAGCGCAGCGTCTGCAACACTTTTTTTTTGCATGCTAAAACGAGTTCTGGTGTCCACTCAATTTTGCGTTGATCGTTTTTTTTTTCTTTTTTTACATCTTTTAGCAATTCAGAGAGCGGCGCTTGTATATGTGATGATCGTGCGATTTGCGACAATAGTTTATGACGCCCAAAAATCGACCCAGTTGGCTGATAGTTTCTGGACGAATATAGTTGTTAATGGCATCTATGCGTTCGGATAGTGGTTTTATGCCATGTTCGTTGATTATGTAACTGAGAAAATTTACTTGAGATTGCGCTAGCTGACATTTGCTCAGGTTGATACTTAGTCCATGCTTCTGAAGAGTTTTTAAAACAGATCGAACGTGTTGCTCGTGTTCAGTTATGGAAAATGACATTACTAAAACTATATACTACTATATAGCAATATACAAAATCCATGCCACGAAATATGTTATCCATGAAACGCTGAAACATTCGAGTCGCATTTTTCAAGCCAAATGGCATGTACTCCAATTCTATCAGTCCGAAAGGTGTGCAAACGGCTGTTTTACTGAAGTAATTTTTGGCCATAGGTATTTAGTAGTACGCTTTAACCAAATCCAGCGTTGAGAAAATGTTTTTTCTTTGCAGCTGCTCGGTAAAGTCGTGGATCTGGTACAGCTATTGAGTTCAGCTTCCGATATTCTCCACATGCTCGCCAGCCGCCGTCTGTCATGGTCACCATGTGTAATGGGCTGGACCGATGACTTTTTGATGAACGACATATGCCTTGCTCAATCAGGAAGCTGATTTCCTTCTTGGCAGTGGCAAGTTTTCCACCCGATAGGCGTCATGGTCGATCAGCGACTGGTGTTCCATGCGTTTTGATATAGTGGCGTATATCGTGTTGCCTGGTAGCTTTGTTGGAGTGCTTTGTCACATCGACAAATTCGTTAAGGAGTTCTAGAAACTTGAACATGCCTTGCACTGTGAAAACGGATATTTGTTTCGCCTGTTCCAGTCATGCGGGTGTTGAGAGACCAGTGTTCGAGTCGATTAGTCGTGGGTTTTTAAGATCGATGAGACGCTGAAATTCTGATAAGAAATCTGCCCCAATGATCAGAGAGTGTACGTCGGCTATGATGAAAGGCCAACTAAAGTTTCGGCGAAGATCAAGGTTCAGCTGGGTGACGTATTTTCCATAGGTATGAATGATCGTCTGATTCGCAGCATACAAGTCGCTTCGGTTGGTTTTTTGCTTAACCAGCGTGCGTGGAATAACAAAAACCACGATGAGGAAACGGATGTGCGATCGGTGACGTGTAGGCGCTGCTCTTGTAGCCCAGCTGATTGAGTTTTGGTTTCGCTGATTATATTTTTGCTGCCGCAGGCCAGCGTGTCGAGCAACAGCTTATTTAGTTTAACGACGAAAAAATTGCACAAGGTGTGCGGCACTTTTGGGCACTCTCGCCAAATCTACCGTGGTAATAACAGAGCTTGTCCTGTTGTCCAGATGCCTGTTGGCCAGAATTTCCAGTCAAGGTGGAACTTCGTGATGAACTGTGTGAGCACTCACGTGACTGGAGGCGCTTGACTTCCTTTTGCAACATGTCATATTTTTGCGAAAGTAAATGTAGACTGTCAGCTATATCCTTCAACAGTGTAGCAGCTGAGGCGGCGCAGACAGTCGGGCTCACAGAGGGTGTTGGATTTTCGCCGATGGCATAAGTAGCGTTTGTGTCACTTGCTTCGAGCATATTTTCAGCAATTTTAGCAAGCTTGTCCAAGTCAGTTTCCTCCCAGACTGTAAGCAGTGGTCGAATAGACGCTGGCATTTCGGCAAAAAATGAGTGAGAATATTTTCTCACATCCGGGGTCCGGGGCTAGTCGACGCATGGTGCCTAAGATCTCTGAAGGCTTCGTGCCTGTAGCGCCTCCACCCTGAAGCAGTCGGCGTAGTTTCGAATCTAAAGATTCTTTGAATTTTTGTAGCAAGCGATTTTGTATTGCTAAAGCTGCCTTCACACGGTCGGTTTTTCTGTAGCTTTTTTTTAACCGACCAAAAATGTTTGCATTCACATTATTCGCATCGGTTAAATCCAAAATCCCATCACTTTTTATTGTTACACAATCTGTTTAAACTTCTCTATTTAATTCAACACAAACATATATTAAAAACGTAAACAACCTCAAAATGTATACAGACGAAGACATATTATATGTTGTTTGTATTTTAACTGCGGTAGCTCAAGCACTGTCTGAGGCAGATTTTGGCTCATGCGTCGTGACCAGGGGAAGGACATAGCCGCATTGGTAATGAAGCAGCTCCAATATGAGGATTTGGAAACTTTTCACAACTTCAATAGAATGTCCCCATCTACTTTTCACCATCTTTTGGGAAAACTGCGATGCAAAATTCAAAAGCTGGATACTGTAATGAGGCAAGCATTTCCAGTAGAAACGAGACTGCTTATGACGCTGCGGTTCTTGGCCACTGGTGATTCGTTTCGGAGTCTTTCATGTGCATTTCGGGTATCAGTCCCTGCAATAACTTTAATTATTCAGGAAGGTGTTGAAGCTTTTATAAGTTCACTTGCTGGAGATTATATAAAGGTTTGTCAAAAACAAGTACCATGTTATATTACATATTTAATTTCAAGTACTTCTCAGTTGCCCAAGACGACAGAAGACTGGTTGCGAGTCTCGGACGAATTTAACGTTCAATTGAGTTTCCCGCATTGTTTGGGTGCTCTAGGTAAAACTTAAAACATATATTATAATAATGATTTTAATTCAATATAAATTTTACAGATGGAAAACATATTGCATTTCGTGCCAAGAAGTCTGACGGCTCCCTTTATTTTAACTATAAAGGCTTTAACAGCATTGTTTTGCTTGCACTTATCGATGCCAATTACAACTTTTTGTATGTTGACATCGGTTGCAATGGAAGAGCAAACGACGCATCCGTGTTCAATGCCTCATTTTCGGCTTTGGAACAAAATATACTAAACATTCCACCAGATGCAGAATTGGAAGAAAATGGCACAAAACTTCCATATGTAATTGTTGCCGATGAAGCATTCAAGCTGCAAAGGTGGTTGATGAAACCTCATCGGCAAAGAACGTGCAATGAAAATAAAATTTTCAACTACCGCTTGAGCAGAGCACGCAGAGTTGTTGAAAATGCGTTTGGCATTTTGTCAAATCGTTTTCGAATACTGCAAACCACAATAGTAGAAAAGCTTGTTTATGCGGCTTGCATTCTACAAAATTATCTGAAAGCCCAAGAGAGAGATTATGTAAATGGAATGGATAATGAGAACACAGATGAGGTATTGTTCACGCCAGGAGAGTGGCGCTCTATGCAGCCCTTAACAGGTCTTGCTCCAGCGGGCAATAGGAGCGCGGAAGAGCCCAGAATCGTCAGCGACGAGCTAACAAAATATTTTAACTCAACCGGCGCTGTTTCCTGGCAGGCTGATGCAATCAAAAAGTTCAATTTGTAATAAAAAGAAAATGCTTTTATTGAATTAAATTTGATTTTATTAATATCAAATTCTTCAAGTATGGAGCCAAATTATTATTAATTGAGTTATATTTCTCAATTCTGCACTTCAATCGTCCACATCAAAGGATCAGACAACGCCATTGCCATTTTCACGACTATGCGCAATATCTATGCCAGTAGCAGTCAAATTGAACGACATTGACAAGGCCCAAGATGTTGATTCCGAACTAACAGAGCTTCTCCAAGGCAACACGTCTTTGAAGCTGCAACAAATGCGCTATGCAGACAACGTTTCACTATACTGCGATACTTCTACGGGATCCGTGCGCCCATACATCCCAGAAGTTCTACGACATCAAATTTTTGCTTTTGTCCACGGCTTATCGCATCCCAGTGGCAGAGCAACTCTACGACAATTACGTCAAAAGTTCATCTGGCCGTCGATGAAAAAGGATGTGACTAATTGGTGCAGAAATCGCCTACCATGTCAACGCGCCAAAATCAGCAAACACAATCATCTGGATCCTAACAAAATAGAAGTCCCTACTGGCAGATTTGATCATGTGCATCTGGACATCAAGAATTAAATCTTCGGTACTTATTGACCATGATCGATCGCTTCACTCGCTGGACGGAAGCAGTTCCACTTTCTAACATTTCGGCAGAAACGGTGGCGAATGCTCTCTGGGCACAATGGTTAGCACGTTTTGGCGCACCTAAAAGCATCACCACAGATCAAGGCACACAGTTTGAATCGGCCTTGTTCAAGGAGCTTGCCCACATCGTTGGCAGCAAACATATACACACAACAAGTTACCACCCACAGTCAAATGGTCTTATTGAGAGATCTCTTCGATCATTAAAAAGTGCTTTGATGTGCAACACAGAAATTCCATGGCCTAAGCTCTTGCCCAGAAATGCTTTACGGAACACCAATCCGCTTACCCAATGAATTTTTTGACGATTTGGATGCAACCACCAATTCATCGGATTTTATCATCAACTTTCGCGAACACATGCGACTCATCAGACCAACTGCTACAGCCCACCATATAAAGCATAAAATGTTTTTAATCAAAGGCATCGAAGACTGCGCACATGTTTTCATAAGAACCGACGCCGTAAGACAACCGTTGGAACCCCCGAACACTAGACCTTTTGAAGTAATTCAACTCCAAAATGATCGCGTTTTCACACTAAAAATGAAAGGCAAAGAAGTAGCCGTATCTGTCGACAGACTCAAACCCGCTTTCATTGTCAAGGATGACAAATTATTAGATAAAAAACAAGACAACACTTCGCCACAAACGTATAAACGAAAAACCCAAGTACACTTTCAATAATCGTGAATCATCACTAGAGAGGGAGTACTGTGACGACACAGAAAACACTACCTACCGGAAAACCTTCGATAAGCATATGATAGTTGATAGATGCGATATGAAGAAGAAGAAGAAGATATGATCATCTCTAGCGCGCGTACGACTGAAGCAGCAGTGCAAAACTTACAGTATTATCATTGTCATTATTATAGTTGTTAGTTAAATGAGTTTTGAATATTAAATAAATAGGAAGATATCAAGCTTCCAAAACATACCGACAGCAGCGCCACTTTCCGGCTCTACTTGTATTTTTAAGGCCCAATTTTTTAATGTCCGGTAAGTCAAACTATTCTAAGATAAGTTGAATTTGAGTTTCTCAATGTTCGGTTAACCCTTACTTATCCGATATTCGGCTGCTGAAAGAAGCGAGCCAATGGCAAAGCGTCGCAGATTTTGCAGACCATTAGCGTAGCTTAAAATAATGCGAGTCATTCATGCGCTGGCGCTTGACCCGATACAGACGGAGTGCCAGCAATTTGCTGTGTATACGTCCGTAAGTTAGCGACATGATCGCCGTTAGGTGTATTTATGTATGTATGGCTCTGTATGCTGTTTGCTGTGAGCGGCAGTCTGTTGTGGAATAGGGATAGCAGCAGCAGAGACCGAACAACAACAACAAATGTGCATGTTTATACATATGTGTGTAAGTATGAGCGCATGCATATTTGTTTACTTTTTGGTGTCTCTCAAGTGATTTGTGACTTTGTCATGTGTTGCACATTTAAATGTATGCTAATTGCCTTGGCTATTCTAGACCTGCCTCAATTTTGATGATTTTCAACAATTTTATAACAAGTTAAGGACACCTATAAAATTAATGTTATTAATTGATAATTTTTTATTTACTTTTATAATACGTCCCTCCCGACCGACCGAGGGGCACACCGCATAGCGTACGGTTACGTAGATCGCGAACATGTAGACAAATAACACAAGACTAGCTTTTTAGAGAACCAATAGAAGTGGCACTATTTATTAAATGAGATAAATCGTTATAGTTTGAACATAAAATCCGAAAAGGGTTATGAATAGCATAGTTAGAGTGGTCAGCTTGAAGAGCAATAGGTAGAAAATTCCTTGTCCTTCTGATCGGAACAGCAAAACTAATTTGGCTAAATTAATTCAGAGGAATCAATTTCACCAACTATTAGTTTGTGTAAAAAGACTACACCTAGCATTGTGCTGCGATCAGAAAGAGAAGGAAGATTTATCAGTAAAAGTCTACTATGGTAGGAAGGTAAGTTAATGTTAGTGTCCCAATTAAGTCCCCTAAGGGCAAAAAGCCAAAACTGCTTTTGTACTGATTCTATCCTATCCTGGTGAATCCTGAATTTGGGATACCAGATACAAGATCCATAGTCAAGAATACGACGTACCAGAGCATGTAAGGTGTTTTGGTTGTATAGGGATCGTCAAATTCTTTCGACCAGCGCTTAACGAACCCCAAAGAACTAGATTCTCGATTTGCAACGGAAGAGATATGCTTGTGAAATTTGAGTTTTGGGTCAAAAAGAATAACAAGATGATCAACCCATTCAATGCAATCGAGTGGGCTACCATCAAGACAATATATATATGAAAAGGGCAGGCGTCTATAAAATGACGTGACTTTACATTTATTGCAATTAAGATTTAGTAAGTTAACACGACACCACTTTTGAAAGTTATCTAAATCTGTTTGTAATTTTTGAGCTGACAACAGAGCAGTACCTGACATGCATAATTTTTCATCGTCAGCATACATCAGCACTCGAGAATGGTAAATTACAGATGAAAGATTATTGATGAACAGTGTAAATAATAAAGGTCCAAGGTGACTTTCTTGCGGAACACCGGAAATGCCATGAACCACCTTAGAGACAGAACCTTTAAAACTGACTCTCTGTGTTCTATGAATTAAATATTCCCTTATCCACACAATGAGACTGCTTGGAAAACCTAAAAGTTGAAGTTTATGAAGTAAAAGGTAGTGATTAACCGAGTCAAATGCCTTGCTGAAATCAGTGTAAATAACATCCGTTTGCATTTTATTTTGAAAACCCTTAACAACTAGTGAAGTAAATTATAACAGGTTAGAGGAAGTAGATCTTTGTTTCATGAATGCATGCTGGCACGGTGAAATTAAAGATCTGCAAAAATGTTATAATTGAGAAGTTATTAATTTCTCGAACATTTTTGGTATAGAAGACAATTTGGATATACCCCAATAATTTTGAACATTAGACTTGTCTCCTTTTTTATGGAGCGGAATAATAAATGATTCTTTCCAGACATTAGGAAATGAACATTTCTCAATAGACAAACTCAACAATTTATGCAAAGGTTTTAAGAGACCATCAGCGCAGTACTTAAGCACACAGCTTGGTACGCCGTCAGGTCCCTGGGAAAATACGGGCTAAGTGCCCATTAGATCACGTAGTAATGAACACACCGTGATTCTTGGTTCAAAAATGCAAGTGGAGCCATTAACCTGATACGGCTAAGGCAGATCAACCTGATTATCAATTGAACTGTATGTTTGAAAAAATTCGGTAAATATATCGGCAATGGCCTGATCCGAATTGGCCGACTTGCTTTCAAAAGATAAATTAGATGGAAGTGTTGATGACTTTCGCTTCGCATTAACGAAGTCAAAGAACCGCTTAGGATCTTGCTGAAACTGTAGGCTGCACCGACTTAGGTAATTTTTATAGCATGAATTATTCATGACTGAAAAACTGGAACGCGCAATCAAGTATGATGAGTAATGAACAGAAGAGCCAGATTTTCTGAAACTCTTATGCAACTTAGATTTTCGATTTTTAAGGGCTTTCAACTCTCGTGTAAACCAAGCAGGTTTGTTGTTCCTATTTGGCCTACCAAAAGGGACACATATTTCGAATAAATTGTTTAAAGTGCTATAAAAAATACTGATTGTCGTCTCCAAGTCCTTGGAACCATAGAGGGACGACCAGTCAGCCAGTGCTAAGAGACGGGTAAGTTTCACAAAATCGGTGGGGGTCAACACGTTTGAGTCCGGACTTGAAATCCAAGTAGCATTAGGAATAAAATCACCAAGAACTACAAAGATATCACGATCAGAAAGCTTAGAAGAAATGGAAAGTATTGCTGACAAATGTTCATTGTAGACAGAGTTGTCAGATAAAGGTGGTATATAGGAACAAGAAACGTAAATACCAACACCATTAATATCTAACTTTACAGCAACAAACTCTATATCCATAGACTCCCCTCAAATTACTGTCTGAGAGGGAAAGTCCACATCAACAGCAATAAGCACCCCGCCACCTCGGCGCAGAGTACGGTCCTTTCTATAGAAACAGAATCTGTTAAATAATACTTCAGAATTAAGTATGTCTTGTATTAGCCAAGTTTCCGTGAAGGCAACGACATGAAAGGGAAAAGATTGACTATCAAGATACAAAGTACTAAGTTTACTACAACGTCCTCTAACGTTCTGATAGCCCAGTGAGAAGGAGGTTGTTAGTTTTTTTAACTATCAGAAGTAATAGGCCCAACCTCCTTGGTGGAGGAGGAAACAATCGGAGGTCGATTTTTATACTTTGATACCGAAGGTCTCATAGTATATTGGTTTTGTGCAATGTCCGTCATGGTGTCTGTCCGTCTGTCCGTATGAACCCAACTTTTTTCGACACCCGTAAAGCTAGAGACTTGAAACTTTGCAAATATGTTTATCTATAGGCGAGACAGATAAAGTGTCAAGATTGGGGTGCCACGCCTACTAGGAGGCTGGGAAATCGATAAATTCGATAACAGAAAACCGATAAAACCAAATATTTCTCACATTCTTACAGCTAGAGTTACCAAATTTTGCACGCAGATAGCTAGTCATGTCCCTGAAAAAACTGCATCAAAATTTTGGATGCCACGCCCACTCCTTCCGCCCCCCTCATCCCTGCTCCTTGAAATTGGAAACGCCCATAGCTTTCACATTTTTTGAGCTAGAGCCACCAAATTTTGTGTCAAGATAGATATTAACGTTCCCCAAAAAAATGCATCAAAATTTTGGATGCCACGCCCCCTGATTCCGCCCCCATCCCCCCTTCTCCATGAAATTGGAAACGCCCATAGTTTTCACATATTTTGGGCTAGAGCCACCAAATTTTGTGTCAAGATAGATATTGACGTTCCCCAAAAAAATGCATCAAAATTTGGATGCCACGCCCCCTGATTCCGCCCCCATCCCCCCTTCTCCCTGAAATTGGAAACGCCTATAGTTTTCACATTTTTTGGGCAAGAGCCACCAAATTTTGTGTGAAGATAGATATTGACGTTCCCCAAAAAAATGCATAAAAATTTTGGATGCCACGCCCCCTGATTCCGCCCCCATCCCCCCTTCTCCGTGAAATTGGAAACGCCTATAGTTTTCACATTTTTTGGGCTAGAGCCACCAAATTTTGTGTCAAGATAGATATTGACGTTCCCCAAAAAAATGCATCAAAATTTGGATGCCACGCCCCTTGATTCCGCCCCCATCCCCCCTTCTCCCTGAAATTGGAAACGCCTATAGTTTTCACATTTTTTGGGCAAGAGCCACCAAATTTTGTGTCAAGATAGATATTGACGTTCCCCAAAAAATTCATCAAGCCAAGCCACCCGCCTTATAAAATCGGAATCGGCTATATCTTTAACAGTTTTTGAGCTAGAGCCACCAAACTTGGTAGGAAGATAGATAGTGACAGTTAAAAACATTTGGTTTAAAAATTTGGATGCCACGCCTACCTCTGCCGCCCACCTTTTAATTTGGGAGTTAAGTTATCTTCCACAGTTTTTGAGCTAAAGTCACCAAGTTTGGTAACATGATAGCTGGCGATGTTTACCACATGGGCCACTCCCTTCGCCCCTGCATTCCCCCTTATCAACCGTTCTTTTACTGGTATCAAAGTATTCCGCAGTCGGTTGCGTCCGACTGCAACGTTTTTACTTGTTCTTTTTATTTTTGTTTGAAGTATATTCTATTCCTATTATGTGTTCTGGCCAAAATTCTTTTGAGCAGATTGCATCAAAATCTTGGTTTGTAACACTGATTTTAAAGGATACGCAAATTTAAATTTTTCCACCGAAACAGTAGCTTTAGATTTGGCCTGAACATAGACCTTTACATCTTCTGATGTTAAATCAGGGGGGAGCCTAGACACAAATACATGTTTTTTTTGGAGGAACCCCTACAAATTTTTTTTAAAATATTCTCAGCTGAAACCTCTTTAGGAGCCACAGTCTGAGGTATATGATCAGTCGGTTCAATTCGTATGTCAGTTACCTCAACGCAGCTGACCTCCGGAGGAACCAATGAACCAACACCCACGATAGAGCCCGCCATAGGAGCAGCAGTCTTAGATATAGGATTTATAGGATTTTGTGGCTCATTATGAACCGAAAGACCAGGATCGGATGTTGCTACATCCATGGGATAGATGGCATTAACATCCAATATCTCGCCAGTATCTGGAGGAGGGATTGAAGTTTTTTTTTTGTATTTTACGTTATCTTTAGGAGCTCTATTCGGATTATCTGCAGTGGCAGATCCATGGGACCGACTAACTAACGGATTCTTAAGCTTTGGCGATTCTGTCAAAATTACATTGTTCTTGAAATTGGAATTCAAAGCGGAGAACAGCTCGTACAATTGTTTCAACAGTGCTTTTGTGCTCTTTGAAGCCTGTTTGAGTCTGCCTCATGAATATTGCCATACACTTTTTTAATTTCCGACATGACCAGCACGGCCCCTCGAGATTAAAGGTTTCCATATTGTCTTTGAACCTGGCATTAATGTTCGCACATTTTTCATGTGCGGAAGCACCACACATCCAGCAATTGACAAAATCCGCATTTGGGTTGTCACCACGGACTTTGCACTGTTTGGCACAACAGAAAGACATGATTAAAAAATATATATATATATATAGGGAAAATTTAGTTATATTAAAAAACGTATAAGTAAAAAATATTACTGCAAAAAAATTTATAAGTATTTCAAATACTAACAAAAGAATGAACTAGGTCCACTCTAAAGGCAATACAAAAAAAGCTCACAAGCAAGAATACTCACAAACAAAACAATTATATCAACGAGAGCGCGACTACCGAGAGCAACGACACCGGAGTATAATTGAAACGCGACGAACAGAACACAAAGAGAGAGCGCGTGAGAGGAAACGAAAAAATTAAACTTTTTTGGTGCTCTGAGAGCAAGCACAGAAACTTTAATGTAAGAAAGCGTCAACAAACAAAAACAAATTGAGTGAAAGCAAAACGAATTGAGCGGTAAGCTGCGACTGCAATTTGGTTTTGTTTTTGATCACTTTGCAAAAAATGCAAATAAGTTATTAATCTTAGTGTCCACTCTGTGTTTTACACCGGGATAACACACAAAGCCTCAAAAACTATTTATTTGCACAAAGCACGGGTTTTAAAAGAGGATAGATCGCAATAAAATAAAAAAGGCGGAGCGCACAAAAAAAAACGCGTCCTTTGCTGATGAGAAGCGAAACTTTTAATGACTAATAATAATTTATATATTTTTATTATATATAATTACATACATATGTATATAATTACATAAATCACTTAAAAGACACCAAAAACTGAAAAAATATGCATGCGCACATTCATACACACATATGTATGTGTATGTAGGTATACATTCGCCCTTATGATTTTTGCTTCATTTGAGCTCGGAGCCACCAAATAAAGAAAGCATGCACATGTGTTGTTCTAGGATGTTTTTATATTTAAGCCGATCCATAGTATCTGAAATTCGATGTATTGGTATTGGTATTTGTCCTACGCCATTCCACGAAAAGCATCCCCAGACCATTATGTTTCCTCCACCGTGCCTTACAATCTTTTTGCAAAATTTTACATGAAAAACTTTGTCTTTGGGACGCCGAACATTCCGTTTAGCATCATTTCCAAACAAATTTACTTTCGTTTCATCACTCCACAAAATATTGCGCCACTTTTTTTCGTCCTTTGGTCCAGACCAATTCGCATGATTTTTCGCAAATTGCATCCGCATCTCCAAATTTTTTGTTCGTAATACAGGAATGTTACTAGCTATTCGACCAGGTAGATTTGCCCGTTATAGTCTTTGTCGGACCGTTCGGGACGAAATAACATTTCCAGTTTCAGCTGAAATGGCCCTTGAAGATGTAAATGGGTCCTTTTTAGCGAGAGTGATGATACGGCTATCTGTTGTTGTTGACGTTAACGTAACTACTCTCCATTAGCCAAGTCAGTCCCCGGACTTAAATCCAATTAAAAAACCCTTTGGGGAGAGTTAAATAGAAGAATTGGAAATCAAGCTTTTCAAAATGAAGACGAATTATGGGATTTTGCCCAAAAAAGCTGGTATGAGATTCCAGTTGAGATAGTTGCTTATTTTTACCCATTTGCAAAATTATTTTTTATATGATTCACTTAAAGCAAACAAATACATAGGTTAAAAGACAAACCTTTTCAAATAATCAATCAACTTGCCCAAAAATGTTGAACAATTCTCAGTGTACTTATTATTTTGTCCAGCCATTTTTAAAGTTTTTTTTTAGTTCTATGGGGAAATTCGAACCTTTTCTTTGCTTCTATTTTCTTACTTATTTGTTTTTGTTGTTAAATATAATATAAGATATGATATGTATTATATTTTTTTTCTCATATGTTAAATAAAAATGAATTTATAAATGATTTAAAAAATTTCATGCACATGTACTTATTATTTTGACAATGTGTGTATATAACTAGGTGACCCGGCAAACGTTGTTTTGCCATGTATATTATTTCTAGGAAACATTTCAGTTCAATAAAAATAACTATCTACTTAAAGTAAGCGGGGATTTACTAATCAATTATGGCAGTTGAAAAAAAATAAAGATTAATCTCTCAGCGCAATAGAGTGTACAATATTCTTGGTTAGTCCGTGTTTAGCCAACACAAACAAACTGGATGGTTTTACCACGCGAGAACGTGCCCCATATAGTTGTCCGTGGGTAAAGCATGGTGTTTCCAAATCTAATCCACATACAGACAATGTCTGGCCTTGTGACTTATTGATCGTCATAGCGAATGCCAGTCTAATTGGGAAATGATTGCGTTTGAATTCAATTGACACATCTTTATTAGTCATAGAGATTCGTGGCAGCAACACATTTTCGCCTTGAAACTTTCCATTCAAAATGATGTCTTCAATAAAGTTTCTCATTAGTTTTTTAATGACTAATCGTGTGCCATTACACAGCCGTGGTGGGTTCAAGTTACGAAGCAGAATGATCGGAGATTCAACCTTCAATTGTAAATGGTGTGTATGACACAAAGTCCCCAGGCAACAACTGTTGTATCTTTAAATTTAACCCATTGACGTCCACATTTTTTGCTGTCAAATCGCTCTTTCTGCCAGCCAATTATGATTTTCATATTGTGTGTGTATTTCGGGAAATATGTTATAGATGAGAGTATTTTGCGAGTCGATGATTGTGCAGAAGTCCGTCTGTAGTTTTATGCATCCAGTATTTTCATGTACAGCAACTTTCCCATCGCCAATATCTAACAGTTGTTTAGAGAAAGTTTCGGCTGATGGATCCTGAAGTATTTTAACGCGCATGTTCACCGTCAGCTGTACTCTTTCAACATTATCATCAGCGTACGTCGAACGTGGAATAACGGGAAGTGTTTGTCTAAAATCACCTAGAAGGATTTTTCGTTGATTTTTAAATCCTTTAATGTCCTATCCAATGCCATGAGCGAATGTTTGTGTGCCATGGTGCATTCATCCCAGATAATAATTTTACATTGTTTCAGCATTGTGGCCATATACAATTGTTTTTTTATGTTGCACACTGCATCTGGATTATTTTGAATGTTTAATGGCAGCTTAAATGCTGAATGAGCTGTTCTGCATCCATCTTTCTTTATAAAAAATTACAAAATTTTTCTTTTTATTATTGTTTTATTTCGTTTGTATGCTGTTTTTCTTTGTAGCAAATGTATTCATAGCTTGTTTCGGTCATGATCAAAATTACAGAAGTATTGAATATAAAAATCATTTCTTAAATGATGTTTTCATGCAAAAATGCTATCTCCTCCCCGTGGTCTGATAGTAAATTGGCTTTATCAGCCCGGACTTTATGACCACAAGTCGAGAAGAGATGCTCGCTTGTAGTTTGCGTAGCCGGGATGTTTAGAAGGGACTTGGCAAGGCGATGCAAGTGTGGGTAAATCTGCCCATGAGCCTTCCACCACTCAACAATATTCGACTGCTTACCGCAGGTGACCTCCATAACATACATGTTGAGTTCTGATTTCAACTTTTGTTGTTTGTTTATTGGATCGGCAATACTGCTTACTATATCATCGTTTCCAAATAAATTCTCAATTAATTTATTTGAAGTTGATGTATCTGAAATGTTTGGAGAGGCTACCGATAAACTTTAATTTGTTCCTTCAAAACCAACCAATGTTACTGTTGAATAACAGCTCTTTGGAAGGATTTTCAGCAGATTCATCCAGAGCACACTTAGACAGAATGAGGTCATTGACAGTTTGTTGCTGCTCAAATTGAAAACATTTTATTTTAAACCGTCAACAATAATGGTTCGCACGTTCTTTCTAAAACGCCAATCCTGCGTTACAGCTCTCCCAACAGCCTAAAAGCGTACGAACCGTTCGAACGTTTGACTCTTCGAACCGTTCGGCCTGACCGTATGAAAGTTCGGTCAAACCGGCGTAGACCCGATCGCGTTCGAACCGTTCGTTGCACAGCCTTAGAAATTACTGATTGGTAAATTCGCAATAGCAATGCAATGATCCTCGATAGCAATCAATGCTTCATTGTACATTGCATCACTGAACGATATCGTTTGATCGTTGCACCTTGTACGATGTCGATACAGTATATCATCAGTCATTTTAATCCCACAACGTATGTGCTCGGGCCGGGAAACATGTAGTCAGTACTATAGCAAATAGTAGACGAATTTGTGTTCCTGTGCAGCTTAATGCTGCTTCAGCAAGCATCCTGTCCCAATGATTCTCGTCTTCTAGCAAGCCTAGTGCAAGGCATGCATCTTTATACGTTGGATACTGTTGTCCATCTAGACAATGACAAATGACAATGGTCCGGTGACGTTCACAAACAACAGTCGCAGATAAAAGCACTCAGTCTGCCTTGGATTGACTGTATATACACGACCAAAACTACAATATATGATTTGAATAAACCGGGGCACGCATCAACTGCTGTCCCATTTTTATACTTTGATACCGAAGGTCTCATAGTATATTGGTTTTGTGCAATGTCCGTCATGGTGTCTGTTTGTCCGTCTGTCCGTCCGTCCGTATGAACCCAACTTTTTTCGACACCCGTAAAGCTAGAGACTTGAAACTTTGCAATTATGTTTATCTATAGACGGTACAGATAAAGTGTCAAGATTGGGTTGCCACGCCTACTAGGAGGCTGGGAAATCGATAAATTCGATAGCTGAAAACCGAAAAAACCAAATATTTCTCACATTCTTACAGCTAGAGTTACCAAATTTTGCACGCAGATAGCTAGTCATGTCCCTGAAAAAACTGCATCAAAATTTTGGATGCCACGCCCACTCCTTCCGCCCCCAGCATCCCTGCTCCTTGAAATTGGAAACGCCTATAGTTTTTACATTTTTTGGGCTAGAGCCACCAAATTTTGTGTCAAGATAGATATTGAAGTTCCCCAAAAAAATGCATCAAAATTTTGGATGCCACGCCCCGTGATTCCGAACCCATCCCCCCCTTCTCCATGAAATTATAAACGCCTATAGTTTTCACATTTTTTGGGCTAGAGCCACCAAATTTTGTGTCAAGATAGGTACTGACGTTCCCCATCAAAATTTTGGATGCCACGCCCCCTGATTCCGCCCCCATCCGCCCTTCTACTTGAAAATGGAAACGCCTATAGTTTTCACATTTTTCGAGCTAGAGTCACCAAATTTGGTAGGAAGATATATGATGACAACTACAAAAGGTCTGCATCAAAATTTAGGATGCCACGCCCACCTCTGCCGCCCACTATTTAAAATCGGAAATTTCGATATCTCTTATAGTTTTTAAGCTAGAGCCCGTAAATTGGGTAGAAAGATAGAAGGCAGCATCTACCAAAGATGTGCATCAAAATTTTGAATGCCACGCCCACCTAAGCCACCCGCCTTATAAAATCGGAATCGGCTATATCTCTAACAGTTTTTGAGCTTGAGCCACCAAACTTTTTATGAATATAGATGGTGACAGTTAAAAACATTTGATTCAAAAATTAAGATGCCACGCCTACCTCTGCCGCCCACTTTTTAAATTTGGGAGTTAAGTTATCTTCCACAGTTTTTGAGCTAAAGTCACCAAATTTGGTAACATGATAGCTGGCGATGTTTACCACATGGCCCACTCCCTTCGCCCCTGCATTCTCCCTTATCAACCGTTCTTTTACTGGTACCAAAGTATTCCGCAGTCGGTTGCGTCCGACTGCAACGTTTTTACTTGTTTTTATACTTTGATACCGAAGGTCTCATAGTATATTGGTTTTGTGCAATGTCCGTCATGGTGTCTGTCTGTCCGTCTGTCCGTCCGTCCGTATGAACGCAACTTTTTTCGACACCCGTAAAGCTAGAGACTTGAAACTTTGCAATTATGTTTATCTATAGACGGTACAGATAAAGTGTCAAGATAAGTTTGCCACGCCTACTTGGAGGCTGGGAAATCGATAAGTTCGATAACTGAAAACCGATAAAGCCAAATATTTGTCACATTCTTACAGCTAGAGTTACCAAATTTTGCACGCAGATAGCTAGTCATGTCCCTGAAAAAACTGCATCAAAATTTTGGATGCCACGCCCACTCCTTCCGCTCCCATCATCCCTGCTCCTTGAAATTGGAAACGCCTGTAGTTTTTACATTTTCTGGGCTAGAGCCACCAAATTTTGGGTCAATATAGATATTGACGTTCCCCAAAAAAATGCATCAAAATTTTGGATGCCACGCCCCCTGATTCCGCCCCCATCCCCCCTTCTACTTGAAATTGGAAACGCCTATAGTTTTCACATTTTTCGAGCTAGAGTCACCAAATTTGGTAGGAAGATATATGGTGACAACTACAAAAGGTCTGCATCAAAAATTAGGATGCCACGACCACCTCTGCCGCCCACTATTTAAAATCGGAAATTTCGATATCTCTTATAGTTTTTAAGCTAGAGCCCGTAAATTAGGTAGAAAGATAGAAGGCAGCATGTACCAAAGATGTGCATCAAAATTTTGAATGCCACGCCCACCTAAGCCACCCGCCTTATAAAATCGGAATCGGCTATACCTCTAACAGTTTTTGAGCTTGAACCACCAAACTTTTTATGAATATAGATGGTGACAGTTAAAAACATTTGATTCAAAAATTAAGATGCCACGCCTACCTCTGCCGCCCACCTTTTAAATTTGGGAGTTAAGTTATCTTCCACAGTTTTTGAGCTAAAGTCACCAAATTTGGTAACATGATAGCTGGCGATGTTTACCACATGGCCCACTCCCTTCGCCCCTGCATTCTCCCTTATCAACCGTTCTTTTACTGCTATCAAAGTATTCCGCAGTCGGTTGCGTCCGACTGCAACGTTTTTACTTGTTTCGATTGAGGCCATGTAAAATATCGTGGAACTTCAGAATAGAGCAGTGTTTGTGCGAAGGCACCAAAAGCATCCGCACGATTGCACAGTTCAAACAAGTAAGAAGGCTCTAGTCGAGATTTCCCGACTAGGAGACACCCCGAACCCTATACTTAACGCGCACAGTCATTGTCTGTATGCATCTGTGACCTAAACTTCAATCTTCGATATCTCTGGTGTTTCTTAACCGATTTATCGTTATCCATTATTTCAACCCCCAGTTTTACATTTTTCACATTCGAGATTTTTTTGTAATCGATTGCATGTGAATATCGGAAACTAGAATAGTTATCGATAATCTGAAACAAACTTGTTCCGCTCATGGTATAGGAGAACTTATATTCAAAATCTGAAGTCTCAAGCTCTTGTAGTCTCTGAGATCGACGCGTTCATACAGACAGACAGACGGACGGACAGACGGACGGACAGACGGACATGGCTATATCGACTCGGCTGTTGATGCTGATCACGAATATATATACTTTATGGGGTCGGAGATGCATCCTTCTGCCTGTTACATACTTTTGCACAAAACCATTATACCCCTTTTACCCATTTTATGGGTTAGGGGTATAAAAATTCGGTGAGCGTAGTTTTTGGTGGATTTATAGCACGATCAAGCGCTGTACCGTCAGTGAAATATACGCGCTGGCCGTTTTAAATATGGACAGCAAAATCTATTACTGCAGGATCCCGTTCATGAATTGGGAAACACCGGAGAAGCATGTACATTAGTATTTTCAATTCAAAATACAGCCATATCACTTACTTTATTCACATACTTGCAAAAATATTTGATACTCTTCACCGAACTGCATGACTCAACATTAATATGAGCATCGTAGCTTGTCTTTCGTTGGTGAAGGTTGTGGTTCTGTGTGATCCGTCGAATTGATAACTTTGTGAGTGTTTAAACTGTGTTTTGTTTAGTATTATTGTGCTAAACAATTGTAACAGTGATTGTCATTGTACTTTGTATGTATTTACGTGTGCATATTGCGATTTTTGTTTATAAAATTGATTATATTTGCTGTGCCTAAACACACGTTTCATACATACATACATATATTTTGCTTTCGCTTGCTCTGTGTTTTTATCAACTAAAACGAAATACCTATTTACGCGCTCTTGCTCTCTCACGCTCTTATACCACGCACTTGCGGTTTTATTAGCCTACGCTCTGACGATCTCCAACGTAAGCGCTCTCCCTCTTGTTGTCCGTTATATTGCGCTCATTGCACGTGTACCCAAAAACTATACACTTAGGTAGACTTGGCATCGCTCTCCCTCTCTTTTACTCGCTGAATTTTATGCAGTTCATATTAGCTTTGTGGTTTGTAGCTTACGTTGGCGGCTGTTTTGAATTTGTAGCTTACGTTGGCGGCTGTTTTGAATTTGTAAACAAAGCGCGGTGTATAAAGAAGTAATTAAAATAGGAATTCAAAACAAAGGGGCGGAGCATAGAATAGTGACAAAACAGTAAACTTGGCCTTGAAAGTGTGCGATGTGCGAGACAAAGATTAAATGTTGCCTAAATGCATTTCTCTTGTTGTTGTCGTAGAAGATGAGTTTAGCAAATTTTAGTCTTTTGATTCAATCGCTTGCTGCTACCCTAGCGAGGAAGGGTAGTTTGACTTCATTTGAACTTTGTTTAAATAACTAGATAAATGCCATATACCTCAACATGATCTTTACATATGTTTACTAACATTTTGGGAATTAGGTATTGCATTATTTGACTGAATATGTTGAATATATATACGGAATAAAGTAAACTTATTTTATATTTAAATACTTCAAATAAGCAATATTTATATGAAAAATATATATTAGGAGATTTCATTGACTATACTTAAATATTGATACTATATATATATATATATATATAATTGATCAGCATCATAAGTCGACTCGATTTGGCCATGTCGTTTTTTATAGCATTTAGGGTATAGGGTATCTCCTAGCGAGCTAGTCAAGTCCATTGTGGAAACAAAATTACGAAAATCTCGGCGAAGCTAGTCCAGAAAAAATGAATCAAGTGACACGTATACTAATACTTATGAATTTTTTACCACTACTTGCTTTCCGCTGGCACCCCCCCTGTCGTTCAATCACATAGGCAAAGATGCACTGGCTGGCGCGCAGCAATTACCACACGCAAACGCACAGCGTTATTCATTTCGTTAATCGGCATATTCCTTTTTGTATTTCAATACATAGACACTTGCATATTCAAGAGCATAGAGGAAGAACAAAATTACGAAAATCTCGGCGAAGCCAGCGAAGGCAAAAATGAAACAAATGTATTACATATACACATACAAAGACCATATTATACAGGCAAAGCTATCGTGGCGCGCAGCATATGCCAGTTAGCAAACGCACAGCGTTATTCTTCTATGTCATCGGCATATTGTTTTGCGCTTCGATCGCATACACAGCCACATACAGCCATGCTGCTGCATACACAGCCACGCTGCTACACAGCTACACAGCTGCTACTCGTTATAAGTTGCTAATCCTATCTGCAGATTATTCCAGCGAGTAAAAAGAGAGGGAGAGCGATGTCAAGTCTACCTAGGTGTATAGTTTTTGGTGTACCCTACTTTTCTTTGCTCAAGCATATTATTTTGCACACTTCTAAACATTTTTAATTTTTTTTACATTTTTCTTTAAACATGTTTGTCTGCTGCAGCAAAAGTTGCAAAATTGTTGGTGGATCCACCCAAGACTTTATTTTATGTAGGGCGTGTGATAACATGATTCACATGAAATGTGCTAGTTTCAATGCCAAAATCAGGGACAGCTTAGCAGCTGATTCTGGTCTTAAGTGGTATTGCAACACCTGCAATGAGATAGAGAAGGAACAGTCAAAGTTCATGAGGCAGACCTTCAATTATTTCAAAGCTGTCCGAAATAATTTCGATACGCCTCGTGGCAGTATTAAAGAGTTGGAAAACCACATTAATACTGCTAAAACGTTAAATGACTCGCCGAAGCGCAAAAGGACTTCGGGCTCTAGTCCGCTTACAGTCCCGCTGGTGTTGCCCCCCAATCCTCTTCTGTCGGCTACTGCCTCTACCCCTGCTGCCACATCCAAGCCTCCCCTAGCGGCTATTGTTAGTACCCCTACGCCTGCTGCCAGTGTTACCTAAAACTAATGTTCTTCCCGTAGATCCCTGTGGTTCAACCGATAGTCAGCCTACTGATTCTACGTTAGGTGCAGCTCTTAAGCCCATTAGGGTTGTACCTCAGAGTAAATTTGTTTTTGTTTCTAGGCTCGCTTCCGATAATTCTGCGGAAGATGTAAGCGCCTATATAAAAGGTAAAATTGATTCCCCGCGAATTCTTGTCGACAAATTTAAATTCAAGCTCGCCCGCGATATATCGTCCTTTAAGCTGAGTGTTCCGCCGGAACTTTTCTCAACGATTTGTTCTGAAAAGTTTTGGCCGCCAGTACCCAGCAAACCATAAGAGCTCTAAATGAACTCATATATGACTCTTTTGTCTGAGCGTGCACACTCATTATGAGCTCATAAAACAATCATAAACCTTCAGAAAACTCTCATATATGAGTGGGTTTTTCTACTAAACTGGTCGCTCATATAAGAGCTCTAAATCCAATTCATAAAAGAATCTTTTCTGAGTAGTTTTTTGCACTCATTTAGAGCTCTAAATCCAATTCATAAAGGAGTCTTTTCTGAGTTGTTTTTTGCACTCGTTTAGAACTCTTTTCTGATGACAAAATAATAAGAAACGCACAAATGGTTTAACCATTAAATTATATAACATATATATGAGCTCATTATTATGAGCGCTAAAAGAACTCATAAATGAGTTCATATATGAGCTCATTGTTATGAGCGCTCAGAATATGGTTTGCTGGGTATGTCAGTAGGCGAAGTAATAATAATAACAATGTTAGGATCAGTAGTGCTCCGCCTGTTGCATCCACTTTAGTAGCAAAAAACTAACACAGTTGATTACCTCCCGCTTACTGGGTTATCAGAATGTAAGAGGACTTTGTAGTAAATTTAGTACTTTGTACCTTAATAGTCATTATTTTCCCTTTAATGTCGTTGCCTTCGCCGAAACGTGGTTAAGACAAGACATACTTAATTCGGAAATATTATCAAACAGATTCTGCATCTATAGAAAGGACCGTACTCTGCGCCGAGTTGGCGGGGCGCTTATTGCTGTTGATGTGGACTTTCCCTCTAAAACAGTAATTTTAGGTGGTTCTATGGATATAGAGTTTGTTGCTGTAAAGTTAAATATTAATGGTGTTGGTATTTATATTTCTTGTTCCTATATACCACCTTTATCTGACAACTCTGTCTACAATGAACATTTGTCAGCAATACTTTTCATTTATTCTATGTTTTCTGATCGTGATATTCTTGTAGTTCTTGGCAATATTAATATTGCTGATGCTACTAGTATTTCAAGTCCGGACTCAAGCGTGTTGACCCCCATGGTGCAGACTGATTTTCTGGTTGGTTTATTTGAAGTGTCATTGGGTCAGATCAATGGCATTCCAAATTCTCTTGGTAAAATGCTTGATTTGGTATTTGTTTCGGATCCATCTTCTCTATCTGTGTCAAGATCCCTTCCCATATCCACTCCCGAAGACTTATACCACCCGACGTTGGAGGTGTTGATCACTTTGCCTGCCTGTGCCGTACGCCAGTGTGTATTAAGACGGGAACTTCAATTTCGAAAAACCGATTTTGTAAAACTTACCCGGCTCTTAGAATTGGTTGACTGGTCGCACCTCTTTGGTTCTGAGGACTTGGATACGGCAATCAGTATTTTTTATTGCACCTTAGAAAATTTATTCGATAAGTGTGTCCCTTTTGGTAGGCCAAGTAGGAAAAACAAACCTGCGTGGTTAACACGAGAGTTGACAGCCCTTAAAATCGAAAATCTAAGCTTTATAAGAGTTTCAGAAAATCTGGCTCTTCTGTTCATTACTCATCATACTTGATTGCGCGTTCCAGTTTTTCAGTCATGAATAATTCATGTTATAAAAATTACCTAAGTCGGTGCAGACTACAGTTTCAGCAAGATCCTAAGAGGTTCTATGACTTCGTTAATGCGAAGCGAAAGTCATCAACACTTCCATCTAATTTATCTTTTGAAAACAAGTCGGCCAATTCGGATCAGGCCATTGCCGATATATTTGCCGAATTTTTTCAAACATACAGTTCAATTGATAATCAGGTTGATCTGCCTTACCCGTATCAGGTTAATGGCTCCACTTGCATTTTTGAACCAAGAGTCACGGAGTGGTCATTTCTTCGTGATCTTCATGGCATTAAGCCTGTATTTTCCCAGGGAAATCCGTATCAAGCTGTGTGCTTAAGTACTGTGCTGAAGGTCTCTTAAAACCTTTGCATAAACTGTTGAGTTTGTCTATTGAGAAATGTTCATTTCTAAAATATCTGGAAAGAATCAATTATTATTCCGCTCCATAAAAAAGGATACAAGTCTAATGTTCAAAATTATAGGGGTATCTCCAAGTTGTCTGCTATACCAAAAATGTTTGAGAAATTAATAACTTCTCAATTATAACATTTTTGCAGATCTTTTATTTCACCGTGCCAGCATGGATTCATGAAACAAAGATCTACTACCACTAACCTGTTAGAATTTACTTCACTAGTTGTTAATGGTTTTCAAAATAAAATGCAAACGGATGTTATTTACACTGATTTCAGCAAGGCATTTGACTCGGTTAATCACTACCTTTTACTTCATAAAATTCAACTGTTAGGTTTTCCAACCAATCTTATTCGGTGGATAAGGGAATATTTATTTCATAGAACACAGAGAGTCAGTTTAAATGGCGCTGTCTCTAAGGTGGTTCATGTCACTTCCGGTGTTCCGCAAGGAAGTCACCTTGAACCTTTATTATTTAAACTTTTCTTCAATGACCTTCCATCTGTTATTGACCACTCTCGAGTGCGGACGATGTTAAATTATGCATTTCGGGTACTGCTCTGCTGTCTGCTCAAGAACTAAAAACTGATTTAGATAATTTTCAAAAGTGGTGTCGTGTTAACTTACTAAATCTTAATTGCAATATATGTAAAGTCATATCTTTTTATAGACGCCTGCCTTTTTCAAATATATATTTTCTTGATGGTAGCCCACTCGATCGCATTGAATGGGTTGATGATTAAGGTATCCTTTTTGATCCAAAACTTAAATATCACAAGCATACAATGTGTACACACTTGTGACGCGACAGTACGTCTTTTTTTCAAGCTCCGCGATAAATATATTTTTTAAAGCAATACACCGGCATTATTTTGTTATAAATTAATAAATTGAAAACACACTTACGGACACTGCATTCGTTTAAAACTTCTACTCTATTTAATAAATAAACGATCACTATTTGCAAAAAAAACCGCGCGCACACAATAAACAACAACACATCTGGGAAGCTGAGAGCTATTCTTGCTCTCCACAAAGCATACGAAAACTACTCTGCTCGCAGCACGACAACACTTTTCCCTACTGCTTTGTTTTTATTTGCACAATAATGGCACCTGTTCCAAAACGTTTGCGCGAAAACTCCACTGGTGATCTCAAGGCTGGAAAGGGGACCGACTACAACTCGCTCATCCAGCTGATTAACCAACGCTTTGATGAACAGGCTGAATTAATATCAAGCAGGATGAGAGAGTCGGAGGAACACCTGCTCTGCATACTAAATGAGAAGCTGGATGGCATGAACGGTGAGCTTCACAGCATTATGCAGCGGGTGCAAAATCTGGAGCAAGCTGCGGAGGGTACTCGAGCACTACACGTGTAAGTTGCGGCGCTTGAAGCCAAGCTCAATGCGCAAGCCAATGCATCCATCGCCAAAGATGTTCGGCTACATGGTGTGCCTTTCGTAGAGGGTGAGCAGCTGCGGTCCATTTTCAATGCATTAGCATTCTCCCTTGGGGTCACCCCGGCACCGAGACTTAATGAGATCTTTAGAATCAGGCGATCTGGCAGAACAAATTCGGTAGTCGACCCGGAAATTATTGTAAAATTTGATAACACGCACGACAAAGTAAAAATAATGCGAGCGGCAGCAGAATACCGGCGAAACAACAACACGCAACTAAACTTGCACATGCTGGGCTTTGAAGCACATGGCAATGCACCAATTTACCTTAATGAGCAATTAAGCAAAGAGAACTATGAGATCTTCAAAAAAGCAATGCAAATGAAGAGGCAAAAGCTGCTGACAGCTGTGTTCTGTCGCCAGGGCATCGTCCACGTCAGACAGAGCGAGAAGGGAGATGTAGTCAGATTAGACAACCCGCAAAAGCTCGTTCCCTTACAAAGCTCATCTGCAGTCGCCACGTCTACACCACCGACCAATCAGGCGGAGCTTTTTCGCTCTTAAGTTATGCGCTTTAATATTGTCAAATCGTATGTTAATTCATGTTTTAAGTAATTTCTCTTTCTTTCCTATTTTAAGTAATTTCTCTCGTTTTAAAATTTTGAATCTTTTAAAAGAGGGCTCTCATCTCTCATATTTGAATGCGTCTGATGTGCAGCTGATTTTTTTGTTGTCGTTATTATTATTATTATCTCATTTTTAGCGTTAGGTAATATACAACTTTTTGATGTGCTTCTGTTAGGTTTTAAAATCAAGCTTTTTAGATGTCCGCATCTTTAATAACATCCAAGTCGAGCACCCATGACATGGTTAGAGTTCTTTGTAAGCAAAACAGCGGTTTAAACATTTGCCATATTAATGCTCAGAGTCTGGTTAAGAAGATGGATGAGTTTCGTTTTATTTTTGTGAATTCTAATGTTGATGTAGTCTGTGTCTCTGAAACATGGTTTGACCCAGAATTAAGTGATTTGTGATGGCTTTAATGTTTTCCGTTCTGATCGTGTAAGTCATGCAGGTGGTGTAGCAGTGTATGTAGTAAAGAGAATTAAGTGTAAAGTTGTTCTAAGTCATCCCCTTGACAGCCCAATTGAATATTTGTTTTTAGAATTAATGAGTCTTAATAAAAATATTAAGACGCTTCTAGGATGTGTGTATAGGGCACATAACCACATTGGTTACTCTGACATGATTGATACTATAGCAAACTTATCACTGACCTTTACTGATATTATTATAATTGGCGACCTAAACAGCAATATGCTTCAGAACCAAGACTTATCAGCAGAATTTAATCCACTGGGTCTTGAACTTGTAAATGAATCAACACAGACCCATTTCTCTCAAACCACAAATACTTTACTTGATGTTATCTTTGTAAACAAAACAAACAGAGTAATGTTGTATGACCAAATATCAGTACCTGAATTTTCCAAACATGACCTAATTTTTCTTTCTTATGACACTCAACTTGACTCTAATAATCAGATTATTCAATACAGAGACTTTAAAAACTTAGATAAAAGTATGTTGTTCAGTGACTGTAATAATTGTGATTGGAATAATCTATACTTCCTTCCGTCGGTTGACACCCAGTTAGGATTGTTACAAACTAATATTGAATATTTGTACAAAAAGCATGTACCGCTTAGGACCTTAGTTATTAAGCCGAAGCTAAATCCATGGTTTAGCAGTGATATAACAAGTGCAATAAAACACCGGGACAAGCTTTACGAGAGGTGGAAACGTTATAAGACTGACCAAATATTCCAACTTTTTAAGACTGCTAGGCGTAATGTAAATGACTTGATCAGTAGTGCTAAGCGTAGACATTATGGTTTAAAGTTTGACAATATAAATTCCACGCAAAAATTATGGAAGGAGAAGAAGAAGTTGGAATTGGAAAGGCTAAATCTGTGATATTATTATTTTTGGACGTAGATGTACTAAAAAAGACAGTACATTCAAGTGGCCCAACGATACCAAGCACCGGCTTGTTAACGCGCGAACCCAAGCAAAAAGCAACCAACCTCCCGCCCAACCGACCGAGGGGCACACCGCATAGCGTACGGTTACGTAGATCGCGAAAACGTAGACAAATGACATAAAATCACTTTTTAAGAGAACTACTAGAAGTGGCACCGTTTATTAAGTGGGAAAATTCGTTATAGTTTGAACATAAAATCCGAAAAGGGTTATGAATAGCATAGTTAGAGTGACAAGCTTGAAGAGCAATGGGTAGAAAATTCCTTGTCCTTCTGATCGGAACAGCAAAACTAATTTGGCTGATTAATTCGGAGGAATCAATTTCACCATTTTTTAGTTTATGTAAAAAGACTACACCTTGCATTGTTCTGCGATCAGAAAGAGAAGGAAGATTTATTAGTAAAAGTCTACTGTGGTAATAATATGATAAATGACGACTTGGATGTAAATGTTCTTAATGGTAGTTTTGTAAATGTCAATGTTCGTCCAGCAACATGTAATCCGTACATAAACTCTGTGTCGTTAAATAATTGTACTAGCTGTTTTAACTTTGTTAGTGTTAGTCAATGTGATGTACTTGAGTCAATCTTTAAAATTAAGTCAAATGCGAGTGGATTAGATGATATTAACCCAAAGTTTGTAAAAATAATACTTCCACTAATTTTAGGTCATATAACGCACATTCTAAATTATGCAATAACCACGTCCACATTTCATGAGATGTGGAAAATCGCTAAGATTACGCCCATCCCAAAAGGCAAGGATGAGTTCAGACCGATAGCTATATTGCCATTCTTGTCCAAAGTTTTTGAAAAATTATTGGCAAACCAAATTTCAACTTTTATGGAAACCAACAACTTACTTAGCAACAAACAATCTGGGTTTAGGAAAAAGAAAAGTAGTACAACCGCAATTTTAAAAATTGTTGAGGACATAAGAAGTCATATGGACAATAGTGAAGTTACTCTATTAACACTTCTTGACTTTAGTAGGGCTTTTGACACGGTTAACCACGAAATTTTGACAACGAAGTTAAGCAGACTTTATAACTTCTCCACAACTGCAGTTAAGTTAATGGACTCATATTTAAGAAATAGAAAACAGGCTGTAGTTGTTCAGGATTCTACCTCCGACATTGTGGTAACAACACGTGGTGTTCCACAGGGATCAATTCTAGGTCCTCTACTTTTTACAATTTATGTTAATGATCTCCCAAGTGTTCTGTCCATGTGTGAAGCCCATATGTACGCTGATGATGTCCAATTATATGTAAGTCGTCCTGTTAGTCAGATTAACCAATGTATCATGCTATGTAATAATGATCTGTTACGTGTATGTAAATGGGCAAGTAGCAATGGCCTTCGTTTGAACCCGTTAAAGTGTAAATGTATCATAATGTATAAGAAACAAGTAAAAACGTTGCAGTCGGACGCAACCGACTGCAGAATACTTTGATACCAGTAAAAGAACGGTTGATAAGGGGGAATGCAGGGGCGAAGGGAGTGGGCCATGTGGTAAACATCGCCAGCTATCATGTTACCAAATTTGGTGACTTTAGCTCAAAAACTGTGGAAGATAACTTAACTCCCAAATTTAAAAGGTTGGCGGCAGAGGTAGGCGTGGCATCCAAATTTTTGAATCAAATGTTTTTAACTGTCACTATCTATCTTCCTAATAAGTTTGGTGGCTCTAGCTCAAAAACTGTTAAAGATATAGCCGATTCCTATTTTATAAGGCGGGTGGCTTAGGTGGGCGTGGCATCTAGCCCAAAAAATGTAAAAACTATAGGCGTTTCCAGTTTCAAGGAGCAGGGATGATGGGGGCGGAAGGAGTGGGCGTGGCATCCAAAATTTTGATGCAGTTTTTTCAAGGACATGACTAGCTATCTGCGTGCAAAATTTGGTAACTCTAGCTGTAAGAATGTGAGAAATATTTGGTTTAATCGGTTTTCAGTTATCGAATTTATCGATTTCCCAGCCTCCTAGTAGGCGTGGCACCCCAATCTTGACACTTTATCTGTCGCGCCTATAGACAAACATAATTGCAAAGTTTCAAGTCTCTAGCTTAACGGGTGTCGAAAAAAGTTGCGTTCATACGGACGGACGGACAGACGGACAGACGGACACCATGACGGACATTGCACAAAACCAATATACTATGAGATACCGAAGGTCTCAAAGTATAAAAACTAAATGTTAACAATTTAAGTAAACTCTGTGTTGATATTGTAGATATTGCGTATGTGGAAAAGTCTGATAATCTGGGAATAACATTTAACAATACACTAACATGGAAAGACCAGGTCAATAAGGCTGTGGGTAAGACATATGGTGTTCTCCGGCAGCTTGTGCTAAAACAGCCCTGGCTGCCGATTAAAACAAGAATGACTATCGTGAAAGCTTTAGTTACACCAGTTTTGTTTTATGGAATTGAAATCTTTGCAGAAGCTAAAAGTAGCTTTAAATAGTATAGCACGTTATGTTTTTGGACTCAAACGATATGACCATGTTACATGTTTTGCAAATCGTATTTTTGACTTAGACTTAAAAAACTGGACTAGATATAAAACTTCAACTTTGATCCATCAGATCATTATAACAAAAACGCCTGATTACTTATATGACAAATTACGCTTTGCGGTATCTTTAAGGACCTGCAAAATTGTTTGTCCCAGAATTAAACTTGCATCCTCCGACAGGCACTTCTTTATATGGGTTGCTCGACTTTGGAATCAGTTGCCACTTGAGATTAAGACTATTAGAAGCACATCAAGTTTTCGAATCAGGCTAAAAAGCCATTTACTACAACATAGCTAATGATGTTGATTTTTCATCATTAGTAATAAAAATAAAAATAATAATGGTGATAACGATGACAATAACATTGTGAGTGAGGTTGCAGAGAGTAATGCCCATAATTATATACAATTTTTTATTTCCATTTTATGTTTAGTACATAAGTATTATTATTATTATTATTATTATTATAATCATTGTATTAATCATATTTATAATTTCTGTTTAAATTTTAATAGGATTATTTAAAAGTGACTAGTGCACTAATTTATAAGTACTCCCACTTGTAGCACTAGGAATAAAATGCAATAAATAAATAAAAATAAAATTAAATAAGATATCTCTTCAGTTGCAAATCGAGCCTCTAGTACCTAGGGGTTATTAAGCGCTGGTCGAAAGAATTTGACGATCCCTACATAACCAAAACACTTTATACGTCTCTGGTACGTCCTATTCTTGAATATGAATCTTGTATCTGGTATCCCAAATACAGGATTCACCAGGATAGAATAGAATCAGTACAAAAACAATTTTTGCTCTTTGCCCTTAGGAGATATAACTGGGATACTAACATTAACCTACCTTCCAACCACAGTAGACTTTTACTAATAAATCTTCCTTCTCTTGCTGATCGCAGAACAATGCTTAGTGTGGTCTTTTTACACAAGCTAATCAATGGTGAAATTGATTCCTCGGAATAATTTAGCCAAATTTGTTTTGCTGTTCCGATCAGAAGGACATGGAAAATTCTACCCATTGCTCTTCAATCTTGTCACTCTAGCTATGCTATTCATAACCCTTTTCGGACTTTAAGTTCAAACTATAACGAATTTTCCCACTTAATAACGGTGTCACTTCTATTATTTCTCTTAAAAAGTTAGTCTTATGTAATTTGCCTACGTTTTCGCGATCTTCGTAACCGTACTCTATGCGGTGTGCCCCTCGGTCGGTTAAGCGGGAGGTTGGTTGCTTTTTGCTTGGGTCCGCGCGTTAACAAGCCGGTGCTTGGAATCGTTGGGCCACTTGAATGTACTGTTTTTCTTAGTACATTTACGTCCAATAATATTGAATGATTTGCCAGCAGAGGTGAATATGGTACCACCCAACGATTGTCAATGTCGATGTTTGCGTTACTGATAGTTTTAACGAACGATTGTACGCCATTTTGTGGACTTCTTTGACGATATATTGGATATCCGTCAACATGTGTGACCGTATCGTTTGCGAAATCTTTAGGAAAACACTTTGTACATTTTCCGTCTAACATGCAAGGTGATAAACGATTCAGATTTTCGCACGGACCATGAATCATGTTTGTAGTAACAATATCAAATAGTTATTGATCAGTGGACGGATTTGGAATCTCTGCAGAAATCAAATTATCGATGTCTTCAGCACGTATTTTGTCGACGAACCAAATAAAAATGTCAGCATGAGGTAATTCACGCTTTTGCCACTCAACTGAATACATCCAACAACGTGTGGGGCCAAATACATGCAATTTTGTTATAAAGCTGATTAAAGACTTTAATTTTTGTTTAAACACACGTGCTGTTATGCCATGACGATGAATTGCACTTTGTCCTGGTAATAGCAACGATGTTATTTCCTGCCATTTCGGATTACATGTAAAAGTAATGAAAAGACACGGTCGTCCATATTCACGCACGAAAGTCATAGCATCCTGTATGTATTCTTGCATGTTTCGTGGACTACTTACGTACGATGATGGTAAGTTAACAGAATTACCAATATCGGCAGTGTCAGCGTTGTTCGCAATAGCATCTCGCAAGTGAATGTAGTCTTCCGCACGCAGCTTCTGTTGATTATATCGCAAGAATCGTATTCATTCACTTTTTATCTTCACATACATGTCTACCATAAATTGTTGGCAAAGCTCACGACATCTTAAAATGATGTAATCATCAAACTACACGAATAACAATCCTTCGAGCTAATGTTCTTATTTCTTTCGGCTCCTGTTACGGGATCTCGTTGTTTAATGTTTACACAATATCCGTCTTGTCCCGTCCAGAAAATTAGTGGATAGTGGAGAGCGTTATATGAGCGATGGGTATCACTAATAAACTGAAGATCATTATTTCTTCTTCGAATCACGATTTGTCGCGTCGCCAACCTTGATTCCAGCAACGTCGTCAACAACAGGTGCATTCAATTTACGTATATGCTCTCCAGCTGGTGTTCTATCAGGATTGATGACAATAGCGTGATTGTCACTTTGTAGTTTGTGCATGTGTGATTTGAATAATTTAAATAATTCATTGTGCTCATTTAACAGAGCGTCCAGCTCGCTGACGATACGCCTGGCAAAATGTGAATTGAGATTATGATAGTCGCAACGTGCATCCACTCGATTGGCGAGTTCACGTTCGGAGTCCTCGCCACCCGAGGATGCGAACCTAGCTGATAAGCTCACAGACAGACATTTTCTTTTTTGAATTCAATGGTGGCAATACAACTTTTCCAGAAACGCAGCAGAAACCGGCCGATTTACCTTTGTATTTGAGTGCATGACGATGTTGGCATTATGTGTTCATAGCACCGATTACAATTTGTGAAGGTGACGAAAAGTCGATGTCTTATCGAACGCAAGGCAAAGAAGTGATGCACGTGCCAATGCGCTTTACACTTGCAAACGCTGTTGCTTACGTGTTCTTACTGTGTCGGTGACTCGTTGTCGGGCCAATCTTTGTCTCAATGCATTAGCTCGAAGGCGTTCGATGCGTTGCTGTTGACTTTCATTAGCACGTAAGATTGCCATCTGATTTCTTGAACTTTCATTGTCCGTCAATTGATCTTCTGCCAATTTATTGGACCGATTGTTCTGGATGAACTGTAAATTCCGAGTCTACCGACCAATATTTCGTCTTCATCCACGTAGACGTGGCATTTTAATTTATTTAATTTTATTTATTTAATTGTTGAATGATTCTTAATGCTACAGTATTGCTACTATAAATTAAAGCATTAATCACAGATATTAAAAGGTAAAATGTAAGAGTATTAATCTAAATTATATATTTTAAACAATTATTTATAAAATGGAAACAAATGAAAAAGAATTACATATTGAAAGTTTGAGGCGTTAAAATTAAGTTTTATAATATGATTCTAAATTAATTTTAAAACGGTGTGCACTGCGTATAGATTTAATGTAGGGAGGAAGATTGTTCCACAGTCGAACAGCAAAGATAAAGAACTGTCTATCAGAAGAGGCTAGTTTGGTTCTCAAGCAAACGAGGTTGTTCACACGTTGGGACGATGTTAACTTTATGTTGCCATACAAATACTCAGGTTCTTGTGTATATATAATTTTGTGTAGGAAGCGAAGAATTCTAAAGTTAATTAAAGACGTTAGATCTAGATTTAACAGTCTATTAGCGTAACCCGTTACGTGGTCTGCCCTTTTGAGGCCAAACACGTAACGGGCTACATTATTATACGCTACCCTCAACTTCCTTTGGCTTGCAGCGTCGCATTTGCCAAAAATTTCAATGCCATGCAAAAGTTTTGGCAATATTAAAGATTTCGCGATCAATATTCTTATGTTAAGGGGTAGGAATTTCTGGGTGAGCCAAAGTTGCCTTAAAACGCCACACGTTTTTCCCACAGCTTTATTCACCTGACTATCCCATGATAAGGTCCTGTTCAGGGTGATTCCTAAGCTTTCAGCTTTATCTACGTAGTGAATTATTGTCGAATCTATTTGCAGCTTGGGAATGTTGTCAGTAATCAGGTGCTTTTTGTAAATTAAGATACATTTGGATTTAGACGGGTTAATACACAAACCATTAACATTGACCCATTGACTAACACGCAACAAGTCTTCATTACATAACTGGACACATTCTTTAATTTTACTAAGCGGACGACTTACATACAATTGGACATCATCAGCATACAAATGGATGTTACATTTAGACAAAACACTTGGTAAATCATTGATATACATACTAAAAAGCAGTGGACCTAAAATTGATCCTTGCGGGACCCCACGAGGGACAACAAGGAAGTCGGACGTTTTAGAAGGAATAACAACGGCTTGTCTACGATTACTTAAGTAAGAGGATATGAGTTTTGTAGCAGTTTGGCTAAAATTATACATGGTATTGAGCTTTGTCAGTAGAATATCGTGGTTAACCGTGTCAAATGCTTTACTAAAATCAAGAAGCGTCAATAATGAGACCTCACTGTTATCCATCTTTGATCTTATATCCTCGACCACTTTGATTATCGCCGTAGTACAACTTCGGCCAGTCCTAAAACCTGATTGTTTATCATTTAATAGTCGATTTATTGAGAGGAACTTGTTAATTTGAGAGGCCAAAAGGTGCTCAAATATTTTAGATAGATATGGCAAAATCGAGATTGGCCTGAACTCATGTGTAGATTTTGGGATTGGCATTACCTTTGCAATTTTCCACTGGTCGGGAAACGTGGACGTTGTCAGGGCTGTATTGAATATATGAGTTACATAGCCAATAATTAGCGGCAGAAGAATTTTAAAAAACTTTGGATTTAAACCATCCATGCCAGTTGCGTTGGACTTCATTTTACTTATAGACAGATACACATCACATTGATTTACACAAATAAAATCAAAACTATTACAACAATTATTAAGTGGTTGCGAACACAAATAAGGATTGCACACAGACACTGGAACATTAAGGTTAACAAATTTGTTGTTGAGATCATTAACATCAACATCTTCACTAACTGCACCACGTACTTTGCCTATTCCCATGTTATTAATTTCTTTCCATTTTTGACTGTCGGATATAGCATTTTTGAACCTATCACTAAAATATTCGCGTTTGGCTCTTTGGATCAGGAAGTTAACATGCCGTCTGGTAGTTATGAATTGCTTATGAAGTGCCTCGGTCCTAAATCTTTTCCATCTCCGATAGGCCGCGTCTCTAACATTTATTGCACACTTTATATCGTTATTAAACCAGGATTTTGTAGAAGGCCTGACCACTTTGCTTTTAATTGGCACGTATTTATTGTACATATAATCCATATAGTATTGTACAAGATTTATTTGGGAGTCAACTGTAGGGAGAGAATATATGAGGTCTAGTTCAGCTGTACAGCTATCTGCATGTAATCCAGCTAGGTCTATGTTAATAAAGTCACGGTATGTTATTTTAAGATTGCAATAGTTGGGTAGAATGTCATAGGTCAGAAATATAAGATCATGTTTGGAGAAGGCCGGGATGGGAATCTGGTCGTAAAGTAGTGTGCATTCTTTTTGTTTACAAATATTAGGTCAAGTAAAGTACTTAAATTCTTTGTGAAGTGCGTCGGTAATGTAGAGTTCACTGGCTCTAAACCAAGAGACTCCATGTCGTCCAGAAGGTGTCGTTCAGTAAGTATGTTGCTATTAAAGTCTCCTGTCAGTATAATGTCAGTGTACCTCATTGTTAGATTTGCGATTACATCTATTATAGGAGAGTAGTCTATATTTTGTGTTTTATGTACGTTACATTTTTTTCCAATATTTTGAAATATCGAAAAACGGCATTTTACATTGCCTAATCGATGCTCGATGAGTCTGACGGCGTCGCTTGCTGAGATAAATTTTATTAACTCCAGCACAAAAGTTTGAAAAAAGAACAAAGATGTATGAGAGGTACCCGAAGGAGAGGTCGGATCGGGTCCAGATTTGGTAGGCATAATTTTTTTACACGCCCTTATGTTTTGACCAAGTTTCGTTCAGACTGATTAGTTTTAAGGTACAAAAGTTTGAAAAAAAGGACATACATAGGTGCTCAGGAGGTACCTGAAGGGCAATTTGAATTGGGATGCAAAATAGATGTTGGCCGATGCGCCGACCTAACCAATAAGCACACAAAATTTCACGAAAATCGATGGAGCCATTTCGGAGAAGTTTAGCAACGAAATTTGCGACACGAGAATTTTATATATTAGACTAGGTGACCCGCAAACGTTGTTTTCATTTCTAGGAAACATTTTTTCAGTTCAATAAAAATAACTATCTTCTAAAAGTATGCGGGGATTTACTTATCAATTATGTCAGTTGAAACAAGTAAGAAGGCTCTAGTCGAGATTTCCCGACTAGGAGATACCCCGATCCCTATACTTAACGCGTACAGTCATTTTCTGTATGCATCTGTGACCTAAACTTCAATCTTCGATATCTCTATTGTTTCTCAACCGATTTCGATGAAATTTTCAGAAAAGTTATATCGTTACCCATTATTTCAATCCCTATTTTTACATTTTCCAAATTCGAGATTTTTTTATAATCGATTGCATGTGTATATCGGAAACCAGAATAGTTATCGATAATTTGAAACAAACTTGTTCCGCTCATAGTATATGAGAACTTATATTCAAAATCTGAAGTCTCTAGCTCTTGTAGTCTCTGAGATCGACGCGTTCATACAGACTGACAGACGGACAGACGGCCGGACAGACGGACATGGCTATATCGACTCGGCTGTTGATGCTGATCAATAATATATATACTTTATGGGGTCGGAGATGCTTCCTTCTGCCTGTTACATACTTTTGCACAAAACCATTATACCCCTTTTACCCATTTTATGGGTTAGGGGTATAAAAAAAATAAAGATTAATCTCTCAGCGCAATAGAGTGTACAATATTCTTGGTTAGTCCGTGTTTAGCCAACACAAACAAACTGGATGGTTTTCCCACGCGAGAACGTGCCCCATATAGTTGTCCGTGGGACTAGCATGGTGTTTCCAAATCTAAGCCACATACAGACAATGTCTGGCCTTGTGACTTATTGATCGTCATAGCGAATGCCAATCTAATTGGGAATTGATTGCGTTTGAATTGAATTGACACATCTGTATTAGTCATAGGGATTCGTGGCAGCAACACATTTTCGCCTTGAAACTTTCCATTCAAAATGATGGCTTCAATAAAGTTTCTAATCGTGTGCCATTACACAGCCGTGGTGGGTTCAAGTTACGAAGCAGAATGATCGGAGATCCAACCTTCAATTGTAAATGGTGTGGTGGCATGCCTGGCAAATCCAATGAATTTAAAAACTCAATTGGATAATTCACAGTTTCGTTGGTATCGCAAACTGCATCGCTAGATTTGTATGACACCAAGTCCCCAGGAAACAACTGTTGTATCTTTAAATTTAACCCATTGACGTCCACATTTGTTGCTGTCAAATCTCTCTTTCTGCCAGCCAATTATGATTTTCATATTGTGTGTGTATTTCGGGAAATATGTTATCGATGAGAGTATTTTGCGAGTCGATGATTGTGCAGAAGTCCGTCTGTAGTTTTATGCATCCAGTATTTATATGTACAGCAACTTTTCCATCGCCAATATCTAACAGTTGTTTAGAGAAAGTTTCGGCTGATGGATCCTGAAGTATTTTAACGCGCATGTTCACCGTCAGCTGTACTCTTTCAAAATTGTCATCAGCGTACGTCAAACGTGGAATAACGGGAAGTGTTTGTCTAAAATCACCTGAAAGGAATTACAAAGTGCCGCCAAACAGTTTGTCGTTGTTTTTTAAATCCTTTAATGTCCTATCCAAGCTATGAGCGAATGTTTGTGTGCCATAGTGTTTTCATCCCAGATTATAATTTTACATTGTTTCAGCATTGTGGCCATAGACAATTGTTTTTTTTATGTTGCACTCTGCTTTTTGGATTATTTTGAATGTTTAATGGCAGCTTAAATGCTGAATGAGCTGTTCTGCCTCCATCTAATAAAGTTGCTGCAATGCAAGAAGATGCAACGGCCAATGCGATGCCATTTTTTTTTATCGTATCTCGGCAAGAAGTAGCGAAATAAGGAACGTTTTGCCAGTTTCACCTGGTGCATCCAAAAAAAGAATCCTCCTTGTCCTGCCGAAACTGCCTGCATTATGCGGTCTGAAATAACTTTTTGTTCATCATTTAGTAGTGAAACATTGCGACTAACAATGCCTGCCATTTCTACAGTATCGTACTGTAGTGCACGATTCATATCTGTGTTGAGTAAATCAGATGCACTTCGATTCGGTGACCTCAGACCGAAATTACTGATTGGTAAATTCGCAATAGCAATGCAATGATCCTCGATAACAATCAATGCTTCATTGTACATTGCATCACTGAACGATATCGTTTGATCGTTGCACCTTGTACGATGTCGATACAGTATATCATCAGTCATTGAATCTTTGTGATAATCCCACATATGTGCTCGGGCCGGGAAACATGAAGTATATATAGCAAATAGTAGACGAATTTGTGTTCCTGTGCAGCTTAATGCTGCTTCAGCAAGCATCCTGTCCCAATGATTCTCGTCTTCTAGCAAGCCTAGTGCAAGGCATGCATCTTTATACGTTGGATACTGTTGTCCATTTACCTTGCGTATATCTTGAAATGACAATGGTCCGGTGACATTCACCAACAACAGTCGCAGATAAAAGCACTCAGTCTGCCTTGGATTGACTGTATATACACGACCCAAACTACAATATTTGATTTGAATAAACCGGGGCACGCATCAACTGCTGTCCCATTTTTTCGATTGAGCCCATGTAAAATATCGTGGAACTTCAGAATAGAGCAGTGTTTGTGCGAAGGCACCAAAAGCATCCGCAAGATTGCACAGTTCAAAAAATTCGGTGAGCGTAGTTTTTGGTGGATTTATAGCACGATCAAGCGCTGTACCGTCAGTGAAATATACGCGCTGGCCGTTTTAGAATATGGACAGCTAAATCTATAATTGCTGGATCCCGTTCATGAATTGGGAAACACCGGCGGAGCATTTACATTAGTATTTTCAATTCAAAATACAGCCATATCACTTACTTTATTCACATACTTGCAAATATATTTGATACTCTTCACGGAACTGCATGACTCAACATTAATATGAGCATTGAATGATTTGCCAGCAGAGGTGAATATGGTACCACCCAACGATTGTCAATGTCGATGTCTGCGTTACTGATAGTTTTAACGAACGATTGTACGCCATTTTGGGTACTTCTTTGACGATATATTGGATATCCGTCAACATGTGTGACCGTATCGTTTGCGAAATCCTTAGGAAAACACTTTGTACATTTTCCGTCTACAATGCAAGGTGATGAACGATTCAGATTTCCGCACGGACCATGAATCATGTTTGTAGTAACAATATCAAATAGTAATTGATCAGTGGACGGATTTGAAATCTCTGCAGAAATCAAACTATCGATGTCTTCAGCACGTATTTTGTCGACGAACCAAATTAAAATGTCAGCATGAGGTAATTCACGCTTTTACCACTCAACTGAATACATCCAAAAACGTGTGGGGCCAAATACATACAATTTTGTTATAAAGCTGATTAAAGACTTTAATTTTTGTTTAAACACACGTGCTGTTATGCCATGACGATGAATTGCATTTTGTCCTGGTAATAGCAACGATGTTATTTCCTGCCATTTCGGATTACATGTAAAAGTAATGAAAAGACACGGTCGTCCATATTCACGCACAAAAGTCATAGCATCCTGTATGTATTCTTGCATGTTTCGTGGACTACCTACGTACGATGATGGTAAGTTAACAGAATTACCAATTTCGGCAGTGTCAGCGTTGTTCACAATAGCATCTCGCAAATGAATGTAGTCGTCCGCACGCAGCTTCTGTTGATTAAATCGCAAGAATCGTATTCATTCACTCTCTATCTTCACATACATGTCGACCATAAATGGTTGGCAAAGCTCACGACATCGTAAAATGATGTAATCATCAAACTGCACGAATAACAATCCTTCGAGCTAATGTTCTTATTTCTTTCGGCTCCTGTTACGGGATCTCGTTGTTTAATGTTTACACAATATCCGTCTTGTCCCGTCCAGAAAATTAGTGGATAGTGGAGAGCGTTATATGAGCGATGGGTATCACTAATAAACTGAAGATCATTATTTCTTCTTCGAATCATGATTTGTCGCGTCGCCAACCTTGATTCCAGCAACGTCGTCAACAACAGGTGCATTCAATTTACGTATATGCTCTCCAGCTGGTGTTCTATCAGGATTGATGACAATAGCGTGATTGTCACTTTGTAGTTTGTGCATGTGTGATTTGAATAATTTCAATAATTCATTGTGCTCATTTAACAGAGCGTCCAGCTCGCTGACGATACGCCTGGCAAAATGTGAATTGAGATTATGATAGTCGCAACGTGCATCCACTCGATTGGCGAGTTCACGTTCGGAGTCCTCGCCACCCGAGGATGCGAACCTAACTGATAAGCTCACAGACAGACATTTTCTTTTTTGAATTCAATGGTGGCAATACAACTTTTCCAGAAACGCAGCAGAAACCGGCCGATTTACCTTTGTGTTTGAGTGCATGACGATGTTGGCATTATGTGTTCATAGCACCGATTACAATTTGTGAAGGTGACGAAAAGTAGATGTCTTATCGAACGCAAGGCAAAGAAGTGATGCACGTGCCAATGCGCTTTACACTTGCAAACGCTGTTGCTTACGTGTTCTTAATGTGTCGGTGACTCGTTGTCGGGCCAATCTTTGTCTCAATGCATTAGCTCGAAGGCGTTCGATGCGTTGCTGTTGACTTTCATTAGCACGTAAGATTGCCATCTGATTTCTTGAACCTTCATTGTCCGTCAATTGATCTTCTGCCAATTTATTGGACCGATTGTTCTGGATGAACTGTAAGTTCCGAGTCTACCGACCAATATTTCGTCTTCATCAACGTAGACGTGGCATTGTTTTATGTACGTTACATTTTTTTCCAATATTTTGAAATATCGAAAAACGGCATTTTACATTGCCTAATCGATGCTCGACGAGTCTGATGGCGTCGCTTGCTGAGATAAATTTTATTAACTCCAGCACAAAAGTTTGAAAAAAGGACAAAGATGTATGAGAGGTACCCGAAGGAGAGGTCGGATCGGGTCCAGATTTGGTAGGCATAATTTTTTTACACGCCCTTATGTTTTGACCAAGTTTCGTTCAGACTGATTAGTTTTAAGGTACAAAAGTTTGAAAAAAAAGGACATAGGTGCTCAGGAGGTACCTGAAGAGCAATTTGAATTGGGATGCAAAATAGATGTTGGCCGATGCGCCGACCTAACCAATAAGCACACAAAATTTCACGAAAATCGATGGAGCCATTTCGGAGGAGTTTAGCAACGAAATAAGCGACACGAGAATTTTATATATTAGACTAGGTGACCCAGTTCAATAAAAATAACTATCTTCTAAAAGTATGCGGGGATTTACTTATCAATTATGTCTGTTGAAAAAAAAAATAAAGATTCATCTCTCAGCGCAACAGAGTGTACAATATTCTTGGTTAGTCCGTGTTTAGCCAACACAAACAAACTGGATGGGTTTCCCACGCGAGAACGTGCCCCATATAGTTGTCCGTGGGACTAGCATGGTGTTTCCAAATCTAAGCCACATACAGACAATGTCTGGCCTTGTGACTTATTGATCGTCATAGCGAATGCCAATCTAATTGGGAATTGATTGCGTTTGAATTCAATTGACACATCTGTATTAGTCAAAAAGATTCGTGGTAGCAACACATTTTCGCCTTGAAACTTTCCATTCAAAAAGATGTCTTCAATAAAGTTTCTCATTAGTTTTTTAATGACTAATCGTGTGCCATTACACAGCCGTGGTGGGTTCAAGTTACGAAGCAGAATGATCGGAGATCCAACCTTCAATTGTAAATGGTGTGGTGGCATGCCTGGCAAATCCAATGATTTTAAAAACTCAATTGGATAATTCACAGTTTCTTTGGTATCGCAAACTGCATCGCTAGATTTGTATGACACCAAGTCCCCAGGAAACAACTGTTGTATCTTTAAATTTAACCCATTGACGTCCACATTTGTTGCTGTCAAATCGCTCTTTCTGCCAGCCAATTATGATTTTCATATTGTGTGTGTATTTCGGGAAATATGTTATCGATGAGAGTATTTTGCGAGTCGATGATTGTGCAGAAGTCCGTCTGTAGTTTTATGCATCCAGTATTTATATGTACAGCAACTTTTCCATCGCCAATATCTAACAGTTGTTTAGAGAAAGTTTCGGCTGATGGATCCTGAAGTATTTTAACGCGCATGTTCACCGTCAGCTGTACTCTTTCAAAATTATCATCAGCGTACGTCAAACGTGGAATAACGGGAAGTGTTTGTCTAAAATCACCTGAAAGGAATTACAAAGTGCCGCCAAACAGTTTGTCGTTGTTTTTTAAATCCTTTAATGTCCTATCCAAGCTATGAGCGAATGTTTGTGTGCCATAGTGTTTTCATCCCAGATTATAATTTTACATTGTTTCAGCATTGTGGCCATAGACAATTGTTTTTTTATGTTGCACACTGCATCTGGATTATTTTGAATGTTTAATGGCAGCTTAAATGCTGAATGAGCTGTTCTGCCTCCATCTAATAAAGTTGCTGCAATGCAAGAAGATGCAACGGCCAATGCGATGCCATTTTTTTTATCGTATCTCGGCAAGAAGTAGCGAAATAAGGAACGTTTTGCCATTTTCACCTGGTGCATCCAAAAAAAAGAATCCTCCTTGTCCTGCCGAAACTGCCTGCATTATGCGGTCTTAAATAACTTTTTGTTCATCATTTAGTAGTGAAACATTGCGACTAACAATGCCTGCCATTTCTACAGTATCGTACTGTAGTGCACGATTCATATCTGTGTTGAGTAAATCAGATGCACTTCGATTCGGTGACCTCAGACCGAAATTACTGATTGGTAAATTCGCAATAGCAATGCAATGATCCTCGATAACAATCAATGCTTCATTGTACATTGCATCACTGAACGATATCGTTTGATCGTTGCACCTTGTACGATGTCGATACAGTATATCATCAGTCATTGAATCTTTGTGATAGTCCCACAACATATGTGTTCGGGCCGGGAAACATGTAGTATATATAGCAAATAGTAGACGAATTTGTGTTCCTGTGCAGCTTAATGCTGCTTCAGCAAGCATCCTGTCCCAATGATTCTCGTCTTCTAGCAAGCCTAGTGCAAGGCATGCATCTTTATACGTTGGATACTGTTGTCCATTTACCTTGCGTATATCTTGAAATGACAATGGTCCGGTGACATTCACCAACAACAGTCGCAGATAAAAGCACTCAGTCTGCCTTGGATTGACTGTATATACACGACCCAAACTATTTGATTTGAATAAACCGAGGCACGCATCAACTGCTGTCCCATTTTTTCGATTGAGCCCATGTAAAATATCGTGGAACTTCAGAATAGAGCAGTGTTTGTGCGAAGGCACCAAAAGCATCCGCACGATTGCACAGTTCAAAAAATTCGGTGAGCGTAGTTTTTGGTGGTATAGCACGATCAAGCGCTGTACCGTCAGTGAAATATACGCGCTGGCCGTTTTAAATATGGGCAGCTAAATCTATAACTGCTGGATCCCGTTCATGAATTGGGAAACACCGGCGGAGCATTTACATTAGTATTTTCAATTCAAAATACAGCCATATCACTTACTTTATTCACATACTTGCAAATATATTTGATACTCTTCACGGAACTGCATGACTCAACATTAATATGAGCATTGAATGATTTGCCAGCAGAGGTGAATATGGTACCACCCAACGATTGTCAATGTCGATGTCTGCGTTACTGATAGTTTTAACGAACGATTGTACGCCATTTTGGGTACTTCTTTGACGATATATTGGATATCCGTCAACATGTGTGACCGTATCGTTTGCGAAATCCTTAGGAAAACACTTTGTACATTTTCCGTCTACAATGCAAGGTGATGAACGATTCAGATTTCCGCACGGACCATGAATCATGTTTGTAGTAACAATATCAAATAGTAATTGATCAGTGGACGGATTTGAAATCTCTGCAGAAATCAAACTATCGATGTCTTCAGCACGTATTTTGTCGACGAACCAAATTAAAATGTCAGCATGAGGTAATTCACGCTTTTACCACTCAACTGAATACATCCAACAACGTGTGGGGCCAAATACATACAATTTTGTTATAAAGCTGATTAAAGACTTTAATTTTTGTTTAAACACACGTGCTGTTATGCCATGACGATGAATTGCATTTTGTCCTGGTAATAGCAACGATGTTATTTCCTGCCATTTCGGATTACATGTAAAAGTAATGAAAAGACACGGTCGTCCATATTCACGCACGAAAGTCATAGCATCCTGTATGTATTCTTGCATGTTTCGTGGACTACTTACGTACGATGATGGTAAGCTAACAGAATTACCAATTTCGGCAGTGTCAGCGTTGTTCGCAATAGCATCTCGCAAATGAATGTAGTCTTCCGCACGCAGCTTCTGTTGATTATATCGCAAGAATCGTAGTCATTCACTCTCTATCTTCACATACATGTCGACCATAAATGGTTGGCAAAGCTCACGACATCGTAAAATGATGTAATCATCAAACTACACGAATAACAATCCTTCGAGCTAATGTTCTTATTTCTTTCGGCTCCTGTTACGGGATCTCGTTGTTTAATGTTTACACAATATCCGTCTGGTCCCTTCCAGAAAATAAGTGGATATTGGAGAGCGTCATATGAACGATGGGTATCATTAATAAACTGAAGATCATTATTTCTTCTTCGAATCATGATTTGTCGCGTCGCCAACCTTGATTCCAGCAACGTCGTCAACAACAGGTGCATTCAATTTACGTATATGCTCTCCAGCTGGTGTTCTATCAGGATTGATGACAATAGCGTGATTGTCACTTTGTAGTTTGTGCATGTGTGATTTGAATAATTTAAATAATTCATTGTGCTCATTTAACAGAGCGTCCAGCTCGCTGACAATACGCCTGGCAAAATGTGAATTGAGATTATGATAGTCGCAACGTGCATCCACTCGATTGGCGAGTTCACGTTCGGAGTCCTCGCCACCCGAGGATGCGAACCTAACTGATAAGCTCACAGACAGACATTTTCTTTTTTGAATTCAATGGTGGCAATACAACTTTTCCAGAAACGCAGCAGAAACCGGCCGATTTACCTTTGTATTTGAGTGCATGACGATGTTGGCATTATGTGTTCATAGCACCGATTACAATTTGTGAAAGTGACGAAAAGTAGATGTCTTATCGAACGCAAGGCAAAGAAGTGATGCACGTGCCAATGCGCTTTACACTTGCAAACGCTGTTGCTTACGTGTTCTTACTGTGTCGGTGACTCGCTGTCGGGCCAATCTTTGTCTCAATGCATTAGCTCGAAGGCGTTCGATGCGTTGCTGTTGACTTTCATTAGCACGTAAGATTGCCATCTGATTTCTTGAACCATCATTGTCCGTCAATTGATCTTCTGCCAATTTATTGGACCGATTGTTCTGGATGAACTGTAAATTCCGAGTCTACCGACCAATATTTCGTCTTCATCCACGTAGACGTGGCATTGTTTTATGTACGTTACATTTTTTCCCAATATTTTGAAATATCGAAAAACGGCATTTTACATTGCCTAATCGATGCTCGACGAGTCTGATGGCGTCGCTTGCTGAGATAAATTTTATTAACTCCAGCACAAAAGTTTGAAAAAAGGACAAAGATGTATGAGAGGTACCCGAAGGAGAGGTCGGATCGGGTCCAGATTTTTTTTACACGAACCTATGTTTTGACCAAGTTCCGTTCAGACTGATTAGTTTTAAGGTACAAAAAATTTTAAAAAAAAAAGGACATAGGTGCTCAGGAGGTACCTGAAGAGCAATTTGAATTGGGATGCAAAATAGATGTTGGCCGATGCGCCGACCTAACCAATAAGCACACAAAATTTCACGAAAATCGATGGAGCCATTTCGGAGAAGTTTAGCAACGAAATTTGCGACACGAGAATTTTATATATTAGACTAGGTGACCCGCAAACGTTGTTTTCATTTCTAGGAAACATTTTTTCAGTTCAATAAAAATAACTATCTTCTAAAAGTATGCGGGGATTTACTTATCAATTATGTCAGTTGAAAAACAAGTAAAAACGTTGCAGTCGGACGCAACCGACTGCGGAATACTTTGATACCAGTAAAAGAACGGTTGATAAGGGAGAATGCAGGGGCGAAGGGAGTGGGCCATGTGGTTAACATCGCCAGCTATATTACTACCAAGTTTGGTGGCTCTAGCTCAAAAACTGTTAAAGACATAGCCGATTCCGATTTTATAAGGCGGGTGGCTTAGGTGGGCGTGGCATTCAAAATTTTGATGCACATCTTTGGTAGATGCTGCCTTCTATCTTTCTACCCAATTTACGGGCTCTAGCTTAAAAACTATAAGAGATATCGAAATATCCGATTTTAAATAGTGGGCGGCAGAGGAGGGCGTGGCATCCTAATTTTTGATGCAGACCTTTTGTAGATGTCACCATATATCTTCCTACCAAATTTGGTGACTATAGCTCGAAAAATGTGAAAGCTATAGGCGTTTCCAATTTCAAGTAGAGGGGGGGGTTGGGAACGGAATCATGGGGCGTGGCATCCAAAATTTTGATGCATTATTTTGGGGAACGTCAATATCTATCTTCACACAAAATTTGGTGGCTCTAGCCCAAAAAATGTGAAAACTATAGGCGTTTCCAATTTCTTGCTGAAGGGGGGATGGGGGCGGAATCAGGTTGCGTGGCATCCAAAATTTTGATGAATTTTATTGGGGAACGTCAATATCTGTCTTGGCACAAAATTTGGTGGCTCTAGCCCAAAAAATGCACGAGAACGTGCCCCATATAGTTGTCCGTGGGACTAGCATGGTGTTTCCAAATCTAAGCCACATACAGACAATGTCTGGCCTTGTGACTTATTGATCGTCATAGCGAATGCCATTCTTATTGGGAATTGATTGCGTTTGAATTCAATTGACACATCTGTATTAGTCATAGGGATTCGTGGCAGCAACACATTTTCGCCTTGAAACTTTCCATTCAAAATGATGGCTTCAATAAAGTTTCTAATCGTGTGCCATTACACAGCCGGGGTGGGTTCAAGTTACGAAGCAGAATGATCGGAGATCCAACCTTCAATTGTAAATGGTGTGGTGGCATGCCTGGCAAATCCAATGAATTTAAAAACTCAATTGGATAATTCACAGTTTCGTTGGTATCGTAAACTGCATCGCTAGATTTGTATGACACCAAGTCCCCAGGAAACAACTGTTGTATCTTTAAATTTAACCCATTGACGTCCACATTTTTTGCTGTCAAATCGCTCTTTCTGCCAGCCAATTATGATTTTCATATTGTGTGTGTATTTCGGGAAATATGTTATAGATGAGAGTATTTGGCGAGTCGATGATTGTGCAGAAGTCCGTCTGTAGTTTTATGCATCCAGTATTTTCATGTACAGCAACTTTCCCATCGCCAATATCTAACAGTTGTTTAGAGAAAGTTTCGGCTGATGGATCCTGAAGTATTTTAACGCGCATGTTCACCGTCAGCTGTACTCTTTCAACATAATCATCAGCGTACGTCAAACGTGGAATAACGGGAAGTGTTTGTCTAAAATCACCTGAAAGGAGTTACAAAGTGCCGCCAAACAGTTTGTCGTTGTTTTTTAAATCCTTTAATGTCCTATCCAAGCTATGAGCGAATGTTTGTGTGCCATAGTGTTTTCATCCCAGATTATAATTTTACATTGTTTCAGCATTGTGGCCATAGACAATTGTTTTTTTTATGTTGCACACTGCATCTGGATTATTTTGAATGTTTAATGGCAGCTTAAATGCTGAATGAGCTGTTCTGCCTCCATCTAATAAAGTTGCTGCAATGCAAGAAGATGCAACGGCCAATGCGATGCCATTTTTTTTATCGTATCTCGGCAAGAAGTAGCGAAATAAGGAACGTTTTGCCAGTTTCACCTGGTGCATCCAAAAAAAAGAATCCTCCTTGTCCTGCCGAAACTGCCTGCATTATGCGGTCTGAAATAACTTTTTGTTCATCATTTAGTAGTGAAACATTGCGACTAACAATGCCTGCCATTTCTACAGTATCGTACTGTAGTGCACGATTCATATCTGTGTTGAGTAAATCAGATGCACTTCGATTCGGTGACCTCAGACCGAAATTACTGATTGGTAAATTCGCAATAGCAATGCAATGATCCTCGATAACAATCAATGCTTCATTGTACATTGCATCACTGAACGATATCGTTTGATCGTTGCACCTTGTACGATGTCGATACAGTATATCATCAGTCATTGAATCTTTGTGATAATCCCACATATGTGCTCGGGCCGGGAAACATGAAGTATATATAGCAAATAGTAGACGAATTTGTGCTCCTGTGCAGCTTAATGCTGCTTCAGCAAGCATCCTGTCCCAATGATTCTCGTCTTCTAGCAAGCCTAGTGCAAGGCATGCATCTTTATACGTTGGATACTGTTGTCCATTTACCTTGCGTATATCTTGAAATGACAATGGTCCGGTGACATTCACCAACAACAGTCGCAGATAAAAGCACTCAGTCTGCCTTGGATTGACTGTATATACACGACCCAAACTACAATATTTGATTTGAATAAACCGGGGCACGCATCAACTGCTGTCCCATTTTTTCGATTGAGCCCATGTAAAATATCGTGGAACTTCAGAATAGAGCAGTGTTTGTGCGAAGGCACCAAAAGCATCCGCAAGATTGCACAGTTCAAAAAATTCGGTGAGCGTAGTTTTTGGTGGATTTATAGCACGATCAAGCGCTGTACCGTCAGTGAAATATACGCGCTGGCCGTTTTAAATATGGACAGCTAAATCTATAATTGCTGGATCCCGTTCATGAATTGGGAAACACCGGCGGAGCATTTACATTAGTATTTTCAATTCAAAATACAGCCATATCACTTACTTTATTCACATACTTGCAAATATATTTGATACTCTTCACGGAACTGCATGACTCAACATTAATATGAGCATTGAATGTACCACCCAACGATTGTCAATGTCGATGTCTGCGTTACTGATAGTTTTAACGAACGATTGTACGCCATTTTGGGTACTTCTTTGACGATATATTGGATATCCGTCAACATGTGTGACCGTATCGTTTGCGAAATCCTTAGGAAAACACTTTGTACATTTTCCGTCTACAATGCAAGGTGATGAACGATTCAGATTTCCGCACGGACCATGAATCATGTTTGTAGTAACAATATCAAATAGTAATTGATCAGTGGACGGATTTGAAATCTCTGCAGAAATCAAACTATCGATGTCTTCAGCACGTATTTTGTCGACGAACCAAATTAAAATGTCAGCATGAGGTAATTCACGCTTTTACCACTCAACTGAATACATCCAACAACGTGTGGGGCCAAATACATACAATTTTGTTATAAAGCTGATTAAAGACTTTAATTTTTGTTTAAACACACGTGCTGTTATGCCATGACGATGAATTGCATTTTGTCCTGGTAATAGCAACGATGTTATTTCCTGCCATTTCGGATTACATGTAAAAGTAATGAAAAGACACGGTCGTCCATATTCACGCACAAAAGTCATAGCATCCTGTATGTATTCTTGCATGTTTCGTGGACTACCTACGTACGATGATGGTAAGTTAACAGAATTACCAATTTCGGCAGTGTCAGCGTTGTTCACAATAGCATCTCGCAAATGAATGTAGTCGTCCGCACGCAGCTTCTGTTGATTAAATCGCAAGAATCGTATTCATTCACTCTCTATCTTCACATACATGTCGACCATAAATGGTTGGCAAAGCTCACGACATCGTAAAATGATGTAATCATCAAACTGCACGAATAACAATCCTTCGAGCTAATGTTCTTATTTCTTTCGGCTCCTGTTACGGGATCTCGTTGTTTAATGTTTACACAATATCCGTCTTGTCCCGTCCAGAAAATTAGTGGATAGTGGAGAGCGTTATATGAGCGATGGGTATCACTAATAAACTGAAGATCATTATTTCTTCTTCGAATCATGATTTGTCGCGTCGCCAACCTTGATTCCAGCAACGTCGTCAACAACAGGTGCATTCAATTTACGTATATGCTCTCCAGCTGGTGTTCTATCAGGATTGATGACAATAGCGTGATTGTCACTTTGTAGTTTGTGCATGTGTGATTTGAATAATTTAAATAATTCATTGTGCTCATTTAACAGAGCGTCCAGCTCGCTGACGATACGCCTGGCAAAATGTGAATTGAGATTATGATAGTCGCAACGTGCATCCACTCGATTGGCGAGTTCACGTTCGGAGTCCTCGCCACCCGAGGATGCGAACCTAGCTGATAAGCTCACAGACAGACATTTTCTTTTTTGAATTCAATGGTGGCAATACAACTTTTCCAGAAACGCAGCAGAAACCGGCCGATTTACCTTTGTATTTGAGTGCATGACGATGTTGGCATTATGTGTTCATAGCACCGATTACAATTTGTGAAGGTGACGAAAAGTCGATGTCTTATCGAACGCAAGGCAAAGAAGTGATGCACGTGCCAATGCGCTTTACACTTGCAAACGCTGTTGCTTACGTGTTCTTACTGTGTCGGTGACTCGTTGTCGGGCCAATCTTTGTCTCAATGCATTAGCTCGAAGGCGTTCGATGCGTTGCTGTTGACTTTCATTAGCACGTAAGATTGCCATCTGATTTCTTGAACTTTCATTGTCCGTCAATTGATCTTCTGCCAATTTATTGGACCGATTGTTCTGGATGAACTGTAAATTCCGAGTCTACCGACCAATATTTCGTCTTCATCCACGTAGACGTGGCATTTTAATTTATTTAATTTTATTTATTTAATTGTTGAATGATTCTTAATGCTACAGTATTGCTACTATAAATTAAAGCATTAATCACAGATATTAAAAGGTAAAATGTAAGAGTATTAATCTAAATTATATATTTTAAACAATTATTTATAAAATGGAAACAAATGAAAAAGAATTACATATTGAAAGTTTGAGGCGTTAAAATTAAGTTTTATAATATGATTCTAAATTAATTTTAAAACGGTGTGCACTGCGTATAGATTTAATGTAGGGAGGAAGATTGTTCCACAGTCGAACAGCAAAGATAAAGAACTGTCTATCAGAAGAGGCTAGTTTGGTTCTCAAGCAAACGAGGTTGTTCACACGTTGGGACGATGTTAACTTTATGTTGCCATACAAATACTCAGGTTCTTGTGTATATATAATTTTGTGTAGGAAGCGAAGAATTCTAAAGTTAATTAAAGACGTTAGATCTAGATCTAACAGTCTATTAGCGTAACCCGTTACGTGGTCTGCCCTTTTGAGGCCAAACACGTAACGGGCTACATTATTATACGCTACCCTCAACTTCCTTTGGCTTGCAGCGTCGCATTTGCCAAAAATTTCAATGCCATGCAAAAGTTTTGGCAATATTAAAGATTTCGCGATCAATATTCTTATGTTAAGGGGTAGGAATTTCTGGGTGAGCCAAAGTTGCCTTAAAACGCCACACGTTTTTCCCACAGCTTTATTCACCTGACTATCCCATGATAAGGTCCTGTTCAGGGTGATTCCTAAGCTTTCAGCTTTATCTACGTAGTAAATTATTGTCGAATCTATTTGCAGCTTGGGAATGTTGTCAGTAATCAGGTGCTTTTTGTAAATTAAGATACATTTGGATTTAGACGGGTTAATACACAAACCATTAACATTGACCCATTGACTAACACGCAACAAGTCTTCATTACATAACTGGACACATTCGTTAATTTTACTAAGCGGACGACTTACATACAATTGGACATCATCAGCATACAAATGGATGTTACATTTAGACAAAACACTTGGTAAATCATTGATATACATACTAAAAAGCAGTGGACCTAAAATTGATCCTTGCGGGACCCCACGAGGGACAACAAGGAAGTCGGACGTTTTAGAAGGAATAACAACGGCTTGTCTACGATTACTTAAGTAAGAGGATATGAGTTTTGTAGCAGTTTGGCTAAAATTATACATGGTATTGAGCTTTGTCAGTAGAATATCGTGGTTAACCGTGTCAAATGCTTTACTAAAATCAAGAAGCGTCAATAATGAGACCTCACTGTTATCAATCTTTGATCTTATATCCTCGACCACTTTGATTATCGCTGTAGTACAACTTCGGCCAGTCCTAAAACCTGATTGTTTATCATTTAATAGTCGATTTATTGAGAGGAACTTGTTAATTTGAGAGGCCAAAAGGTGCTCAAATATTTTAGATAGATATGGCAAAATCGAGATTGGCCTGAACTCATGTGTAGATTTTGGGATTGGCATTACCTTTGCAATTTTCCACTGGTCGGGAAACGTGGACGTTGTCAGGGCTGTATTGAATATATGAGTTACATAGCCAATAATTAGCGGCAGAAGAATTTTAAAAAACTTTGGATTTAAACCATCCATGCCAGTTGCGTTGGACTTCATTTTACTTATAGACAGATACACATCACATTGATTTACACAAATAAAATCAAAACTATTACAACAATTATTAAGTGGTTGCGAACACAAATAAGGATTGCACACAGACACTGGAACATTAAGGTTAACAAATTTGTTGTTGAGATCATTAACATCAACATCTTCACTAACTGCACCACGTACTTTGCCTATTCCCATGTTATTAATTTCTTTCCATTTTTGACTGTCGGATATAGCATTTTTGAACCTATCACTAAAATATTCGCGTTTGGCTCTTTGGATCAGGAAGTTAACATGCCGTCTGGTAGTTATGAATTGCTTATGAAGTGCCTCGGTCCTAAATCTTTTCCATCTCCGATAGGCCGCGTCTCTAACATTTATTGCACACTTTATATCGTTATTAAACCAGGATTTTGTAGAAGGCCTGACCACTTTGCTTTTAATTGGCACGTATTTATTGTACATATAATCCATATAGTATTGTACAAGATTTATTTGGGAGTCAACTGTAGGGAGAGAATATATGAGGTCTAGTTCAGCTGTACAGCTATCTGCATGTAATCCAGCTAGGTCTATGTTAATAAAGTCACGGTATGTTATTTTAAGATTGCAATAGTTGGGTAGAATGTCATAGGTCAGAAATATAAGATCATGTTTGGAGAAGGCCGGGATGGGAATCTGGTCGTAAAGTAGTGTGCATTCTTTTTTGTTTACAAATATTAGGTGAAGTAAAGTACTTAAATTCTTTGTGAAGTGCGTCGGTAATGTACAGTTCACTGGCTCTAAACCAAGAGACTCCATGTCGTCCAGAAGGTGTCGTTCAGTAAGTATGTTGCTATTAAAGTCTCCTGTCAGTATAATGTCAGTGTACCTCATTGTTAGATTTGCGATTACATCTATTATAGGAGAGTAGTCTATATTTTGTGTTTTATGTACGTTACATTTTTTTCCAATATTTTGAAATATCGAAAAACGGCATTTTACATTGCCTAATCGATGCTCGATGAGTCTGACGGCGTCGCTTGCTGAGATAAATTTTATTAACTCCAGCACAAAAGTTTGAAAAAGAACAAAGATGTATGAGAGGTACCCGAAGGAGAGGTCGGATCGGGTCCAGATTTGGTAGGCATAATTTTTTTTACACGCCCTTATGTTTTGACCAAGTTTCGTGCAGATTGATTAGTTTTTAGGTACAAAAGTTTGAAAAAAGGACATACATAGGTACTCATGAGGTACCTGAAGGACAATATGAATTGGGATGCAAAATAGATGTTGGCCGATGCGCCGACCTAACCAATAAGCACACAAAATTTCACGAAAATCGATGGAGCCATTTCGGAGAAGTTTAGCAACGAAATTTGCGACACGAGAATTTTATATATTAGACTAGGTGACCCGCAAACGTTGTTTTCATTTCTAGGAAACATTTTTTCAGTTCAATAAAAATAACTATCTTCTAAAAGTATGCGGGGATTTACTTATCAATTATGTCAGTTGAAACAAGTAAGAAGGCTCTAGTCGAGATTTCCCGACTAGGAGATACCCCGATCCCTATACTTAACGCGTACAGTCATTTTCTGTATGCATCTGTGACCTAAACTTCAATCTTCGATATCTCTATTGTTTCTCAACCGATTTCGATGAAATTTTCAGAAAAGTTATATCGTTACCCATTATTTCAATCCCTATTTTTACATTTTCCAAATTCGAGATTTTTTTATAATCGATTGCATGTGTATATCGGAAACCAGAATAGTTATCGATAATTTGAAACAAACTTGTTCCGCTCATAGTATATGAGAACTTATATTCAAAATCTGAAGTCTCTAGCTCTTGTAGTCTCTGAGATCGACGCGTTCATACAGACTGACAGACGGACAGACGGCCGGACAGACGGACATGGCTATATCGACTCGGCTGTTGATGCTGATCAATAATATATATACTTTATGGGGTCGGAGATGCTTCCTTCTGCCTGTTACATACTTTTGCACAAAACCATTATACCCCTTTTACCCATTTTATGGGTTAGGGGTATAAAAAAAATAAAGATTAATCTCTCAGCGCAATAGAGTGTACAATATTCTTTGTAAGTCCGTGTTTAGCCAACACAAACAAACTGGATGGTTTTCTCATGCGAGAACATGCCACATATAGTTGTCCGTGGGAAAAGCATGGTGTTTCCAAATCTAAGCCACATGCAGACAACGTCTGGTCTTGTGACAAATTGATCGTCATAGCGAATGCCAATCTAATTGGGAATTGATTGCGTTTGAATTGAATTGACACATCTCCATTAGCCGTGGTGGGTTCAAATTACGAAGCAGAATGATCGGAGATCCAACTTTCAATTGTAAATGGTGTGGTGGCATGCCTGGCAAATCCAATGAATTTAAAAACTCAATTGGATAATTCACAGTTTCGTTGGTATCGCAAACTGCATCGCTAGATTTGTATGACACCAAGTCCCCAGGAAACAACTGTTGTATCTTTAAATTTAACCCATTGACGTCCACATTTGTTGCTGTCAAATCTCTCTTTCTGCCAGCCAATTATGATTTTCATATTGTGTGTGTATTTCGGGAAATACGTTATCGATGAGAGTATTTTCTCAAATCACCTGAAAGGATTTACAAAGTGCCGCCAAACAGTTTGTCGTTGTTTTTTAAATCCTTTAATGTCCTATCCAATCTATGAGCGAATGTTTGTGTGCCATAGTGTTTTCATCCCAGATAACAATTTTACATTGTTTCAGCATTGTGGCCATAGACAATTGTTTTTTTTATGTTGCACTCTGCTTTTTGGATTATTTTGAATGTTTAATGGCAGCTTAAATGCTGAATGAGCTGTTCTGCCTCCATCTAATAAAGTTGCTGCAATGCAAGAAGATGCAACGGCCAATGCGATGCCATTTTTTTTTATCGTATCTCGGCAAGAAGTAGCGAAATAAGGAACGTTTTGCCAGTTTCACCTGGTGCATCCAAAAAAAAGAATCCTCCTTGTCCTGCCGAAACTGCCTGCATTATGCGGTCTGAAATAACTTTTTGTTCATCATTTAGTAGTGAAACATTGCGACTAACAATGCCTGCCATTTCTACAGTATCGTACTGTAGTGCACGATTCATATCTGTGTTGAGTAAATCAGATGCACTTCGATTCGGTGACCTCAGACCGAAATTACTGATTGGTAAATTCGCAATAGCAATGCAATGATCCTCGATAACAATCAATGCTTCATTGTACATTGCATCACTGAACGATATCGTTTGATCGTTGCACCTTGTACGATGTCGATACAGTATATCATCAGTCATTGAATCTTTGTGATAATCCCACATATGTGCTCGGGCCGGGAAACATGAAGTATATATAGCAAATAGTAGACGAATTTGTGTTCCTGTGCAGCTTAATGCTGCTTCAGCAAGCATCCTGTCCCAATGATTCTCGTCTTCTAGCAAGCCTAGTGCAAGGCATGCATCTTTATACGTTGGATACTGTTGTCCATTTACCTTGCGTATATCTTGAAATGACAATGGTCCGGTGACATTCACCAACAACAGTCGCAGATAAAAGCACTCAGTCTGCCTTGGATTGACTGTATATACACGACCCAAACTACAATATTTGATTTGAATAAACCGGGGCACGCATCAACAGCTGTCCCATTTTTTCGATTGAGCCCATGTAAAATATCGTGGAACTTCAGAATAGAGCAGTGTTTGTGCGAAGGCACCAAAAGCATCCGCACGATTGCACAGCTCAAAAAATTCGGTGAGCGTAGTTTTTGGTGGATTTATAGCACGATCAAGCGCTGTACCGTCAGTGAAATATACGCGCTGGCCGTTTGATGGACAGATGGACAGCTAAATCTATAACTGCTGGATCCCGTTCAGGAATTGGGAAACACCGGAGGAGCATTTACATTAGTATTTTTAATTCAAAATACAGCCATATCACTTACTTTATTCACATACTTGCAAATATATTTGATACTCTTCACCGAACTGCATGACTCAACATTAATATGAGCATTGAATGATTTGCCAGCAGAGGTGAATATGGTACCACCCAACGATTGTCAATGTCGATGTCTGCGTTACTGATAGTTTTAACGAACGATTGTACGCCATTTTGGGTACTTCTTTGACGATATATTGGATATCCGTCAACATGTGTGACCGTATCGTTTGCGAAATCCTTAGGAAAACACTTTGTACATTTTCCGTCTACAATGCAAGGTGATGAACGATTCAGATTTCCGCACGGACCATGAATCATGTTTGTAGTAACAATATCAAATAGTAATTGATCAGTGGACGGATTTGAAATCTCTGCAGAAATCAAACTATCGATGTCTTCAGCACGTATTTTGTCGACGAACCAAATTAAAATGTCAGCATGAGGTAATTCACGCTTTTGCCACTCAACTGAATACATCCAACAACGTGTGGGGCCAAATACATACAATTTTGTTATAAAGCTGATTAAAGACTTTAATTTTTGTTTAAACACACGTGCTGTTATGCCATGACGATGAATTGCATTTTGACCTGGTAATAGAAACGATGTTATTTCCTGCCATTTCGGATTACATGTAAAAGTAATGAAAAGACACGGTCGTTCATATTCACGCACAAAAGTCATAGCATCCTGTATGTATTCTTGCATGTTTCGTGGACTACCTACGTACGATGATGGTAAGTTAACAGAATTACCAATTTCGGCAGTGTCAGCGTTGTTCACAATAGCATCTCGCAAATGAATGTAGTCGTCCGCACGCAGCTTCTGTTGATTATATCGCAAGAATCGTATTCATTCACTCTCTATCTTCACATACATGTCGACCATAAATTGTTGGCAAAGCTCACGACATCGTAAAATGATGTTGTCTCGGCAGCGTCTAATCATCAAACTATACGAAAAAAAATCCTTCGAGCTAATGTTCTTATTTGTTTCGGCTCCTGTTACGGGATCTCGTTGTTTAATGTTTACACAATATCCGTCTTGTCCCTTCCAGAAAATAAGTGGATATTGGAGAGCGTCATATGAACGATGGGTATCACTAATAAACTGAAGATCATTATTTCTTCTTCGAATCACGATTTGTCGCGTAGCTGTACGGTCGCCAACCTTGATTCCAGCAACGTCGTCAACAACAGGTGCATTGAATCTACGTATATGCTCTCCAGCTGGTGTTCTATCAGGATTGATGACAATAGCGTGATTGTCACTTTGTAGTTTGTGCATGTGTGATTTGAATAATTTCAATAATTCATTGTGCTCATTTAACAGAGCATCCAGCTCGCTGACGATACGCCTGGCAAAATGTGAATTGAGATTATGATAGTCGCAACGTGCATCCACTCGATTGGCGAGTTCACGTTCGGAGTCCTCGCCACCCGAGGATGCGAACCTAACTGATTGAATTCAATGGTGGCAATACAACTTTTCCAGAAACGCAGCAGAAACCGGCCGATTTACCTTTGTATTTGAGTGCATGACGATGTTGGCATAATGTGTTCATAGCACCGATTACAATTTGTGAAGGTGACGAAAAGTCGATGTCCGATTTATATTCGAGCGCAAGGCAAAGAAGTGATGCACGTGCCAATGCGCTTTACACTTGCAAACGCTGTTGCTTACGTGTTCTTACTGTGTCGGTGACTCGTTGTCGGGCCAATCTTTGTCTCAATGCATTAGCTCGAAGGCGTTCGATGCGTTGCTGTTGACTTTCATTAGCACGTAAGATTGCCATCTGATTTCTTGAACTTTCATTGTCCGTCAATTGATCTTCTGCCAATTTATTGGACCGCTTGTTCTGGATGAACTGTAAATTTCGAGTCTACCGACCAATATTTCGTCTTCGTCCACGTAGAATGTACATTTTTTATGTACGTTACTTTTTTTTCGAACATTTTGAAATATCGTAAAACGGCATTTTACATTGCCTAATCGATGCTCGATTTGTCTGACAGTATCGCTTGCTTAAAGAAATTTTATTAACTCCAGCACAAAAGTTTGAAAAAAGGACAAATGTGTATGGGAGGTAACCGAAGGAGTGGTCGGATCGGGTCCAGATTTGGTAGGCATAATTTTTTTACACGCCCTTATGCTTTGACCAAGTTTCGTTCAGACTGATTAGTTTTAAGGTACAAAAAATTGAAAAAAAGAACATAGGTGCTCAGGAGGTACCTGTAGGACAATTTGAATTGGGATGCAAAATAGATGTTGGCCGATGCGCCGACCTAACCAATAAGCTAACAAAATTTCACGAAAATCGATCGAGCCATTTCGGAGAAGTTTAGCAACGAAATTCGTGACACGAGAATTTTATATATTAGATAATTCGAAAATCAGAATATTAAAAATCTCACTGATCCAAAAATCAAGTTTCTTTGTTCACATTAAATATAAACTTATATGCATAACCAATTCCCTTACCATTGTATGTAAAAGCATAAAGTGGGAAAGAGCATTACAGTTATTCCTCTAAGCAACAGCCACCGAGCTCTAACATACAACGCGACTCACACGTATGTTGCAGTCATGCATAGACTTGCTCAGCTGTGTATGCATTACATTATTTTTATACCCTGAACCCATGAAATGGGTAAAAAAGGGTATAATTGTTTTGTGCAAAAGTATGTAACAGGCAGAAGGAAGCATCTCCGACCCCATAAAGTATATATATTCTTGATCAGCATCAACAGCCGAGGCAATATAGCCATGTCTGTCTGTCCGTCCGTATGTATGAGCGCGTCGATGTCAAAGACTATAAGACCTACAGACTTCAAATTTGGAGCATAGCTTCTCCTAAGCTATAGGCAGATCAAGATCAAACTGCACTGCTGCACGTCATTTTAGTCGGGATTTCCTGACTTAAGCTCTCACTTGTTTTCAGATTCGCTCATTCTCGTGTTGTGGTGACAGTCAGCATAGGTACACCTGCATCATGAATACATTCATAGAATTGATAGAATCTATGCATGTCTGCCTCATACGTGTGTCCCAAACCCAAAGCGGCGGCTTAAAACGTAAACACGCGCGCGCATCGCTCTTCATGTTCGGCGCTGGATTACAAATTATTTTTAAATCTCGCTCCGATCATGCGCCTTTATTGTTGCCCATTTCGGCTCACTCTCCTATGTATGCGCGCACTCTGCATGTCAAATAAAAAGCTTAGTATCGCTACCTTCTTCGCACGCACTGAATTCAGAAGCAAACAATGTATGCATGCATTTATATGTGCACTGGCATTTGTTAATATATATGTACAACAATGTACTTACATATGTATGTACTTACATATGTGCATTTGCAAACTTTGCATTTCCAAAGTTACAAATGTCAGCTCTAAAATTATATCAAAACAAATGGTAGATCAGAAGTAAAATTTCGTGTGCTTCTATGTTTGTGTATGTGTATTACGTTTTGTCTGTGTTTGATAATTAGCAAGTAGGTAAAACAACCCCCATAACATATTCTGGTGTGCAAAATTTTTATGGACGCACCAAGTTTTGTTTAAATTGATTAGTTTTAAATCAATGCGACCAACAAATGTAGCAGTGAGGGCCCAACAACAAAGGCACACAAATCTGAAAAAAAAAAATTGTGCACTGTGCGAAGTGAAACATGTACATAAAATTATGAAATTTAAATTTTCAAGCGCATTATTCACCTATTTGTGTATGCACTTATTCATTAAGAAGCGGAAATCCGTTTATTTTTTCCAAGTGTACGAACCATTTTTTTATGACTTTGCTTGTGCGACGCGAAGGCGTCACTGCGCATTTGTTTTGTTTTGTAAACTCGGTCGCGATCAAACCCTCAGCTTGTGCGACTATCAGGCGCCAGCAGTGGAATGAGGCATGTGTTTTGTTTTCGGAACTAGGTGTATGGGAGTTCCTCGACGGAGTTGTCAAAAATAAAAATCCTTCCTTAGTTCTCACTTACTATTTTGTGAAAATTTCAGCCTTCTAGCTCTTTTCGTTAAGACTGTGGCAATGTCGACAATCAGGACATATATTTAATATATAAAATTCTCGTGTCACAAATTTCGTTGCTAAACTCCTCCGAAATGGCTCCATCGATTTTCGTGAAATTTTGTTAGCTTATTGGTTAGGTCGGCGCATCGGCCAACATCTCAATTCAAATTGTCCTACAGGTACCTCCTGAGCAACTATGTTCTTTTTCTCAAACTTGTGTACCTTAAAACTAATCAGTCTGAACGAAACTTGGTCACAGCATAAGGGCGTGTAAAAAAATTATGCCTACCAAATCTGGACCGAGATCAATTGACGGACAATGAAAGTTCAAGAAACCAGATGGCAATCTTACGTGCTAATGAAAGTCAACAGCAACGCATCGAACGCCTTCGAGCTAATGCATTGAGACAAAGATTGGCCCGACAACGAGTCACCGACACAGTAAGAACACGTGAGCAACAGCGTTTGCAAGTGTAAAGCGCATTGGCACGTGCATCACTTCTTTGCCTTGCGTTCGATAAGACATCTACTTTTCGTCACCTTCACAAATTGTAATCGGTGCTATGAACACATAATGCCAACATCGTCATGCACTCAAACACAAAGGTAAATCGGCCGGTTTCTGCTGCGTTTCTGGAAAAGTTGTATTGCCACCATTGAATTCAAAAAAGAAAATGTCTGTCTGTGAGCTTATCAGTTAGGTTCGCATCCTCGGGTGGCGAGGACTCCGAACGTGAACTCGCCAATCGAGTGGATGCACGTTGCGACTATCATAATCTCAATTCACATTTTGCCAGGCGTATCGTCAGCGAGCTGGACGCTCTGTTAAATGAGCACAATGAATTATTGAAATTATTAAAATCACACATGCACAAACTACACAGTGACAATCACGCTATTGTCATCAATCCTGATAGAACACCTGCTGGAGAGCATATACGTAGATTCAATGCACCTGTTGTTGACGACGTTGCTGGAATCAAGGTTGGCGACCGTACAGCTACGCGACAAATCGTGATTCGAAGAAGAAATAATGATCTTCAGTTTATTAGTGATACCCATCGTTCATATGACGCTCTCCAATATCCACTTATTTTCTGGAAGGGACAAGACGGATATTGTGAAAACATTAAACAACGAGATCCCGTAACAGGAGCCGAAAGAAATAAGAACGTTAGCTCGAAGGATTGTTATTCGTGTAGTTTGATGATTACATCATTTTACGATGTCGTGAGCTTTGCCAAAAATTTATGGTCGACATGTATGTGAAGATAGAGAGTGAATGAATACGATTCTTGCGATATAATCAACAGAAGCTGCGTGCGGACGACTACATTCATTTGCGAGATGCTATTGTGAACAACGCTGACACTGCCGAAATTGGTAATTCTGTTAACTTACCATCATCGTACGTAGGTAGTCCACGAAACATGCAAGAATACATACAGGATGCTATGACTTTTGTGCGTGAATATGGACGACCGTGTCTTTTCATTACTTTTACATGTAATCCGAAATGGCAGGAAATAACATCGTTGCTATTACCAGGACAAAATGCAATACATCGTCATGGCATAACAGCACGTGTGTTTAAACAAAAATTAGAGTCTTTAATCAGCTTTATAACAAAATTGTATGTATTTGGCCCCACACGTTGTTGGATGTATTCAGTTGAGTGGCAAAAGCGTGAATTACCTCATGCTGACATTTTAATTTGGTTCGTCGACAAAATACGTGCTGAAGACATCGATAGTTTGATTTCTGCAGAGATTTCAAATCCGTCTACTGATCAATTACTATTTGATATTGTTACTACAAACATGATTCATGGTCCGTGCGGAAATCTGAATCGTTCATCACCTTGAACGGTAGACGGAAAATGTACAAAGTGTTTTCCTAAAGATTTCGCAAACGATACGGTCACACATGTTGACGGATATCCAATATATCGTCAAAGAAGTACCCAAAATGGCGTACAATCGTTCGTTAAAACTATCAGTAATGCAGACATCAACATTGACAATCGTTGGGTGGTACCATATTGACCTCTGCTGGCAAAACATTCAATGCTCATATTAATGTTGAGTCATGCAGTTCGAAGAAGAATATCAAATATATTTGCAAGTATGTGAATAAAGTAAGTGATATGGCTGTATTTTGAATTGAAAATATAAATGTAAATGCTGCTCCGGTGAATCAAAATTATGAAATTACGAGTTACAAAATAGGCCGGTATATCAGTTCCAATGAAGCTGTCTGGCGTATTTTCGGTTTCCCAATTCATGATCTGGATCCAGCAGTTATACATTAAGCTGTCCATCTTGAAAACGGCCAGCGCGTATATTTCACTGACGGTACAGCGCTTAATCCTTCTATAAATCCACCAAAAACTACGCTCACCGAATATTTTAAACTGTGAAATCGTGCGGATGCTTTTGGTGCCTTCGCACAAACACTGCTCTATTCTGAAGTTCCACGATATTTTAAATGGACTCAATCGAAAAAAAGGATGCCCCGCAAGCAAGGGACAGCAGTAGATGCGTGCCCCAGTTTATTCAAATCAACTAATTTGGGTCGTGTATATACAGTCAATCCAAGGCAGACTGAGTGCTTTTATCTGCGACTGTTGTTGGTGAACGTCACCGGACCATTGTCATTTCCAGATATACGCAAGGTAGATGGACAACAGTATCCAACGTATAAAGATGCATGCCTTTCACTAGGCTTGCTAGAAGACGAGAATCATTGGGACAGGATGCTTGATGAAGCAGCATTAAGCTGCACAGGAACAAAAGTTCGTCTACTATTTGCTATAGTACTGACTACATGTTTCCCGGCTGGAGCACAAATGTTGTGGGATTATCACAAAGATTCAATGACTGATGATATACTGTATCAACATCGTTCAATGTGCAACAATCAAACGATATCGTTCAGTGATGCAATGTACAATGAAGCATTGATTGCTATCGACGATCATTGCATTGCTATTGCGAATTTACCAATCAGTAATTTCTGTCTGAGCTCACCGAATCGAAGTGCATCTGATTTACTCAACACAGATATGAATCGTGCACTACAGTACGATACTGTAGAAATGGCAGGCATTGTTAGTCGCAATGTTCCACTATTAAATGATGAACAAAAAGTTATTTAAGACCGCATAATGCAGGCAGTTTCGGCAGGACAAGGCGGATTCTTTTTTTTTTGGATGTACGAGGTGGAACTGTCAAAACTTTTCTTATTTCGCTACTTCTTGCCGAGATACGATAAAAAAAAATGGCATCGCATTGGCCGTTGCATCATCTGGCATTGCAGCAACTTTATTAGATGGAGGCAGAACAGCTCATTCAACATTTAAGCTGCCATTAAACATTCAAAATAATCCAAAAAGCAGTGTGCAACATAAAAAAAAACAATCGTCTATGGCTACAGTGCTGAAACAATGTAAAATTATTATCTGGGATGAATGCACTATTGCTCATGGCGTTGGAAAGGACATTAAAGGATTTAAAAAACAACGATAAACTGTTTGGCGGCACTTTGATACTCCTTTCTGGTGATTTTAGACAAACGCTTCCCCTTATTCCACGTTCGACGTACGCTGATGAAATCAACGCTTGCTTAAAATCATCGCGACTGTGGCGTAATGTTGAAAAAGTACAGCTGACGGTGAACATGCGGGTTAAAATGCTTTAGGATCCATCCGCCGATGCTTTCTCTAAGCAACTGTTAGATATTGGTGATGGGAAAGTTGCTGTACATATAAATACTGGATGCATAAAACTACAGACGGACTTCTGCACAATCATCGACTCGCAAAATACTCTCATCTATAACATATTTCCCGAAATACACACACAATATGAAAATTATAATTGGCTGGCAGAAAGAGCGATTTGGCAGCAACAAATGTGGACGTCAATGGGTTAAATTTAAAGATACAACAGTTGTTTCCTGGGGACTTGGTGTCATACAAATCTAGCGATGCAGTTTGCGATACCAAAGAAACTGTGAATTATCCAATTGAGTTTTTAAAATCATTGGATTTGCCAGGCATGCCACCACACCATTTACAATTGAAGGTTGGATCTCCGATCATTCTGCTTCGTAACTTGAACCCACCACGGCTGTGTAATGGCACACGATTAGAAACTTTATTGAAGCCATCATTTTGAATGGAAAGTTTCAAGGCGAAAATGTGTTGCTGCCACGAATCCCTATGACTAATACAGATGTGTCAATTGAATTCAAACGCAATCAATTCCCAATTAGATTGGCATTCGCTATGACGATCAATAAGTCACAAGGCCAGACATTGTCTGTATGTGGCTTAGATTTGGAAACATATGCTTTTCCCACGGACAACTATATGGGGCACGTTCTCGCGTGGGAAACCCATCCAGTTTGTTTGTGTTGGCTAAACACGTACCAAGAATATTGGTCAATCTATTGCGCTGAGAGATGAATCTTTATTTTTTTTTTCAACTGCCATAATTGATAAGTAAATCCCCGCATACTTTTAGTAGATAGTTATTTTTATTGAACTGAAAAAATGTTTCCTAGAAATAATATACATGGCAAAACAATGTTTGCCGGGTCACCTAGTAATTATATATATATATTAAAATATACAAATTATTATTAGTCATATTATGAACTATGGACCAATGCCTTTTAATGATTAAGATGAATTATAAAAATAAAAAAAAAATTGTCAATGAATAAAAATAGTTTTATAGGTGTCCTTAACTTGATAGAAAATTGTTGAAAATCATCAAAATTGAGGCAGGTCACGAATAGACAAGGTAATTCGCATACATTTAAATGTGCTGCACATATATATACATACACATGAACACACACTTTGATATGCGTTGCTAGAAAAGTAACAAAATCCCAGATCACTTGAGAGCCACCAAAAACTGGGAGCGATCGCTCCCAATTCAAATCTGAATGCATGCAGGTTTTAATCAGACCCGAATTTGCTGTGAAGGTTTCAGCGAAGGCCGCAGTGGTCGAGGCAAGACAGCATTTCGGAGAGAGAAATTAAGTGAGAGCGTGTTCAAGAGAGCAAAGGAGAGAAAAATAACAGTTATATTTAGTTCTAAAACTCCAAGTCAAAGAGCAGGCATTTTTCGTTCGTTTTAAGTCAAAGCTAACTGCATACGAAATATGTTCGGCAACAGCGCAATGGCGAAGGCATCCGCTAAGTAAACGGGAGGTGCAGGTTCGAATCCCGGCGCAGGCTATCATATTTCGTATTCGGTGAGTTTTGATATAAGCTAATTTTAATCTTTCTAGCAATTTCATTAATTTAAATTATAATTCTAACATTTCTAGTAGACGCATGCGAGTGTATTAAAATCAAAAGTACCATACTTGGATTTTCAGGTATCCGAGATGTTTAAATGAAAATTTCATCAAAATTAATATGAACAATAATTATTCGATTATAATCGAATCTTATATTTATACCCCTAACCCATAAAATGGGTAAAAGGGGTATAATGGTTTTGTGCAAAAGTATGTAACATGCAGAAGGAAGCATCTCCGACCCCATAAAGTATATATATTCTTGATCAGCATCAACAGCCGAGTCGATATAGCCATGTCCGTCCGTCCGTCCGTCTGTCCGTCTGTCTGAATGAACGCGTCGATCTCAGAGACTACAAGAGCTTGAGACTTCAGATTTTGAATATAACCATGAGCGGAACAAGTTTGTTTTAAATTATCGATAACTATTCTAGTTTCCGACATACACATGTAATCGATTACAAAAAAATCTCGAATTTGAAAAATGTAAAAATTGGGGTTGAAATAATGGACAACGATAGAACTTTTCTGAAAATTTCATCGAAATCGGCTGAGATACACCAGAGATATCGAAGATTGAAGTTTAGGTCACAGATGCATACAGACAATGACTGTGCGCGTTAAGTATAGGGTTCGGGGTATCTCCTAGTCGGGAAATCTCGACTAGAGCCTTCTTATTTGTTATGTATTATTTTATTATATATTATTTACCATATTTATGTTTTAGATAAAATTATACCCGAAAATAGTTTGATTTAAATTTTATCTGCGCTTAGGCATGACCGCTTCGCTTCTCTTTTCATGCGAGCGTGCATGCATGCCCGCTTCGCTTCTCTTTTGCACGCATGCATGAAGCCCTAGGACATCCCCTTGTTAAATTCATGCCTAAAACGCGTGTATTTGCATTTAAGAGTTCATGCGTGGTCATGATAAGATCATGTAAGTTTCAGATCTCTTTCATATCTGAAACGAACTGCAGGGTATACATTCGCCCTTATGATTTTTGCTTCATTTGAGCTCGGAGCCACCAAATACAGAAAACATGCACGTGTGTTGTTGTTGTTCGGTCTCTGCTGCTGCTATCCCTCTTCCACAACAGACAGCCACTCACAGCCAACAGCATACAGAGACATACATACATATATACACCTAACGGCGATCATGTCGCTGACATTTATTATATAAGGATAGTGGATTTTTTTGCGTTTGACTTCTCTGTGTATAAATGCTTAACGCTTATACCACTAAGCACGAAGTGCGTTTTGTGCAATGTCCGTCATGGTATCCGTCCGTCTGTCCGTCTGTATGAACGCAACTTTTATCGACACCCGTAAAGCTAGAGACTTGAAACATTGCAATTATGTTTGTCTATTAGCGCGACAAATAAAGTGTCAAGTTGCCACGCCTACTAGGAGACTGGGAAATCGATAAATTTGATAACTGCAAACCGATAAAACCAAATTCTTAAAGCTAGAGTTACCAAATTTTGCACGCAGATAGCTAGTCTAGTCCCTCAAAAAACGGCATCAAAATTTTGGATGCCACGCCCACTCCTTCCGCCCCCATCCTCCCTGGTCCTTGAAATTGGTAACGCCAATAGTTTTCACATATTTTGGGCTACAGCCTCCAAATTTTGTGTAAAGTTAGGTAATGAAATTCCCCAAAAAAATTTATCAAAATTTTGAATGACACGCCCCCTGATTCCGCCACCATCCCCCCTTCTCCTTGAAGCTAGAGCCACCAAATTTTGTGTCAAGATAGGTAGTGAAGTTTTCCAAAAACCTGCATCAAAAATTTGGATGCCACGCCCACACCTTCCGCCCCCACCCCCCGCCGTTGTTTAAACGGTTATGTGTGTATCTTCAACATTTTTTGAACTAGAGTCACCAAATTTGGCAGGAAGATATATGGTGACATCTACAAAAGATCTGCATCAAAAATTTGGATGCCACGCCCACTTCTGCCGCCCACCATTTAATATCCAAAATTTCGATATCTCTTACAGTTTTTAAGCTAGAGCCCCTAAGTTCGGTAGAAAGATAGAAGGCAACATTTACCAAAGATCTGCATCAAAATTTTGGATGCCACTCCCAGCCTTATAAGCTCGGAATCGGCTATATCTCTAACAGTTTTTGAGCTAGAGCCACCAAACTTAGTATGAATATAGATGGTGACAGTTAAAAACATTTGATTCAAAACATTTTAATGCCACTCCCACATCTGTTGCCCACCATTTAATATCTGAAATTTCAATATTGTTTACAGTTTTTAAGCTTGATCCCCTAAATTCAGTAGAAAGATAGAAGGCAACATCTACCAATGATCTGCATCAAAATTTTGGATGCCACGCCCACCCAAGCCACCCGCCTTATAAAATCTAAATCGGCTATATCTCTAACAGTTTTTGAGCTAGAGCCACCAAACTTGGTATGAATATAGATGGTGACAGTTAAAAACATTTGATTCAAAACATTTTAATGCCACGCCCACCTCTGTTGCCCATCTTTTAAATTTTGAAGCTAAGTTATCTTCCACAGTTTTTGAGCTAAATTCACCCAATTTGGTAACATGATACTTATCGATGTTTACCACCCGGCCCACTCCATTGCAAGCAGACTCCTTACCATCCGTTCTTTTACTGGTATCAAAGTATTCTGCAGTCGGTTGCGTCCGAGTGCCCAGCCTCGAAACGAAAGCAAAACGGCAATAACCAAAACAATGTCAGCTGTTTTGTTACTTTGGGCGCGCTAGATTTAGGTCGCCACCGTGTAGAAAACGAAATGAGTTCTATCCTTTAATACTCATTCAAAGCTTACCACACCTCCAGTATCGTATCGATACCCGCCATCCCTACCCAGCGGGCAAACACCTCCGTTTTCAGCGAGCATCCGTTTTCTCGTACGTTTCTCGTATTAAATGTTATCGGTGATGACCCTTTTTATATCGCAAGTATTCAAATGAATAAAATAGTTCTATGACCATTACCAAGTTGTGGCGACCCAGCCAAGTCTGGCAGCTCCACAGCGTCGTAAACTAACACTGGTTCCTGGCAATATATATTAACGATGTATCGATACATATATGAGTTGACAGCATTGACCAATCGACGCTTATATTATTCCCGCGTCTACCGTTGAAAGTGAATATAATTGTAGATATTATTATATAGAATAAAGTGATATAAACCACAAGTTCTACATTCTACACTCTCAACAACTCCGCAAACGCAGCTTGTTCACCAGAATCAGCAAACGACCAAAGAGCGACCTTAAACTTTACGCAGCCAACAAGTCAATAATCGACACTTATGGCACGTTAAATGTAACAATTTATCTAAATCTGCAACGCAAGTTCAATTGGTCAATTGTTGTCGCTAACATACAATCAGCAATCATCGGAGTTGATTTTCTCACGCACCATGGCTTACTGCTTGATCTGAAAAGTAAGAAACTCATGGATCCAAAATCCGAGATGTCAACAACTGGGAAACTATCTCAAGCTAAACTTTACAACGTCTCGACAATCAACTCACGTGAACTGCACGGAATCACTCGTCCATATGCTGACCTCCTAAATCTTTTTTTTGAAATAACACGACCCAACACATCTCCAGCAACACGCATCGATAATGATGTATCGCACTACATAGAGACAACTAGGGCTCCAGTTTTTGACAAGCCAAGACAGCTTACTGGTGAGAAACTGAAGGCTTCACGTCGCGATTTGGATTTACTGCTTCAACATGGAATAATCTCCCCATCCAATAGCCAATGGGCCAGTCCAATACACTTGGTACCTAAGGAAAATAACGGATGGCGCACCACAGGTGATTACAGAAAGCTTAACTCTCGCACCACTCCAGACCGCTATCCTGTCCCACATTGTGACGACATTTTTCAGCGCCTGCACGGCTCAAAAGTTTTTCTTATAATTGACCCTGAGCGTGCATATCATCAAATTCCAGTTGCTACTTGCGACATCGCAAAAACAGCAGTTACAACGCCATTCGGGCTATTTGAATTCATTGGCATGCCACCTGGTCTCTGAAATGCAGCACAAACATTCCAAAGGCACATGGATAACCTACTCATGGCTTTTCCTTTGTTGGTTGCTATATAGACGATATAATCGTGTACTCCGCTTCGCATCAGGAGCATCTCCAGCACCTAACCTAAGTTTTCGAGATTCTCCGTACAAGCAATTTGACCATCAACCCGCAAAAACGCCAATTTGGGCAAAGTGAGGTTAAATTCCTAGGGTTCACAGTCAACGCCGAAGGTTTTAAGCCCCCCAAGGAGCGAACCCAAGTCTTCAACGAATTCCTCGGAAGCTGAACCCAGCAGAAAAAAATTACAGCACGTGTGATCGCGAGCTTTTAGCTATATTTGCTGCAGTGATTTGATTTAAACACATTCTGAAAGGACGACACTTTATTATAAAGACCGAACATAAGGACAACCGCTTTGAACATATCCATTTAGATCTAATAGAGCTTCCCTGTATCAATGGTTTCCGCTACTGCTTAACAATTATCGACCGGTTTAGTAGATGGCCACTCGCTGTTCCGTTGCTGAACATGACAGGTAAAACTATTGCAATGGCACTCTACAAGCAGTGGATTTGCTTATTTGGAACCCCTCTTACTATTACAACGGATCAGGGCACCCAATTCGAATCCGGACTATTCGCAGAGTTATCAAAAATCGTTAGAGCCCAAAGAATTCGGACTACAGTATACCACCCCCAAGCGAACGGCATGCTGAAAAGTTGGCATCGCACAATCAAGGCCGCCTTAATGTGCAACTCGCACATTCCATGGCCTGATCTGCTCCCAACAGTCTTACTAGGACTCCGGGCAACATTCAAAGCAGACCTATATGCGTCACCATCCGAAATGCTTTTTGGCACTACAATTCGGCTACCCAACGAGTTATTTGCTCCCAAAAGCCCGGCTCCGCAAATCGACCAAAATCGCCTCACTAGGCTTTTACGTCAGCAAATTCGAGCAATCAAAGCTGTTCCAGCGGCTCATCACAACAAGCCACATATCTTCTGCTCAAAAGCTTTGCAGACCATTTGAAATTGTTATTTATTCAATGTTATTTAAAAAGACCCATGTATATGAAACGGGAAGATATTTGGAGCAACGGCTACAGTAAGAGTATTAAATCCCGACCAGCCTTTCACAACATTCGAAGACTTCTTTTAAGGCGTATACGAGTCAGCACACATTTGGATTATATGGTATCAAATAACTCCGCTTGGGAATGTAAGAATGACACACAAATTATTAACACATTTAAAAACTATGTCAAGACCATACAATATAACCTATATTTATTAACACAATAAAACTGTTAACAATACTAAATTATTGCTGAACACACAGAATACCGCTGACAGCACAATGCACAATATGTGTCGCAATAGTAGCGGTCAGCCAACCCGGTAATTGCTATATATGCTATTCTGCATTGCATGCAACTGCTGAGTACACAATTACCTAATTTGAATTGAAACCCCACGCCAGTAAACTAAGATACTTTACCTATAAATATTGTGACTGTATCATTAATAAAATCAGTGTTTTTAGTACAAACTACTATAAACATTCATTATTTCTCCGTAGTCCACCTGGTTTCAAGTGCCATTTGCGACGCTTTTCTAGCAGTCAGTTAATGTACTAAATGCTTCCCAACTTCATACACATACACAAACATTTTGGTGACCCCGACGAAGGAATCCACTTAAGGATCCTTTCTACACCAAAAAAAAAAACTCGTTATGCCTTGGCTACTACACAGTTGCGAATCGAAGCGTATCCAGCTCACCAGAGCAAATAAAACACTTACAACGGGTCAGGAATAACAGGAGTTAAATACGACATACACAACATAATTGATTCAACAAAGCGACAATAATGAGCACAGAGAAAATCAATCATGTTGGAAGAGGTCCAAGCTGCGTTATATGCCAGGACCGTTTTTAAAGACAACCACGAGTTGATCAGGAACTCAACAGACTAGGAGTTCCATAGATACTTCAATTTCTTCGAAGAAGTAACTGCCATAGTAAAGCAGAACAGAACTTTCTTCTTGGAACAGGCTGACATTGTAGATCAATCTACCAGTAACATGACGGATCCAAAGACATTGTGCCGTCGGCAAAAGGCGATGATTGCATCATTAAATCGAGCCTTTCAACACAAGCCCCTTAATCTCTGCATTGTTAAGTCATTATGGGCAAAAACTCAAGAGGTCCATTTCCAAATATACGAGGAGCTTGAGGACCCGGAAGAGATCGGCTACGACGCCACTGATTATCTCAAGGCAGAGGCTGAGGTACGGGATGCAATTACAAACAATTCAAGCAGTACGTGCGCCGAAAACATCAATCTGCCACGCATTTCCATTCCAAAATTTGATGGTGATACACTCAAATGAACTCAATTTTTTTATGTTTTCATGTATGATACATGAAAGAAAAATGCCAAGCATACGCAAGATGTGGTATTTAAAAACCAGCGTAGTCGGAGTGGCGGAAAGATTAATCCGTCACATCGATTTTAAGGAGGAGAACTATCTCTACGCATGGGAGATTTTAGTAGATGCCTACAACAATCCTAGAAATATCGCATCTAAGATATTAAATCGCCTGCTACTGCAAAAAACCTGCAGCGACGATGTAAAGTCATTAAAGGAGCACATAACCACCATAGAGCCCTTAGCTTCACTGAAGGGACTTGGCATTGACATTTCAACATGGGATCCAATTACCATTGCCATCCTGAGAAATAAAACACTCTATAAAACACTCATTGGGTAATACTAAAGAAATCTAGCCACTGGACACCATGCTCCAGTTCTTAGAACAAAGAGTTCGAGCTATGGCTACTGGAAAAAATTAAAAAGGAGCCTTAAAGCACAACATGTGCAACATCGTCAAGTGTACAAACAGGATGTCTTTATTGCAAAAAGACAAGTAACTATTTACCGAAATGTGACAATTTTCGGGATAAATCAATTAGCGAGCGCCTAAATTGGGTGTAAGGACAAAACTGCTTTAAAAAATTACCATAAAACAAAGTCGTGCCCAGGCAACTTAAGCTGTTTTAAGTGCAACAAAAAACACCATACTCTAGTACACTTGGAGAATGCTATCGCATCAGCAGTAGCAGAGCCACACACACATATAATATCCCACGACGCTTTTGTATAAAAACACCGAACACGTCAGTGTTCTTCAGCTTGGTTTTATCGAATGTTATTTATTCTTAAAATCATAAGGCAAGTTGCCGTTGTTTACATTATGTATTCTTATGTTCTATATTATTACATACGGAAGTATGTGTGTGCTTATGTGCATACTAGCGCTGACGTCTGCTGCAAGACGGTCAGCGCGTGTGATATTACCGCGTCAGCATTTGGGCTAGGGATGGCAGGAATCGATACGATACTGGAGGTATCGTCTGTTTTATCGCAGTATCGTCGATACGATATCGACGATACTTGCGTTGGACTATATTATCGATATCGATATTTTGCTAGTCGATACTCAAGGTATCGTCGACAGATCACATCACTGGAACCGCACAATTTAATACAACTGTATAAGTGTTACGCAAATATTAAAAAATGTCTGAACTCGAGGAAGTCGACTTAACCCTGCCGAAGGCAAAAGTGACAAAAGCCAGAGATTATTTTACAATAAGTGGCAAGGCGGCCACATGCACACTGTGCCAAAAAATAATCAAATTTAGCGGAAACACATCTAATTTTTGGAAGCACTTAAAAACGTATCACAAAATAGAAAAAGAGGGAAATTTGAGTGATACTTCGGAAGCTTCGAACCAAGCAGATTCCTGCGATGGAAAATTGAGCAGCAGCAGAAGCCATGATTTTCAACCAACTATAGAAACATTATTTGCTCAGGGCAAATCGTATGAAGGTACATATTATTATTTCTAGTGCAACCCAAAACATGCCAATTTTTTATAAAAGACATATATATATATATATATATGTAAAACAAATATGCCATTTACTTCTGTTGAAAAATGTGAATAGGGAAAAAAGGGAACACAAAGATTGTGATTGTGCATATACACATAGTTCGGCATGCACCTAAAATTAAACTGCACACAAGTGCTCAATTATTTATTTGGTTTATCTGTGTTAGTTATTGCTGAAAAATAGACTTTATCTCCATGCAATGAAAAAGGCAGTTTGATTTGGTTCTGGTATTTGTTCAATAAATTATATTTTATTTCTTTTATACTTGCTGCGTCTTGCCACTTTAACTATACACATACGAATGAATCGAGCGAACGAGAGTGAGTCGAACAAGAGCGATCGAATGCAAACCGAGAGAACATTTACAGTTACTGCTCTCTTTCTCTCTATTCCCTTTTCGATGCTTGTCCCTTTTGCCGCTTACACATACTTAGCGCAACAGAGGTTAGATATACAAGTATGTGTATCCAACACACCTCCTCAAAAGAGACATGCATCAAAGTTATATTAGATTTACAATTAAAGTTTACAATTTTTTTGATCCAACATTTGTTGCAAAGGATTGGGGAAACCCAGTAAAACCCAATCAGATCATCATACAAAATTAAAATTAAAGAAATCAAAAAGTTACATTATTAAATTCATTACGTTACACAATTTCAAATTGTTTATCAACTTAAATATTCAGTTTCAGTTTTTTTTAAATTTAAGTTTAAAATTAAAATTTTTAAATTTAATTCTTTTAAAGAATAATTAAAGAAATGTATTTCAATTCATCATTCATAGAATGCAAGCATATTCATTGTAAAGCTATTAGGTATACAGCCCAAGCTGGTTCCTCAAATTCAGGAATTTGGTTTGAGATAGTGACTTCGTCATCAGATCGGCCAGTTGATTTTCTGTAGAAATATACTCAAGAATTATTAGTTTATTCTCAACCTGTTCTCGTGAGAAATGATACTTGATATCAATATGTTTCGATCTTTTGTGACAAGATGGGTTATTGGCAATGCTAATGCAACCTTGATTGTCTTCGTATAACTTAATAGGCTCATTTAATTCATACTTAATACCTTTCATTAATGATCTTAACCACATAGCTTCTCTTACTGCTTCGAACAATGCCATATACTCTGCTTCAGTAGATGAAGCTGCAACTGAATGTTGTCTTTTTGTATTCCAGCATATTAAGTTCGTCTCAAACATTTTAAACAAAAAACCACTTGTACTTTTCCTGTCTACTTCATTTCCAGCCCAATCGGAATCAACATAGCCAACAAGAGTACTTTTAAAATTCGGATTTTGAACAAAAGTTAGTTCTAAGTTAACTGTACCCTTTAGATATCTTAAAATCCTTTTTAAACATTGCCATAATTCTATATTATTTTTGTTTGTGTATCTACTTAATATATTTACGGCCGTACTCAAGTCAGGACGTGTACATAACATGATATACATTAAACATCCGATTAAACTACGACATGGGGCGTCATAGTGTTCGACTGAGTCTAGGGCTACATAGTTCATTTTTCTTGGAAGTGGTGTGCTTACTGGTTTACACTCTTCCATACTGAATTTCTTTAAAACATTATTTATATATGATGATTGACTAAGATTTATTTGGCTATCATGAATCTCTACTTTTATTCCAATAAAATGTCTTATTTCCATTAAGTCAGTCATCTTGAATTTATTCATTAAATAAATTTTAAATTCCTGCATAGTTTGACTATCTTTGGTTGCTATTACTTAATCGTCTACATACAGTAACAGATATCTTGGAAACCAATACTTTTAATAGTTGACTCAAACGTTTCGTACCAGCATCTAGCTGCCTGTTTAAGGCCATAAATCGCTTTATTTAATCTGCATACTTTATCACTATTATATGGTAAACCTTGAGGAATCATCATATATATTTCCTCTTTCAATATGCCATTTAAAAATGCAGTTTTTACATCCATGTGATGTATTTTCAAAGCGAACTGGTTTGAAAGAGATAATATGAATCTAAAACTTGAGATTCTTGCTACTGGTGCAAATGTTTCATCATAATCTATTAAGTACTCCTGTGTAAAGCCTCTTGCAACTAATCTTGCTTTATGTTTAATTGGGTTGCCATGTTCATCATGTTTTATTGTAAAAACCCATTTACAATCTACAATATTCTTGTCTTTTGGTCTCTGCACAAGAGTCCAAGTTTCATTAACATGATGAGATTCTAATTCATCTCTTATGGCTTCCTCCCAATGAACTCTATCATTCCTATTCTTTATTTCGTCATATGAATCGGGAATATCATTATCAAGGGTATGTGCGTTCATTATACAACTATTCAAGAATCTTTAAGATCTTTGTGGTCTACCTTTCAATCTCTCACTTTGTCTCACTTCAAGCAATTTGTCATTATTTATCATGGCTGGACCACTGTCCACAGTTGTTGCATCATTAAGCTGCTTATCTGATATCAAAATATCAGATTTCTCTTCCGTACTCTCATTCCGGAAATTATCTAACAGATCGTCATTTTCATTTGAGCAAATCTGCTCCAAATTATCCGTACTATCATTCGGGATACTATCATGTACATGAACATTATCTTTAACAACAGTCCTTGAATCCACCACTTTGGTTTCATCTACAACAACATCTCTAGCCGTAATAAACTTCTGAGAATCTATATCCCATAATCTAAACCCATTTGGCTCATATCCTAGTAGGATACATTTTATTGACTTTTCGTCAAACTTTCTCTTCCGCAGTTTATTGTGAACATAAACTGTGCAGCCAAATACCTTTAAATACTTTAAAATGGGTTTTCTTTGATGCCATAACTCGAACGGAGTTTTCTTGTCATGTAAGGCTTTACTTGGACTTCTATTTATTAGGTATGTTGCTGTTAAAACAGCTTCTCCCCAAAAGTCTTTAAGTCTTCTCTCCTGAAGTCTTTAAAAACATTAAACACATCAGATTTGTGTTTTAACAGATAGCTTACACAATAATGAGTAAACTGATCTACAAATATAACATAATAGTTCTTGCTATCAACAGTTGCAGGTGTTATCGGACCACAAACATCAGAATGAATTATAAATAAAGGTCTTTTTACATAATTTTTATCTTTAAATTTTTCAAATGGTAATCTAGCTTGTTTACCATTGATACAGGATTTACATAATACATTATCTATCTGCACATCTTTCAAAAGCTCTATATCTTTAAACATATTATTACGTATTACTTCTACAATTTTGCCTTTGCTCATATGCCCTAACCTCTCATGCCATAATCGAAACTCTTCTTCTTTTTCTTTTCTTTGTGTTGCAAAAGCATTCGGGTATACTTTGAAATTTATAATGGATATACCATACTTACATATACCGTCACTGATAAACTTGCCATCTTTTGATATCTTCACACCTCCTGGATGAAATTCGGTTGTCATTCCAGCCTTCTGCATTTTGTTTACCGAGAGAAGATTCTGGGGTATCTCCTTACAAAAGAGTACATCTTTGAGAATGATTTTATCTCCCAGGCTGTTGCGGAGCAGTACATTTCCCTTGGCCGTGGCATATATGTACTCATCCCGTTTTGCGATGGATATCTCAATCGGTGATTCCAAAATAGTATGATCCACAAACAGATTCAAGTCATTAATCATGTGGTCAGATGCCCCTGAATCTAATATGAAGGATACTTCACCTCCTCGCTCAATATTTTCTACTCGCTTTAGCATAAAAGCAAAACCACTACTAGCCTGTGCTGTTGCTACCTGTGCTTGTTTATCTATTTCATTATTTTGAGTAGTTTTCTTAAAAGCAAAACAGTCCTTTTTAAAGTGACCTTTCTTGCCACAATGATGGCACTTCATCTGAGCCTTGAAATTCCTTTTATACGGCTTAGACTTCGATTTATTAACTTCTCTTTTCTTATTCTCCCATTTATTAACTGATACAGCTTGCAAAACTTTAGCACTAGTGTCTCTACTTGCCCTGTTTAACTTGGTTTCATGATCAAGCAAGCGATTTTCAACAAAAGCTAAAGTAATATTGTCTTGAGACAGTGTCTCAATGGCAGTGATTACTCCATCATAAGCAGGAGATAGAGTGAATAAGAGGTGCGCCACTTTATCTACTTCGGTTACAGTAACACCTGATGCTATTAGGTCGGACATGAGTTGATCAAACATATTGAAGTGAGTTGATAATGAAGTGTCGCCTTTTAATTTAAAAGAAAATAGTCGCTTTCGAGCTGAAAGCTGAGATGCCAAACTCTTCCGCTCATAAATTGAGTCTAATTTGTCAAAAATACTTTTAGGCGTTGTGTCTGTACCCGCAAATCCCAGAAATGAATCAGTTAAAAATTCAATAATTAGACTCTTTGCACTTTTCTGATCCTTTTTCCTCTTTTCTGTAATTGGATCTGGCGCCACAGTATCAACAACATACAACAGGTCTCGCTCATCTAACAAATCTCTGACTCGAAATTTCCAAACTGAATATTTTTCTCCTTTGAAAGGAGAAATGTTTTTATTTTTATTTTCCTTTTGCATCTTTGAATTGTTTGTTGTTGTTGTTGCTGAAAATTATATGTGTTTTTATTTATATAAAATAAAAGTTATACGTATGTACGCAGAAATTGTCGCACTTGTTGTTAGTGCTGGGTAAGAATCGATACTCTAAACGTGTTTATCGCTCAGCTTTAAATACAATCGCATCAGAATAAATAATTTCGCATTTATCGTAAGACAAATTTATCGCATCACGACCAGCACAACATCGATGTTCAAAAACTATCGCGCCAACTCGATGATTGTGAGCGGCATCACTTCACACACTCATATATATATATATATATATGTGCTTATGCACACTCATGCATGTACAGAAACAGTTATGTTTTTTTATGCCGACACAATTCTACGTACATATGTATATCTGATTTGTATTTCACAAGATTGCACATTAAACAATTATAAACCAAATCAAAGAATTGCGCTAACTGGGCCCATAACCTGTTAGTTATTGCTGAAAAATAGACTTTATCTCCATGCAATGAAAAAGGCAGTTTGATTTGGTTCTGGCATTTGTACAATAAATGATATTTTATTTCTTTTATACTTGCTGCGTCTTGCCACTTTAACTATACACATACGAATGAATCGAGCGAACGAGAGTGAGTCGAACAAGAGCGATCGAATGCAAACCGAGAGAACATTTACAGTTACTGCTCTCTTTCTCTCTATTCCCTTTTCAATGCTTGTCCCTTTTGCCGCTTACACATACTTAGCGCAACAGAGGTTAGATATACAAGTATGTGTATCCAACAATCTGGGATAATACTAATAATATGTATTATAAGTGGCTAATATTTCCAGCTTCTATTGGTTGAAAATGGAGAGCAACGGCATTAAAACAAATGATTTTTTCAGGGTTGCCAAAATTAACAAAAATCACTCGTTTTGGGTATACATATTATGTCCTATGCATGGCATTGAAGTTTCATAACGGGAATAAAATGGCATGTTTTTTTCATAAAGATATGCCATGGCATTTTTTTGGTTGCCCTTTTTATTTCCAAAGTGCATAGAACTTTTCAAATTGAGATGTTAACAAAATGTTTTACTTTTCCGCAGCAGGTGGTGTTCAGGCAGCCAAGCTTGATGAAGCTCTCATATATATGATTTGCAAGGACAACTTATGCTTATCCATTAGCGAAAAGGAAGGGTTTTTAAATTTTTGCAAAACAGCCGTGCCTCTTTGGAAACCTCCAAGCAGAGCGACAATAACCAAGCGTCTCGAAGACAAATATGCTGTTATTTCTGACAAAGTCAAAAAAGTCCTAGCTGATGTTTCTTCGGTCTGTCTCACTATGGATGCTTGGACCGAGTCACACACAACTTCGAGTTATTTGGGCATGACAGCTCATTATCTGCAAAATGTGAATATGCAGTCTGTGGCTTTAGGAGTGGAGCTTTTGACAGAACGGCAAAGCATTGGAATTTTCGGGAAAGTGGGGTATAGCAAAGAAGCAAGTATCCGCTATAATAACCGATAATGCTCCTTATATCGTCGGTGCTGCAAAAGATGCATTTGGAAGTGACAAACATCTTGGATGTTTCGCACATATAATAAATTTAGTACCTCTGGCTGCGCTAGGTTCGGCAAACGTGAATAGTGAAGGGGCTCCCAATGTTCGCGGTGTTCCAGAGCTTTTGAAAAAGTAAAAAAAATTGTCACATACTCTCACGATTGCTACAACTTTGCGAATTCTATAAAACGAATTCAATGCGAAAAAGGCAGCACCGAGGGAACAACGCTGCGACTTATCCAGAGCATTAAAACGCGTTGGGGATCCACATACAACATGTGCGACAGATTTTTAGCAATGCAGGGAATTGTAGCAGCAGCAGCTGTCGATTTTCCAGAAGTCAGTATGCTAACTGGATCGGAATCGGCTACTTTGGCTGCAATTAGGGACATTTTGGATTCCATTTACCAAGCTACTTCTGAAGTATCAACTGAAAAAAACGAGACTGCCAGTATTATCATTCCAATTGTTACCATGATTTTCAAAGTAAGTAAACACAAGATTCTTTTCAAAAAATATATTGCTTAGATTTAAAAAATATCAAATGTTATCAATAAATCAAAAATTTTATTTTTTCAGGCAATTGATAATATCGAACTTCCACGAAATGATGAAATTGCGCTAAAGTTCAGAGAATTCTTCCTAAAATAATTGAAAAGACGCGTGGGCAATATCGAAGACAATATTATACTGGCAATGGCAACCTTGATGGATCCTCGTTTTGGGAAAAAATGTTTCAGGAGTGCGTTTTCAGTGGCAAAAACTACCTCATTCTTAGAAACTAAAATAATCGAAGAACTGAAGAAGGAAAATGCTCAACTTCTGCAAAACGAAGAAGAACATCAAGCACCACCTCATAAAAAATCAAAAAGCATTTGGGCTAATTATGATGAAGAGATTCAAAGCAGTAGAGCCCAAATAGTCGACGATTTAGCCAATACGATTTAGCCAATACTGCCAAGTCTCAAATTAAGTCATATACAAACCGAATTCGATTCGTAAATCATCAGCCATTTGAGCAGCAGCAACAAATGAAGAAACAAATGAATTAATGGAACGATTTTCAACACTGAATAGCATGGAGTCAACAGAGAAACATCGAACACCCGTTGAAGCGCAGTGTGAGAGTCACTCACTTACAAGTGGCGGTGGTCGACAGATTCATCGTTAAACTCCCATTTTCTGAACACTGTTCAGCCCTGGGAGACTCCATGGAAATTGCGACCAAACGGTTCTTATCATTAGAGCGCCGAACCTCTGCAGACTTGTGGAAACAGTACGCAGCTTTCATGGCGGAGTATGAGAAGTTAGGACACATGAAACAAGTGTCACCTCAACAGATTCCTAAAAATCATTATGTAATTCCGCATCATTGCGCATTGAAGAGCGGACAGCACTACAACAAAGCTTCGAGTTGTTTTTGACGCATCATGTAAAACGTCTACTGGAAAATCGCTGAATGACATACTGCATGCAGGCCCCACTCCATTACAATGCAAAGCACCAGATTTTGCTGTCATACAACGATCCATAGTAAAAATGATATTGCGAGAACTGCATTAAGAGACAACATTCATTGCGGTGCCCAAGCCTTACGAGCAACTGGAAGACAACAATACTGGATCCTCAACGACAAAACAATGTCAAGGAACGTCATTCACAATTGCGTGAAATGCAACAATTTAAGGCCCTAGTTAATGAACCAAATTATGGGAAATTTTCCAACCGACCGAGTAACACCAATACGCCATTTTCTTACTACAGGCGTAGATTACTGCGGACCAATCTGGATTCATCATAAAATTCGAGGAAAAAGACCAGATAAGGCATACATAGCCGTATTCTGCTGTTTCTCTACAAAGGCGGTACACCTAGAATTGGTCAGCGATCTTACGACAAACGCCTTTTTGGGAGCTTTGCGGCGCTTCTGAAGCCCCCCGGCAAATATCAAACAATTCATTGTGACAATGCCACCAAATTTGTTGGAGCAAACAACCAGCTGAAGGAACTGGGAGGAACAATCTTTGGTGAAAAGGCGCAAACAGAGATCATCAATCACTGCAACAAGAAACAAGTTGCCCGCCACGATCGCCATCCTTTGGAGGCTTAGGGAAGCTGCAGTCAAGTCTGCAAAGCGACTTCTGGTAACCACTACCAACACTGCAACCCTAACATTTGAGGAATTAAACACGGTTATCGTCGAAATTGAAGCGATCTTAAATTCACGGCCAATTACCACTGCTCTCAGCCCAGCACACTTCCTGATTGGTGAAGCGCTCACTGCTCCTCCCGATGTCAACGCCGACCGCGGTGAGAAATCCTTACTGAAACGTTGGGAACTAGTATTTAGAATTAAGCAAGGATCCTGGAAGCAATGGTCAGAAGAATACTTGCAAGAGCTACAAGCTAGACACAAGTGGAAAACCATCAATCCCAATATCAAGGAAGGCATGCTTGTCCTAATCAAAGAAGAAATCATACCTGTGATGACTTGGCCAATGGGACGCATTGTAAAAGCATATCCAGGGCAGGATAGTCATGTACGAGTGGTTGACGTAAAGACCGCTTCAGGCACCTACAAGCACCCCATAAACAGGCTTGCGCCAATCTTTCCAGAGGAGATGGCCAAGAAACGCCCTTTCAATGAAGCAGAGGACACGGATAAAAATGATGCGCCGGTCGCCCAACGGAAACGATAAATGTCGCCAACTATAACCATGTCGTTGCTTATCCTGCTTCTAATGCTACCTTTAGTACTGACACAGTCAGTATCGGTGACAAGGTTCGACACGAAGCCAGGCGTATATTACGAAAAAATTGGAGCAACGATGAGTGCAATATCCGACTGGATTATGGTTGTATACTATGAATTGGACCCATACTGGCGAGAGATGAAGACATTTAGTTTAGGCATAAAAGAGTTCCAATACATATGCCCAGAACTAAACAATGTGTGACGCTATATCACAGCACTATCAACACTTGTATGATGAACTGCAAATGGCAAACTTGCTCATGCAACATACTCGCAAACGCCGCTACCCATTTGATGCAGTGGGTATATTGCGAATAGTCTATTTGAAGTGTTAGACTCGGACTACGCCAATAAATTGACTAAGGTCATAAAGAAGGTACAAGCCAACAAGGAATTCTTACTGACCCTTCTGAAAAATCAAACTTCAGTACTTGACTCAACTATTAACGTTGTCAAGAAAACAAGGTCTACATCGGAAAAGCGTCTAAGACTACTTGAACAACAAGTAGCTGCCATAAGCCAAAGCAGAGGAAAGTACACTGGCGAACTGGAGTTCGCCACCACACAATAATCCCAAAATTTATTTCCCCTAATCAGCTAAGGAATCACTTGGATCAAATACGGGACAATTTGCCACCAGATTAAATGTTACCTATGACATCATCCAACGTCATACAACTAAACAGAATTAAGCGAGCAGAAGGCACAGCCACCGACACTCATGTGATATATTGAGAATAATATTACCACTAGTGTCAACATCAATATTATAACTGTTTAATATGGTGCCAATTCCAGTGTGGAAGTCAACTAGTTGGAGATTCTTCGAAAACACTTACTACAGGTGTAAACAGCCACAGGGATCAATTCATGGGACTTACACAGGATGATCTACAACGCTGCCTTACATTACCCAACCAAGAATACATATGCTTTGATCCTCAAGCTGTGTTTAATGTAAACAACAGATGCGAGCTCCAACTCTTCAACAACAAGACACCAATGATTTGTCAAATAACTCACAGAACAACCAGAATGGTATGGGAAAAACACACCAACTGAATAGCTGGATCTTTGCAACACATTCTGCAATGGAACTACAAGCCGTTAGCAACGGAACACCATCTACAGTACAACTAGAAAACACAAGACTACTGTCGCTATCATTAGCATCAGTATTTTTTGTACCGTCATAAGTCAAGTACGGAAAAGCTACGCCCGCTTTGGTGACATCATCAAACGAAACACCACAAGGGTACCAGGAACAAATTTCAACATCTCGGAGTACGAGGTACAAGAAAACAAGGATCTGGATGACTTACAGCTAAACTGGCAGCACTCAACAAAGAAGATTTGCCCAACCAAATAAGCTCGGTCTAACACCAGCATATAGCCGCTTACTCTGCTTTAGTGATATCGGTCATTATAGTATGCGCCTATACAATGCGGAAGCAACGCCTATGGACCTTTCAACCAACAACCACAAGGAATAAGGCCTCCAATACATCCGTTCCATCAGCATCTCCAAGACGATTAACACTGGATTTAGAGAATGGTTGAAAACCGTTTCAACGGCCAGGAGAATGTTAAGGCGTATACAAGTCAGCACACATTTAGATTATAAGGTATCAAATAACTGCGCTTGGGTATGTAAGAATGACTCACATATTATTAACACATTTAAAAACTATGTCAAGACCATACAAAAGACCAAACCAAATTATTGCTGAACATACAGAACAAAACATACACTAACAAAACACAATAAGAAATACAAAATAATCATCTTAAAAAAATACTGCTTTAATTAATGCTTAATGGACCTATAATTTAGAATAAAATCAAAGCGCAGCTCGACAGGCAGCGATTTATAAATCCTTAAAGTTCTAGAAATAGGCTCATTGAGACCATAATTAGTACGGTGAGCACTAACCTAACCTAACAACCCTCAGAGATCTCGATGGGGTGAAAAACGTTACTGAAGATAGTATATCAGGACAATCAAACCTTCCAACAATGACATCATTTAAAAACGATAACGCCGCAATTGTGCGTCTATCCTCTAAGGTTGATAGCCGCACAAGGCGAAGCAAAGCAAATTTTAAAAATGTTTTCTGCACACGTTCGAGTCGGCTTATATGAATTGCAGCGTATGGACTCCAGATTAAAAAACCATATTTAAGCATAGAGCTCACTAATGCTGAATATAAACATATCCTTGTAAATGGATCAGTAAATTGGGACGAATTGCGTCTAACGAAAGCCAACATTGCATGTGCTTTCGGCAAAATATAATCAAGATACTTTACAAAACTGAATTTGGAATCAAAAAGGACTCCGAGGTCAAGCGATTCACATCTGCTAGATAGAAGCGAGCCACCTAACGAATAGGAGAATATTATTGGGCTTTGAGCTCTGGAATATCCTACATAAAAGCACTTTGAAAAGTTGAGAGGAAGAAGGTTTTGCTGGCACCATGTGCAAACTCTGTGTAAATCGACCTGGAGATCAACACAGTCAGCTGACGACTTAATCAGTTTAAACAGCTTAAGATCATCAGCATATAAAAGATGACAGGCGTACTTAAAACAGGAAGAAATATCATTTATAAAAAATATAAACAAGATAGGTCCGAGGACACTACCTTGTGTAAGACCAGAAGGTGCAATGTAGGGCCTTGAAAATTTTCCATTAACTACCACACGATAAGAACGCGAATTAAGGTAGGATCGAAACCAATCCAAAAGGGATGAGTGGAACCCTGATTGTAATAGTTTTGCCAAAAGCGCATTAAGACATACCTTGTCAAAGGCCTTGGCAAAGTCAGTATAAATTGTGTCAACCTGAAACCGATTTTCTAGTGAATTAATGCAGAAATTGCTGAAAACAGTAGATCTGCCATTCATAAAACCATGCTGTTTAAAACAAACATAAGACTTAAAAAGAAATGTTAGACGCTTTGCAACTACACGCTCAAATAATTTGGAATTTCTCAGCTTTGCGATAGCTCTATAGTTAACTATTAGACTTTTTGACGAGTTCTTATGAACAGGCGTCACCAATCTCGACTTCCATGCCTTAATAAATGTGCCAGTCAAGAGGGACTTAGAGAATAGCCTTCTAAGCGGCTCACAAAGGTCACTTCCACAAGTTTAAAGGATGAACGAGGAGATACCATCACTATCAGGAATGCCTGAAGAATTAAAATCAGATAAAACTGCCAATATGTCATTACTCGAGACTTGCAAGTTACCCATATCAAATAATGTTGGTATTTTTGAAAGAATATTCGAATCATGCCAATCACAACGCGCCTTAAAGTTAGAACTTAAGAATTGAGCAAAGAGTTTAGCAATTGAGGCATCAGAGCTGGCAGTATATGAACCTAAGGTCATAGAGGACGGGTTGGCTGAGCAACCCTTTTTAGCTCTAACAAATGACCTGATTCCACTTCAGAGATGTATTGATTATAAAGAAATTTATTTAGATATTCAAATTCACGCTTATAAAGTTTATAGCCGTCGAAATCAAAAGTATTCAGGGAAATAGCATATCTTTTAAAATATTTATTGAGAAGATTTTTCAATTTTTGTCAACCCAGCAGTATACCAAGGTAACCTCGGGTTGTACTTTTCGAAATGGAATTATTTTCCATTATCTGCTTTAATAAACTTAAAAACATATCATAAGCGCCCTCAAGATCGAGTTGCGATAGGATTCTTTCCCAATTAATGCTTAAAATATAATTTTTAATGCTTAATATATTAGATTGCGTAAAGATATTTTTAATATTATTGAAAGAGTGCGGATTAGCTCGAAAATTGTATGTCTCTAAGATTATCAGAATAGGTTCATGGTGCATATCACAAGGAGTGAGCGGAGCCGGACAAAGGATTATAGAAAATTTATCTTCTATAGAAATAAAAACAAGGTCAAGAATTTTGTGCAGTTTATTGAACACACTATTAATCTGCACCAAACCCATACTAAATAGGTCATCTAGCAGAGCAATTTAATGAGCTAAATGAACATTACAAGGGACCATAGTAGAGTCATCCAATAACGGAACTTAACCCAGCCTTCCTAGATTAAGATCTCCTAAAACGCAAAGACTTTGAGAAGCCTTTAACCCAAAATGAATAGAGGCCACATTTGCAATATGTGCTTCGTATAATTTAAGTGGGCTATTCGGTGGAACATACGATGCACAAATAAACAGCGATTCCAATTGACCCGTAATAAGGATCGCAAGCTGGTCTAAAACTGGATGATTGTTGCTAAGATTTACGGAGCAACAGCGCAGATACTGCCGCACAGCAACAATAACACCACCACCCCTCGAGCACTGGGTACTTACAGTGTCTCTGTCTTTACGAAAGACTTGGAAGAGCTGGGTATCAAAATATTCACCGTCAAAGAAATTAGGATTGAGCTAAATCTCAACCAATACTATGACGTCAAAATCAGAATACGAGGTCTCCATACGAACATCAGCATGCCAGCAACATTTTGGAAACAAAATTCGTAAAGACCTAGAAATTGTATTATGATTACACCCATGAGCGTTAACAGGTGCATAATACTTACACCATAAATACTTGCAGTGATAGCGAGGGAAGAGAATAGAAATAATGTTCATCCGCAACCGGCATAGCAATGAACAAATATATTAGCTTAATATAAGATGCAGCTCTATTAATAGCAACAAAAGCAGCCAAATCCACCGCTGCAGTCACACATAGCGTTGGCATCGATGAGAGCGCAGAAATTTGAGTGTAAGCGCAAGCTAACTCACTCAAAAACTTAAGCGATGATAGCGCAGCCAAGAAGTGCGGGTGCCGATGAAAAAAGTCCACAGCATCCGAAGCATTATAAACACCGAAAAAGGCGAGCAGTGATAACATCTGTTGTTGTTGTTGTCCAAGCGACGAACGAGAGAGCAGTAGAAGCGAAAATTGATAACTGTCCGAAGTCAAGAGCGTACGAGCGGGATTGTGGTCTCGCCCAAAGTGCACAGCTGGTATTTGTTGTTGCTTAGCACATGCAGATGTGAGTGCAAGAGCGGCAACATCAAAACAACCAGTAGCACTGAGGCCTGGAGGTTTTTTGATGACACCAAACTATGGTGTTGAGGAATTGGTGTGGATGACCGCGAATGGTCCAGGTTACCCAAATTAACAGGTGTATTGTCTATATCAGGCCCCGGCTTATTGACAAATCTGGCAACTCTAACACCAAGAGACCAAAAGGAATTATTATACACAACTGGAAAATGCTGTTCTGGAATTCCAAGCTTAAAGTTGACAAAGTGCAGAATATCGGTGTCAGCATCCCTCTTGATAAGCTTAAAATATTAAAGCGTATCAGTTTGCACCTTCAACTTTTCGGAGACAAGCTTCAACAGAGCCTCTGGTTGCGTTCGATTTGTTGATTGGAGCAGAGCACTGTTTTTCAATATTGCTCCCACAAGAACATAGAATGTTCCACTCCGGTCCAATGATGCAACAAACTGAATTTGGTTGGATCATTGCTGGAAAAATAAATGCTGCAAGTAAATCATCAGCCATTTGAGCAGCAGCAACAAATGAAGAAACAAATGAATTAATGGAACGATTTTCAACACTGGATAGCATGGAGTCAACAGAGAAACATCGAACACCCGTTGAAGCGCATTGTGAGAGTCACTCACTTACAAGTGGCAGTGGTCGACAGATTCATCGTTAAACTCCCATTTTCTGAACACTGTTCAGCCCTGGGAGACTCCATGGAAATTGCGACCGAACGGTTCTTATCATTAGAGCGCAGAACCTCTGCAGACTTCATGGCGGAGTATGAGAAGTTAGGACACATGAAACAAGTGTCACCTCAACAGATTCCTAAAAATCATTATGTAATTCCGCATCATTGCGTATTGAAGAGCGAACAGCACTACAACAAAGCTTCGAGTTGTTTTTGACGCATCATGTAAAACGTCTACTGGAAAATCGCTGAATGACATACTGCATGCAAGCCCCACTCCATTACAATGCAAAGCACCAGATTTTGCTGTCATACAACGATCCATAGTAAAAATGATATTGCGAGAACTGCATTAAGAGACAACATTCATTGCGGTGCCCAAGCCTTACGAGCAACTGGAAGACAACAATACTGGATCCTCAACGACAAAACAATGTCAAGGAACGTCATTCACAATTGCGTGAAATGCAACAATTTAAGGCCCTAGTTAATGAACCAAATTATGGGAAATTTTCCAACCGACCGAGTAACACCAATACGCCATTTTCTTACTACAGGCGTAGATTACTGCGGACCAATCTGGATTCATCATAAAATTCGAGGAAAAAGACCAGATAAGGCATACATAGCCGTATTCTGCTGTTTCTCTACAAAGGCGGTACACCTAGAATTGGTCAGCGATCTTACGACAAACGCCTTTTTGGGAGCTTTGCGGCGCTTCTGAAGCCCCCGGCAAATATCAAACAATTCATTGTGACAATGCCACCAAATTTGTTGGAGCAAACAACCAGCTGAAGGAACTGGGAGGAACAATCTTTGGTGAAAAGGCGCAAACAGAGATCATCAATCACTGCAACAAGAAACAAGTTGCCCGCCACGATCGCCATCCTTTGGAGGCTTAGGGAAGCTGCAGTCAAGTCTGCAAAGCGACTTCTGGTAACCACTACCAACACTGCAACCCTAACATTTGAGGAATTAAACACGGTTATCGTCGAAATTGAAGCGATCTTAAATTCACGGCCAATTACCACTGCTCTCAGCCCAGCACACTTCCTGATTGGTGAAGCGCTCACTGCTCCTCCCGATGTCAACGCCGACCGCGATGAGAAATCCTTACTGAAACGTTGGGAACTAGTATTTAGAATTAAGCAAGGATCCTGGAAGCAATGGTCAGAAGAATACTTGCAAGAGCTACAAGCTAGACACAAGTGGAAAACCATCAATCCCAATATCAAGGAAGGCATGCTTGTCCTAATCAAAGAAGAAATCATACCTGTCATGACTTGGCCAATGGGACGCATTGTAAAAGCATATCCAGGGCAGGATAGTCATGTACGAGTGGTTGACGTAAAGACCGCTTCAGGCACCTACAAGCACCCCATAAACAGGCTTGCGCCAATCTTTCCAGAGGAGATGGCCAAGAAACGCCCTTTCAATGAAGCAGAGGACACGGATAAAAATGATGCGCCGGTCGCCCAACGGAAACGATAATGGCGCCAACTATAACCATGTCGTTGCTTATCCTGCTTCTAATGCTACCTTTAGTACTGACACAGTCAGTATCGGTGACAAGGTTCGACACGAAGCCAGGCGTATATTACGAAAAAATTGGAGCAACGATGAGAGCAATATCCAACTGGATTATGGTTGTATACTATGAATTGGACCCATACTGGCGAGATATGAAGACATTTAGTTTAGGCATAAAAGAGTTCCAATACATATGCCCAGAACTAAACAATGTGTGACGCTATATCACAGCACTATCAACACTTGTATGATGAACTGCAAATGGCAAACTTGCTCATGCAACATACTCGCAAACGCCGCTACCCATTTGATGCAGTGGGTATATTGCGAATAGTCTATTTGAAGTGTTAGACTCGGACTACGCCAATAAATTGACTAAGGTCATAAAGAAGGTACAAGCCAACAAGGAATTCTTACTGACCCTTCTGAAAAATCAAACTTCAGTACTTGACTCAACTATTAACGTTGTCAAGAAAACAAGGTCTACATCGGAAAAGCGTCTAAGACTACTTGAACAACAAGTAGCTGCCATAAGCCAAAGCAGAGGAAAGTACACTGGCGAACTGGAGTTCGCCACCACACAATAATCCCAAAATTTATTTCCCCTAATCAGCTAAGGAATCACTTGGATCAAATACGGGACAATTTGCCACCAGATTAAATGTTACCTGTGACATCATCCAACGTCATACAACTAAACAGAATTAAGCGAGCAGAAGGCACAGCCACCGACACTCATGTGATATATTGAGAATAATATTACCACTAGTGTCAACATCAATATTATAACTGTTTAATATGGTGCCAATTCCAGTGTGGAAGTCAACTAGTGGGAGATTCTTCGAAAACACTTACTACAGGTGTAAACAGCCACAGGGATCAATTCATGGGACTTACACAGGATGATCTACAACGCTGCCTTACATTACCGAACCAAGAATACATATGCTTTGATCCTCAAGCTGTGTTTAATGTAAACAACAGATGCGAGCTCCAACTCTTCAACAACAAGACACCAATGATTTGTCAAATAACTCACAGAACAACCAGAATGGTATGGGAAAAACACACCAACTGAATAGCTGGATCTTTGCAACACATTCTGCAATGGAACTACAAGCCGTTAGCAACGGAACACCGTCTACAGTACAACTAGAAAACACAAGACTACTGTCGCTATCATTAGCATCAGTATTTTTTGTACCGTCATAAGTCAAGTACGGAAAAGCTACGCCCGCTTTGGTGACATCATCAAACGAAACACCACAAGGGTACCAGGAACAAATTTCAACATCTCGGAGTACGAGGTACAAGAAAACAAGGATCTGGACGACTTACAGCTAAACTGGCAGCACTCAACAAAGAAGATTTGCCCAACCAAATAAGCTCGGTCTAACACCAGCATATAGCCGCTTACTCTGCTTTAGTGATATCGGTCATTATAGTATGCGCCTATACAATGCGGAAGCAACGCCTATGGACCTTTCAACCAACAACCACAAGGAATAAGGCCTCCAATACATCCGTTCCATCAGCATCTCCAAGACGATTAACACTGGATTTAGAGGATGGTTGAAAACCGTTTCAACGGCCAGGAGAATGTTAACATATTATTAACACATTTAAAAACTATGTCAAAGACCATACAAAAGACCAAACCAAATTATTGCTGAACACACAGAATATCGCTGACAGCACAATGCACAATATGTGTCGCAATAGTAGCAGTCAGCCAACCCGATAGTTGCTAAATATGCTATTCTGTATTGCATGCAACTGCTGAGTACACAATAAACTAATTTTAATTAATTTATTTATTTATTTCAAATTTCACCAAAGAGCAACAAAAGTTCTCCGTACTGGCACATTAACTTATGACTACTTAACAGTAACAAAACACAATAAGAAATACAAAATAATCATCTTAAAAAAATACTGCTTTAATTAATGCTTAATGGACCTATAATTTAGAATAAAATCAAGCGCAACTCGACAGGCAGCGATTTATAAATCCTTAAAGTTCTAGAAATAGGCTCATTGAGACCATAATTAGTACGGTGAGCACTAACCTAACCTAACAACCCTCAGAGATCTCGATGGGGTGAAAAACGTTACTGAAGATAGTATATCAGGACAATCAAACCTTCCAACAATGACATCAATTAAAAACGATAACGCAGCAATTGTGCGTCTATCCTCTAAGGTTGATAGCCGCACAAGGCGAAGCAAATCAAATTTTAAAAATGTTTTCTGCACACGTTCGAGTCGGCTTATATGAATTGCAGCGTATGTACTCCAGATTAAAAAACCATATTTAAGCATAGAGCTCACTAATGCTGAATATAAACATATCCTTGTAAATGGATCAGTAAATTGGGACGAATTGCGTCTAACGAAAGCCAACATTGCATGTGCTTTCGGCAAAATATAATCAAGATACTTTACAAAACTGAATTTGGAATCAAAAAGGACTCCGAGGTCAAGCGATTCACATCTGCTAGATAGAAGCGAGCCACCTAACGAATAGGAGAATATTATTGGGCTTTGAGCTCTGGAATATCCTACATAAAAGCACTTTGAAAAGTTGAGAGGAAGAAGGTTTTGCTGGCACCATGTGCAAACTCTGTGTAAATCGACCTGGAGATCAACACAGTCAGCTGACGACTTAATCAGTTTAAACAGCTTAAGATCATCAGCATATAAAAGATGACAGGCGTACTTAAAACAGGAAGAAATATCATTTATAAAAAATATAAACAAGATAGGTCCGAGGACACTACCTTGTGTAAGACCAGAAGGTGCAATGTAGGGCCTTGAAAATTTTCCATTAACTACCACACGATAAGAACGCGAATTAAGGTAGGATCGAAACCAATCCAAAAGGGATGAGTGGAACCCTGATTGTAATAGTTTTGCCAAAAGCGCATTAAGACATACCTTGTCAAAGGCCTTGGCAAAGTCAGTATAAATTGTGTCAACCTGAAACCGATTTTCTAGTGAATTAATGCAGAAATTGCTGAAAACAGTAGATCTGCCATTCATAAAACCATGCTGTTTAAAACAAACATAAGACTTAAAAAGAAATGTTAGACGCTTTGCAACTACACGCTCAAATAATTTGGAATTTCTCAGCTTTGCGATAGCTCTATAGTTAACTATTAGACTTTTTGACGAGTTCTTATGAACAGGCGTCACCAATCTCGACTTCCATGCCTTAATAAATGTGCCAGTCAAGAGGGACTTAGAGAATAGCCTTCTAAGCGGCTCACAAAGGTCACTTCCACAAGTTTAAAGGATGAACGAGGAGATACCATCACTATCAGGAATGCCTGAAGAATTAAAATCAGATAAAACTGCCAATATGTCATTACTCGAGACTTGCAAGTTACCCATATCAAATAATGTTGGTATTTTTGAAAGAATATTCGAATCATGCCAATCACAACGCGCCTTAAAGTTAGAACTTAAGAATTGAGCAAAGAGTTTAGCAATTGAGGCATCAGAGCTGGCAGTATATGAACCTAAGGTCATAGAGGACGGGTTGGCTGAGCAACCCTTTTTAGCTCTAACAAATGACCTGATTCCACTTCAGAGATGTATTGATTATAAAGAAATTTATTTAGATATTCAAATTCACGCTTATAAAGTTTATAGCCGTCGAAATCAAAAGTATTCAGGGAAATAGCATATCTTTTAAAATATTTATTGAGAAGATTTTTCAATTTTTGTCAACCCAGCAGTATACCAAGGTAACCTCGGGTTGTACTTTTTCGAAATGGAATTATTTTCCATTATCTGCTTTAATAAACTTAAAAACATATCATAAGCGCCCTCAAGATCGAGTTGCGATAGGATTCTTTCCCAATTAATGCTTAAAATATAATTTTTAATGCTTAATATATTAGATTGCGTAAAGATATTTTTAATATTATTGAAAGAGTGCGGATTAGCTCGAAAATTGTATGTCTCTAAGATTATCAGAATAGGTTCATGGTGCATATCACAAGGAGTGAGCGGAGCCGGACAAAGGATTATAGAAAATTTATCTTCTATAGAAATAAAAACAAGGTCAAGAATTTTGTGCAGTTTATTGAACACACTATTAATCTGCACCAAACCCATACTAAATAGGTCATCTAGCAGAGCAATTTAATGAGCTAAATGAACATTACAAGGGACCATAGTAGAGTCATCCAATAACGGAACCCAACCCAGCCTTCCTAGATTAAGATCTCCTAAAACGCAAAGACTTTGAGAAGCCTTTAACCCAAAATGAATAGAGGCCACATTTGCAATATGTGCTTCGTATAATTTAAGTGGGCTATTCGGTGGAACATACGATGCACAAATAAACAGCGATTCCAATTGACCCGTAATAAGGATCGCAAGCTGGTCTAAAACTGGATGATTGTTGCTAAGATTTACGGAGCAACAGCGCAGATACTGCCGCACAGCAACAATAACACCACCACCCCTCGAGCACTGGGTACTTACAGTGTCTCTGTCTTTACGAAAGACTTGGAAGAGCTGGGTATCAAAATATTCACCGTCAAAGAAATTAGGATTGAACTAAATCTCAACCAATACTATGACGTCAAAATCAGAATACGAGGTCTCCATACGAACATCAGCATGCCAGCAACATTTTGGAAACAAAATTCGTAAAGACCTAGAAATTGTATTATGATTACACCCATGAGCGTTAACAGGTGCATAATACTTACACCATAAATACTTGCAGTGATAGCGAGGGAAGAGAATAGGAATAATGTTCATCCGCAACCGGCATAGCAATAAACAAATATATTAGCTTAATATAAGATGCAGCTCTATTAATAGCAACAAAAGCAGCCAAATCCACCGCTGCAGTCACACATAGCGTTGGCATCGATGAGAGCGCAGAAATTTGAGTGTAAGCGCAAGCTAACTCACTCAAAAACTTAAGCGATGATAGCGCAGCCAAGAAGTGCGGGTGCCGATGAAAAAAGTCCACAGCATCCGAAGCATTATAAACACCGAAAAAGGCGAGCAGTGATAACATCTGTTGTTGTTGTTGTCCAAGCGACGAACGAGAGAGCAGTAGAAGCGAAAATTGATAACTGTCCGAAGTCAAGAGCGTACGAGCGGGATTGTGGTCTCGCCCAAAGTGCACAGCTGGTATTTGTTGTTGCTTAGCACATGCAGATGTGAGTGCAAGAGCGGCAACATCAAAACAACCAGTAGCACTGAGGCCTGGAGGTTTTTTGATGACACCAAACTATGGTGTTGAGGAATTGGTGTGGATGACCGCGAATGGTCCAGGTTACCCAAATTAACAGGTGTATTGTCTATATCAGGCCCCGGCTTATTGACAAATCTGGCAACTCTAACACCAAGAGACCAAAAGGAATTATTATACACAACTGGAAAATGCTGTTCTGGAATTCCAAGCTTAAAGTTGACAAAGTGCAGAATATCGGTGTCAGCATCCCTCTTGATAAGCTTAAAATATTAAAGCGTATCAGTTTGCACCTTCAACTTTTCGGAGACAAGCTTCAACAGAGCCTCTGGTTGCGTTCCAGCTGAAAATTTACCAATGTGTAAATATTTCAAGCTCTGCTTCACCTCCAGCCATTCGATCGCAGGAGCGATACAAACAACGCGCTTATTGTTGTTTTTAGCAAGTCTCTTTCGTCGGCTCCGCACTGTGACAAAATCGTCATCTTGATGAGAGAGCTCATCACTCTCACTTACAGCCGATTGAACAGGTTCAATAACCCTGTTGAGTCGTAGCTAACAGGGTGTCCATTGCAGAACCAGCACTATTTGAATTATTGAGTTTATTATTTAAATCATTGTAAAGTTTTTCAAGATTATGGATCTTTGCGCACAGCTCGTCTATTTTAACATGCAAATCATTAGACATTGGGCAATAATCACACTGCCACAAGAGATTGGGCGATGCTGTTAGAGTTTTAATAATGTCAGTAGACAATTCAATGCATGTTAAATGAAACACTCTGCGACAGAGAGAAGCGCATTGCACCGATTCAAAGCAGCAAAGCTGACTCGGCATCACTTCAAGTCCTATTTACATTGGCGCGAGGCCGCGAGGCGATGTTCGAAAGCGAGTGTCGCAAAAATTTTCATTTCATGTGAGTCAATGTGTTTGTTTACAATGGCGCTAGATATCGTGCGTCTCTCGCTTTCAATTTCGGAAATATGAAAAAACCTCTCATTGGTAAATCGTGATAAGCAGCTGATCAGCTGCTGTTAATGTCAAATAATTTTTGTTTTTTGTAGCACAATGCAGAAATTAAATTGCGAGCAAATTGAATTGCTCATGTTTCGACAGAAAAATATCGAAAAAATCGATGGTGACAAACATCGATGTTTGTCCAGCTCTAGCACTTACTTATCCGATGCCTGGAGGTCCGGTTACTACTTATACCGATTCTAAAAATCAATTCAATCATCGTAAGTCGAACAGCAGACTTGAGCTAACACTTGCATTGTTTTTTTCTTATTTTTATGAATCAAAGTTGCAAAATGCGAAATGGCGGCAAGCCTCGAAGAATAAGTAAGGAAGCAAAAAATCAAAACGAACGCAGCTGTGCGATGTTAAGGGGAACTTGCCGCTACTCGATACTTGTGTATGCTTCGAAAATATGCTGAGGCTCTCTGCTGCGTAAACATTGCCGCCTCTGGTTTCCAGTCTTTTTATACCCCTAACCCATAAAATGGGTAAAAGGGGTATAATGGTTTTGTGCAAAAGTATGTAACAGGCAGAAGGAAGCATCTCCGACCCCATAAAGTATATATATTCTTGATCAGCATCAACAGCCGAGTCGATATAGCCATGTCCGTCTGTCCGTCTGTCTGTCTGTATGAACGCGTCGATCTCAGAGACTACAAGAGCTACAGACTTCAGATTTTGAATATAACTTCTCCTATACCATGAGCGGAACAAGTTTGTTTCAAATTATCGATAATTTTTCTAGTTTCCGATATACACATGTAATCGATTACAAAAAAATCGCGAATTTGGAAAATGTAAAAATGGGGGTTGAAATAATGGATAACGATAGAAATTTTCTGAAAATTTCATCGAAATCGGTTAAGAAACACCAGAGATATCGAAGATTGAAGTTTAGGTCACAGATGCATACAGACAATGACTGTACGCGTTATGTACAGGGTTCGGGGTATCTCCTAGTCGGGAAATCTCGACTAGAGCCTTCTTACTTGTTACATTATTTGTCTATGCTACAAATTCACAAACAGAAAATATAAAAATTCTAGCAACATTTCTTATGAAAGTTTACGTACCCATGTACTTTAATGTAAAGTATTACGTGTCGGATATACATGGGTAAAATTATATGTTCAACGCATTATTTCCCACAAAATCTGCGCGATATAGTAAATAATGGTGTTCAAAATAACGCATATTTTGCTCATTCTAAAAATGTGTTATTTACAATGCTATTTGACGACAGAAAGGAAGTGGCTTTAAAAATAATTGTATATTACTGTGAAAAACTTTACGACCCCACAATATTAAGAACATAGAAAATGCACACCATTAATTTAAACTGCACTGATTATGTCGATATGACAAACTTAGATAACGACAGAATTTTAACAGAGCCGCCATTTATTGCCAACATACCCCTTGACCGTTTACATAGAATAATAATTTAATAAGGCCCAATTTCTCAATGTCCGGTTAGTCAACTTATTCTAAGTTTAGTCGAATTTGAGTTTCTCAATGTTACTACTTATACCGATGCTAAGTCCCGATATATAAATATCAATACAATCATCGTTAGGCGAAAAGCTGACTCAAGCTGCCACTTGCATTGTTTTTTTTTTTTTGAGGAATCAAAGTTTCAAAATGCTTAGGTCCACAAACACATGCTCCTTAGCAACTAAAAAGTTTTACCCTTTTTGCCGATTACAACAGGGCTCATGGAAAGTTATTATATATACATTTTGATGTGCAACATTCCGCAGTTTGGGAGTCACAGGAAAAAATAAAACCAAAAGAACAGCTGAATCCCCGTTAAGGTTGGCAGCACCATTCGGCGATAGTGATATACCGAGGATAGGGTAACTTTGGCTTTGAGAAAACCTAATTGCTTAACTGCAGTATAGATAGACCAAAAAAGTTATTCCGAAGTTAACTTATTCCAAGTTTAACTGGACATTGAGAAATAGGGCCTTAATGAATTAGTTGGAAATTTAAAAAACTTATTTCGTTTCTAGAAGAAATAGGTTTGATTCCGTCACGTGAATTAACTCCACCATAATGTGGTTGGCAGTTGAAAGTTGAATCTGAACAGCGTGACCGTTCCAGCAGCGACGAAAAATACTACTTTTTGACCAAAAATATACCAAATATACCTTTTCAAAATTAATTAAATACCACGAAAATACCATGAAAAATGTCTTTTAAAATGCCCGTGATATTAAATTTAATATATATACAAAGAAAACAAATGTTTTAAAAGTTAATAAATTTATCTCTTTAAATCATATTATAAGCCAGCGAAGCTGTTTTTGTGCGTTTGCAGGAAAATCCTTTCGCAATGGCGCTATCGGGAAACGCATTGTTGATGACGTCACTTATGTGATCCATTGCGCGCATGGGTATGTTGTGCTTACCGACTGCAGCAGCAAACATTAGCTCGGCCTTCTTAACTGCGCCAGACAGAGTGCTTTCCTGGCCTTTAAAATACAAATCAACCTATTGAAAAAGATGATTTAAAATTATGAATGAAAAACTTATAAAAAGTACTTACCTTAGATTTTCCACAGAAAAACCCTTCCTTTGCACACCTTTTGATGAGTATTTCTGCCGCATTTCTGTAAAGTTCTCGCAATTGCCATTTGTTTTGTCCTCAAAATTAAGATTTCGGATGATGATGATTCTAAACTGTGTTAATTAAAATTTTAAAATTCAATATATGCATTCGTTAATTTTCTGACTTTTTAGTTTCTATATATCGATATCTAAGTGATATATCGATACAATTTATTTAATATATTATTTTTTTAGATTGAATTTACACTGGCGCCGTTAAAAAGCCTTAATGGTTAGAGGCGAAAGTCATTTAGATTGGGAAAAAGTCTTTAGAAACAGCTGTTTTTTGTTTACTTTTGGTTGTTATTGCTGAAGAAGAAGAAATTTGAAAAATGGAGCAAAATTTAAATAAATTGATGCTGGCCACACAAATTGGTGATAGCATTAATAATACTGCGATTGATTGCGTTAACATTTTAAGCAATTTTGTTGATTGCGAGAACGAAGCAAAACTGCAGCAACGGCTGCGCTTAATATGTAGTCGCAGTTCGACTGTATTGGCACACGAAGTGTCTGGATTCTCGAGCGCAATGGTTGTTATTGGGAGATGGATGTGCCAAGGAGAGCTTCAGGATGGGAAGAAGCCTCTTTCAAAAGTTAATCGATGCCTTGCCTCAAATGGAAAGGAAGGACTCAAATTTAAGTGCGTGCATCCCACTAGACATGCGGGTTGCCTTAGCTTTGTACAGCCTGGACTCATCCGCCGAGTACAGAGCCGTTGCCAGGTTGTTTGGCATATCGACTGGTAGCCTTTGCAATGTTCAAAAGAAGTTCTGCAAACTTGTTTGGCAAAACATGGCATTTGAGTCTCTGGAGCAAAATTTTGTTAACCCAATCAAAAATTAAGGTTTCTTTATTAAAATGCTTTCCAAGCTTTCCGACCAGCGATTTCTCTTTTGTCCGACATCCACTGGAAATTAAATTGTTTAATTACAATAATAATGAAAATATTTAGTATTTTCAATAATTTTGTACTTACTTCCACATTTGTTTTGATTTTTAATCAGCTGATTCCTGTTGCCGCCTTCAGTAATTTGACCAAAAGTATCGATTCAACGGTAAAAAAAAGAAGGTGTTTATTTGAGCCGGTAGAATAGCGGCGCTCTAGCGTCGCGAGAAAAGTCGCTAAATTCAAATTTAGCGGACACATTTTGAATGGTAAAGGCTAAAATTATCGATGACTTTATGGCGAAATGCTAAAGGCGTTACTTACGGCGCCAGTGTAAATGCACTATAAGACCGCTTACACACGGTGCTTCTTTGAAGCATGCATTCCTGTTGATTTTCTTTCCATTTAATGCAAGGCACCGACTAACTTTTGAAAGAGGCTTCTTTCCATCCTGAAGCTCTCCTTGAACCAATCCTCACTCAACTTTGGCACATCCATCTCCCAATAACAACCACTGCGCTCGAGAATCCAGACACTTCGTGTGCTAATACAGTCGAACTGCGACAAAATATTTAACGCAGCCATAGCTGCTGACGCTTCTTCGTTTTCGCAATCAACAAAATTGCTTAAAATGTAATATCACCAATTTGCGTGGCCAGCATCAATATATTTAAATTTTGCTCCATTTTTCAAATTTCTTCTTCTTGAGCAATAACAAACAAAAGAAAACAAAAAAGAAAGCTGATTCTAAAGACTTATTGCCAATGTAAATGACTTTCGCCGCTAACCACTAATTCTTTTTATCGGCGCCAGTGTAAATGCACTATTAGCTGCCACAAACTAAGCGACAGGTGATATTTTCTGGTTATTTTTCCGAGTGCCGCTCTCTACAGTTTTTAAAGAGAAAGTTCGAGAAATTGTTGAAACCGGACCTTTCTCTATACCAATTGCCGGCTTTGTATTCAAGTCTAGTATCGATAGAATGTTGAAAACATCGCTTTTGTGCACGATTGTTAGTCAGCGCGGGCGCATGTTAATATAGCTCACCACTAATTCCAATTCAGTTCATTTTCGGTTTGTGTCCGCAGTGGAGTAACTTTTAAAAGTATTTGATGCGTTCGACAAAAATTAAACACTAATTTATTGTAAACGGCACGCTACAGTGAACCCTATTTCACATGTACGCAATCTTCGACAGACAAGAATTTGCGAATTTGTATGTTTTGATTACATTGCCTACGTACATATACAATTTTTTTTTTTATATCATCATTTGGTTGTTTATTGGCTGTTGACTTTTTTGCTGTTATATTTTATTTTTGTGTTTTGCTGTGCAAAATGTGTTTGTCATACAGATATTACCAGTGCTTCTGCTTTTTGTCATCTCCTAATTTTAAAAGTATATTTTAATTGTTTTATTTATTTTTGCAAACGCGTCATCGCCACGATGAATAACGCCAAAAAACGATCATATTCTGCGCTTGATTTGGTTGGCTTACCTATGTGAGTGTGAGGCCCCTAAATTAAAGCTTTGCTTTTATTCTCATAAACAAATATTTGGAAATCCGTCGAAAAGGCGAATGATCTCTGTTAGCAGCAGCAGCAAAGAAAGAGTGGCCCAGCTGGCTGTTCATGTGCGTCTGTGAATATTCATGTGCGTGCGTAAAGCAAAGGTATAATCAATTAAAAGGCTCTTGTTGAGAAAACACGACTTGGAGATACCCTGAACCCTAGACATTGCGCATACACTTATTCCTTGTGTGTGCACGCGTACACAGTAAGTTCCTGTACAACTGTACTGCTAAATGCTGGTGCTTCTGAACTGATTTGATGAAGTCTTAAGTTGAAAATTCAAAACTAAATTACTCTTAATAAAATGTATATATAGGAAACCGGAACACCTATCGATAATATGAAACAAACTTGACCCTAATACAGATGGACGTGGCCAAAGTGACTTGGCTGTTGTTTCTAATCCAGAATATTTAAGTTAGTAAAAAAAAAATTTTCGCCATCGTCAAGGAATTCTCGAACTTGGGTTTAGGGCAGCCATGGGCAAGTAGTGGCTCCCAGAGCTCCCGCGGCTCTTTCCATTATGTTTATACTTTGATACCGAAGGTCTCATAGTACATTGGTTTTGTGCAATGTCCGTCATGGTGTCCGTCCGTCTGTATGAACGCAATTTTTTTCGACACCTGTAAAGCAAGAGAGTTGAAACCTTGCAATTATGTTTGTCTATGGGCTAGTCAGATAAAGTGTCAAGATTGGGGTGCCACGCCTACTAGGAGGCTGGGAATTCGATAAATTCGATAACTAAAACCCGATAACACCATATATTTCTCACATTCCTGAAGCTAGAGTTACCAAATTTTGCACGAAGATAGCTAGAAACATCCCTGAAAAAAATAGATGCCACACCCACTCCTACCGCCCCCATCCTCCCTGCTCCTTGAAATTGGAAACGCCTATAGTTTTCACATTTTTTGGGCTTGAGCCACCAAATTTTGTGTCAAGATAGGTAATGACGTTCCCCAAAAAATGCATTAACATTTTGGATGCCACGCCGCCTGATTCCGCCCCCATTCACCTTCTACAGGAAATTGGAAACGCCTATAGTTTTCACATTTTTTGAGCTAGAGTCACCAGATTTGGTAGGAAGATATATGGTGACATCTACAAAAGGTCTGCATCAAAAATTAGGATGCCACGCCCAGCTCTGCCGCCCACCATTTAAAATCGAAAATTTCGATATCTCTTACAGTTTTTAAGCTAGAGCCCGTAAATTGATTCGAAAGATAGAAGGCAACATCTACCAAAGATCTGCATCAAAATTTTGGATGCCACTCCCACCCAAGACACCCGCCTTATAAAATCGGAATCGGATATATCACGCCCACCTCTGTTGCCCACCATTAAATATTTGAAATTTCAATATCTTTTATAGTTTTTAAGCTTGATCCCCTAAATTCAGTAGAAAGATAGAAGGCAACATCTACCAAAGATCTGCATCAAAATTTTGGATGCCACGCCCACCCAAGCCACCCGCCTTATATTATCGGAACCGGCTATATCTTTAACAGTTTTTGAGCTAGAGCCACCAAACTTGGTAGGAAGATAGATGGTGACACTTCAAAACATTTGATTCCAAAATTTGGATGCCACGCCTACCTCTGCCGCCCACCTTTTAAATTTGGGAGTTAAGTTATCTTCCACAGTTTTTGAGCTAAAGTCACCAAATTTGGTAACATGATAGCTGGCGATGTTTACCACATGGCCCACTCCCTTCGCCCCTGCATTCTCCCTTATCAACCGTTCTTTTACTGGTATCAAAGTATTCCGCAGTCGGTTGCGTCCGACTGCAACGTTATTACTTGATTTTAATAGGCGCCAGCATCTCGGTACAGTTAGTCGTTGCTTATCGCAATTTTAGAAAATCAATGCCACTGAAAGATGGTGGCGAAGAGGCTGCAAAATAAATGTTGTCTGCTCGATCGAGAATGCAAAAACATCGATCTTGTAGAACGCGACAAAATAAGACGAAAATATTCAATAAATTTATCGATAACTCGCCTGGCTATCGAGACATAGTTAATAAAAATATTGAAAAATTAAATTTTTTTTAAGGTGAAACATTTCCAAAAAAAAAAACTGAAAATACTTAACACAATTTTTCGATATTTATCGAGCTATCGATACAAATTTAACAAAAAAAAACTTTAATGAAGTTTAATAGATATATGAAAAATAAGACGAAAAATTAAATAAAATTTATCGATATCTCACTTAGTTATCGATATATAGATACTAAAAAGTCAGAAAATCCAGTCGACGAACATCTCCAATTCCAGCGAAATGAAGCGCTGGAGTCAGATTCAACTTTCATTGGCTGCCCGCAACATTGTGGTGTAGTTGATTTAAGGGACGGAATCAAACCTATTTCCTCTAAAAACGGAATAGCCTTTTCCTCAGTTCCAACTAATTCATTCAAGAACTAATACTGTTCGGGGGTGTGCCAGAAATCCACTGAGATTTTGACTCGTGGTTTTCAAATCTCTAAAAAAAAAAAAAACCCGTCGGTGTGCCAGAAGTTAGGAAGATATAATATTTCGGTAAAATGTTTCGGAGCAAATACCTAAAACGAACCAACGAGCCAACAAGAGATGTTACCCTTCAAAAATTAAAACTGCCTAAAATGTATTTGCTATTTTTGTCATTGTTTTCAAGGTTGGCCTCATGGCATTAGTGTTATATTTAATAAATGGTAAAATAAAAATATGTTAGGTCAGATCTCGTCTAGTTCTTACACAAAACAAATATTTAATATTTTGCCCGAGAAGTAACTCATGTTGCTTGACAGCCCTGCTATGACAGCTTGCTTGAACAGCTGTTCTACGTACTTCGTAAATGGCGAATCTGGTTTTGTTTACATTTTAAAAGTGCAAAAGGTGAACTGTGTTTTCCCATATAGACCAATAATAAAATAAATGTAGAACAAATAATTAAATGCAATTTTAATTTAACCTACATTTTGTCTGCTCAATGACTTACCATTAATTAAATTCTTCTTGCTGTAGACATTTACACACCTAACAAACACCGCCACCTCAGCACCGTTGCCACCTCATAAAAAAAGGTTTGCTGCAATAACTTAGTTAAATTTACAACAAACTGTACACTGCTTAACCATGCAATTTTGTTACCTGAAAGAACGATTTTGTATGTCCATTTGTCACAAAAAAAGTGTCTCTCAAATTTACCTATTAAAGACTCAGAATAATAGTTATTGTTTACCAAACAATTTGGCAGCTTCTGTGTTAGGGACGGTTTTGCACGCTTACACAGAACGGCAAATAATTTTTAGAGATTTGTTAAAGATTTATTAAAATCAAAAATCATGAATTAAAATATGTATTAAATTCAAATGTATTTGAAATAAGCAACCTTGCAATAAAATTACCTTTCGAAAAAGTATATTCATTTGACAGTTAATATTGCTTAAATTAACTAAATCTCGGGCCAAATTTCTTGAGGTTTCAAAATCATCTCGAACTGGGCTCTGGCACACCTAAAACCAGCTCGAGGTTGATGGCTGGCACACCCCTGATTAAAATAGTTTAATTTGGAATACAAATTTGGATGTTTTTCTGTCATTTTGTGTCTCTTTGTGGTGTTTTTCTTGGAATGCAAGAAAAGAATTTTTGTGTAGTAACTGTATGCATTGACTAAACTTTAATCTTCGATATCTCTTGTGTTTCTCAACCGATTTCAATGAAATTTTACTGATTTTCATTATTTTGTATTAAGTTTCAATATTCGACATTTTTATGTTATCGATTGCATGTGTATATCGGAAACGGAAATAGTTATCGAAAATCGGAAACAAACTTGTACTGCCTAGGACTTAGATGAGCTTATGTTCAAAATCTGAAGTCTCTAGCTCTTATAGTCTCTGAGATCGACGCGTTCATACATACAGAGGGACAGACGGACATGGCTATATCGACTCGGCTGTTGATGCTGATCAAGAATATATATACTTGATAGGGTCGGAGATGCCCTGCCCATATCATGGGTTCGGGGTATAAAAATGCTAATATATACATATATATATATATTCGTTACCTTTCCGATTTTTAAGAATAAATATATCGATAACTAAGTGAGTTATCGATAAGTATATATAACTATTATCGATAACTATTTCCGTTTCCGATATACACATGTAATCGATAACAAATCAATTTCGGAAAACCGATTTTGTAAAACTTACCCGGCTCTTAGAAGTGGTTGACTGGTCGTCCCTCTATGGTTCTGAGGACTTGGATACGGCAATCAGTATTTTTTATTGCACCTTAGAAAATTTATTCGATAAGTGTGTCCCTTTTGGTAGGCCAAGTAGGAAAAAAAAACCTGCGTGGTTTACACGAGAGTTGACTGCCCTTAAAAATCGAAAATCTAAGCTTTATAAGAGTTTCAGAAAATCTGGCTCTTCTGTTCATTACTCATCATACTTGATTGATTCCAGTTTTTCAGTCATGACTAATTAATGTTATAAAAATTACCTAAGTCAGTGCAGACTACAGTTTCAGCAAGATCCTAAGAGGTTCTATGACTTCGTTAATGCGAAGCGAAAGTCATCAACACTTCCATCTAATTTATCTTTTGAAAACAAGTCGGCCAATTCGGATCAGGCCATTGCCGATTTATTTGCCGAATTTTTTCAAACAACATACAGTTCAATTGATAATCAGGTTGATCTGCCTTACCCGTCTCAGGTTGATGCCTCTAATTGCGTTTTTGAACCAAGTATCACGGAGTGATCATTACTACGTGATATACAGGGTATTATGCCTGTATTTTCCCCGGGACCTGACGGCGTACCAAGCTGTGTGCTTAAGTACTGTGCTGATGGTCTCTTAAAGCCTTTGCATAAATTGTTGAGTTTGTCTATTGATGATTGTTAATTTCCTAATATCTGGAAAGAATCATTTATTATTCCGCTCCATAAAAAAGGAGACAAGTCTAATGTTCAAAATTATAGGGGTATGTCCAAATTGTCTGCTATACCAAAAATGTTTGAGAAATTAATAACTTCTCTATTACAACATTTTTGCAGATCTTTAATTTCACCGTGCCAGCATGGATTCATGAAACAAAGATCTACTACCACTAACCTGTTAGAATTTACTTCACTAGTTGTTAATGGTTTTCAAAATAAAATGCAAACGGATGTTATTTATACTGATTTCAGCAAGGCATTTGACTCGGTTAATCACTACCTTTTACTTCATAAACTTCAAATGTTAGGTTTTCCAAGCAATCTTATTCGGTGGATAAGGGAATATTTAACTCATAGAACACAGAGAGTCAGTTTTAATGACGCTGTCTCTAAGGTGGTTCATGTCACTTCCGGTGTTCCGCAAGGCAGTCACCTTGGACCTTTATTATTTACACTTTTCATCAATGATCTTCCATCTGTTATTGACCAATCTCGAGTGCTGATGTATGCTGACGATGTAAAATTATGCATGTCGGGTACTGCTCTGTCGTCTGCTCAAAAACTACAAACTGATTTAGATAATTTTCAAAAGTGGTGTCGTGTTAACTTTCTAAATCTAAATTGCAACAAATGTAAAGTCATGTCTTTTTATAGATGCCTTCCTTTTTCAAATATATATTTTCTTGATGGAAGCCCACTCGATCGCATTGAATGGGTTGATGACTTAGGTATCCTTTTTGATCCGAAACTTAAATTTCGCAAGCATATCTCTTTAGTTGCAAATCGAGCCTCTAGTACCTTGGGGTTCATTAAGCGCTGGTCGAGAGAATTTGACGATCCCTACATAACCAAAACACTTTACACGTCATTGGTACGTCCTGTTCTTGAATATGGATCTTGTATCTGGTATCCCAAATACAGGATTCACCAGGATAGAATATAATCAGTACAAAAACAATTTTTGCTTTTTGCCCTTAGGAGATTTAACTGGGATACTAACATTAACCTACCTTCCTACCACAGTAGACTTTTACTAATAAATCTTCCTTCTCTTTCTGATCGCAGAACAATGCTAGGTGTAGTCTTTTTACATAAACTAATAAATGGTGAAATTGATTCCTCCGAATTAATCAGCCAAATTAGTTTTGCTGTTCCGATCAGAAGGACAAGGAGTTTTCTACCCATTGCTCTTCAATCTTGTCACTCTAACTATGCTATTCATAACCCTTTTCGGATTTTATGTTCAAACTATAACGAATTTTCCCACTTAATAAACGGTGCCACTTCTAGTAGTTCTCTTAAAAAGTGATTTTATGTCATTTGTCTACGTTTTCGCGATCTACGTAACCGTACGCTATGCGGTGTGCCCCTCGGTCGGTTGGGCGGGAGGTTGGTTGCTTTTTGCTTGGGTTCGCGCGTTAACAAGCCGGTGCTTGGTATCGTTGGGCCACTTGAATGTACTGTCTTTTTTAGTACATCTACGTCCAATAATAATAAAAAATAAATCTCGATTTTGGAAAATGTAAAAAAGGGGGTTGAAATAATGGTTAACGATAGAACTTGTCTGAAAATATCATCGAAATCGGCTGAGAAACACCAAAGATATCGAAGATTGAAGTTTAGTCACAGATGCCTACAGACAATGACTGTGCGCGTTAAGTATAGGGTTCGGGGTATCTCCTAGTCGGGAAATCTCGACTAGAGCCTTCTAACTTGTTTTTCATGAATTTGTGGTCGAGGTTTGAGCTTCATGCCTGGCGCACACAGCCTGAATGCAAACTTCACGTATTTTGTTTTTGTGAGCTCGATTGCGATCAGACCTTTAGCTTCTGCGCCAGTCTGACGCCAATTACAAAAAATAATCCCGGCAGGTTGTATAGAACTGTAAAGTTATATCATTAAGTAGGTATACGTAGAGGAGTCAAATTTTTTTCCCAACTGCCGAAAAATGCGTTGTGGAGGAGCCACCATCATTCGGCTGCTGAAAGTAGCGAGCCGAACGCAAATTTTGCAGACCATTTGCGTAGCTAAAAAAGTGCAAGTCATTCATGCGCCGGCGCTTGTCTCGGTACAGACGGAGTGCCAGCAATTTGCTGTGTATTCGTCTGTATGTCAGCGACAAGATCGCCGTTAGGTGTATATACATATGTATGTTTGTATGTTTCTGTATGCTGTTTGCTCTGAGCGGCTGTATATTGTGGAAGGGGGATAGCAGCAGCAGAGTTCGAACAACAACAACACATGTGCATTTTTTCTGTATTTGGTGGCTCCGAGCTCAAATGAAGAAAAAATCATTTGGGCGAATGTATACCTAAATACACATATATATGTGTGTATGTATGTGCGCATGCATATTTTTTCAGTTTTTGGTGGCTCTCAAGTGATTTGGGATTTTGTTACTTTTCTAGCAACGCATATCAATGTGTGCGTGCATGTGTATGTTCATGTGCAGCACATTTGAATGTATGCGTAGCAATTGCCTTGGCTATTCTTGACCTGCATCAATTTATATAATTTTTAGCAATTTAATTACAAGTTAAGAACTCCTATAAAATTCATGTTATTTAATGATAATGTTTATTTATTATACCCCTAACCTATAAAATGGGTAAAAGGGGTATAATGGTTTTGTGCAAAAGTATGTAACAGGCAGAAGGAAGCATCTCCAGCCTCAACAGCCGAGTCGATATAGCCATGTCCGTCCGTCCGTCTGTATGAACGCGTCGATCTCAGAGACTACAAGAGCTACAGACTTCAGATTTTGAATATAAGTTCTCCTATACCATGAGCGGAACAAGTTTGCTTCAAATTATCGATAACTATTCTAGTTTCCGATATACACATGGAATCGATCACAAAAAAATCTCGAATTTGAAAAATGTAAAAATGGGGGTTGAAATAATTTTTTTTTTCTCTCTCTTCTGATATATATTTGCAATCTATCCTAAAGGACAAATAGCAAGTTACATTATGAATACTTTGACAATATAAGAGCGTATCTTTTAAAGCTTGCTTGTGAAATGGTGGGGGATGGGGAGGGGGGGGGTGGTGCAGGAACTCAGTTCCTGGAGAGAGGCAGATCCAGCGGGTGCTGTCTTCTTAGTCGGCGGGTGGTGGTGCTGTTGTCAAGCAAGTTAATAGCAAGCGGGTTGACGTGCCTTTCCAAACGATCGACGTAGGCTTTGCTGTGCCTGGTGATCTCGTCGTTTACGCAAGGAATCGCTAACTCATTTTGGATATCCCTGTTTGTGTGGTAAATGTGAGCATTCGATAGAGTTCTGAGGGCTTTCTTTTGAAACTTTTGATCATTTGTCTAATAATTGTATATATTTTACTTATATAATTATGTATTTTCGACCCTTGAAAGTAAATACATATTTGATGTCGATTGCCAATTCAAATTCAAAATTTGCGCGCATTTGTATCTGCCTACAAAAACCTAAAAAAGACACGCTCTGTTCACTGTTCATACATACTCTTTCGAGATATTAACTTACATATGCACGCATACATACACGCGACTTGAGCTGCAGCCCAAGTCGGTTGTGTTGCTTACAGCAGAGCAAGAAATAGAATGACGTTGCGCTTTTGAGCGGCCAGCTCTGTCTGTTAAGTTTTCGACTCTTCTTCTTCCTGGATCGGAAGTTTAACATTTTGACGGCAATAAGATTAGAGTCGATTAAAGGTCTCTATGTATTCTATGCTCAGTGATATTAGTGAATATAAGGCAGTGATGTCAATGCCCATAGCTCCCATTGTTTCTGTAATTGCTCCTCGGCATAGGCGAGCAGTTTGCGTATACATGAACTGCTCTTTCCACAAGCAATGCAAAATACAAGAACAATTTGTCGTATATTTTTTATGTTTGTCTTTTCGGTTCCTATGCTCAGCAGCGAAGTAACGGATCTTTCATAAATTTGTTGTTGCTGGTCATTATTATTACTTGTTCTTGTAATTCAAATGTATATAAAAATCTTTTCAGTGATACTTGCCCTACTTGAATTAGTGTATTTTCTTTATGTGTATTAGGAAAGCTCTTCCATAAGCATTGTTTTGACATCACTGATATAAACTATGTATTACCATTTGATCTTGTAATTGTGTGCTGTTATTGTTTACTCGTTTTCTGCGCACAAGTTGGCATTAAGGCGCCATTTACTAAAACTTCTCCGAAATAGTTTGTTGCACGTTTCTTTGAGCTATCCCTTATTGTCATTTATTGGCATTGGAGAAATTTTTTTTGTTGGACAATGACTTCCAATGTTTTTTATTTATTTACTCGACGAACCCTGGTTTGGAACCGAACCCTGGTTTCCAAAATATTCAGATCCATGTTTTGGAACCTCTGCGAATTTTCAACCTAGGGTTCGGAACCCGAACCAAATCCTGGCCGTTTTTTCAGGGGTTTGCAGCTCTACTTATAACAATAAAAATTTTTCACAGTGTATTCACTTTGCTCGCACTTTCTGTCTGGCTCATGACTGCGACGCTGCTGCGTCGCTGGTTGTCCAAATTTGTTGTCTGGCTCCCACCGTTATTTTTCGTGCCCATTTCTGGCTAAAAGTTATCCGAGAGAGCCAGTACCAAATGATATAAACGTGTGTGTGCTGCAAAGAGCGCCTTGTTGCTCTCTTTATTGGGGTTGTTTTGTAAGTGCGAAAGAGTTAGGGCATAGAAAGTGTTATCGTTGTGTGCAGCCGACCAGCACTTTGCGACTGACACTTGGCAAAATATACTATACAAATATATCTTGACGCTTGGTACCTTAACAAAAAAAAAGCCCTCTCCCGCCGCTAGTCTACCCATACAAAGTGCAATTAAAAATGTAATTAATTACAATATGCACCCATATCAGTATTGCCAGGTTTTAAGAGTAGAAATATGCTAGATTTAAAAAAAAAAAAAAAAAAAAAGTGGCTAAAAATTAATACAAATAATTAATAAATATATATACATATTACACAATATTTATTAAAGCATCTCTATGTCTTATTCATTATTGTTTCCATATTTTTAATTCTATCTATCATTAAGTACTCATATACATATGTTAAATAAATAATACAAATATTAGAATACATACAAACAATTAAACATTTTAATAACAAACCTTATACTTAAGGGGTTACATTGGTTTCACGGCTTCAAAAAATCGATTTATTTTTTTAACCTTTGCTATTTTTTTTTTGAATTTATCCCTAATGACAATAAAAAAGGAAAAAACAAGGAACTGACAAAAAGTTTACAAATCTTACAAACATTAATCCTAACAGTTACTTTTTGGACTGATAGCTTGAGATCGCGTTCCTAACTCATCGCTGAGTAGGAAGGTTAGGCCTCTCGCGAGATTATTTGGGTGTTCCGCGTTGTGATGTTGCTTGCAGTGGGAGTGGGCATCTGTAGCGGCTGAGAATAGCTGTATCGTCAGCAAAGGTAGATGTTGTTAGACTTCTGCCTGTAGGGATGTCTGCTGTGTAGAGAACGTATAGTGTCGGCCCAAGTACGCTGCCCTGAGGAACGCCTGCTTTAATACGGTGTTCGTCGGATATTGCAGAGTTGCATCTTACTGCAAACTTCCTGTCGTAGAGGTACGACTTTAACAGTTTATGTGTGATGACTGGGAGCGTTGATTTGTTCTTATACATCAGCCCTTCCAACCAGATTCTGTAGAGACACATCCAAAAATATTGCAGTACAGTATTCGATTTTCGAACGCTCCCCGTATTTCTGATGGTATTCGATTGACCTGCTCAATAGTTCCGTGCTTTTCACGAAAGCCGAATTGGTGTGATGGGACTATGTTATGGAGATTCAGAAATTGATTAATCCGAGACAGCAAAACATTCTTCGAAGAGTTTTGATAGACACGATAAAAGGCTTATGGGTCTATACGACGAGGGGACTGTTTGATCTTTTCCCAGCCTTGGAATCATTATGATGATAGACTTTTGCCATCTCTCTGGAAAGTAGCCGAGTTTTGTGATTGCATTGAATAACTTGGTAATGATGCAGACGGCACAATAGGGAAGCTCAATAATCTTTGGAGTTATTAAGTCCCAATTAGGATTATATATTCTTGATCAGCATCAACAGCCGAGTCGATATAACCATGTCCGTCTGTATGTATGATTGCGTCGATCTCAGAAACTATCAGAGCTAGAGATTATAGATTTTGCACATAAGCGCATCTAAGTCCTTGGCAGTGCAAGTTTGTTTCCGATTTTCGATAGCTAATTCCTTTTCCGATATACAAATGTGATCGATGATATAAAAATATCGAATATCGAAAATGTGAAACTTGAAACAAAGTAATGAAATTCAGGAAAAATATCATCGAAATTGTTGAGAAACACCAGAGATATCGAAGAGTGAAGTTTAGTCACATATGCATACCGATAATGACTGTACGCGTTAAGTACGGGGTATCTCCTAGTCGGCAAATCTCGACTAGAGCCTTCATCCTTGTAATTCATTAAAAGAACTAAAAATACATTGTTAACCTTGGAATGCAAATTGTGATGTTTTTCTGACATTTTGTGTCACTTTGTGGTGTAATTCAGGAGGGCAAGAAAAAAAATTTGTGTGTAGAGAAAATTTTATCATTTTTTTTTGTCTGAAGTAGTTATTGAATTTCGTACAAAATATTATATACACGCATACAAAATTATTTTCATTTTTCGATTATGAAGTGATGATATCTTGATAACTAAGCGATAAATCGATAAATTGTATTTCATATTTTAGTCTTATTTGTCAGAAATCTATTACTTCATTAAAGAAAAAAATTTCGTAAATTGTATTGAGTATTTTTGTTTGTTTTTTTTTTCGGAAATCTAAAAATTTAATTTTTCGAAATTTTTCGATTTTTTATTAACTATATCTCGATAAACAAGCGAGTTATCGATACATTTTATTTCATATTATCGTCTGATTGTTCAGTTCAATGTGCAAACTTATATATTTTTTGTATTTTAGCCTGTTAGTTTTTTGTGAGGTCAACTTACCGGGTCGATTTACAAACTCTGGTTGGCGTAGTAATTGTATAAGAACAGGCGAGTGGTCGGATGATAGTTCCGAGAGGCTTTCGGCGCTTATCAGGTTGCGGGGAATGTTTTTGGTAACTGCAAAATCAATCAGGTCTTGCAGTTTTCCCTTTGTATTCACAAGGCGAGATGCTCAGTGTATGTGCTTGGCATTATAGTCTCCTGCTGCTATAAATTGTTCTCCTAATGAGTTGAAACATTCCATAAATTGGTCTTCAGATATGGTGAATCGAGGGGGGAAGTAGACACGCTCAATTGCTGCATTCATATATCGCTAATAATAATAATAAATAATTAGGGTATTCGGAAGCTATGAGAAATATGATAAGTAATATTTTTATTACACTGTATCAAGTGAGTGCACTTTTTACGTTTCTTTTGTCTTATTTGTGACAAGTTAGCTGTTTCCCAGTTCGATGACAGTTCAATTGCAATGAGCAACTGTTTTGTATTAAGCAACTAAAATAAAAAAGTGAACAAAACAAAAATACACTGACTTAAAAACAATTTGACTTGTCTTTTTGTTAATGATGCCAAGAAAGAATTTATAAATAGTAATTTGTGTGGAAAAAATGACTTATTTTAAAATTACTCGCTTTCACAACCAGTAAATTGCTCAGTGTGACCTAATTTCGTTGGATCAATAATCTCAAAAAACAGCTGGTTTTATTAATATTCTGGCAACCACTCTATTTCTCAAATATTGCCAAATATTATGATATTTGTAAACATACCCAAGGGGCATTTTAGCTTTGATAAAAATGTTTCTGTCTGTTTGTTGTAAAGCTTTCAGATATCAACTTATTACTTCACATTTCTTATAGCTTCCGAATACCCTAAATAATAATCAATAATGTGTATATCAGATAGTTTAGCCGCTATTGTGCTCTTACATTAGCAACAGTAGGCTTTTGTTGTGTCTACTCGCACTTTGCGATGCCACTGCTTAAATTCACTTTTTTCCACCCAGACATCGCGAAAATATTGCTTATATAGAATCTTAGGCATTGTTTAGCAGTTTCCAATTTCATTAGGTGTCAAAATAAATATTAAAAATCCAAAGAATACTATTACCGAACAACATTATATAAATTGGCGCGTATTGATGTATTTAATTTTAGCCCAAACTTTTCGAAAAAATACTAAACAGAAATTCGAAATATTGCAAAATACAATATATCAATAGCTAAAATAAGCTAAATAGAAATTTGAAAATGCTATATTTTTGGCTATTCGCATTTCCAAAATTTATAAGCTTAGTTCATATTCAACAAGTGAAAACGTTGCATTCGGACGCTACCAACTGCGGAATACTCTGATATCAGTTAAAGAACGGATGGTAAGAAGCCTGCTTGCAATGGTAAAATACGGGGGCGGCAGAAGTGGGCCGATTGAGAAACATCGCCAGCTCTCTTGTTACTGAATTTGGTGTTTGTAGCTCAAAAACTGTGAAAAATAACTGATCTTCTGATTTTAAAAGGATGGCGGCAGAGGTGGGTGTGACATCCAAAGTTTTGATGCAAATCTTTGCGATCTGTCACCAGTTGTCTTTCTATCAAATTTAGTGATTCTAGCTTAAAAACTCTGAAAGATACATGAAAGATATGTTAGGTTTTATCTCTTGTAGTTCTTATACAAAACCAATATTTAATATTTTGCCCGCCAATTAACTCATGTTGCTTGACAGCCCTGCCGTGATAGCTTGCTTGAAAAGCTGTTCTACGTATTTCGTAAATGGCGAATCTGGTTTTGTTTACATTTTAAAAGTGCAAAAGGTGAACGGTGTTTTCCCCTATGGACTAATAATAAAATAAATGTAAAACAAATAACTAAATGCAATTTTAATTTAACCTACATTTTGGCTGCTCAATGGCTTTCCATAAATTAAATTATTCTTCTTACTGTAGACATTTACACACCTAACAAACACCGCCACCTCACCACAGTTGCCACCTCATAAAAAAAAGGATTGCTGCAATGACTTACTTAAATTTACAACAAACTGTACACTGCTCAACCATTCAATTTTGTTACCTTAAAGTACGATTTTGTTTTTGTTCATTTGTCACAAAAAAGTGTCTTTAAAATTGATCTATTAAAGACTCCGAATAATAGTTATTGTTAACCAAACAATGTGGCAGCTCCCTTGTTAGGGACGGTTTTGCACGCTTACACAGAACGGCAAATAGTCTTAGAGATTTGTTAAAGATTTATTAATATCGAAAATCATGAAAAAAAAGTATTAAACTCAAATGTATTTGCAATATGCAACGAAGCTTAAAATTACCTTTTGAAAAAGTAACAGTTATGCATTAGACATTTAATATTGCTTAAATTAACCAAATCTCGGGCCAAATTTGTTGAGGTTTCAAAATCATCTCGAACTTGGCTCTGGCACACCTAAAACCAGCTCGAGTTTGGTTTTAGGTTGAAATCGGGTTGGTTTTGATGGCTTGCACACCCCTGAATATATGTATATGAAAGTCATTTTCAATTTTAAAAGGTGGGGTAGAGTTGATGCAGATCTTTGGAAAATGTCACTAGCTACATTGAAACTAATTTTGGTGAGTCAAGCAAAAAAAAAATAACAACTGGAATTAATGCACATTTTCTATTTTAATGTCATGGGCGGCATGGGTGGGCGTTGCGTCCAAATTTTTGAATCGAATCTTTTGGATCTGAAACCATCTGTCTTCCTACCTAATTTGGGGGCTCTAGCTTACAATTTGTAAGAGATAGCTGAATTTCCGAATTTAAAAGGTGGGCGGCAGAGGTGGGCGTGGCATCGAAATTTATGTAGATCTTTGGTAGATGTCACCATCTATCTTCCTACCAAATTGTTTGACACTAGCTCAAAAAATGTGGAAGATACACGCATAACCGTTTTAAAAACGGCGGGGCTGGGGAGCGTCAGGTGTGGGCGTGGCATGCTAATTTTTCTTGTTGGTGTTTTGGGAATCCCATCGGCTATACTGTTACAAAATTTTGTGACTCTTACTCAAAAACTTCAAAAGACACACGCATTTCCGTTTTTATAAAGCTCAGGAGTGTTGTGAGTAGGTTGGGGGCGTAGCACAAAAATTTTGGATGCTGATTTTTGGTAAATATCACCATCTATTTTCATTTTCCTACCAAATTTGGTGACCCGCTCAAGAAATGTGGCTTTCTCGTTCTCAAAAGGTGGTTGCTGGAAGCGGTAGGTGTGGGCGTTGCATTTTTTTGATGCAATTTTTTGGAGATCGTCATTACTTATCTTGACACCAAATTTGGTGGCTCTAGCCCAAAAACTGTGAAAGCTATAAGCGAAATGTGAGAAATATATCATTTTATCGATTATATCGATTAAGTGACATTGCCTGCAACTATTGATCGGCCAATTTTTTTATTCTACAACTCGATTCTCAGCTCTCGCTCTGCAAACTTTTTTCTCCAACTTGCAAGACGATTGTCAGTTTCTGATGAAGATTCTCCGTTGCGACGTAATGTTTTTGATGCCCTTGCCTATGAACTATACCTTTTTTTTATTGTTTCGAAAACGTGGCCCACATCTTGGTTTGTGTCCACTTCAGTTGGCTACAATTTTTAGGACTAATTAGAAAGCTAAAACATACGCCTCTGAACACGTTTAATTTGATCTGTACTTAGTGAGTACCTTAAACCGACTGATTTTATTATTTTTTGGCCTGCTTTCTGTTTTATGTAATGTAATTATGAAGTTTTATTTTTTTGTTCTGAATGTTAAAACTGACACAGTATTAAATAAAATATGTGGACAATACCAGCAGCACGAAAATCTAAACAACGCACAGCTGCTCCTGTAGAACAATTGAGGTTGCAAAAAAAAAAAAAAAAAACAATTAGGTAATTTTGCCGGCTTTCAGATACAATATCTCAAAAAATAGGAAACGGATCGTCATTGTTTTTGACTCTAATGATAGATTTGTACTATTTGCTTTGCGTTTGGCCAGGTAAATCGATATTTAAAAACTTGTATCATTTTTTTCCACTATTTCTCAACTTTGATGAAAAATTAAAAAAAAAACAACTATAATTTACCATTTTCTATTTACCATATTCAAAATAAGTTCTTTGATTATACCTTTATCTAATGCAAAAATTTCCAGCTGTTCGTTCTCGTCCCTTTTTTTTTTTAGAGGTAAAATAGTAAAAAAAACAAGTATGAAGGCTCTAGTCCAGATTTCCCGACTAGGAGATACCCCGAACCCTATACTTAGCGCGTACGGTCATTGTCGGTATGCATCTGTGACTAAACTTCAATCTTCGATATCTCTGGTGTTTCTCAACCGATTTCGATGATTTTCATTATTTTGTATATTCGATAGTTTTATGTTATCGATTTCATGTGTATATCGGAAATGGAAAAAGTTATCGAAAATCTAAAACAAACTTGTACTGCCTAGGACTTAGATGAGCTTATCTAGCTCTTATAGTCTCTGAGCTTGAGGCGTTCATACATTCGAACGGACGGACAGACGGACATGGCTATATCGACTCGGCTGTTGATGCTGATCAAGAATATATATATACTTTATAGGGTCGGAGATGCTTCCTTCTGCTTGTTACATACTTTTGCCTAAAAAAAATTATACCCTCTTTTACCCATTTCATGGGATCAGGGTATAAAACTAATGAAATATTTTACGCATCGATTGCTTGCAAACCAAAGTTTTCTTATAAACTAACCCGTAAAGCTAGATACTTGAAACTTTGCAATTATGTTTATCTATAGACGGTACAGATAAAGTGTCAAGATTGGGTTGCCACGCCTACTAGGAGGCTGGGAAATCGATAAATTCGATAATTGAAAACCGAAAAAACCAAATATTTCTCACATTCTTACAGCTAGAGTTACCAAATTTTGCACGCAGATAGCTAGTCATATCCCTGAAAAAACTGCATCAAAATTTTGGATGCCACGCCCACTCCCTCCGCCCCCATCACCCCTGCTTCTTGAAATTGGAAACGCCTATAGTTTTTACATTTTTGGGCTAGAGCCACCAAATTTTGTGTCAAGATAGATATTGAAGTTCCCAAAAAAATGCATCAAAATTTTGGATGCCCCGCAACCTGATTCCGAACCCATCCCCCCCTTCTCCGTGAAATTGGAAACGCCTATAGTTTTCACATTTTTTGGGCTAGAGCCATCAAATTTTGTGTCAAGATAGATATTGACGTTCCCCAAACAAATGCATCAAAATTTTGGATGCCACGCCCCTAATTCCGCCCCCATCCGCCCATCCCTCTCCATGAAATTGGAAACGCCCATAGTTTTCACATTTTTGGGGGCTAGAGCCACCAAATTTTGTGAAGATAGATATTGACGTTCCCCAAAAAATGCATCAAAATTTTGGATGCCACGCCCCCTGATTCCGCCCCCATCCCCCTTCTACTTGAAATTGGAAACGCCTATAGCTTTCACATTTTTCGAGCTAGAGTCACCAAATTTGGTAGGAAGATATATGGTGACAACTACAAAAGGTCTGCATCAAAAATTTGGATGCCACGCCCACCTCTGCCGCCCACTATTTAAAATCGGGAATTTCGATATCTCTTATAGTTTTTAAGCTAGAGCCCGTAAATTGGGTAGAAAGATAGAAGGCAGCATCTACCAAAGATGTGCATCAAAATTTTGAATGCCACGCCCACCTAAGCCACCCGCCTTATAAAATCGGAATCGGCTATATCTCTAACAGTTTTATACTTTGATACCGAAGGTCTCATAGTATATTGGTTTTGTGCAATGTCCGTCATGGTGTCTGTCTGTCCGTCCGTCCGTATGAACGCAACTTTTTTCGACACCCGTAAAGCTAGAGACTTGAAACTTTGCAATTATGTTTATCTATAAACGGTACAGATAAAGTGTCAAGATTGGGTTGCCACGCCTACTAGGAAGCTGGGAAATCGATAAATTCGATAACTGAAAACCAAAAAAACCAAATATTTCTCACATTCTTACGGCTAGAGTTACCAAATTTTGCACGCAGATAGCTAGTCATATCCCTGAAAAAACTGCATCAAAATTTTGGATGCCACGCCCACTCCCTCCGCCCCATCATCCCTGCTCCTTGAAATTGGAAACGCCTATAGTTTTACATTTTTTGGGCTAGAGCCACCAAATTTTGTGTCAAGATTGATATTGAAGTTCCCCAAAAATATGCATCAAAATTTTTGATGCCACGCCCCCTGATTCCGCCCCCATCCCCCCTTCTCCATGAAATTGGAAACGCCTATAGTTTTCACATTTGTTGGGCTAGAGCCATCAAATTTTGTGTCGAGATAGATATTGACGTTCCCCAAAAATATGCATCAAAATTTTGGATGCCACGCCCCCTGATTCCGCCCCCATCCCCCCTTCTCCATGAAATTGGAAACGCCTATAGCTTTCACATTTTTTGGGCTAGAGCCACCAAATTTTGTGTCAAGATAGGTACTGACGTTCCCCATCAAAACTTGGATGCCACGCCCCCTGATTCCGCCCCCATCCCCCCTTCACCAAGAAATTGGAAACACCTATAGTTTTCACATATTTTGGGCTAGAGCCACCAAATTTTGTGAAGATAGATATTGACGTTCCCCAAAAAAATGCATCAAAATTTTGGATGCCACGCCCCCTGATTCCGCCCCTTCCCCCCTTCTACTTGAAATTGGAAACGCCTGTAGCTTTCACATTTTTCGAGCTAGAGTCACCAAAGTGGGTAGGAAGATATATGGTGACAACTACAAAAGGTCTGCATCAAAAATTAGGTTGCCACGACCACCTCTGCCGCCCACTATTTAAAATCGGAAATTTCGATATCTCTTATAGTTTTTAAGCTAGAGCCCGTAAATTGGGTAGAAAGATAGAAGGCAGCATCTACCAAAGATGTGCATCAAAATTTTGAATGCCACGCCCACCTAAGCCACCCGCCTTATAAAATCGGAATCGGCTATATCTCTAACAGTTTTTGAGCTTGAGCCACCAATCTTTTTATGAATATAGATGGTGACAGTTAAAAACATTTGATTCAAAAATTTGGATGCCACGCCTACCTCTGCCGCCCACCTTTTCAATTTGGGAGTTAAGTTATCTTCCACAGTTTTTGAGCTAAAGTCACCAAATTTGGTAACATGATAGCTGGCGATGTTTACCACATGGCCCACTCCCTTCGCCCCTGCATTCTCCCTTATCTACCGTTTTTTTTACTGGTATCAAAGTATTCCGCAGTCGGTTGCGTCCGACTGCAACGTTTTTACTTGTTTATTCATTCCGTTGTGAAATTTCTTCGGAAATCAGGTTGCATTTACACGCTGAAGTTTTTCAGTGAAATTTTTCCTTTGAAAATGCAACTCTGGCTTAAATTTATTGTCGATAAACATATATTTCGCCCCGAATTCAACAAGTTCTTTGGTCCACAACATTTTTATTAATAATTTATAAACCACAACAATGTATTTACTATTTGCGCTAATATTTGCTTGTGCGATATTTAGTATCGATAACTTTATTATTCACATCAAACACTGTGCAACTCTGTGTTTACATGCAATCGGAATAAGGCAAAGCAAAATTAGAAGAAAAATTAACGACTTAACAAGTAGTGAATTTTTGCTTGAAATTTTACCCCTCTACTCCCCTTGCCTACAAACAAAAAATTCAGAGAGAAAATTCACGAAAAAACTTCAGCGTGTAAATAGGCTCTAAGATAACAGAGAGGAACAAAGAAGAAGAAATGTAACGGTAAATGGTACTCACTGCAAGCAGCACAAAAACTATACACTCTCTAGACTGGACAAGTCTCTCAATTTGAAAACTGCTTGCTGAAATCGTATGCGGAGACGATCTGCTATAAGTAACGAGTAATTGAGTGAATTGTTATTGGTAGGTATACATGTATGTGCATTCGAAGCGCAAAGCAATATGCCGATAACAACGAAGAATAACGCTGTGCGTTTGCTAACTGACAATTGCTGCGCGCCACGCTAGCTTTGCCTGTATAATATGGTCTTTGCATGTGTATATGTAATACATTTGTTTCATTTTTGCCTTCGTTAGCTTCGCCGAGATTTTCGAAATTCTGTTCTGTCTCTATGCCCCTGAATATGCAAGTGTGTGTATGCATGCACACACATTGCTCTAATATTCACTGACCTTCCGCAACAGTTGTTATTTTGCAGATGTGTATCTAAGACGCAGATATGTTTGTTTTATTGTTTTTTTTTATTAATTCGATTTAAAATAAGAATATGTATATATATATATATATATATTTGTTAATATATTAAAAAAAAAAAGATAGCAAAAATAATACATACATACATATTTAATGATATGTATTTGCACAGGCATTTAAGGCATATTAATTTTTGGGGGGAGGGGTATCTTCACAATACTACACTGTATCACTAAACACGAGGGGGGGATGTTATGATGCTGATCAATAGAATATATATATAATTTGGTCGGAAATAATTCCTTCTGCATGTTACATATATTCCCCTAAACCAATAAACCCGTCTCATCTGTACAATGCTGTGTGTATTCACATCGAGAATGGGCAAATGCAGAAGAATGAGCAAATGCAAAAGAACGAAACAACAACACTTGCTGGTTGCTAAGACGCACAAACAGCACAAAGTAAAAATACCTATTGCTTAAATATTCAATAATAGTCTATGAAATCTTCTAATATATATTTCTCATATAAATATAACTTATTTGAAGTATTTTAATACAAAATAAGTTTATTTTATTTCGTATTTATATTCAACATATTTGGCATTTTAATGCAATACCTAACTGCCAAAATGTTTGTAAACATATATTATAGAGATCATGTTTAGGTATATTGCATTTATCTAGTTATTTAAGCCAAGTTTCAATAATGTCAAGCTACCCTTCCTTGCTAGGGTAGCAGCAAGCGATTGAATCCAAAGACTAAAATTTGCTAAACTCAACTTCTACGACAACAACCATGGTAATGCATTTTGGCAACAATTAATCTTTGTCTCGCACATCGCACACTCTCAAGGCCAAGTTTACTGTTTTGTCACTACCATATGCTTCGCCCCTTTGTTTTGATCAGCAATTTTCATCAGTTCTCTATACACAGCGCATTGTTTACAAACGCAAAACAACCGCTAAAGTAAGCAGTAAACCACAAAGCTATTAGTCGGAGCATTCCTTTTTCAGTAGACTCCAAATTGAGAGACTTGTCCAGTCTAGAGAGTGTATAGTTTTTGGCAGCATCAGAGACGATACACTTAGGTACACATGGCTTCGCTCTCTCTACAAATTACTCGACTCCGCACAAAATTCCAGCGAGTAAATTCCTAAAGAGAGCGAAGCCATGTCTAACTAAGTGTATTGTCGTTGGCAGAATCAACGACAATGTACTCATCTAGACTGGACCAGTCTCTCATTTTTGACACTGCTTGAAAACGATTCGGCGACGATTAGATTTGTCGTTTACTGCTTACGGTCAACGGTTGTTTGGCATTTGTAAACAAAGCGCGGTGTATAGAGAAGTGATCAAATTTGATATTAAGAACAAAGGGCGGAGCATAGAGTAGTGACAAAACAGTAAACTTGGCCTTGAAAGGGTGCGATGTGCGAGACATAGATTAGTTGTTGCCTAATTTCCTTTCTCTTGTTCTTGTCGTAGAAGTTGAGTTTACCAAATTTTAGTCTTTTGATTCAATCGCTTGCTGCTGCCCTAGCAAGGAAGGGTAGCTTGACTTTTTTTGAACTTGGCTTAAATAACTAAATAAATGCAATATACCTCAACATGATGTTTATAATACATGTTTACTAACATTTTGGCATTTAGGTATTGCATTATTTGGCTAAATATGTTGAATATAAATACGGAAGAAAATAAACTCATTTTGTATTTAAATACTTAAAATAAAATATTTATTTGAAAAATATGTATTACGTGATTTAATAGAATATTATTGAATATTGAAGCAAAGAGTATTTTTACTGTGTTCCGTTTTTACGTCGTTGCCAGTTTGCAAACGCACAGCGTTTTTATTCCTTTTTGTATTTAAATACGTAAATTAAATAGATGCGTACACTCAAAACCCAGTTGCTTATGAAATGACCATTTAATCAATTTACCAGAGGGTATATTGCATTTGTGCGAAGGTTTGTAACAGGATGTAGGATGCATATTCGACCCAATTATATATATTCACTCTTGATTAGCAGTAACAGTGGCCATGTCTTTACGAATAATGTCTGGGGCACAGGGTATCTTCAGTCTAACATTTTATACTTGACCCCTTCATTTTTATGCTTTATGTATACAAACACTTGCATATTAAAGGGCATAGAGGAAGAACAAAATTACGAAAATCTAGGCGAAGCTAGCTAAGGCAAAAATTAAAAAAAATGGCATATACATACAGTGGCTAGCAAAAGTGATTAATAGAAACACCTTATTATTGTTTCACCATGATGAGTACATTGTCGTTGATTATATCAACGACAATACACTCATCTAGACTTGACATCCCGCTCTTTTGAAAACTGCTGGCTGAAATCGAATGCGGGGAAGATTAGGTATAAATAACGAGCAAAAGTGAGTGCATGTTCACAAAATTGACTTTCATCACGCATAAAAAAAAGCCATTGAAGCAAATCAAGAATTTTTTTCTATTTTGTGTTTATTACTTTATTCTTAACAAATAGAATAAGGCAAAAGGGAAAAATAAATCAATTCATAGAATTTGAAACAAAAAACAAAAAAAAACTCACATAAACTCACCTATGCACTTTTACCACCTGGCCCACTCCTATGCAAGCAGACTCCTTACCATCCGTTCTTTTACTGGTATCAAAGTATTCCGCAGTCGGTTAATAACTATTTCCGTTTCCGATTTACACATGTGATCGATAACATAAAAATGTCGAATATCGAAAATCACGTTTTAGAAACTTGATACAAAAAAATGAAAATCTGTAAAATTTTATCGTAATCGGTTGAGAAACACCAGAGATATCGAAGATTGAAGTTTAGTCAAAAATGCATACAGACAATGACTGTGCGCTTAAGTATGGGGTTCGGGGTATCTCCTGGTCGGGAAATCTCGAATAGAGCCTTCTTACTTGTTTTATATAGTTATAGTTAAGAAAATATCCTTCGTCTAAGTACTGTTAATAGTATCACGAAGACCTGTGCAAAATATTTCTAGAGCAAAAAGTCTTGTAAACCGTTTTTGAAAACACAGTTTAAGAAAAACTCGTTTAAAGTTTTGGTGCCGACTGTTTTTCTGGAACTATTACCCGCGAAACTATTACATGCATTTAAAAACAGACAATTCAAGTCGAAATTTAATATATCATATTATACGTACATTAAATCAATCCTTTTTATCTTTAATTTGCAGTTAAAAAATACACACTTATCCACAACGTTGAGCAAAAGAGAGGATAAGAAGATCGGTGAAAATCAGCATTGAGTGTATGTTTGCACGTGTGTTGAGCGAGTGAAAAATTTACCTTTAAGTGTGTGCCGTAAGCGCAACAAAATCCCGCGCAGCCTGTTTACCCTTAACCACCACTTCCCAAATACTCAATTTAAAAATGAGCAAGAAACCGACAGTCGGTCCAGCGCTGCACAAGGTCATCATGGTGGGCAGCGGTGGCGTTGGCAAATCAGCCCTCACATTACAGTTTATGTACGATGAGTTCGTGGAGGACTATGAGCCTACCAAGGCCGATAGCTATAGAAAAAAGGTATTGAACTGAAGCTGTATTTTTTGCCTACCTCTGTTCCTGTTAGACATAAAAGATTGTTATACTCTGATACAGTAAAGAGTATATTGGTTTTGTGCAATGTCCCCTAATGGTGTGTGGACGAATGGTCGTCCGTATGAACGCAACCTTTTTCGACCCCAAAACTTAAAGCGTTCTGAATATCTTAGTCCATGTGTGCGTCAAACAAAATTTTAAGATTGGGGCACTACTCTCACTAGGGAGCTGGGAAATCGATAACAAGTTAATACATCGTGAGCTTGAAATCAATGAAACTCACATATTTCCCTTATCTTAGCAGCCATTTTCACAAAATGTTGTGGGAGCATAAATGCCGACTTCGCCATCGTCGTTGCTGTTTTTGTCTTTTGTCTATTTACCACGATTCTCTAAATGCTGGTATCAGAATATTTCGCAGTCGGTTGCGCTCGACTGCAACGTTTTCACTTGTTTTTATTGTTATTCATTCAGGTTGTGCTTGACGGCGAAGAAGTACAAATAGATATCCTAGATACAGCCGGCCAGGAGGACTATGCAGCCATCAGAGATAATTATTTTCGCAGCGGCGAGGGTTTTCTCTGTGTATTTTCAATTACAGACGATGAAAGCTTTCAGGCCACCCAGGAATTCAGGTGAGTGTGCGGGTTGTGTCTCTAGCAGCAGATGAAAATCAACCAACAGTCAGCAACTGTAAGCCACATATGGCACAAAGAAACTAAAGCCGATCCCCATGATTTTAAGTTATTTTAAACCGTACACAAAACTGATCTAATACCCCGATTCCACTTGGAAACTCCGTAAAATTTTAACAGAAATCCCATTAAAAAGGGATTATACCCCGATTCCACTAGAGCCGGATGCACGGATGTAATTGGAACTCGGTAATGTTGCATTTATTTGAATTAGATTCCTATGTAGTGAATATGAATCATATTAAATTTCGCTCAGTTGGAATCGACATCTCCCAGTTGATAAATTATTTACGGACTTTGGCTGTTACGAAGATGCTCATCTTTCGTTACAGAGGAGCCTAACAGTGCTGAAGCCAACAAAAATACAAAATTTCTTACCGATATACCGCGATATTTGGTTATGAACAGTGCCAAATTGAACACAACAGAAATTCAATCAGCTGTCAGCTGATTTTTAATCGGATTGATCGTTATAATTAAAAACGAATAGTTTAATTCCTATATTCTAAGACTTTACACAAGATCTTACCAACGTTAAATTAGTTTTAAATGTTTTCTTGACTTTTCTCAACTAACTAATGCAATTCAATAACATTTGTGGTGTTCACGCGCCCGTTGCAGCGCTGCTGGTTGCAACGCTTAGGTTATTTGAACAGCATTTTGCGTTGCAATGCGTTTCACATTTGCACAGTCAGCTGTGTGACTGCGTTTCTGCTGCCTGTATTAAGAAAAATGCGAGTCTTGCGCTTCAAAATAGTTGTTGATTCGACTTTTATAAAAGAAATAATTACAGGCTTATTTTATCAAACAACAAAACCAGTTTAAATTACTTTTGTCTTGGGCGGGCGGCTATTTTTCCGCAGTTCTTATATCTTTGGCACTAAAATACACCAATTATACTGAACATTGATAGCAAATATCCTTAAATATCGTGATTTTCCCATCTTTACATTGCTCAACTCTGCCAGACAACGAGAAGGAGAAGTAATAGAGAAACTTCTTCAGCGGTCGTTTTTCGTGAACACCAGCTGCATAGAAATCGAAAAACCATGACGGCCCCTGGTTAAATGTATGCCTGACAATTTTCTGGGGATTACAATTGTACTGAAGAGCCCTTTTAAAACCTTTCTCGTACAATTATCATTTCTTCATCTTTAGCATTTTTCATGTATAAAATAAAACTTACATCCTTAAAAACAAAGTGTGTGTTAGGGCAGCAATATAAAAAGTGACAACCCAAGAGCCCTGCACCTAGTAAAATCTTATCACAGATAATGAGGCAGGTCAACGAATGCCAAACAATTGTCACGCATACACTTAAACCAGTGATGTCAATGCCCATAAATCCCAGAACTCCTCTGTTTTTATACTTTGATATTAAAAGTATCATATTGGCTTTGTGCAATGTCCGTCATGGTGTCTGTCTGTCCGTCTGTATGAACGCAACTTTTATTTTGACACCTGTAAAGCTAGAGACTTGAAACTTTGCAATTATGTTTGTCCATAGGCGAGACAGATAAAGTGTCAAGATTGCCACGCTTACTAGAAGGCTGGGAAATCGATAAATTCGATAACTAAAAGCCGATAAAACCAAATATTTCTCACATTCTTACAGCTAGAATTACCTAAGTTTGCACGCAGATAGCTAGTCATGTTCCTGAAAAAACTGCATCAAAATTTTGGATGCCACACCCACACCTGCCGCCCCCACCCCCGCAGTTTTTAAAACGGTTATGCGTGTATCTTCCACATTTGTCGAACTAGAGTCACCAAATTTGGTAGGAAGATATATGGTGACATCTACAAAAGATCTGCATCAAAAATTTGGATGCCACGCCCACCTCTGCCGCCCACCATTTCAAATCGGAAATTTCGATATCTCTTATAGCTTGTGGGCTAGAGCCCCCAAATTCGGTAGAAAAATAGAAGGCAACATCTGCCAAAAATCTGCATCAAAACTTTGGATGTCACGACCACCCAACCCACCCGCCTTATAAAATTGGAATCGGCTATATCTTTAACAGTTTTTTAGCTAGAGCCACAAAACTTGGTGGGAAAATGGATGGTGACATTTATAAAGATTTGATTCAAAAATTTGTATGCCACACCCACCTCTGCCGCCAAACTTTTAAATTTGGAAGTTAAGTTATCTTCCACAGTTTTTGAGCTAAAGTCACCAAATTTGGTAACATGATAGCTGGCGATGTTTACCACCCGGCCCACTCCTTTGCAAGCAGACTCCTTACCATCCGTTCTTTTACTGGTATCAAAGTATTCCGCAGTCGGTTGCGTCCGACTGCAACGTTTTCACTTGTTCGCTATTGCTATTGCTATCGCAAATGAAGCGACAAAACTACAAGTAGAGCAGAACATGTACTTTTTCGTTGTTAGGCTATGGCTCAGCTACAGATAAAATCAAAGTGAGGGCGATAGCGAGAGCAAAACGAAATACTACGGAGTAGCGTAGCATTTTCAAACGCTGGCGGCAAGTTTCCCTTAACATCGCACAGCTGCGTTCGTTTTGATTTTTTGCTTCCTTACTTATTCTTCGAGGCTTGCCGCCCAATCGCGAGCTGAGTCTGTTTCTCGTTGCGAAAAATGGTATAATGGTTTTCTGTTAAATTATGTAACATGCAGTAGGAAGCATCTCTAACCCCATAACAAATATGTATATATTCTTGATGCGTCTATCTATCTGGATGAACGCATTAATCTAGGAGACTACACACTTTTAATACAAATACTGAAAATCTGTGACTTTTCACTTATCAAAACTGTACGCATTAAGTAAAAGTTCAGGGTAGCTCTTAGTTGGTAACTAGCGCTATAATAGTTTCTCACACACTCGGTTCATTCCGCTACTTATTATACCCTGAACTCATAAAATGGGTTAAAAGGTATATTGGTTTTGTGCAAAAGTATGTAACAGGCAGAAGGAAGCATCTCCGACCCCATAAAGTATATATATTCTTGATCAGCATCAACAGCCGAGTCGATATAGCCATGTCCGTGTGCCTGTCTGTATGAACGCGTCGATCTCAGAGTCTACAAGTTCTCCTATACCATAAGCAGAACAAGTTTGTTTCAAATTATCGATAACTATTCTGGTTTCTGATATACACATGAAATGATTTTGGAAAATGCTAAGATGGGGGCTGTGTAACGATAGAACTTTTCTGAAAATTTCATTGAAATCGGTTGAGAAACACCAGAGATATCAAAGATTGAAGTTTAGGTCACAGATGCATGCACTGACTGTACGCGCTAAGTATGGGGTTCGGGGTATCTCTTAGTCGGGAAATCTCGACTAGAGCCTTCTTACTTGTCTAACCCCAGAATGGTAAGGTTATATTACATACACTAATGGTAACCTTCGTCGAGTTGACGAAGTCCAATTTAATCTTCAAAATGTTGAATGCAAACTTTTTCACACAGGCTTGGCTTTTTATTTAAAATCAAAAATAAACCTAAACAAACACTAAAACGTAAATGTTTTGTAATATTAAAGCTTTATTATATATTTTTTAGCGAATCGCAGTTAAGTCCATTTCTTTTGGCACAAAGTCGGTAAGGGTATTAACAGCTTCGCAAAAGTAAAAAAAACAAGTGAAAACGTTGCAGTCGGACGCAACCGACTGCGGAATACTTTGATACCAGTAAAAGAACGGATGGTAAGAAGTCTGCTTGCAAAGGAGTGGGCCGGGTGGTAAACATTGCCAGCTATATTGTTACCAAATTTGGTGACTTTAGCTTAAAAACTGTGGAAGATAGCTTAACTTCCAAATTTAAAAGGTGGGCGGCAGAGGTAGGCGTGGCATCCAAATTTTTGAATCAAATGTTTGTAACTCACCATTTATCTTCCTACCTAGTTTGGAGGCCCTAGGTCAAAAACTCTTAAAGATATAGCCGATTCCGATTTTATAAGGCGGGTGGGTTGGGTGGTTGTGGCATCCAAAATTTTGATGCAGATCTTTCGTAGATGTTGCCCTCTATCTTTCTACCGAATTTGGGGGCTCTAGCTTAAAAACAGTAAGAGATATCAAAATTTCCGATTTTAAATGGTGAGCGGCAGAGGTGGGCGTGGCATCCAAATTTTTGATGCAGATCTCTTGTAGATGTCACAATATATTTTCCTACCAAATTTGGTGACTCTAGTTCAAAAAATGTGGAAGATACACGCATAACTGTTTTAACAACGGCGGGGGTGGGGGGCGGAAGGTGTGGGTGTGGCATCCAAATTTTTGATGCAGTTTTTTGGAAAGCTTCACTACCTATCTTGACACAAAATTTGGTGGCTCTAGCCCAAAAAATGTGAAAGCTATAGTCGTTTCCAATTTCAATGAGCAGGGAGGATGGGGGCGGTGGGAGTGGGCGTGGCATAAAGAATTTTGGTATCTTTGGTACATTTGGTAACTCTAGCTGTAAGAATGTGAGAAATATTTGGTTTTATCGGTTTTCAGTTATCGAATTTATCAATTTCCCAGCCTCCTAGTAGGCGTGGCAACCCAATCTTGACACTTTATCTGTACCGTCTATAGATAAACATAATTGCAAAGTTTCAAGTCTCTAGCTTTACGGGTGTCGAAAAAAGTTGCGTTCATACGGACGGACGGGCGGACAGACGGACAGACAGACACCATGACGTTATGCGTTATTTTGAACAACATTATTTACTATTTCGCGCAGATTTTGTGGGAAATAATGCGTTGAACATATAATTTTACCCATGTATATCCGACACGTAATACTTTACATTAAAGTACATGGGTACGTAAACTTTCATAAGAAATGTTGCTAGAATTTTTATATTTTCTGTTTGTGAATTTGTAGCATAGACAAATAATGTAACAAGTAAGAAGGCTCTAGTCGAGATTTCCCGACTAAGAGATACCCCGAACCCTGTACATAACGCGTACAGTCATTGTCTGTATGCATCTGTGACCTAAACTTCAATCTTCGATATCTCTGGTGTTTCTTAACCGATTTCGATGAAATTTTCAGAAAAGTTCTATCGTTATCCATTATTTCAACCCCCATTATTACATTTTCCAAATTCGCGATTTTTTGTAATCGATTACATGTGTATATCGGAAACTAGAAAAATTATCGATAATTTGAAACAAACTTGTTCCGCTCATGGTATAGGAGAAGTTATATTCAAAATCTGAAGTCTCTAGCTCTTGTAGTCTCTGAGATCGACGCGTTCATACAGACAGACAGACGGACGGACAGACGGACATGGCTATATCGACTCGGCTGTTGATGTTGATCAATAATATATATACTTTATGGAGTCGGAGATGCTTCCTTCTGCCTGTTACATACTTTTGCACAAAACCATTATACCCCTTTTACCCATTTTATGGGTTAGGGGTATAAAAATTTGGCGTAACGAATTTATTTTGTTTTATGTAAAACAGGTCCAAAAAGTAACACAAATGGTAAGCTTCGTCGTTTAGACGATGTAACTTTTCGTTTGCAGCAAAAAAAAATTACTTACGCTGCGCTGACGTCGCCAAACTTCTGCAGAGCTTACGGGCATAGCACACACTAACTGCATTGTAAAGTAGAACACAACAGAATATGAGAATTCGGAGAAAAATAAGAAAATGGCAACAGTGTTCGTCGAATCGACGAAGGTTACCACTCTAGGGTTAAATCGGCGACAGATCTAATCAAAATCGCAAAGTCCATATAAAGTGTAAGCTACCCTTCCATCTTGCGCAGCAGCAAGCATATTGAAGCAAAAGTCTGAATTGCCAAAGTCAAGTTCTGCGACAACACCAAGAGAAATTAAGTGCGGCAACAACTAATCTTTGTCCGGCACATCGCACACTTTGCAATCAAAACAAAATGCAATACAATAATGGCCGACTTAATTTTACTGGCTCTTCTCTATGTACCAGCTAGTTGTCGGCGAGTATGGAGGGGAAACCTGCCAAAGCAAATGAAAAAAATTAATAGCTATATTATGTTCCCCTCGTATATGCTTCGAAATTGTGCTATGTTTGTTTAACAGAACATCGCCGCCTCTGGTTACCAGTCTTAGGCCCAATTTCTCAATGTCCAGTTAAACTTGGAATAAGTTAACTTCAGAATATCTTTTGTGCTCGAGCTATACTGAAGTTATCCAATTTGGTTTTCTCAAAGCCAAAGTAACCTATCATCGGTATATCACTATCGCCGAATGGTGCTAACCGAACATTGAGAAACTCAAATTCGACTAAACTTAGAGTTAGTTGACTAACCGGACATTGAGAAATTGGGCCTTATTAAATTATTAGTCTATGTAAACGGTCAAGGGGTATGTTTGCAATAAATGGCGGCTCTGTTAAAATTCTGTCGTTATCTAAGTTTTTCATATCGACATAATCAGTGCAGTTTAAATTAATGGTGTGCATTTTGTATGTTCTTTATATTGTGGGGTCGTAAAGTTTTTCACAGTAATATACAATTATTTTTAAAGCCACTTCCTTTCTGTCGTCAAATAGCATTGTAAATAACACATTTTTAGAATGAGCAAAATATGCGTTATTTTGAACAACATTATTTACTATTTCGCGCAGATTTTGTGGGAAATAATGCGTTGAACATATAATTTTACCCATGTATATCCGACACGTAATACTTTACATTAAAGTACATGGGTACGTAAACTTTCATAAGAAATGTTGCTAGAATTTTTATATTTTCTGTTTGTGAATTTGTAGCATAGACAAATAATGTAACAAGTAAGAAGGCTCTAGTCGAGATTTCCCGACTAGGAGATACCCCGAACCCTGTACATAACGCGTACAGTCATTGTCTGTATGCATCTGTGACCTAAACTTCAATCTTCGATATCTCTGGTGTTTCTTAACCGATTTCGATGAAATTTTCAGAAAAGTTCTATCGTTATCCATTATTTCAACCCCCATTTTTACATTTTCCAAATTCGCGATTTTTTTGTAATCGATTACATGTGTATATCGGAAACTAGAAAAATTATCGATAATTTGAAACAAACTTGTTCCGCTCATGGTATAGGAGAAGTTATATTCAAAATCTGAAGTCTCTAGCTCTTGTAGTCTCTGAGATCGACGCGTTCATACAGACGGACAGACGGACATGGCTATATCGACTCGGCTGTTGATGCTGATCAAGAATATATATACTTTATGGGGTCGGAGATGCTTCCTTCTGCCTGTTACATACTTTTGCACAAAACCATTATACCCCTTTTACCCATTTTATGGGTTAGGGGTATAAAAAGACTGGAAACCAGAGGCGGCAATGTTTACGCAGCAGAGAGCCTCAGCATATTTTCGAAGCATACACAAGTATCGTGTAGCGGCAAGTTCCCCTTAACATCGCACAGCTGCGTTCGTTTTGATTTTTTGCTTCCTTACTTATTCTTCGAGGCTTGCCCCGCCATTTCTCGAGCTGAGTCTGTTTCTCTTGGCGAAAATTATGTAACATGCAGTAGGAAGCATCTCTAACCCCATACAATATATATATATATTAGGGCTGTGCAACGAACAGTTCGAACGCGTTCGGGTTTACGCCGTTTTGATCGAACTGTCATACGATCAGACCGAACTGTTCGAAGAGTCGAATGTAAAAATGGGGGTTGAAATAATGTGTAACGATCGAACTTTTCTGAAAATTTCATCGAAATCGGTTGAGAAACACCTGAGATATCGAAGATTGAAGTTTAGTCAGAGATGCATATAGACAATGACTGTATGCGTTAAGTATGGGGTTCGGGGTATCTCCTAGTCGGGAAATCTCGACTAGAGCCTTCTTACTTGTTCTATTAGAAATGCTTGTGTTTGCATTTGAATTCATTTGTGTGCCATGAATTCAATGGAGCGCTGCAAATACAATTTAAGAAATAAAATAAAACTAAAAATACACTTGTTTTCCCTAATAGGGGAAAATAGAAATTCTTCGTTCAATTGTTCCGTCGATTTCCCCCGCATTACTAGTATTTTGGATATATGGAAGGGCATTTTACATTACTTAATTCAAAACTAGTATTAATACTAATTAAAAGGTATTTTGTAAACAAATACTAAATATTAGCTATCATATTACTACACTTATGTGCTAGTAATTATATTGACTAGGAGTGAATATTGCGATAAAGGCTATTTAAGGTCTGCGCAGTTTGTGCGTCTCAGCCACAGCACCAGCACGCACATATGTAAACGCTTGTCATGTAGCGTCTTGCCTTTTGCTTCAATCAGCTTGCTGCTGCGTAACACAAGAGGGTCGTATAGACTTAAGTTAACTTTTCGTAATTGAGTTACTATACCGAAGATATATAGGTTTAATTACAAGTCCATATATAGTAAATTATGAACTATAACTGAATATTGAAACACATGGTATTTTTACTTTGTGCAATTTGTGCGTCTTGTTGTGTTTTGCCTATTTTCGATGCATGCATGTATGTATTCGTTCGCGATCATGTCGCCAATTTAAAAAGTAGCGGAATGAGCTCTAGTTCGCGACTAGAATATACCCTAAACCAGAGACGTCAAAACCATGCTTATGGAAGATCTTCACCAACACAAATGCACAGAATACACTTAGGCCCAATTTCTCAATGTCCAGTTAAACTTGGAATAAGTTAACTTCGGAATAACTTTTATGCTCGAGCTATACTGGTTTGGTTTTCTCAAAGCCAAAGTAACCTATCATCGGTATATCACTATCGCCGTAATGTGCTGCCAACCTTAACGGGGATTCAGCTGTTTATTTTGGTTTTGTTTTTGCCTGTGACTCCTAAACTTCTACATGTTGCACATCAAAATGTATATATAATAACTTTCTATGAGACCTGTTGTAAACGGCAACGAGGGAAAAGCTTTTTAGTTGTTGAGGAGCATGTGTTTGTGGACCTAGAAGACTCAAATAAGCATTTTGAAAATTTGCTTCATAAAAAAAAAACATAAACAATGCAAGTGTCAGCTTGAGTCAGCTATTCGCCTTACGATGGTTGTATTGATATTTATATATCGTTACTTAGTATCGGTATAAGTAGTAACCGCACCTCCATGCATCGGATAAGTAAGTGCTAACCGAACATTGAGAAACTCAAATTCGACTAAACTTAGAGTTAGTTGACTAACCGGACATTGAGAAATTGGGCCTTATTAAATTATTAGTCTATGTAAACGGTCAAGGGGTATGTTTGCAATAAATGGCGGCTCTGTTAAAATTCTGTCGTTATCTAAGTTTTTCATATCGACATAATCAGTGCAGTTTAAATTAATGGTGTGCATTTTCTATGTTCTTAATATTGTGGGGTCGTAAAGTTTTTCACAGTAATATACAATTATTTTTAAAGCCACTTCCTTTCTGTCGTCAAATAGCATTGTAAATAACACATTTTTAGAATGAGCAAAATATGCGTTATTTTGAACAACATTATTTACTATTTCGCGCAGATTTTGTGGGAAATAATGCGTTGAACATATAATTGTACCCATGTATATCCGACACGTAATACTTTACATTAAAGTACATGGGTACGTAAACTTTCATAAGAAATGTTGCTAGAATTTTTATATTTATATAAGTTGACTAACCGGACATTGAGAAATTGGGCCTAATACAAGTATGACTGAGAAAAATGTTATATGCATTTGAATGACAAGAAAAAGTAACAATAATGACCTTCACTCATGTTGTTTTGTGCGTAAACCGATTGTCACACACACTATTTTTTAGTGCAGTCTCGCCTGTAAAGCAACAACAAAATCAATTGAAATTTCGTAGCGCAACAACAAAAATAGGAAAGCCCCGTTACTCTGCTGCTGAGCATAGACAGCGAACAGACGAACAAAAAAGTATACCCAAAATTGTTCTTGTATTTCCCATTGCTTATTGGAAGAGCAGTTCATATATACGCAAACTGCTCGCCTATACCAAAGAGCTGCTACAAAAACAAATGAGCTCGAAGAGCTATGGGCTTTGACATCTACGGCCTAAACTCATACTTTGTGTATTCTGTGACTTAGCTTCAGTCTTCGATATCTATGCTGTTTCTCAGCCGATTTCGATGAATGATAACTTGTCACAGATTTTCAATTATTTGTATTAAGTGCTTGTCTCCAAGATCGATGTGTTCAGATAAAAAATATCTGTGGTCATATGGAAGAGTAGCTTAAGTCGACAATTGAAGTTTTGATATATCTCCAATTTTGTGTATATATTTTTCTACTTGATTGAAAAATCTATATGCTGAAATGTTGCTTATAAGTTTATTTGAGAAGAAAGGTACAAGGCTTAAAAAATATTTGTGAAATAGAGAAGACTTGGCACCTTTTATACTTAGGTCGACTTAAAGTACCGTTTATTTGTAACTTCGCTTTGAATTAACAGCTTATGTGTACATGAGCTGTTTTGCAATATTGGTTTTTTGTTTATTTCATCGAATTGCATTTCATCATAAGAACTAACACTCACTTAGAATTTCTGTATGCAAGAATAATATATCATTAAAAAAACTTATTTGAACTTAAGTTATTTGAAAATAATTAGGATATTTTTTTGAAAGTGAATATTAAGTAAGCGCACATAATATTGTGGAGAAACATTATTTTTCAAAAGGGATTAAACAGATTTATGCGCTTTGAAATCTGTGTACCTCCTAACGCAATAACTCAATTCGCGCCTAAGTCGACTTATAGCGTATTTCCACTGCTCCGTTTCCGTAAATTTTAACAGTAACTGACGAAAGCTGTTTCCATTGCTCTGTTACTGAATCTCCGTAAATAAATCAGCTGTTCGATTTGTTTTGCTTTGTATTTTCTGCAAAATAGTGAGAAAAACTAACAGAAATTGTACTTTGCAAATAAGTAACAGCGTGCTGCCAACTTTTATGTCTTATTTATAATGCTTACAAGCATTTTTGCTTGCATTGCACAAGCAGTACAAGTCCATTTTCGTATATACGTGGGAGTTATTCTAAACTGCCCTAAGTGCAACAAAATTATCTGCCCTCAGTTTTAAAAGCAATCCTTTGAAACTTTGCTCCCAGTTCAATTGTTTCCTACAATAATTTATCAAAAAACTAAATTTTTAATTCAATTTGGAATATTACTATATATTGCGCCTACCTATTCACAATTTCTGCTATTCACAATCATCTGTTTTCCGTCTGTTACATTAAAACAGCCCATTAACAGCGATGTTTTATCGAACAAGTGTTTAAATGAACCAGTTCCTCTTCAGTTATTCTTCAGTAAATATTTACGGTCAGTTTTACTTCAGTTAATTCCTTATGGGAGAATACATGCAAACTGAACCTCAGTTACTGTTTACTAAGAGCCCATTTACACGCTGAAGTTTTTTCATTAATTTTTTACTCATTCCGTTTTGAAATTTCTTCGGGATTCAGGTCGCATTTGCACGCTGAAGTTTTTCAGTGAAATTTTTCCTTTGAAAATGCAACTCTGGTTTAAATTTATTGTCGATAAACATACATTTCGCCCCGAATTCAACAAGCTCTTTGGTCCACAACATTTTTATTAATAATTTATAAACCACAACAAAATATATACTATTTGCGCTAATATTTGCTTGTGCGATATTTAGTATCGATAACTTTATTATTCACATCAAACACTGTGCAACTCTGTGTTTACATGCAATCGGAATAAGGCAAAGCAAAATTAGAAGAAAAATTAACGACTTAACAAGTAGTGAATTTTTGCTTGAAATTTTACCCCTCTACTCCCCTTGCCTACAAACAAAAGATTCAGAGAGAAAATTCACGAAAAAACTTCAGCGTGTAAATGGGCTCTAACATAACTGAGAATAACTGAGTAGTGGAAATGCGCTATTAAGCTACTCTTCCATATGACCACAGATATATATATTTTATGGGGTCAGAGCTGCTTACTTTCGCCTGTTACATTATTATGTAGACAACCATTATACTAAATTACAAACATATATCTCAGAAAATTCTTTATCTTTAAATAAATTATACAACTTCCCAACAAATTTAATAAGAATTTTATTAATAATTTATTTATTGATTACTTTAATGGTTGTTGTAAAAATTACTAAAATATTTAAAGGCCCTCTTCGAATTATAAATTAATGAATAAACCATTACGAACTTCCCACCCCTTATTTAAAATTGCTAACAACTCAGCTCGCGAAATGGCGGTAAACCTCGAAGAATGAACAAAGAAGCAAAAATAAAAACGAAACCAGATAAGTTTCGTTAAAGGGGAAGAAGCGTTTGCGTCTTGCGTTTTTGTTTACAGGGCCTTAGCATGAACAATTCTGGTTACCAATCTTGATGTTAATTTGTCCATGAAAAAATCAGAGTGTCAGTGCTGTAGAATTATGTTAGGAGTGTTGTTAAACAAAGAAAAATAAACAGCTGTTATCACATATTGACAACATCTGCATTCAACTGTTTTTGGGCTCGTTGCCTCATTTTGAAAAATTTAAGTATGAATAATGTTGCAGTAGCATTTGGTATGTACCTAAACATCGTAGCATTATATAAACAGCAGGAATAGCAGAAAAAAAGGAAGCGGCGTTGAGCAGTACGTCGAATAAATCGGAACTGGCACTCGAGTAGGTACTTCAAGACTTTCTCTGCTATGAGAGATTTGGATGAAGAACAGTTTTTTATTCATACCCGAATGCCTAAATAACTGTTCCAGTTAGTATTATCAGGAAGCCGCGACAGCGCATCAGTACAGAAGAGTGACTTGAAATAACATTATTGGAAGTTTATTTATATATACATATGTACATAAATTATGTGTTTGTACTTTATTTGTTATAATTGTTTATTTTAAAGAAATGCAGACATTCCGAGGACATCCGAACTCCACTACCTAAGGGTTCCACCATCCTCAACTCCTTCGTAAATCGCTCTCTCAGGGTAGTCCAACGCCTTTCACAGATATCAGCTTTGAAAAACAAACATATCAATGCAAAAACAAATTCAACAATTTTTTTTCAATATACTAACCATTGCAACCAAGTTCTTTGGCAATTGCAGCCCACACTTCTCTTTTTATACTCTGGTACCGAAGGTCCGTCCGTCCGTCCGTATGATCGCAACTTTTTTCGACACCCGTAAAGCTAGAGACTTAAAACTTTGCAGTTATGTTTATCTATAGCCGGTACAGATAAAGTGTTAAGTTCGGGTTGCGCCTACTAGGAGGCTGGGAAATCGATAAATTCGATAACTGAAAACCGATAAAATGATATATATCTCAGATTTTGCCAAATTTTGCGCTCAGATAGCTAGTCATGTCCCTGAAAAACTGCATCCAAATTTTGGATGCCACGCCCACTCCTTCAGCCCCCATCCTTTCCGCTCCTTGAAATTGGAAACGCCTATAGCTCTTACAGTTTTTGGGCTAGAGCCACATAACTTTGTGTCAAGATAGGTAATGAAGATCTCCCAAAAACGGCATGAAAAATTTTGATGCCACGCCCACTCATTCCGCCCCCATCCTTAATGCTTCTTAAAAATTGGAAACGCCTATAGCTTTCACAATTTTTGGGGTAGAGCCACCAAATTTTGTGTCAAGATAGGTAATGAAGATATCCCAAAAACTGCATCAACAATTTGGATGCAACGCCCAGTTATCTTCCATAGTGTTTTAGCTAGAGTCACAAATTTTTATAACAAGATAGCTGCCGCCTCGCATTCACCCATTGTAAGCACAGTCCTAACCATCCGTTCTCTTACTGGTATCGGAGTATTCCGCTGTCGGTTGGGTCCGACTGCAACGTTTTTACTTGTTTTAATTATATTTTTAAAGTCTTTTGACTTTTTATCATACAACAAACTATGATTTTCAACTAAAATAATTAGCTTATGCTCATCCATTTGAATATTTGACTTTGTAAACGTATTGTAAAGAGCGTTTAACGTTTTCCATCACGTTAATCAACACTGTTCAACTTAAGAACTTAACTTAAGAATCTGCAACCTGTTACGTTAAGTTGAGAGTAAACGCTCACATTGAGAGCCATAAGGTAGATTGAGTCAGCTGAATCTTACGTTAAGTTAAGTTAAGTTAAGTTGAGAGTAAGCAGCGCTTTAGATGCGAGACTGAAAATACATACTTCTTGTGTTGCTGCTTGTGAGCATAAGAGCATGCATGAAAACACATACATTCATATATTTCTGTGTGATGACTCATTGTTGTTGCAGTTTGTTTGAAAACCCTTATCCTTAGCATGGATTGTGTTGATATGATTGATAATAAATCTAAAAGACTTTTTAATGTAAGCTTAAGTAAAGCATTGCTCTTAATACAATAACTTTATTGTATGGCCATTACAGTTATTTAAATTTCTGTGGGCACTCATTAAGTGGACAATAATTAATTAAAAAACAAATACACTTGATTTTTTGTCATGTACATATAAGTGCCCTGCACCTATAAAAAAAAATCATATCGTAGAAGTTGAGCTGGTTACGTTAAATCTTGCAAACTCATTTAAAGCGCAGAGCCGCCCAACCTTCTTGGTCGGCTGAACCTTTGCATCTAATGGCTAACAAAAATTAAAATGAAGATCTGAGCGCGCCGTCGGCTCGACAGCCGAACTGCTTTGGGTTTTAGTTTTGCCAGTTCCACGCATCTGGTCTTCGCGAAAACGACCGCTGAAAAGTTCCTCTATTTTTTTTCCTACTCGTTGGCTGTTTCAAGAAATTTTTCAATGCAAGTTGTTATTGCGACTCGTTGTAACTCTGCAACCTGCAACGTTGCATCGGGCTCGTGAACACCCCTAGTATTGAATGCTTCAACAAAAAAAAATACACAATTGCGATGTTCACCAGCCCCGTTTCAACGTTTCAGATTTCAGTGTTGAAACGCTTAGCTCGCGAACGGCATTTTGCGTTTCAATGCGTTTCACATTAGCGGTGACTGCGCTTCTGCTACCTGGATTAAGAAAAAATAAATATATGTTTTGGAGTCTTAGGTTTCTAAATAGTGGTTGATTCCACTGTTATAAATGAGATAATTACTTTTGTTTGCGGCGGCCATTAATCAGATGTTTTCATACTTTTTTGCACAAAAATACACCAAATATACTGAAAAATACTGAACATCGATAGCAAATATCGGTCAAATATCGTGCTCTTCCCATCTTTACTTTGTTCAAGAAATTTTTCAATGCAAGTTGTTGTTGCGGGACGTTTCAACTTTGAAACATGAAACGCTGAAACGAACTGCTGAACACCCTCTATGACTTCGTAAGGCCCAATTTCTCAATGTCCAGTTAAACTTGCAGTTAGTTAGCTTCGTAATAACGTAGTTGCTCGAGCTATCAATTTGGTTTTCTCAAAGCCAAATTTACCTACCATCGATATATTACAATCGCCTAATGCAGGTAATTCACGTGCAGCATGCTGCGCGCAGCATGCGAATACATTCACAAAATATGACTGCAGTTGTCGTGCGTGTGAGTCCGCTCTTGATCGAAAGCCCAAAGGGGCGGCTCAAAAATTGATCAGAGCGCGCACATCGCTCTTATGCTGCGAGCGTGAAATCAAAATAATTTGAAATCACGCTCGCAGCATGTGTGTTTGTTGTCTATTTACGCTCATGTACGCTCTTATCTTTGCGTGCGCTCTGCATGCAAAACCAAATGCTTTATATGCCTACCTCCCTCGCACGCACTTGATCAAAGCTTATCTAAGCAAAGAGCCTGCTGTCAAGGGAGATGCTTTGCTTAAATTCACACGTACACGCGGTTGCGCGCAGCATGCTGCACGTGAATTACCCGCATAATGGTGCTGCCAACCTTAACGGGGAATTCAGCTGTTTTTCATTATTGTTTTGGTTTGAGTCTCCCAAACTGCTGCATGTTGCATATCAAAAAGTATATACAATTACTTTCAATGAGCCCTGTTGTAAACGGCAGCGGGGGAAAAACTTTTCAGTTGTTGAGAGGCATGTGTTTGTAGAGCTAGAAGACTCAAATAAGCATTTTGCAATGTTGCTTCAATAATAAAATAAATAAACAATGCAAGTGTCAGCTTGAGTCAGCTGTTTGACTGTATCGATATTAATATCAGGACCTATAATCAGTATAAGTGTTAACCAGACCTCTAGGCGTCGGATAAGTTTGTGTCTAGGGTAACTGCTAACCGAACATTGAGAAAATCAAATTTGACTAAACTTAGAATAGTTTGACAAACCGGACATTGAGAAGTTGGGCCTAAGCGAATTCGAATCATAAATTAATTTGATTTTGGTTTTTTGTTCTAACTTAAAACAGTATTTGTAAGTTAGGTCAACTGATTTTGTATTTTAATACAGTGATGCCGAAAGTAAAGAGTATTTTGGTTTTGTGCTATGTCCGTCATGGTGTCAGTCCGTCTATATGAACACAAAATTTTTTCGACACTCGTAAAGCTAGAGACTTGAAACTTTGCAATTATGTTTGTCGATAGGTTTTGGGCTAGAGTCACCAAAATTGGATTCAATATGAAGAACTGTATCAAAAATGTGTTTATAACGCCCACTTCTTCTTCCGCCCCAACCACCCCGATGCCTTGTAAAATCGGAATCGCCTAGATGTTTGACAGTTTTGAAACTAGTGTCAAATAATTTGTTGGCGATCTCCACCAAAGATGTGCATTAAACTTTTTTTCTGAAAGCAGTCGGTTACGTGCCCTGAAAAATCTGCATCAAAAATGTTTGTGCCACGCCGGCTTCGTCCGCCTCAGCCACCCTGCTGTTTCAAATTGGAAACGCCTTTAGCCTTAACAGTTTTTGGGCTATAGCCGTCAATTTTTCTTTCAAGATAGGCAATGACGTTCTCCAAAAAAACAGTTTCAAAGTTTTTGAGTCACCAAATTTGGTATCAAGATAGCCAATTGGATTCACCAAATATCTACAACAAAAAATTGGATGCCATGACGCCCGCCTTGTAAAATCGGAATCGGCAATATCTTTAACAGCATTTGAGCTAGTGACTTTATATGATAGAAAGATAAATGGTGACATCTACCAAAGATCTATGCCAAAAATTTGGATGCCATGCCGCCCACCTTTTAAAATCGGAATCAGCTATATCTTTAACAGCTTTTGAGTTTGAGTCACCAAATTTGGTATGAAGATAGATGGTAACATCTACCCTCCTGTTAAAATCGGAAATTCAGTTAACTTTCACAGTTTTTGAGCTAGCATCACCAAATATGGTATCAAGATAGCTGGCGATGTTCCCCACCTGGCCTATTCCTGCCCGCCCCTCATTCTCCCTTTGCAAGCAGACTCCTTAACCCTTTCGGGACTTCTGGGACAATACGTCCCAGCAATTTTCAAACTTCTGTATTTTGATTAATTTTAAAGCTACTAAAACATTGTTTAATGACTTGATCCTTGTATTTATATTGATTGCTTTTACACTCATTGGGATAATATGTCCCACTGATAATATGCATTGGGATTATATGTCCCACTGAAAATACGTATTGGGATTATATGTCCCAGGATAAAAGGACGATTTCAGGATTTTTATTTGTTTATTTTATTTATTTATTATTAAAAACTAATTCTTAGTGCTACAGTATTACTACTATAAATTAAAGCACTAATCACTATGACCAAATGGCAAAAACAAATATATATAAAATTATAAAGAACAAAACTTATGAATAGTAACATTTAACAATAAGATTAAGTATTTTTAAACATTTAACATTGAATGACTTTAATATAATTTAATACTATGTATATATATATAACTTTTATTATTTATCAATATTTTATTTATTTATTTTTTTTTTTTTTTTAATTTATTTATATTTATCAGAATTAATTAAGATTTATCAAGTGAGCTATAACAATACGTTTAAATTGGTGTGCGCCTCTAATGGATTTAAATATGTTAGGAAGACTATTCCACAGTCGAACAGCATATATATAAAATTGTTTTTCTGCACATGCTAACCGGATTCTCAAACAAACAAGATTCTTTACTCTTGGGGAGGAAGAAAACTTTAATTTATCAAACAAATACTCAGGCTTTTGTGTAATAATTATTTTATGTAAAAATAGAAGAATTTTAACATTAATCAACGACGATAAATTTAAGCCAAATAGTTTGTTGGCATAGGCCGTAACGTGGTCCATCCTTTTCAGGCCGTACACGTATCGAGCCACGCTATTAAAAGCCACATTGAGCCTACGCAGACTAACAGCATCACAACTGCCAAAAATTTCAATCCCATAAAAAACTATGGGTAATACAACTGCCTTAGCAATAATCATTTTTGTATGCACAGGAACATAATGCTTGGTTGTTGACAATTGTCTAAGTGTGCCATACATTCTGCCCACCGCTTTGTTGACCTGGTCATTCCACGACAGTGTCTTATTAATGGTTATGCCAAGGTTTTCTGCCTTATTTACATAATCAATACCTACATTGTCAATACTAAGCCTAGGAAAATTTACAGTATTAAGGTTCTTCTTATAAATCACAAGACACTTAGACTTAGACGGATTAATACATAGACCATTATCACACGCCCACTTACTAACACTCAAGAGATCAATATTACACAAATCAATACATTTACTTATTTGACTAAGTTTAGTACTCAAATACAATTGGACGTCATCAGCATACAAATGAACATTACAGTTAGACAGACATGACGGCAGATCGTTAATATAAATAGTAAATAGAAGCGGACCTAATATTGATCCCTGCGGAACACCACGGGGCACTATCAGCAAGTCCGATGTTTCACGCGAGGAAACTACGGCTTGTCTTCGTTGCTTTAAATAGGAGGACAGTAGTTTGGTGGCTGTTGAGCTAAAATTATACATTCTACCTAGCTTAGTGAGTAGTATGTCATGGTTCACTGTGTCAAAAGCTTTACTGAAATCAAGAAGCGTCAATAATGTTACCTCACTATTGTCCATTTTTAACCTTATATCCTCAACTACTTTTACAATCGCCGTTGTGCAACTACGATTAGTCCTGAAGCCTGACTGATGATCGACGAGAAGCTTATTGGCATTTAGAAAATTGTTAATTTGTATGGCGATTAGATGCTCAAAAATTTTGGATAGATATGGCAGTATAGATATTGGTCGAAAGTCTCCGTTAGACTTAGCAATAGGCAGAACTTTTGCAATTTTCCATTCATTAGGGAATGTAGAGGTGGTAATGGCAGTATTAAAAATATGCGTTATGTGGCCTAATATAAATGGTAATATAATTTTTACGAATTTGGGGTTAATATCATCCAATCCAGTAGCATTGGACCTAATTTTTTGTATGGACAGCAGCACATCACATTGAAACACAGGACTAAAATGGAAACTATTTTGACAATTGTTAAAAGACTCAGAGCTCACATAGGGGTTACATAGAGATACAGGGTCATTGACATTAACAAATTTATTATTTTAACAATTAACATCAATACTATCATTTATCACAGTTTGAGCTTTCCCAATCCCCAATTTTTTAATGTCTTTCCACTGTCTACTGTCAATTGCCTTCTTAAACCTATTACTAAAATAGGTACGCTTGGACCTATAAATCAAGTCATTTACAAATCGTCTGTTTGTAATAAATATGTTGTGTAGGTGATCAGTCTTGTATCTCTGCCATTTCTTGTATGCCTTATCTCTTAATATTATTGCACTTTGTATATCTTTGTTAAACCAAGATTTTATTGAAGGCTTAATAACTTTGGTTTTGATTGGAACATGTTTGTTGTACAACATGTCAATGAAATATTGCACAAAATGGATTTGAGTGTCAACTGTAGGGAAGGAAAAAATGAGATCAAGATCAGAATTGCGGCAATCATCGTATAAACTGGCAAAGTCTATGTTATTGAAATCCCGATATGAAATTGTTTGTTGACAACAATTAAGAGGTAGGTCATACGTCAAAAATATTAAATCATGTTTAGAGAAAGCAGGTACAGAGATTTGATCATAGAGTAATACTAGTTCCCTTTTATTTACAAAGAACAAGTCAATTAAGGTAATTCATGTTTTTGAGAAGTGTGTCGGTGTTGATGTGTTCACCGGTACTAAGCCGAGAGCTTCCATACCATCCAACAAATGTCTTTCAGTAAATAGGTTACTATTCATATCACCTGTCAAAATAATATCAGTATAATTAAGTGTTAAGTTGGCTATTAAGTCAATTGTGTCAGAGCAGTCTATATTTTTATGGGGCCTATAAAAGCAGCCAATAAGCAGCCAATAAGCACAACATAACCATCACAACTAATTAACATGTCACTAAGTTCAGGTACAAACCACGTTTCGGACACACATACGACATCTACTTGAGAATTAACAAACAGATAACGAAACTCTTCTATCTTATTTACCAAGCTCTGAGCATTTATGTGACAAATCTTGAGCCCAATTTTCTGTTTGCTTAAGACCCTAATCATTGCATGGCTATTCGCTGTGGAGTTATGGCTAGAGGCCATCAATATTAAAATAAGTTTTTCCATAGACACACACACCAAATGAATATAAAATTATGCAAAAATCACACGAATGTTAAGAAGAACAAAAGAAAATAAAGCTTACAATTAAATATAATAAAGAAGGGCTGAGAGGAGGGGCAAACTAAATTAAGAGCGAAAAAGCTCATGCGCAACTCCACTTAAATTTCTCTCACTCTCCCGCAGACGATTAAGCTTTTGTAAGCTGTCAACGCAGATAACGTCTTCCGTTTCACTCTGTCTAACGTGAACGAGCGCTCGACGGCAGAAAAAGCTGATAACATCTTCTGTCTCTTCATCTGCATGGCTTGCTTAAAGATAATGTAATTATCTTTTGAAAGCTGCTCATTTAGGTAAACGGGAGCATTCGCACGTGTGTCAAAGCCAAGAAGAGGAAGAGTCAGTTGCGTGTTATTAGTTCGTCGGTACTGGGCAGCAGCGCGTTGAAAATTTATTTTGTCTCGGAGACAATCAAATTTAATAATAATAATAGGGTCGACAACCGAATTTACGTTTTTCGACTGTCGGACCCTGAAAATTTCCTTGAGTCGCGGTGCTGGGGATACTCCTAGCGAGAAAGCTAGCGAGTTAAATGCTGACCCCAACTGCTCACCCTCGGCAAATGGGACTCCGTGAAGGCGCATGTCATTGGTGGCGCTGGCATTGGCTTGCTCAGCTAGCTTTGCAGTAAGCGTCGCCACTTGAGTCTGCAGCTCGGACGTCTCCTTCGCCACTGATTCCAGCCTCTGGACTCGCTGCTGTATGTCGTCCAGCTCCCCACGCATTCCATCGAGTTTCTCGTGCAATAGGGCCAGTACACGCTCCTCGGACTCACTCATCTTCTTCTCTATCAGATCGGCTTGCTCATCAAACCGCTGATTAATCAGCCGGATAAGAGAAGCAGGGTCACTGGCCTTATTAGATTTTATCTCTCCAGAGGAATTTTCCCGCGTACGTTTTGGTAGAGGTGCCATAGTATATTTTGTAGTTTAGTGTAATTGAGTGGAGTTTTAGTGATATGTTTAGATGTGTGTGTTGGTGTTTGGCGCGCTGATTACTCTTGTGTTTATGATTGTCAGTTGACAAGAGCAACCAGAAAACAAAGCAAAAGAAGCTTAAGAAGAAAAATGTTGTTGTTTTGCTTTGTTACGACTGGCGTTCTGTGATTATAAAAGTCTTTTTTATAATAAAAAGTGTAATAAGTTAATTATTGCAGTCACTTATTACTGTTCCGATAATATTCACAAAACTTTTGCACTACTTTTTACAATCTCAATCGCAGTTTGATTTGGTTTATTTAATTGAATCACGGAGCGTGAAAATTGCGCGTCTTGCCTCTTCAACGTTCGTACAAAAAGTTTTAAGTATGCAGAACAACATTTTTTTTTGTCCCCTTTCAGAATATGCAAAAAGTTTTAAGACAACTATCTTGGATTTCAAAATAAAACTCCGTCCCGAAAGGGTTAACATTCGTTACTTTACTGGTATCAGAGTATTCCGCTGTCGGTTGCGTCCGACTGCAAGGTTTTCACTTGTTTCCTTCTTAGCTTGACGTCCTAGAAACATTTTAATGGTCCTAAATTAAAGCTCTAATCTGAACACTGAAGATCCATATCCGTAAAATTAAAAAATAAAATTGTCGAAGTGGGTTTAAAGACATGACTAATATGTGTCAGCACTAAGTAATTAAAATTCAATGCGAGAATGATATTATTCGTCGTTTTTGTCGAGTTGAATTTAAAAACCATTAAAAAGTACAAAGAACAAAGAAAATATTTTTTCATCAATAACCGCATTTTATGATTTTTTATTTTTGTTTGTCAAGACAAGGACAACAATTGGGGAAGCTATTATCGGCACGCCAAAGATTTAACCCATATTATCTATACAACCTTTGATACATTTTTTGTGTGCTGATTACATTTCAGCAATTTGTTATAGTCATTCGATAGTGATTCATAGTATAAAAAAAATAAACAAATATAATTTGAGAAGGTTTTACTCTGCTGTTTCGAAAAACAGAAAGTTTTACCTATTAAGACCTTATTTTCGATCTAGTACTTCTATGGCAGCTATGCGTCCGGTTTGAATCAAACTTTGCATAGTAATCAAACAATTGGAAGAACTCAAAAGATCTAAGCTTTAATTTGTTACTTTTAAAAATAAAAAGATTAAGATTTAAACAAGCTATAACTGTAACAAAAAAAAAAAACCAATATTAAAACTTTACTCCGAAAGCTCAAAAATAGGGGGTTCTAGTTTGCAGAAAAACAGGCGGACATGGTTATATCGTCACAGTTTGCGATGCTGAATAACAATTAGGGTATTCACAAGCTATGCTATGTGCGTAAAATACTATGTTGCTATTTGAAAGCTTTACAACAAACACACAGAAGCATTTTGAACAAATCAAACATGCCTCTGGGTATGTCTGCTACTATTGTACATACTATATGTGTTATTGAGTGGTTGCCAGCCTATGTATGAAAACAGCTGTTTTCGAGATTATTGATCTAATGAAATTAGGTCACACTGAGCAATTTACTGGTTGTAAAAGCCAGTAAATTTTAAATTAATTAATATTACGCACAAATAATTTTCTTGGAAACCCTTCGCTTGTCATTCTGATCAAAAACACAAATCAAATTGTTTTTCAGTCAGTTTAGTTTAGTTTTATTCAATTTTGTATTTTAGTTGCTTAATACAAAATAGTTGCTTAATTTTCTTTAATTATCGATTGTATTGTCATCGAACTGGCAAACAGCTGACTGGACACACATACGACAATAGCGGCAAAAGAAACGTAAAAAGTGCACTCACTAGCTACAGTGTATTATACATAGTACTTTACGCACATACTGTTGGCATAGCTTGTGAATACCCTAAATATAGATACTTTATTAGGTCGGATATGCTTTCATCTATGCGTTACACATTTCATGACAAAATATAGCTACTTTTCGCATAAAGGTATCCAGCACAGTAAAAAAAATCCTGCCAGGAGTTTGCGTTATATTTTGGAATCGTGAGTCGCAAGATTAGTCCACTAATCTGTGGTAAAATTATGGCATTTGACTTAAATAGCTTTAAATTTTAGTTTTAACTACAATATATAAGAAAAAAAAATAATTCAGAAGTACAACTAGATTGTTTCTTTCCTTTCAGCATATAATATTGCATATGGATATAGAGTTTGTTGCTGTAAAGTTAAATATCAATGGTGTTGGTATTTAAATTTCTTGTTCTTATATACCACCTTTATCTGACAACTCTGTTTAAAGGGAACATTTGTCAGCAATACTTTCCATTTCTTCTATGCTTTCTGATCGCGATATTCTCGTGGTTCTTGGTGATTTTAATATTGCTGAGGCCCCCTGGATTTCCAGTCCCCACTCAAGCATCTTGACCCCCATGGTGCCGAATGATTTTCTGATTGGTTTGTTTGGTATGTCATTGTGTCAACTCAATGGTATTCCGAATTCTCTTAGTAGAATGCTTGATTTGGTATTTGTTTTGGATCCATCCACTCTATCTGTGTCAAGATCCCTTCTCATATCCACTTCCGAAGACTAATACCACCCGACGTTGGAGGTGTTGATGACTTTGCCTGCCTGTGCCGTACGCCAGTGTAGTGAACCATTAAGACGTGTACGTCAATTTCGGAAAAACGATTTTCTAAAACTTACCCGGCTCTTAGCACTGGTTTACTGGTCGTTCCTCTATGGTCCTGATGACTTGAATTCGGCAATAAGTATTTTTTATAGTACCTTAGACAATTTATTCGACATGTGTGTGCCTTTTGGTAGGCCAAGTAGGAAAAACAAGCCTGCGTGGCTTACACGAGAGTTGACTGCCTTTAAAAATCGAAAATCTAAGTTGTATAAGAGCTCAGAAAATCTGGCTCTTCTGTTCATTACTCATCATACTTGATTGCGCGTTCCAGTTTTTCAGTCATGAATAACTCATGTTATAAAAATTATTATTAATTATTAATTATTATTATTATTATTATTATTATTATTATTATTATTATTATTATTATTATTATTATTATTATTATTATTAAGTCGGTGCAGACTACAGTTTCAGCAATACCATAAGAGGTTCTTTGACTTCGTTAATGCGAATCGAAAGTCATCAACACTTCCATCTAACTTATCTTTCGAAAACAAGTCGGCCAACTCAGATCAGGCCATTGCCGATTTAGTTGCTGAATTTTTTCAAACAACGTACAGGTATCAGGTTACTGGCTCTAATTGCATTTTTGAACCAAGAATCACGGAGTGTTCATTACTACGTGATCTACAGAGTATTGATAAATACTTAATTAATTAATTAAGTTTCTTTATTGCCGAAAAAATGAACAGAGTATTACTTAAAGCTAGTAAATGGGTATATACAGAGTTTATATTAATTTTAATTTTATTAACTGAAAAATAACAATAATTATTTAATATTAAGTATTTTGTCTTAATAATCAATATTTTATGCAAGGAATAGGAGGCATTTACAAAAACCTTGAGAATGAGCTTATTATTATACTTATACTAATATCTAACTAACTTCTACAATTAGAGAGTGAAGCACCTACCCGCACTTGATTGTGCATTATGTGCATTAATTTGATTTGAAATTTTTTTTTGTTAGAATTGATCATTTTATCAATCGGCTTAATATTTGCTATTGCATGTAACTTACGGGTTGAGAAATAAAACGGAAGACTAAAGATCATATTCAAAATTTTGTTTTTGTGTTTGCACAGTTTCCCCAAATCTCAGAGCCGTAAAGAATAGTGGGTAGAAATATTTGTTTATAAATAAGGAGTTTGTTATCCAAGGACAGTTTTGAATTCCTATTTATAAAAGGATATAAATCCCGAATGGTCTTATTTATTTAATCACTGTTTTGTTTATGTGTTCTTTAAAAATAATCTTTTTGTCAAGATGAATACAAAGGTATTTGACCTAGTTTTCCCAAGGAATCTTGTTATTATTTATATTAAGCTCAGAATTAGGTAATGAGTTAATGCTGCGCTCTTCTTTAGTGAAGAAGATGGCTTTAGTTTTGCTAGCATTTAGTTTTATTTTCCATTTGGTGAAGAAGTCAAACATTGTGTTGAGAGAGTTTTGCAGTATGTGTTGGACAACAGCAGAAGAGCCAGAACAAATAAGGCCGTGTCATCAGCAAACATAAGTGTGCGACAGCTGGCAACAGAAGGGATATCAAACATGCATACATTGTAAAGGGTGGGGCCGAGCACAGATCCCTGTGGAACTCCAGCTCGAATCGATTTAATTTTGGAGTATATGCCATTAAAGTATACATAAAAGTTCCTTTCAGACAAGAAATTTTGAATAATTTTTAGTAAATAAATTGGGGTATTGCAAATCACCAATTTGTGGATGAGACCGTCTGCCACACGGTGTCAAAGGCAGCCTCAACATCAAGCGTTAGCATGCCAACAGACTTCTTATCAGCAAGATTTTGCTCTACGCAAGTGACCACCTTGGAATATGGGTAAAACATTATTATCATCTAAGTGATTAGTAAGCCTATCTTTTATATAGCAAGCTAATGGGGCGATAACTATCTGGAGAGTTAGGGGGCTTGCCTGGCTTTACAACAGGGATAATTTTTGCAGTTTTCCAAACAGTAGGAAAATATCCAATCTTAAAGCTGTTATTGAAGGCAAGAGTTAGGAGGGAAACTGAATTTATAGGTAAGTTCTTAATGCACATGTTAAGAATATTATCAATGCCTTGAGATTTCTTATTTTTCAGAGCCTTAATTATAGCTTGAACTTCGAAAGTAGATATGACTGGTTCAATGGAGGGAACTATCTGACTATTAAGTTTGCGTAAAGATGTGTGTAGTATACCTAATGTATCCCCGTCTGAGAAATTGGAAGTTAAATTGTGTTTTTGTTCAAAAATGACTGCTAGAAAGTTGGATTTCTCCGAACCCGTTGAGAACCGTTCATTGTTAGGGTATTAATATTAAGCCTATATCTTCCCCGGGACCTGTCTGCGTACCAAGCTGTGTGCCTAAGTACTGCGCTGAAGGTCTCTTAAAGCCTTTGCATAAATTGTTGAGCTTGTCTGTTGAGCAATTTTCATTTCCTAACATCTGGAAAGAATCATTTATTATTCCGCTCTATAAAAAGGAGACAAGCAAATTTATAGGGGTATCTCCAAATTGTCTGCTATCCCAAAAATGTTTGAGGAATTGATAACTTCTCAATTGCAACATTTTTGTAGATCCTTAATTCAGCATGGATTCGTGAAACAAAGATCTACTACCACTACTACTAACCTGTAAGAATTTAATTCACTAGTTGTTAAGGGTTTTCAAAATAAAATGCAAACGGGTGTTATTTACACTTATTTTAGTAAGGCATTTGACTCGGTTAATCACTAACTTTTACTCCATAAACTTCAACTTTTAGGTTTTCCAAGCAATCTCATTCGGCCTCAAAGAGTCAGTTTGAATGATTCTGTCTCTAAGGTGGTTCATGTCACTGCCGGTGTTCCGCAAGGAATTATTATTTACACTGTTCATCAATGATCTTCCATGAGTAATTGACCATACTCGAGTGCTGATGTATGCTGACGATGTAAAATTATGCATGTCAGGTACTGCTCTGTTGTCTGCTCAAAAATTACAAACAGATTTAGATAACTTTCAAAAGTGGTGTCGTGTTAACTTGCTAAATCTTAATTGCAATAAATGTAAAGTCATGCCTGCCTTTTTCAAATATATATTTCCTTGATGGTAGCCCACTCGTTCGCATTGAATGAGTTGATGATTTAGGTATCCTTTTTAACCCAAAACTTAAATTTCACAAGCATATCTCTTCAGTTGCAAATCGAGCCTCTAGTACCTTGGGGTTCATTAAGCGCTGGTCGAAAGAATTTGACGATCCCTACATAACCAAAACACTTTATACGTCTCTGGTACGTCCTATTCTTGAATATGGATCTTGTATCTGGTATCCCAAATACAGGATTCACCAGGACAGAATAGAATCAGTACAAAAAAAAATTTGGGATACAAACAATAACCTGCCTTCCTACCACAGTAGACTTTTACTAATAAATCTTCCTTCTCTTTCTGATCGCAGAACAATGTTAGGTGTAGTCTTTTTACACAAGCTAATAAATGGTGAAATTGATTCCTATGAATTAATTAGTCAAATTAGTTTTGCTGTTCCGATCAGAAGGACAAGGAATTTTCTACTCATTGCTCTTCAAGCTCTTCACTCTTACTATGCTGTTCATAACCCTTTTCGGATTTTATGTTCAAGCTATAACGAACTTTCTCACTTAATAAACGGTGCCACTTCTATTAGTTCTCTTTAGAAGTTAGTCTTATGTCATATGTCTACATGTTCGCGATATACTTAACCGTACGCTATGCGGTATGCCCCTCGGTCGGTTGGGCGGGAGGTTGGTTGCTTTTTGCTTGGGTCCGCGCGTTAACAAGCCGGTGCTAGAAGTGCAACTAGATAGTTTCTTTTCTATCAGCAGATAATATTGCATATAAAAGTTAGGGTTAAAAGCAATCGTGAGTCATGCTTGAAGGTTGATTATTATTGGCTGCATTGGCATTTGATAAGCTAACTTTGGGTTTATTATTCATCCACACAGAGAACAAATATTGCGGGTTAAAAACGATGAGAGCATACCGTTCCTGCTGGTGGGCAACAAATGCGCCTCTAATGGATTTAAATATGTTAGGAAGACTATTCCACAGTCGAACAGCATATATATAAAATTGTTTTTCTGCACATGCTAACCGGATTCTCAAACAAACAAGATTCTTTACTCTTGGGGAGGAAGAAAACTTTAATTTATCAAACAAATACTCAGGCTTTTGTGTAATAATTATTTTATGTAAAAATAGAAGAATTTTAACATTAATCAACGACGATAAATTTAAGCCAAATAGTTTGTTGGCATAGGCCGTAACGTGGTCCATCCTTTTCAGGCCGTACACGTATCGAGCCACGCTATTAAAAGCCACATTGAGCCTACGCAGACTAACAGCATCACAACTGCCAAAAATTTCAATCCCATAAAAAACTATGGGTAATACAACTGCCTTAGCAATAATCATTTTTGTATGCACAGGAACATAATGCTTGGTTGTTGACAATTGTCTAAGTGTGCCATACATTCTGCCCACCGCTTTGTTGACCTGGTCATTCCACGACAGTGTCTTATTAATGGTTATGCCAAGGTTTTCTGCCTTATTTACATAATCAATACCTACATTGTCAATACTAAGCCTAGGAAAATTTACAGTATTAAGGTTCTTCTTATAAATCACAAGACACTTAGACTTAGACGGATTAATACATAGACCATTATCACACGCCCACTTACTAACACTCAAGAGATCAATATTACACAAATCAATACATTTACTTATTTGACTAAGTTTAGTACTCAAATACAATTGGACGTCATCAGCATACAAATGAACATTACAGTTAGACAGACATGACGGCAGATCGTTAATATAAATAGTAAATAGAAGCGGACCTAATATTGATCCCTGCGGAACACCACGGGGCACTATCAGCAAGTCCGATGTTTCACGCGAGGAAACTACGGCTTGTCTTCGTTGCTTTAAATAGGAGGACAGTAGTTTGGTGGCTGTTGAGCTAAAATTATACATTCTACCTAGCTTAGTGAGTAGTATGTCATGGTTCACTGTGTCAAAAGCTTTACTGAAATCAAGAAGCGTCAATAATGTTACCTCACTATTGTCCATTTTTAACCTTATATCCTCAACTACTTTTACAATCGCCGTTGTGCAACTACGATTAGTCCTGAAGCCTGACTGATGATCGACGAGAAGCTTATTGGCATTTAGAAAATTGTTAATTTGTATGGCGATTAGATGCTCAAAAATTTTGGATAGATATGGCAGTATAGATATTGGTCGAAAGTCTCCGTTAGACTTAGCAATAGGCAGAACTTTTGCAATTTTCCATTCATTAGGGAATGTAGAGGTGGTAATGGCAGTATTAAAAATATGCGTTATGTGGCCTAATATAAATGGTAATATAATTTTTACGAATTTGGGGTTAATATCATCCAATCCAGTAGCATTGGACCTAATTTTTTGTATGGACAGCAGCACATCACATTGAAACACAGGACTAAAATGGAAACTATTTTGACAATTGTTAAAAGACTCAGAGCTCACATAGGGGTTACATAGAGATACAGGGTCATTGACATTAACAAATTTATTATTTTAACAATTAACATCAATACTATCATTTATCACAGTTTGAGCTTTCCCAATCCCCAATTTTTTAATGTCTTTCCACTGTCTACTGTCAATTGCCTTCTTAAACCTATTACTAAAATAGGTAAGCTTGGACCTATAAATCAAGTCATTTACAAATCGTCTGTTTGTAATAAATATGTTGTGTAGGTGATCAGTCTTGTATCTCTGCCATTTCTTGTATGCCTTATCTCTTAATATTATTGCACTTTGTATATCTTTGTTAAACCAAGATTTTATTGAAGGCTTAATAACTTTGGTTTTGATTGGAACATGTTTGTTGTACAACATGTCAATGAAATATTGCACAAAATGGATTTGAGTGTCAACTGTAGGGAAGGAAAAAATGAGATCAAGATCAGAATTGCGGCAATCATCGTATAAACTGGCAAAGTCTATGTTATTGAAATCCCGATATGAAATTGTTTGTTGACAACAATTAAGAGGTAGGTCATACGTCAAAAATATTAAATCATGTTTAGAGAAAGCAGGTACAGAGATTTGATCATAGAGTAATACTAGTTCCCTTTTATTTACAAAGAACAAGTCAATTAAGGTATTACATGTTTTTGAGAAGTGTGTCGGTGTTGATGTGTTCACCGGTACTAAGCCGAGAGCTTCCATACCATCCAACAAATGTCTTTCAGTAAATAGGTTACTATTCATATCACCTGTCAAAATAATATCAGTATAATTAAGTGTTAAGTTGGCTATTAAGTCAATTGTGTCAGAGCAGTCTATATTTTTATGGGGCCTATAAAAGCAGCCAATAAGCATTTTTGTATCACAGGTTGGGTTAATTAATTCTAAAAAAATATATTCTATTAGGCTATCGTTGGGCTGCTTAAGAATAACTTTACCTCGTACACTTTTGCTTAAATAAATTGCTACACCCCCAGCATGACTACGACGATCGGAACGAAACACAACATAACCATCACAACTAATTAACATGTCACTAAGTTCAGGTACAAACCACGTTTCGGACACACATACGACATCTACTTGAGAATTAACAAACAGATAACGAAACTCTTCTATCTTATTTACCAAGCTCTGAGCATTTATGTGACAAATCTTGAGCCCAATTTTCTGTTTGCTTAAGACCCTAATCATTGCATGGCTATTCGCTGTGGAGTTATGGCTAGAGGCCATCAATATTAAAATAAGTTTTTCCATAGACACACACACCAAATGAATATAAAATTATGCAAAAGAAAATAAAGCTTACAATTAAATATAATAAAGAAGGGCTGAGAGGAGGGGCAAACTAAATTAAGAGCGAAAAAGCTCATGCGCAACTCCACTTAAATTTCTCTCACTCTCCCGCAGACGATTAAGCTTTTGTAAGCTGTCAACGCAGATAACATCTTCCGTTTCACTCTGTCTAACGTGAACGAGCGCTCGACGGCAGAAAACAGCTGATAACATCTTCTGTCTCTTCATCTGCATGGCTTGCTTAAAGATAATGTAATTATCTTTTGAAAGCTGCTCATTTAGGTAAACGGGAGCATTCGCACGTGTGTCAAAGCCAAGAAGAGGAAGAGTCAGTTGCGTGTTATTAGTTCGTCGGTACTGGGCAGCAGCGCGTTGAAAATTTATTTTGTCTCGGAGACAATCAAATTTAATAATAATAACAGGGTCGACAACCGAATTTACGTTTTTCGACTGTCGGACCCTGAAAATTTCCTTGAGTCGCGGTGCTGGGGATACTCCTAGCGAGAAAGCTAGCGAGTTAAATGCTGACCCCAACTGCTCACCCTCGGCAAATGGGACTCCGTGAAGGCGCATGTCATTGGTGGCGCTGGCATTGGCTTGCTCAGCTAGCTTTGCAGTAAGCGTCGCCACTTGAGTCTGCAGCTCGGACGTCTCCTTCGCCACTGATTCCAGCCTTTGGACTCGCTGCTGTATGTCGTCCAGCTCCCCACGCATTCCATCGAGTTTCTCGTGCAATAGGGCCAGTACACGCTCCTCGGACTCACTCATCTTCTTCTCTATCAGATCGGCTTGCTCATCAAACCGCTGATTAATCAGCCGGATAAGAGAAGCAGGGTCACTGGCCTTATTAGATTTTATCTCTCCAGAGGAATTTTCCCGCGTACGTTTTGGTAGAGGTGCCATAGTATATTTTGTAGTTTAGTGTAATTGAGTGGAGTTTTAGTGATATGTTTAGATGTGTGTGTTGGTGTTTGGCGCGCTGATTACTCTTGTGTTTATGATTGTCAGTTGACAAGAGCAACCAGAAAACAAAGCAAAAGAAGCTTAAGAAGAAAAATGTTGTTGTTTTGCTTTGTTACGACTGGCGTTCTGTGATTATAAAAGTCTTTTTTATAATAAAAAGTGTAATAAGTTAATTATTGCAGTCACTTATTACTGTTCCGATAATATTCACAAAACTTTTGCACTACTTTTTACAATCTCAATCGCAGTTTGATTTGGTTTATTTAATTGAATCACGGAGCGTGAAAATTGCGCGTCTTGCCTCTTCAACGTTCGTACAAAAAGTTTTAAGTATGCAGAACAACATTTTTTTTTGTCCCCTTTCAGAATATGCAAAAAGTTTTAAGACAACTATCTTGGATTTCAAAATAAAACTCCGTCCCGAAAGGGTTAACATTCGTTACTTTACTGGTATCAGAGTATTCCGCTGTCGGTTGCGTCCGACTGCAAGGTTTTCACTTGTTTCCTTCTTAGCTTGACGTCCTAGAAACATTTTAATGGTCCTAAATTAAAGCTCTAATCTGAACACTGAAGATCCATATCCGTAAAATTAAAAAATAAAATTGTCGAAGTGGGTTTAAAGACATGACTAATATGTGTCAGCACTAAGTAATTAAAATTCAATGCGAGAATGATATTATTCGTCGTTTTTGTCGAGTTGAATTTAAAAACCATTAAAAAGTACAAAGAACAAAGAAAATATTTTTTCATCAATAACCGCATTTTATGATTTTTTATTTTTGTTTGTCAAGACAAGGACAACAATTGGGGAAGCTATTATCGGCACGCCAAAGATTTAACCCATATTATCTATACAACCTTTGATACATTTTTTGTGTGCTGATTACATTTCAGCAATTTGTTATAGTCATTCGATAGTGATTCATAGTATAAAAAAATAAACAAATATAATTTGAGAAGGTTTTACTCTGCTATTTCGAAAAACAGAAAGTTTTACCTATTAAGACCTTATTTTCGATCTAGTACTTCTATGGCAGCTATGCGTCCGGTTTGAATCAAACTTTGCATAGTAATCAAACAATTGGAAGAACTCAAAAGATCTAAGCTTTAATTTGTTACTTTTAAAAATAAAAAGATTAAGATTTAAACAAGCTATAACTGTAACAAAAAAAAAAAAACCAATATTAAAACTTTACTCCGAAAGCTCAAAAATAGGGGGTTCTAGTTTGCAGAAAAACAGGCGGACATGGTTATATCGTCACAGTTTGCGATGCTGAATAACAATTAGGGTATTCACAAGCTATGCTATGTGCGTAAAATACTATGTTGCTATTTGAAAGCTTTACAACAAACACACAGAAGCATTTTGAACAAATCAAACATGCCTCTGGGTATGTCTGCTACTATTGTACATACTATATGTGTTATTGAGTGGTTGCCAGCCTATGTATGAAAACAGCTGTTTTCGAGATTATTGATCTAATGAAATTAGGTCACACTGAGCAATTTACTGGTTGTAAAAGCCAGTAAATTTTAAATTAATTAATATTACACACAAATAATTTTCTTGGAAACCCTTCTCTTGTCATTCTGATCAAAAACACAAATCAAATTGTTTTTCAGTCAGTTTAGTTTAGTTTTATTCAATTTTGTATTTTAGTTGCTTAATACAAAATAGTTGCTCAATTTTCTTTAATTATCGATTGTATTGTCATCGAACTGGCAAACAGCTGACTGGACACACATACGACAATAGCGGCAAAAGAAACGTAAAAAGTGCACTCACTAGCTACAGTGTATTATACATAGTACTTTACGCACATACTGTTGGCATAGCTTGTGAATACCCTAAATATAGATACTTTATTAGGTCGGATATGCTTTCATCTATGCGTTACACATTTCATGACAAAATATAGCTACTTTTCGCATAAAGGTATCCAGCACAGTAAAAAAAATCCTGCCAGGAGTTTGCGTTATATTTTGGAATCGTGAGTCGCAAGATTAGTCCACTAATCTGTGGTAAAATTATGGCATTTGACTTAAATAGCTTTAAATTTTAGTTTTAACTACAATATATAAGAAAAAAAAATAATTCAGAAGTACAACTAGATTGTTTCTTTCCTTTCAGCATATAATATTGCATATGGATATAGAGTTTGTTGCTGTAAAGTTAAATATCAATGGTGTTGGTATTTAAATTTCTTGTTCTTATATACCACCTTTATCTGACAACTCTGTTTAAAGGGAACATTTGTCAGCAATACTTTCCATTTCTTCTATGCTTTCTGATCGCGATATTCTCGTGGTTCTTGGTGATTTTAATATTGCTGAGGCCCCCTGGATTTCCAGTCCCCACTCAAGCATCTTGACCCCCATGGTGCCGAATGATTTTCTGATTGGTTTGTTTGGTATGTCATTGTGTCAACTCAATGGTATTCCGAATTCTCTTAGTAGAATGCTTGATTTGGTATTTGTTTTGGATCCATCCACTCTATCTTTGTCAAGATCCCTTCTCATATCCACTTCCGAAGACTAATACCACCCGACGTTGGAGGTGTTGATGACTTTGCCTGCCTGTGCCGTACGCCAGTGTAAAAACGATTTTCTAAAACTTACCCGGCTCTTAGCACTGGTTTACTGGTCGTTCCTCTATGGTCCTGATGACTTGAATTCGGCAATAAGTATTTTTTATAGTACCTTAGACAATTTATTCGACATGTGTGTGCCTTTTGGTAGGCCAAGTAGGAAAAACAAGCCTGCGTGGCTTACACGAGAGTTGACTGCCTTTAAAAATCGAAAATCTAAGTTGTATAAGAGCTCAGAAAATCTGGCTCTTCTGTTCATTACTCATCATACTTGATTGCGCGTTCCAGTTTTTCAGTCATGAATAACTCATGTTATAAAAATTATTATAAATTATTATTATTATTATTATTATTATTATTATTATTATTATTATTATTATTATTATTAAGTCGGTGCAGACTACAGTTTCAGCAATACCATAAGAGGTTCTTTGACTTCGTTAATGCGAATCGAAAGTCATCAACACTTCCATCTAACTTATCTTTCGAAAACAAGTCGGCCAACTCAGATCAGGCCATTGCCGATTTAGTTGCTGAATTTTTTCAAACAACGTACAGGTATCAGGTTACTGGCTCTAATTGCATTTTTGAACCAAGAATCACGGAGTGTTCATTACTACGTGATCTACAGAGTATTGATAAATACTTAATTAATTAATTAAGTTTCTTTATTGCCGAAAAAATGAACAGAGTATTACTTAAAGCTAGTAAATGGGTATATACAGAGTTTATATTAATTTTAATTTTATTAACTGAAAAATAACAATAATTATTTAATATTAAGTATTTTGTCTTAATAATCAATATTTTATGCAAGGAATAGGAGGCATTTACAAAAACCTTGAGAATGAGCTTATTATTATACTTATACTAATATCTAACTAACTTCTACAATTAGAGAGTGAAGCACCTACCCGCACTTGATTGTGCATTATGTGCATTAATTTGATTTGAAATTTTTTTTTGTTAGAATTGATCATTTTATCAATCGGCTTAATATTTGCTATTGCATGTAACTTACGGGTTGAGAAATAAAACGGAAGACTAAAGATCATATTCAAAATTTTGTTTTTGTGTTTGCACAGTTTCCCCAAATCTCAGAGCCGTAAAGAATAGTGGGTAGAAATATTTGTTTATAAATAAGGAGTTTGTTATCCAAGGACAGTTTTGAATTCCTATTTATAAAAGGATATAAATCCCGAATGGTCTTATTTATTTAATCACTGTTTTGTTTATGTGTTCTTTAAAAATAATCTTTTTGTCAAGATGAATACAAAGGTATTTGACCTAGTTTTCCCAAGGAATCTTGTTATTATTTATATTAAGCTCAGAATTAGGTAATGAGTTAATGCTGCGCTCTTCTTTAGTGAAGAAGATGGCTTTAGTTTTGCTAGCATTTAGTTTTATTTTCCATTTGGTGAAGAAGTCAAACATTGTGTTGAGAGAGTTTTGCAGTATGTGTTGGACAACAGCAGAAGAGCCAGAACAAATAAGGCCGTGTCATCAGCAAACATAAGTGTGCGACAGCTGGCAACAGAAGGGATATCAAACATGCATACATTGTAAAGGGTGGGGCCGAGCACAGATCCCTGTGGAACTCCAGCTCGAATCGATTTAATTTTGGAGTATATGCCATTAAAGTATACATAAAAGTTCCTTTCAGACAAGAAATTTTGAATAATTTTTAGTAAATAAATTGGGGTATTGCAAATCACCAATTTGTGGATGAGACCGTCTGCCACACGGTGTCAAAGGCAGCCTCAACATCAAGCGTTAGCATGCCAACAGACTTCTTATCAGCAAGATTTTGCTCTACGCAAGTGACCACCTTGGAATATGGGTAAAACATTATTATCATCTAAGTGATTAGTAAGCCTATCTTTTATATAGCAAGCTAATGGGGCGATAACTATCTGGAGAGTTAGGGGGCTTGCCTGGCTTTACAACAGGGATAATTTTTGCAGTTTTCCAAACAGTAGGAAAATATCCAATCTTAAAGCTGTTATTGAAGGCAAGAGTTAGGAGGGAAACTGAATTTATAGGTAAGTTCTTAATGCACATGTTAAGAATATTATCAATGCCTTGAGATTTCTTATTTTTCAGAGCCTTAATTATAGCTTGAACTTCGAAAGTAGATATGACTGGTTCAATGGAGGGAACTATCTGACTATTAAGTTTGCGTAAAGATGTGTGTAGTATACCTAATGTATCCCCGTCTGAGAAATTGGAAGTTAAATTGTGTTTTTGTTCAAAAATGACTGCTAGAAAGTTGGATTTCTCCGAACCCGTTGAGAACCGTTCATTGTTAGGGTATTAATATTAAGCCTATATCTTCCCCGGGACCTGTCTGCGTACCAAGCTGTGTGCCTAAGTACTGCGCTGAAGGTCTCTTAAAGCCTTTGCATAAATTGTTGAGCTTGTCTGTTGAGCAATTTTCATTTCCTAACATCTGGAAAGAATCATTTATTATTCCGCTCTATAAAAAGGAGACAAGCAAATTTATAGGGGTATCTCCAAATTGTCTGCTATCCCAAAAATGTTTGAGGAATTGATAACTTCTCAATTGCAACATTTTTGTAGATCCTTAATTCAGCATGGATTCGTGAAACAAAGATCTACTACCACTACTACTAACCTGTAAGAATTTAATTCACTAGTTGTTAAGGGTTTTCAAAATAAAATGCAAACGGGTGTTATTTACACTTATTTTAGTAAGGCATTTGACTCGGTTAATCACTAACTTTTACTCCATAAACTTCAACTTTTAGGTTTTCCAAGCAATCTCATTCGGCCTCAAAGAGTCAGTTTGAATGATTCTGTCTCTAAGGTGGTTCATGTCACTGCCGGTGTTCCGCAAGGAATTATTATTTACACTGTTCATCAATGATCTTCCATGAGTAATTGACCATACTCGAGTGCTGATGTATGCTGACGATGTAAAATTATGCATGTCAGGTACTGCTCTGTTGTCTGCTCAAAAATTACAAACAGATTTAGATAACTTTCAAAAGTGGTGTCGTGTTAACTTGCTAAATCTTAATTGCAATAAATGTAAAGTCATGCCTGCCTTTTTCAAATATATATTTCCTTGATGGTAGCCCACTCGTTCGCATTGAATGAGTTGATGATTTAGGTATCCTTTTTAACCCAAAACTTAAATTTCACAAGCATATCTCTTCAGTTGCAAATCGAGCCTCTAGTACCTTGGGGTTCATTAAGCGCTGGTCGAAAGAATTTGACGATCCCTACATAACCAAAACACTTTATACGTCTCTGGTACGTCCTATTCTTGAATATGGATCTTGTATCTGGTATCCCAAATACAGGATTCACCAGGACAGAATAGAATCAGTACAAAAAAAAATTTGGGATACAAACAATAACCTGCCTTCCTACCACAGTAGACTTTTACTAATAAATCTTCCTTCTCTTTCTGATCGCAGAACAATGTTAGGTGTAGTCTTTTTACACAAGCTAATAAATGGTGAAATTGATTCCTATGAATTAATTAGTCAAATTAGTTTTGCTGTTCCGATCAGAAGGACAAGGAATTTTCTACTCATTGCTCTTCAAGCTTGTCACTCTTACTATGCTGTTCATAACCCTTTTCGGATTTTATGTTCAAGCTATAACGAACTTTCTCACTTAATAAACGGTGCCACTTCTATTAGTTCTCTTTAGAAGTAAGTCTTATGTCATATGTCTACATGTTCGCGATATACTTAACCGTACGCTATGCGGTATGCCCCTCGGTCGGTTGGGCGGGAGGCTGGTTGCTTTTTGCTTGGGTCCGCGCGTTAACAAGCCGGTGCTAGAAGTGCAACTAGATAGTTTCTTTTCTATCAGCAGATAATATTGCATATAAAAGTTAGGGTTAAAAGCAATCGTGAGTCATGCTTGAAGGTTGATTATTATTGGCTGCATTGGCATTTGATAAGCTAACTTTGGGTTTATTATTCATCCACACAGAGAACAAATATTGCGGGTTAAAAACGATGAGAGCATACCGTTCCTGCTGGTGGGCAACAAATGCGATCTGAATGACAAACGCAAGGTGCCCCTTACCGAGTGCCAACAGAGGTCGCAACAATGGTCTGTACCCTATGTGGAGACATCAGCAAAGACGCGCGAAAACGTGGATAAGGTAAGTGCCGGGTGGGTTGGAAGTTTACTAGTACTGAAGAAAAAGCGTGGGCAAATCTGTATCTCAATGTGCGATTAATGGTACAAAATACAATATAAATACATATGTATATAAATATTTTATGTAAACACTTATAGAGATATTGTCTTAAATTCTTTATCAACTTTCTGAAACAGTCAAAATAAAAACAGAAGGAAAGAACATACCCAAAAGAATTATTTTATAACGTGATATAATTTTGAATAGAGAAGCCAGCAACAACTAAAATCCAAGAATTTCCTCTTTATTATTTCCATTTTATTTTTTGATTAAATTTCTGTATCTTTTGATTTTGTGGGTGAGTCTGGTTTTTTGTGATAACCGTGCAAAGTATTCAGCTGCAACAGCAACATTTATAACAACTACTTACAGAAAAATAGATAAATAAAATGTTTGTCTATATATTCATTGATTTCCCACGATTATAATTCATATCAAATAGTTGATAGGCGACGATTTGGCGTTATATTGGCACATTCTCAAATCTGCTGATTGCAACTTTTTATTGTAGACATAAAACGCCTATAAAGTGCATATTGAATTGTCAAGTAACACTATATCATATGTTTGATAGATAGAACAAGTAATATTCATCTATTGTTTCCATAATTGTGGGTTTTTTAAGATGAATTGTTTTCATTCGTTTTTCAATATAGAAGATTCATAGCAATATAAAATTTAGTTCCAAAGACAAGAAACTTTCTAAACACTTGGCTAAGATACCAATTTTTTTTTTTGTGATTCTCTGTTTTTCACATACTCGAACGATAGAACGATATTTTTTATTATACTTGGCAAAACGTTTTATTAGTTCTATAAAATGAAATATAAAATTAGGGTGGTTAAAAATTTAATTTTTGGCGACCCCTTTAAAAACCTGTTTTTTTTTCTTTTTAAATTGGGTGGAATATTTTTTTTTTTTCCTAAAAATAACACGTGCCTGAAGCTTCTCCAAGTTAAATTCATGAACAAATTGTAGGTCAGCATTTATATCACTGCCTCACTTCTTATTTTATGACAAAAATCACTGGTTTTCCCGTTGTCGTCGTCGTTTTCGTTGGCATTTTGTAGTCGTCGTTATATCACATCAACGTCGTATCCATACCTGTTAAATAACGATTAGAATTACTAATCAATTAAATTATTTTTAGAAAATACTCACTATTTTTGTGAGTATATAGTTCGCTGGTGCAAAATGAATGATTATGTAATGATAACGATTTCAAAAAATCAAAAATAACTTAATATTAACACAACTTTTCAAAATTAATTTAAAATAATCAAAATCGTTTTAAGTAGTCCTTTTTTTTGATTATTTTTAATTATAATTTTTTTTTTTTTAGGTTATTTTTTATTATTTTAGACTATTAAGAGAAAAACAAATTATTTTCATCAGCACATGATAATTAATTGTAGTCATTACTAATTAGATTATTTTTGTTTTAAAGTTGAATTAATGATTTAATAACGTTTTTTTTCGGTTTCGCACAGTATTTTTTTTTAATGATTATGATTACAAAAAATAAAAAATAATCTAAAATACAAAACATTTTCAAAAATAATTGAAAATGATCATCTAATAGCGTATTTCCATTGCTCCGTTTCGGTAAATTTTAACAGTCAGTTACGAAAGCTGTTTCCATTGCTCCGTTACTGCACCTACGTAAATAAATCAGCTGTTCGGTTTGTTTTGCCTTGTGTTTTCTGCGAACAAGTGAGAAAAACTGACTGAAATTGTACATTGCAAATAAGTAACAGCGTATTGCCAACTTTTATGTCTTATTTATAATGCCTACAAGCTTTATTGCTTGCATTACATTGCACTGGTGGTTTTTGTTTTATCATGTAGTCCATTTTTGGCGTTAAATCAAGCTAAATTTAGACCAACTAAATTTAAAAAATGTGTCACGTAATTTGGGTACGTTCCTTTAGATGTACATATATATGGATGTAAGTCTCTGTGTGCGGCTTGCTCTTAGCGGCTGTCTATTGTGGAAGGGGGATGGTAGCATCAGAGTACGAAGAACGACAAGAAATGTGCATATGTATACCTACGGAGATATATGAATGTATGCTTATGCGTTTGCTTCTTTTCAGTATGTGGTGGCCCCGATCTGAAATGTAGCAAAAGTCATTAGGGCGAATGTATACCAACCCTGCAGTTCGACTTGGAGCGATCGCTCCCAATTCAAATCTGAATGCATGCAGGTTTCAATCAGACCTGAATTTGCAGTGAAGGTTTCAGCGAAGGCTGCAGCGAAGGCCGCAGTGGTCGAGGCAAGACAGCATTTCGGAGAGAGAAATTAAGTGAGAGCGCGTTCAAGAGAGCAAAGGAGAGAAAAAGAACAGTTATATTTAATTCTAACACTTCAAGTCAAAGAGCAGGAGTTTTTCGTTCGTTTTAAGTCAAAGCTAACTGCATACGAAATATGTTCGGCAACAGCGCAATGGTGAAGGCATCCGCTAAGTAAACGGGAGGTGCAGGTTCGAATCACGGCGCTGGCTATCATATTTCGTATTCGGTGAGTTTTGATATAAACTAATTTTAATCTTTCTAGCAATTTCATTAATTTAAATTATAATTCTAACATTTCTAGTAGACGCATGCGAGTGTATTAAAATCAAAAGTGCCATACTTGGTTTTTCAGGTATCCGAGATGTTAAAATGAAAATTTCATCAAAATTAATATGAACATTAATTATTCGATTATAATCGAATCTTATATTTTTGTATTATTTTATTATTTATTATTTACCATATTTATGTTTGAGATAAAATTATACCCGAAAATTTAATTTAAATTGTATCTGAGTGCGCTTAGGAATCCCGCGCCGCTTCGCTTTTTATGCGCGCGTTTATGCATGAACGCGCCGCTTCTCTTTTCATGCGCATGTGCATGCATGAACGCTTCGCTTCTCATTTCATGCGCATGTGCATGCATGAGGCCCTAGGACATCCCCTTGTTAAATTCATGCCTAAAACGCGTGTACTTGCATTTAAGAGTTCATGCATGGTCATGATCAGATCATGTATGTTTCAGATCTATTTCATATCTGAAACGAACTGCAGTGAACATACAAATATGTACATATGTATATATGTGTGTACGTATGTGCGTAAGCATATTTTTTCAGTTTTTGGTGGCTCTGATGCGATTTGGGATTTTTTACTTTTCTTGCAACGCATATGAATGTGTGTGCATGTGCAGCACATTTCAATGAATGCATAGCAATCGTCTTGGCAATTCTTGACCAGCCTCAACTTTTATGATTTTGAACAATTTTATAGCACGTTAAGGATAGCTATAAAATTAATGTTATTAATTGATATAATATATTTTATAAATGGTATCATTCTTGGCTCATAGCAAAACGCACACAGAGGAGACACACATCCATATATATGTACATCTAACGGCGATCATATCGCTGACATATAGACGTATACACAGCAAATTGCTGGCACACGGTCTGCAGCGGATGAAGCCGGCGCATGAATGACTTGCATTTTTTTAGCTACGCAAATAGTCTGCAAAATTTGCGAGGCTTTGCCATCGGCTTTCAGCAGCCGAAGTGCTGGTCGCCCTAATCCAAATCGAACAATTAGGCTAATGGATTCTCGGCGATTGACTCCTCTATGTATTATTTGCTTAGTGGTAATATTTAATATGTTCTTGTTTATATGTTGTTGGCTGATCTTGTGAACAAACATTTTTGAAAATAATCAAGAAATTATTATTAAAAAAATCAAAAATAATTGAAAATAATCGGACTACTTAAAATTATTATTTTTGATTATTTTTACGTAGATGTACTAACGAACAGTACAATCAAGTGGCTTGTTAACGCGCGGACCCAAGCAAAATGCAACTACCTCCCGCCCGACCGACCGAGGGGCACACCGCATAACGTGCGGTTACGTAGATCGCGAACATGTAGACAAATGACATAAGACTAGCTTTTTAGGAGAACGTGGGATAAATCGTTATAGCTTGAACATAAAATACGAACAGGATTATGATAGCATAGTTAGAGTAACAGGCTTGAAGAGCGACTTGTAAAAAATTTGTTGTCGTCCTGATCGGAACAGCAAAACTAATTTGGCTGATTAATTCCTAGGAATCAATTTCACCATTTATTAGCTTGTGTAAAAGGACTACACCTAGCATTGCTCTGCTAGAAGGAATATTTATTAGTAAAAGTCTACTGTGGTAAGAAGGTAGGTTATTGCTTGTATCCAAGTTAAATCTCCTGTACTGATTCTATTCTATCCAGGTGAATCCTGTATTTGGGATACCAGATACAAGATCCATATTCAAGAATAGGACGTACCAGAGACGTATAAAGTGTTTTGGTTATGTAGGGATCGTCAAATTCTTTCGACCAGCGCTTAATGAACCCCAAGGTACTAGAGGCTCGATTTGCAACTGAAGAGATATGCTTGTGAAATTTAAGTTTTGGGTCAAAAATGATACCTATATCATTAACAAATTCAATGTGATCAAGTGGTCAGGCGTTTATAAAAAGACATGACTTTACATTCATTTGCAATTAAGATTTAGCAAGTTAACACGACACTGCTTTTGAAAGTTAACTCAATCTGTATGTAATTTTTGAGCAGACATCAGAGCAGTATAATTAGCATAATTTTACATCGTCAGCATACATCAGCACTCGAGAATAGTCAATTATAGATGGAAGATCATTGATGAACAGTGTAAATAATAAAGGTCCAAGGTGACTTTATATTTTTCAATTATTTTTGAAAATTTATGGTAATTTTAGATTATTTTTAGTCATACATTTTTCACAAGCGAACTATATAGTCACTACGACAATTTTCCAAAAATAATTTAATTGATTAGTAATTATAATTTTAACTTAACAGGTATGGCTCACAGACACATCCGAAACTCGCATTTTGGTCCTATACTATAATAAAAATTCCTTATTGCCTTTGTTTTTTATCTTTCTCTATTATACTTATAAATATATTAAACATATACATTTATACTTGTATATTTTATTTTCATCACAATTGCAGGTATTTTTTGATTTGATGCGCGAAATAAGATCCCGAAAAACCGAAGATTCGAAAGCCACGAGCGGGCGTGCTAAAGATAGATGCAAGAAGCGGAGGCTTAAGTGTACCCTACTTTAGGCATTAGGTGCATACTAAAAAAAAAAAAATATATATATATATATTTATATATATATATTACAAAAGAAAAAGAAAATAAATACTAACAATTTATTAAACATGACACACTAACTATACTTAGAATAATACCCCTACTAATATCCTTGAGTATTTTCGTAGGTAACCCGCTTTCGCTCTTGGCTTTTTTGCAACATTCACTCCACTTCTTTCAAACAATTTGTTATCCTTTTGTTTCCATTGATTTCGATTTGCGAACTACTTGTTTTATACTGTTAAACTTTCATTACTTATAAGTTAACAACTCACAATAACAACAGCAGTTACATCAACAAGTACAACAGCTGTGTATTACCACTGAGCATAGATGACATAGAGACCTTAAATCGACTGTAAACTTATTGCCGTCAAAATGTTGAACATCAGCTCCAGGAAGAAGAAGAGTCGAAAAGTTAACAGACAGAGCAGGCCGCGCAGAAACGCACCGTCATTCCATTGCTTGCTCACACATGACCGCTCTTCAATGATGAGAGAGCGAGAAAACTGCATTTGCAGATGCTTTTGTTTCACTTTCTGTTCGTTTGCAGCGGCCCGGCTATTGTTTTTAGGGGAGGGAGCGCTCCAGCGGAATGCAAGTAACGGTTAAACATACATTTGTGTATACATGCACTTACGCTTGCTTAATTTTTTGGTGGGCTAGCTTTGCCGAGATTTTTGTTATTTTGTTTTGTTTGCTCAGCCCAACATATACATGCAGGCAGATACAAATGCGCGCAAATTTTGAATTTGAACATTGGCAATCGACATCAAATATGTATTTACTTTCATGGGTCGAAAATACATAATTATATAATTCAAATATAAATAATTATTAGACAAATTATCAATTATGCACCTCTTAACGATTTAAATGTTTTTTAATAATTAATAAAAAAATATAAAAATAATAATTACATAAATTTTATTCGTATACACAACTTGTTATAAAATTGCTGAAAATTCTAAAAGTTGAGGCAGGTCAAAACTAACAAGACAATAGCGACGCATACATAAAAATGTGTTGCCTTTGCATACATGTACACACACACACACATGTGTATGCTGGGCTGAGCAAACAAAACAAAATAACAAAAATCTCGGCAAAGCTAGCCCACCAAAAAATTAAGCAAGCGCAAGCAAGCGCAAGTGCCTGTATACACAAATGTATATTTAACCGTTACTTGCATTCCGCTGGCGCGCTCCCTCCCCTAAAAACAATAGCCGGGCTGCTGCAAACGAACAGCAAGTGAAACAAAAGCATCTGCAAATGCAGCTTTCTCGCTCTCTCATCATTGAAGAGAGGTCAATAATGCACAATCACATACATGTCATGTGTGCGTGTGACTACCTGCTCCCTCTCATACGCACGCATACATACACGCGACTTCAGCTCCAGCCCATGCAGTGATGCCGATTTGGCATTTTTCCAGACAGATCCCTCCTGTTTTTAGGTGCTTCGTCCGGAAAAAATAGCAAACATCCCCTATCCGGAAATCTGGCCAGTTTTAGATTTTATTTGATTGATTTATTAAATTTTTTTTTTTTAGAATGATCTTTTAGTAACAGTGTGGCATCCTTTTTTACATACTTTGTATGAAAAATAAATTACTGGGTGATTTGATTTTAAGCATAGAATGTCTGAAATCCAAAATAATTCCATCCGGTACCGAAGTGGATGTTTTTGAGAAGGACTTCGTAAAGCATGTAAAACGAGATTTGTATTTGGGATATGAATTTGAGTCAAATTTGAAAACCTTGAAAGAAAAAATTAATGACGCAACAGAGCAGACAATCTGATTAACCTGCACAGATTTTGTGATCGAGTGGATCAATCAGCTAAAGCAGAGGTACGTTTTAAAATGTAAGTTATTATTTATGTGCTACAAATATTTTTGGATTTAGATTGCCGGACAACTATAAAATTCTAAAACAAGTTGACCTGTTTTCTGTCGATCGTGCGAAAAAATATGCATTTTTGCCAATTTTGGAACTCTTCAAACTCGGTGACGAAACTAAATCTAAAATAGTTTCGCAATATAGCAACATACAGCTAGTAAAATGGGAGAATGTTGATAATAGTTCGAAGTTTTGGTCAGAAATTAAAAAAATATCGGGACTCGGCAGGTAACAACCCGTTTTCGGAGCTGGTAACATTCGCGCTGACAGTGCTTTCGAGGTCGAAAAGGCCAAGTAAATTTGGGAAAAAAATTTGTTGTCCTGTTTTCTGTCCTTTTTGTTTTTTTTTTAGTTTTTTTAACCTGTTTTTCCGTAGCCCATGATACAATTAACAGGGTAGTGTCATCCGAGAGATCCAGATACCAATGTATATGAACGTGTGAGTTCGACAGAGCAGTGATGTCATTTTTTTCTAAGCAAAAAAAGCTGGATCACACTTCAAAAAAATCAAAATCTGACGGGAAAAAAGCGGAAATGACATATCTGCGACAGAGACCGCCACGTTGCTCTCTTGATTTTACTCTCTTGCCTCTATTAGGGACAGTGTGGCCAATTTTTGGAGACACCATAAGCTAGATTAAAGACAAAAATAAGCTAGAATAAGCTAAAAATTAAAAAAGCTTAAAAATAAGCTTAACCTAAAAAACATCAAAATAATTGATTGTTGAATTTTATTGATATTTATATATTATAGTAAAGAAATGATTTCATCAACTTCATCAATGGATTCCATGTATATGGCGTATGATTTAATTAATGAGAGGTATTTGTTCGGAAGTTTGTAATCATGACAACATTTGCCATGACTTCGCAGTCCATATCTATAACATCCAAAAGAATATTCTTACTATACTATATTAAACAAGTGAAAACAATGCAGTCGGACGCAACCGACTGCGGAATACTTTGATACCAGTAAAAGAACCGATGGTAAGGAGTCTGCTTGCAATGGAGTGGGCCGGTTGGTAAACATCGCCAGCTATCATGTTACCAAATTTGGTGACTTTAGCTTAAAAACTGTGGAAGATAACTGAACTTCAAAATTTAAATGGTGGGCGGCAGAGGTGGGTGTGGCATCGAAATATTTGATGCAGATCTTTTGTACTTTACTTTTAACAACGGAAGGTGGTGGGTGGGCGAATGGTGTGGGCGTGGCATCCAAATTTTTGTTGCAGTTTGTTGACACAAACTTTGGTGGCTCCTGCTCAAAAAATGTGAAAACTATAGGCGTTTCCATTTTCAAGGATAATGGGGGATGGGTCGAAATTAGGGGGCGTGACATCCAAAATTTGGATGCATATTTTTGTGAACGTCATTACCTATCCTTGACACAAAATTTGGTGGCTCTATCCCACAAATGTAAAAACTATAGGCGTTTCCACTTTCAAGGAACAGTTAGGATGGGAGCGGTAGGAGTGGGTGTGGCATCTATTTTTTTCAGGGATGTTTCTAGCTATTTTCGTGCAAAATTTGGTAACTCTAGCTGCAGGAATTTGAGAAATTTATGGTTTTATCGGTTTTCAGCTATCGAATTTATCGATTTCCCAGCCTCCTAGTAGGCGTGGCAACCCAATCTTGACACTTTATCTGTATCGCCTACAGACATAATTGCAAAGTTTCAAGTCTCTAGCTTTACGGGTGTCGAAAAAAGTTGCGTTCATACGGACAGACGGACAGACACCATGACGGACATTGCACAAAACCAATATACTATGAGACCTTCGGTATCAAAGTATAACAATTTAACATTTCAAAAACAAACCTTATGCTTAAAATTGCGTTCAAGCTTTTCAGACACATTTTGTTGCGCAAATTTGTTTTAATATTCAATTGGCTGAATACCCTCTCAACTGCAGCATTTGACTATGGCAGTGAAAGGATATGCAGAGCAAATAACGCCAATTGCTCGAAAACTTTGTTTTGGCCAGCGTCCTTGTAAATTAAAACTTCTGACCAAAACTGTATAGTGAATTCCTTTTTTTTCCCAATTGATTAGATGAATTTTTCCAAATTGGGATACAATGTCATCAATATTTTCATCATTGAAATGTTCCAATAACGAAATAATTTTTTCTGGTTTATTATCTGCGTGCACTTTGCCCGCTTCAACTTTTTGTCAACAGTGGCGTTGCACGCTTTAAACTGTTCGACGCACAGTTAGGATAAATGGTCGATAGGTGCTATGGCCGAGTGTTTTTGTGGACTTTACAACAAAAGGCATTTTGTAAGTTTGTGTCACGCTTGCAATGGACGCAATATGTTTCTTAGTTTCAGCATGCTGCCGTAAGTCGCACAACTTGGTCCCAATCGATGCCTTACAAAAGCAGCAGTACGCTTTTGTGGAGTCAGTTGGCACTTTGCGGAGCCACTCCTTAAATTCATCGAAATTTAACCGCAAATCGCGGAAATTTCACTTTCGGCAATTTTTCTAAGTTGTGCAAACATGTGAAAAATTGCAGTGTGACAGAAACTTATAAGCGAAAAATTACCAAATTACGAACAACAAATACGACTTTTGTCCGATTAATCGATAAAAATGACCAAAAATTACAATACAACCAAAAAACAAATCTTGTTTTGTTCTAAATTTTTTTAAGCCGAATTAAGCTACCATAAATGAAATTTGAAATAAGCCAGATTTCAAGCTATAAGCATATCAACTATTTTTCAAGCTATTTGACTTTAAAATAAGCTGAATCTAGCTTAAAATAAGCTAATATGGCAACAATGGTTGGGGAACTGCTTTATAAGTGCGAGTGAGTAAGGTATTAAAAGCGTTTTGCTTGTATGCAGCCGACGCAAAATTTGTTGCGTTGTAAAAAGAATAATTATATTAGAAGTTTGAATAAAACGCTGTCGATTAAAATAATTTAATAATTTTTAATATAAAAATCTAAAAAATACAATATATATAAAAACAAACATCAACAAAAATAACAAACAGAAAAAAATTCGTCCGCATCAAGGTCTTACCCAAACGACAGGCGCTTTGCGACTGTCGATTGGTATCCGAAAAATGAGAGCGCTCTCTTTGTTGACACTACCCTGTTAATTGTATCATGCTCCAGCCCAAGTCCGTTGTGTTGCTTACAGCAAAGCAAGCAATAAAACAGGCATGTCCAACGTGAGCGAGGCTAGCATGTGTGGGCTTTACACTGCGCAAACGAGAAGTGTCGTAGTTATTGCAAGCTATGAAAAATTATGATATTATTAAAATAAGACATGATTACCCCAACTTAGGTATTAGCTAGTGTTTGCTATAAAGCTTGAAAAAGTTGTGAATAACATGCCCTGATCTTATGCCTTCATCTGTACGCAAAGGCGATAAGTACATCATAATTTTTTTCTGCTTGTATCATAATTACGCAAATGCAAAATTGCGACTCAAAGCGACAACCTGCTTTGTTGACAGCGCGCTTGCGACTGAGCTAATTTTTACGCTCCCAACATTGACTTCGGCCGGAGTTCGGTTGACGTCGGCTTGTGTCTGTGTAAAACGTTTGATTCACGAAGGGCAAATGGGCACGCTGTGGACACGGCAATAGAATGACGGTGCGTTTCTGCGCGGCCAGCTCTGTCCGTTAGCTTTTCGACTCTTCTTCTTCCTGGAGCCCATGTTTAAGATTTTGACGGCAATAAGTTTACAGTCGATTTAAGGTCTTTATTTTATTCTTTGCTCAGTGGTATTACTTATTTACTAACCAAAAACGTAGACACCTACTCAATAAGTAAAACATGTTTCTGTCTTGGTATTTGGTATGATGGCATCTTAATACATTTTTAGCCGATAGATATTATTAGTGTACTACTAAGATGATTTACTTGGACTTATCTTCCCGTAATTTAAAGCTTTTTTATTCCAGTCGAATGCGTCGTATTGAATAAGAATTTAAATCAGGCAAAGATATAAGTGTTTCGAAATGGTCACATTTTTATTATTATTATTAACAACTAATTCTCTTATGATGCAAAAATATTTATTTTTAAAACTCAACTAGCAATGAGTTTGTGTTTATTAAAGTGCCGAAAAAGCAAAATAGAAAAGAAAATTGAAAAATTTATCTTTGAAACTGTCCGTTATTTTTAAGTTGAAAGCATAAGGCCCAATTTCGCAATGTCCAGTTAAGCTTGCAGTTAGTTGACTGCGGAATAACTTTGTTGCTCGAGCTAAAGTTACCTATCATCGATATATCACTATCGCCTAATGGCGTTGCCAACCTTAACGGGGATTCAGCTGTTCTTTTGGTTTTGCTTTTGCAATGTTTATACAATTACTTTCTAAGAGCCCTGTTGTAAACGGCAACGAGGGAAAATCTTTTTAGTTGTTGAGGAGCATTTGTTTGTGGACCTAGAAATCTCAAATAAACATTTTGCAACTTTGCTTCATAAAAACAAGTAAGAAGGCTCTAGTCGAGATTTCCCGACAAGGAGATACCCCGAACCCTTTACTTAAAGCGCACAGTCATTGTCTGTAGGCATCTGTGACTAAACTTCAATCTGCTATGTCTCTGGTGTTTCTCAACCGATTTCGATGAAATTTTTGCAGATTTTCAGTGAAAATAAACGCTATCTTTTGAACTCATTTTTTGTTACGCTTATTTAAGACTAGGTGAGCGAATTGTTTAGTTTATCTTGACCCGGCGGCTGTGAAATTTGTTGTTGGGTTTTTATACTTTGATACCGAAGGTCTCAAAGCTAGAGACTTGAAACTTTGCAATTATGTTTGTCTGTAGGCGAGACAGATAACGTGTCAAGATTGGGTTGCCACGCCTACTAGGAGGTTGGGAAATCGATAAATTCGATAGCTGAAAACCAATAAAACCATGTATTTCTCAAATTCCTGCAGCTAGAGTTTCCAAATTTTGCACGAAGATAGCTAGTCACATCCCTGAAAAAACTGCATCAAAATTTTGGATGCCACGCCTACTCTTACCGCCCCATCCTCCCTGCTCAATCAAATTGGAACCGCCCATAGTTTTCACTTATTTTGGGCTAGAGCCACCAAATTTTGTGTCAAGATAGGTTATAACTTTGTTCCAAAAAATGCATACAAATTTTGGATGCCACGCCCACTCCTTCCGCCCCCATCCCCCCCTTCTCCTTGAAATTGGAACGCCTATAGCTTTCACATTTATTGAGCAGGAGCCACCAAAGTTAGTGTCAAGATAGGTAGTAAAGTTTTCCAACAAACTGCAACAAAAATTTGGATGCCACGCCCACACCTTTCGCCCCCCCCACCACCCGCCGTTGTTAAAAGTAAAAAACAAGAAATCTGCATGAAATATTTTGATGCCACACCCACTCTGCTGCCCACCATTTAAATTTTGAAGATCAGTTATCTTCCACAGTTTTGAAGCTACAGTCACCAAATTTGGTAACATGATAGCTGGCGATGTTTACCAACCGGCCCACTCCTTTGCAAGCAGACTCCTTACCATCGGTTGTTTTGCTGGTATCAAAGTATTATATCACTTGTTTTTTTTAAGACGACTACAAAAGCTACCGTTTTAATTTTGTTCGTGGGTTTACTTTTCCGTTGTTTGCTTTGGTTTATCTTTTATTATTTTGCCTAACATTTTATGTTCTGGTTTTAGTGTTTATACTTTGATACCGAAGGTCTCATAGTATATTGGTTTTGTGCAATGTCCGTCATGGTGTCCGTCTGTCCGTCTGTATGAACGCAACTTTTTTCGACACCCGTAAAGCTAGAGACTTGAAACTTTGCAATTATGTTTGTCTATAGGCGCGACAGATAAAGTGTCAAGATTGGGGTGCCACGCCTACTAGGAGGCTGGGAAATCGATAAATTCGATAACTGAAAACCGATAAAACCAAATATTTCTCACATTCTTACAGCTAGAGTTACCAAATTTTGCACGCAGATAGCTAGTCATGTCCCTGAAAAAACTGCATCAAAATTTTGGATGCCACGCCCACTCCTTCCGCCCCCATCATCCCTGCTCCTTGAAACTGGAAACGCCTATAGTTTTCACATTTTTTGGGCTAGAGCCACCAAATTTTGTGTCAAGATAGATATTGACGTTCCACAAACAAAATGCATCAAAATTTTGGATGCTACGCCCCCTGATTCCGCCCCCATCCCCCCTTCTCCATGAAATTGGAAACGCCTGTAGTTTTCACATTTTTTGGGCTAGAGCCACCAAATTTTGTGAGAAGATAGATATTGACGTTCCCCAAAAAAATGCATCAAAATTTTGGATGCCACGCCCACCTAAGCCACCCGCCTTATAAAATCGGAATCGGCTATATCTTTAACAGTTTTTGAGCTAGAGCAACCAAACTTGGTAGGAAGATTGATAGTGACAGTTAAAAACATTTGATTCAAAATTTTGGATGCCACGCCCACCAAAGCCACCCGCCTTATAAAATCGGAATCGGCTATATCTTTAACAGTTTTTGAGCTAGAGCCACCAAACGTATTAGGAAGATAGATAGTGACAGTTAAAAACATTTGATTCAAAAATTTGGATGCCACGCCTACCTCTGCCGCCCACCTTTTAAATTTGGGAGTTAAGTTATCTTCCACAGTTTTTGAGCTAAAGTCACCAAATTTGGTAACATGATAGCTGGCGATGTTTACCACATGGCACACTCCCTTCGCCCCTGCATTCCCTCTTATCAACCGTTCTTTTACTGGTATCAAAGTATTCCGCAGTCGGTTGCGTCCGACTGCAACGTTTTTACTTGTTTTGTTTTCCATCGGTTGCAAATGAGACAATTTCAAGTGCGTCTCTATTTGCAGAACTTAATAGACGGCCGCAAACGAATGCATTTGTGTGGGAGTCTTATACATATACGCGAAAAGTTTAAATGTCATTGTTTATTAAAACGTTATATTTTTAATCAAACACATAATGTGGGCTCGGACTCTTATTTTATTTTTTCTTGTTTCTGTATTTTATATATATTTAGTTTAATTTTCTTTTTATCAAAAGGGTAGTTTATGGTTCATGCATCTTTTTGCTCTCAAATTTTTAGACACTTTTACAATTATGTAACTTTAAAACAGTCGAACGTAATTTAAAACAATAACAACTTTATTTTAATTTTTAATTAATCAATTTATTGTTTGTTATGCTCTCAATTGCTTAGGTATTTTTCGATCTTATCAGGGACATTTCATCACGCAAAAAACAGCGTCAGATGGACGTGAAAGAGCCAGCAAAGCCCTCTCCCTGCTGCCAATTGCTGTAAAACTCTGTATAACTGCGAAAAGATGAAAACAGAACAACAAGAACAACCAACAGCAGCAGACCAAACAAAAACAACAAAAGGCCGGATGTAGTAAAAACAGTGACAGCAAAAAGCAACAAAAACAAATAATAAATGATAAAATAATAAAGAACAAAATTTTATTAAAATAATTTGCAACATTTCAACTATGGTTTACATTGAATAAACTATGAATTTTATGTAATATACATACATATAAGTCGACATATATAGAAACAAAAACCAATTAAATTTTAATGCACATCGCCAGTTTTTAATTTGTAATTGATTTATTTCTTTTGCTTAACTACAAATAAACAAACATATATTAAACAAAGAAATATATACATCTATATTATTATTATACATAGTATACATACGTTAACAAAAACAGTAAAGTGATCTTAATCAATATTAATGCACACATACATACTTATTACTCATTTAGCTGAAGACTGTCCTTACTCAAAAAAGCTGTTTTTAAGAAGAAACAACAGAAATTTGTTACACAATATAAGCCATGCGTAATGCAGATTTTTCCGTCAATAATACAACAATCACGTTTTTATGTCACTTCAAGTAAGTGAGCGATAAATTACTATATATATTCTTTATAGCAACCGTGTAAAATTTTCAGTTTTATGAATAAATTTTCTTTTTGTTTATTGTTTATAAAGTAAAAGGTAAATGTCAAACAATATTCAAAAAAATCCACAGAAAAAATGTATATATAGTATTACACAAACATAGTTTAAAAGGTAAAATACACCTTTGGGTTAAAAAAAAATAAACAATAAACACTATTAACAAAAATAATCAAATTAAAGTCAAACTTGTATGCGATTTTTTAATTTTCTAACCAGCCTTAAATGCAAAGATATCTCAAGCTATAATTATTAAAGTTATATACAATTTAAGATGCAGGTGTTTAAAAATCAAAGTTGTCTTATCTCATGTATGCTTTGTGCCGCAACGATGTATTAGAAAAGTCGAATTAAACAATTTTGGAATTAATACTTTTTCCTGATATTTTTTCGTGTCTTGCAAACTGCATTCTGTATTGTAATATTTAAGCTTTTATTATTATAAAAATTATTTGTATTAATTTAACAATATTGCCTACACATAATTATTATTAAATATATAAGTTATGTAATTGTCATTTTGTTTTTCAGTTTGTAGGGCAGGATTATTCTTTGATACTGAAAGTATCATAGTCAGGGGTGTGCCAGAAATCTCTAGAGATTTTGGCTCGAGCAGATTTTCAAATCTCTGAAACAAAGATTTAATTTTTCAGTAAAAATTTTCGGAGCAATAATGAAAATTGCCTAAAATTTAGTATTTGCTATTTTTATCATTGTTTTCAAGGTTGGTCTCAGCGCATTAGTGCTATTTTTATACTTTGATACCGAAGGTCTCATAGTATATGGTATTGGTTTTGTGCAATGTCCGTCATGGTGTCCGTCTGTCCGTCTGTATGAACGCAACTTTTTTCGACACCCGTAAAGCTAGAGACTTGAAACTTTGCAATTATGTTTGTCTATAGGCGCGACAGATAAAGTGTCAAGATTGGGGTGCCACGCCTACTAGGAAGCTGGGAAATCGATAAATTCGATAACTGAAAACCGATAAAACCAAATATTTCTCACATTCTTACAGCTTGAGTTACCAAATTTTGCACGCAGCTAGCTAGTCATGTCCCTGAAAAAACTGCATTAAATTTTGGATGCCACGCCCACTCCTTCCGCCCCCATCATCCCTGCTCCTTGAAACTGGAAACGCCTATAGTTTTCACATTTTTTGGGCTAGAGCCACCAAATTTTGTGTCAAGATAGATATTGACGTTCCACAAAAAAAATGTATCAAAATTTTGGATGCCACGCCCCCTGATTCCGCCCCCCATCCCCCCTTCTCCATGAAATTGGAAACGCCTGTAGTTTTCACATTTTTGGGCTAGAGCCACCAAATTTTGTGAGAAGATAGATATTGACGTTCCCCAAAAAAATGCATCAAAATTTTGGATGCCACGCCCACCTAAGCCACCCGCCTTATAAAATCGGAATCGGCTATATCTTTAACAGTTTTTGAGCTAGAGCAACCAAACTTGGTAGGAAGATTGATAGTGACAGTTAAAAACATTTGATTCAAAATTTTGGATGCCACGCCCACCAAAGCCACCCGCCTTATAAAATCGGAATCGGCTATATCTTTAACAGTTTTTGAGCTAGAGCCACCAAACGTATTAGGAAGATAGATAGTGACAGTTAAAAACATTTGATTCAAAAATTTGGATGCCACGCCTACCTGTGCCGCCCACCTTTTAAATTTGGGAGTTAAGTTATCTTCCACAGTTTTTGAGCTAAAGTCACCAAATTTGGTAACATGATAGCTGGCGATGTTTACCACATGGCCCACTCCCTTCGCCCCTGCATTCCCCCTTATCAACCGTTCTTTTACTGGTATCAAAGTATTCCGCAGTCGGTTGCGTCCGACTGCAACGTTTTTCCTTGTTAATAAATGGTAAAGTAAAAATATGTTAGGTCTTATCTCTTGTAGTTCTTATACAAAACAAATATTTAATATTTTGCCCGCCAAGTAACTCATGTTGCTTGACAGCCCTGCTATGACAGCTTGCTTGAACAGCTGCTCTAAGTATTTCGATAATGGCAAATCTGGTTTTGTTTACATTTTAAAAGTGCAAAAGGTGAACGGTGTTTTCCCCTATAAACCAATAATAAAATAAATGTAAAACAAATAATTAAATGCAATTTTAATTAAACTTACATTTTGGCGGCTCAATGACTTTCCATAAATTAAATTCTTCCTTTTACTGTTACATTCACACACCTTACAAATACCGCAAAATTAGTTAATTTTACAACAACCTGTACACTGCTCAACCATGCAATTTTGTTACCTGAAAGTACGATTTTGTATGTCCATTTGTCACAAAAAAAAGTCTATCAAATTTACCTATTAAATACTCAGAATAATAGTTATTGTTAACCAAACAATTTGGCAGCTCCTTTGTTAGGGACGGTTTTGCACGCTTACACAGAACGGCAAATAGTTTTAGAGATTTGTTAAAGATTTATTAACATCAAAAATCATGAATTAAAATATATATTAAGTTCAAATGTATGGTATTTGCAATATGAAACTAAGCTGAAAATTACCTTTTGAATATGTAACACTTGTTATGCATTTGACATTTAATATTGCTTAAACTAACCAAATCTCTGACCAAATTAGTTGAGATTTGGAAACCATCTCAAACAGGGCCCTGGCATACAAATCGTACCGCAACTCACTCGCGCTTTAAATGTTAACAAATACTTGAAACAATTGGTTAGGTTGAAATAGCTTCAAATAAATATATTGGTAAAGCAATTCACCAAATCTAATATCTGTATGTATGCAAATATAGCTATTTCGTAAGAATTACAAAAAGTATTAAGCTAAGTAAACAATTTCCTGAAAAAGTACCACCCCTGCCGCCACCAGCCTCCTTTCTTTAGTGTAGAACTTGTGTTTATATCACTGTTCTATTTATTAATTAAACTTATGTCTTAAAAGTACATTCCGCTTTTGGCGGTAGACGCGGGAATTATTGCGGCGTCGATTGGTCAATGCTGTAAGCTCATATATCTATCGATACATATCGTTAATATATATCGCGAGGAACCAGTGTTTGTTTACGTCGCCGTGGAGCTGCCGGGGACTCTACGATTCTTGGGGCCCCGATTTCTGATAATTGATTCTTGTAGAACTCCAAAAAATAAGACGAAAATATGCAATAAAATTTATCGATAACTCGTCTGGTTATCGAGCTATAGTTAATAAAAAATCGAAAAAATATCGAAAAATTAATTTTTTTGGTGAAGTTAAATAGATTTCCAAAAAAAAACCGAAAATACAAAACACAATTTATCGATTTACCAGAATCAATTATCAGACTTCGGGGCCCCAAGAGTCGTAGACATGCCGAGCTGCCAGACTTGGCTGTGGCTGAGTCGCCACATCTACTCCCCCCTTGTGTTTTGGTCAGTCGGCGAAGTTAACGGAATCTCATCCCTAGTTTGAGAAATTGTGCCTGGCTCATGCGGAGAAGGTTGCGGTTCCCTACCATCATTCTGCTTATCGAGATTAACAAGGAAAGCGGATTTAAAAGGGTCAATTAAGATTGTCTTGTGCTCGCCATTTACATCTATAATGTAAACCTTGTTATCCACTCGACGGACAATTTCAAATGGTCCGGTATATGGCTGTTCCAATGGTCTCTACGGATGTAACGAGTTTGGCAGGCCTGCCAAGCTTTTGAGCAGAAGATATGTGGCTTGTTGTGATGCGCCGCTGGAACTGCTTTGATTGCTCGAATTTGCTGACGTAGAAGCTCAGTGAGGCGATGTTGGTCGATTTGCGGAGCCGGGCTTTTGGGAGCAAAAAACTCGTTGGGTAGCCGAATTGTAGTGCCAAAAAGCATTTCGGATGGTGAAGCTTGTAGGTCTGCTTTGAATGTTACCCGAAGTCCTAGTAAGACTGTTGGGAGCAGATCAGGCCATGGAATGTGCGAGTTGCACATTAAGGCGGCCTTGATTGTGCGATGCCAACTTTCCAGCATGTCGTTCGCTTGGGGGTGGTATTATGCTGTAGTCCGAATTCTTTGGGCTCCAATGATTTTTGATAACTCTGCGAATAGTCCGGATTCGAATTGGGTGCCCTGATCCGTTGTAATAGTAAGAGGGGTTGCAAATAAGCAAATCCACTGCGAGTAGAGTGCCATTGCAATTGTTTCAGCTGTCATGTTCCGCAACGGAACATCGAGTGGCCATCTACTAAACCGGTCGATAATTGTTAAGCAGTAGCGGAAACCATTGATGCAGGGAAGCTCAATTAGATCCAAATGGATATGTTCAAAGCGGTTGTCCGGCACCTCTATTCTTTCGAGAGCACTGCGTGTGTGCTGATGAATTTTAGAGTGTTGGCATGCGACACATTGATGTGCCTAGAGCGTTTCATCTTTGTTTACACTTGGCCAGACGTAGCGTTGCCGAAGCAGTTTCGCGGTTGTGCGGCCACTTGGGTGTGCCAGGCCGTGCACTGAATCGAAAGCTTGGCGTCTTATAATTTTTGGCAAGTATGGTCGCTCGCGTCCATTTGAAATGTCGCATAGTAAGTCCAGATGATCAATGCGAACAGTTTCCAGATTGAGCGATGTTGTATTTGTCAGCTGTGTGATTTCCTCATCACTTTGTTGGGCGTCGAAGATAGTTTGCGCACTTAAGGTGCTTGGCATATTAATTGCATTAATGCGAGAAAGTGCATCCGCAACTGTGTTGTCTTTTCCAGAAACGTACAATTTCTGTTGAAAACTGGAAAATTAGGTCTAGTTGGCGCAATTGACGTGGTGATGCCTTGGAAGCCTTTTGTGCAAATGCAAACGTTAATGGCTTATGGTCGGTCTGTATAATAAATGGTCGTCCTTCCAGAATGTGTTTAAAAAAAAATCAGTGCAGCGAATATAGCTAAAAGCTCACGATCATACGTGCTGTACATTTTTTTCCGTCGGGCTCAGCTTCCGACAGAAAAAGGAGACAGGGCGCCAAAGGTTGCCTTCAAACTGCTCGAGCGCAGCACCAATTGCAGTATGTGAGGCGTCAGTTTTTAGAGATTGCTGAGCTGAGGGCGAAAGAAAGAAATGCCTCGTTAGTAGATGGAGTTCAGTTGATCTCACGTTTGTCATTCTTAGTTGCGCCTTTGAGGAACTCAGTGAGCGGAATCTGTGCTTCTGCTGTATTAGGAATCAGTCGGCGATAATAGTTGACCATCCCTAGGAACTTGCGAAATTCCATGATTGCTTGGGCTTAGGGAATTCGTTAAAGACTTGAGTTTGCTCCTTGGGGGGCTTAAAACCTTCGGCGTTGACTGTGAACCCTAAGAAGGTAACCATACTTTGCCCATATTGGCATTTTTGCGGGTTGCTGGTCAAGTTGTTTGTACGGAGAATCTCGAAAACTTAGGTAAGGTGCTGGATATGCTCCTGATGCAAAGCGGAGTACACGATTATATCGTCTATGTAGCAACCCACAAAGGAAAAACCACGCAGCAGGTTATCCATGTGCCGTTGGAATGTTTGGGCTGCATTTCGGAGACCAGGTGGCATGCCAATGAATTCAAATAACCCGAATGGCGTTGTAACAGCTGTTTTTGCGATGTCGCAAGTAGCAACTGGAATTTGATGATATGCGCGCTCAGGGTCAATTATAAGAAAAACTTTTGAGCCGTGTAGGCGCTGAAAAATGTCTTCACAATGTGGGACAGGATAGCGGTCTGGAGTGGTGCGAGAGTTAAGATTTCTGTAATCACCTGTGGTGCGCCATCCGTTATTTTCCTTAGGTACCAAGTGTATTGGACTGACCCATTAGCTACTGGGTGGGCGGATTACTCCATGTTAAAGCAGTAAATCTAAATCGTGACGTGCAGCCTTAAGTTTCTCACCAGTAAGCTGTCTTGGCTAGTCAAAAACTGGAACCCCAGTTTTCTCTATGTAGTGCGATACATCATTATCGATGCGTGTTGCTGGAGATGTGTTGGGTCGTGTTATTTCAATAAAGCGATTGAGGAGGTCAGCAAATGGACGAGTGATTCCGTGCAGTTCACGTGAGTTGATTGTCCAGACGTTGTATAGTTTAACTTGAGATAGTTTCCCAGTTGTTGACATCTCGGATTTTGGATCCATGAGTTCTTACTTTTGAGATCAAGCAGTAAGCCATGGTGCGTGAGAAAATCAGCTCCGATGATTGCTGATTGGATGTTAGCGACGACAATTGACCAATTTAACTTGCCTTGCAGATTGAGATCTATTGTTACATTTAACGTGCCATAAGTGTCGAGTATTGACTTGTTGGCTGCGTAAAGTTTAAGGTCGCTCTTTTGTCGTTTGCTTTTTACTATTGAGATCGGGATGAGTGAGATGACTGATCCGGAATCAATAAGGAACTTAATGTTAGTAGTACGATCAAAAATATGGAGACGGTACGCAGTAGTAATGCGAGCGAGCGAGTTTGCGCTATCATCTGCCTCCAGAACTGACGACAGCTGACTTAGTTTCCCTGTTTTGACTTAAACGAGCACGGCTGTGAACATTTTATGGCGCTGGCACCAAATTAAGTATGATTAAAACAAACTCGTGCCTTGTGTGGTGCATCCCGAAATTCCTTAAGTTTTTGATTTGCATTATCCGTGTGGCTATAAATTTTTTGTTTTAGTTGCGTCAATATGGCATTCATATCAACCAAAGTGTGCTCCAAATCATCAAGACGGCTGTGCGCACTGTTTTTGATGGAGAGAGATGACAAGCTTAAACAGCGCTCTATGTAGCTTCCGGTTGGTCGACTCAGTGAACCGTTTAATAATAGTCGCCTTTAAATTGTTATACATATCAGCCTCTGGTGGCTGCATAATGACATCAGTTAATTCCGACATGACGCTGGCATCAAGTGCGCTCAATAAGTAGTAAAAGCGTTGTTGTCGGAAGTAATGCGATTGCATACAAATTGTGAATCAATTTGTATAAACCATAGTTCGACATGATCTTTCCAGAAAGGTGGCAGCTTGATAGCACCAACTGATTCGACTGTTGGCAAGATGTAAACTCATATATCTATCGATACATATCGTTAATATATATCGCAAGGAACCAGTGTTTGTTTACGTCGCCGTGGAGCTGCCAGACTTGGCTGTGGCTGGGTCGCCACAGTAGGAATGCGTGTGTACTGACGTTGAACAGAAGTTTGACAAAACCAACAGTACAGTTTGTGTAATTAACACTCTCCTATGCTGTTATCAACATACTCATCAGAGCAACAACAACTCACTTCTGACAACGAGAGAGTCGAGTTTGGACCGCCTAATCATCATGACACACTTTCTGATCACACTTTTAATTTGGATTAGTGTACACCCTTGGTGGGCAGGAATTTCGTTATCGGGAGCATCAGAACAACATCTACAAAAAACACAACTTCTGAAGTCTTGCGTCGCGACGAAAAATCTGTGTGGTTGTTGTTGGTTGTAATGAGCAAAAAAATTATACACTGAAAGAAATTATTGAGTTCATTTTTTTCGCCATTATTAATTTTACTTTAAAACAAGTGAAAACGTTGCAGTCGGACGCAACCGACTGCGGAATACTTTAATACCAGTAAAAAACGGATGGTTAGGAGCCTGCTTGCAAGGGAGTGGGCCGGGTGGTAAACATCGCCAGCGATCATGTTACCAAATTTGGTGACTTTAGCTCAAAAACTGTGAAAGATAACTGAACTTCCAAATGAAAAAGGTGGGCGGCAGAGGTGGGTGTGGCATCGAAATTTTTGAATCAAATGTTTTTAACTGTCACCATTTATCTTCCTACCAAGTTTGGTGGCTCTAGCTCAAAAACTGTTAGAGATACAGCCGATTCCGATTTTATATGGCGGGTGGCTTTGGTGGGCGTGGCATCCAAATTTTGGATGCAGATCTTTTGTAGATGTCACCATATATCTTCCTACCAAATTCGGTGACTCTAGTTCAAAAAATGTGGAAGATACACGCATAACCGTTTTAACAACGGCGGGGGGCGGAAGGTGTGGGCGTGGCAAAATTTTTGATGCAGTTTGTTGGAAAACTTCACTACCTATGTTGACACAAAATTTGGTGGCTCTAGCTCAAAAAATGTGAAAACTATAGGCGGTGGATGGGGGCGGAATCAGGGGTGTGGCATCCCAAACTTTGATGCAGTTTTTTGGGGAACATCAACATCTATCTTGACACAAAATTTGGAGGCTCTTGCCCAAAAAATTAGAAAACTATAGGCGTTTCAAATTTCAAGGAGCAGGGTGGAGGGGGGCGGAAGGAGTGAGCGTGGCATCCAACATTTTGATGCAGTTTTTTGAGGAACTAGACTAGCTATCTGCGTGCAAAATTTGGTATTTCTAGCTTTAAGAATGTGAGAAATATTTGGTTTTATCGGTTTTTAGTTATCGAATTATCGATTTCCCAGCCTCCTAGTAGGCGTGGCACCCCAATCTTGACACTTTATCTATCTCGCCTATAGACAAACATAATTGCAAAGTTTCAAGTTTCTAGACAAACATAATTGCAAAGTTTCAAGTGTCTAGCTTTATGGGTGTCGAAAAAAGTTGCGTTCATACGGACAGATGGACGGACGGACGGACACCATGACGGACATTGCACAAAACCAATATACTATGAGACCTTCTGTATCAAAGTATAAAAATTGCAAGTCCTACGCTTATCATGTAGTGAAAATCAAATCACACCAAAACCAACTTTACTTTGTGGTTAAAATCAAAACGCTTCAAAACAAACTTTACAAGAGCCAAGGGCTGCCCACCGAGGGTGTACACCAGTGACCGGCAGCGTCGTATGCACTGTGCATAGGAATAATGACTCGACCAGCGCAGTCAGCACACGCATAGGCTATGCATAGCGCAGAAACTTCGTGTGCCCTATGCACAATTGCTCGGCTGTTGCTCTGCTGCCTCAGCGGCAGAGAAGCAAGAAACGTTTTTGCCTTCGTCTTTTTGACGACGCGCTAAAAAAATGAAGGTGTATGCGTGCCGACCACCGGTGTACACTATTGTAACCACCTCACACGTTTAATTGATTTTACATTAGAAATAAATTTGTTAATACAAGACTCATTGTTCAAGCATGAACATAATATTCTTAAATACAAAAATATATACATGTATGCAATAGGAGTGTGAACATCTGTTGTGCGCACTAGCAGGTAGCAGGTAGGCTAACTGATAAATAAGGCACATGTTTGTACTCTAAAAATAGCCAGATGAACGCTGAACCTTACAAACTCAGCGATAGGATAGGAATATGTTAAGACCAACGCTGAGACTTACAAACTCAGCGATAGATAAGCTAGAGTTAAGGGTTAATTTTACGCATGAGCCAGGGTATCAAAACCCTGACTCAGAAGAATAAAAACTAGTACAAATTCAAAACACCAACCGTGATATACTCAACACTCATCTTCTGATATTGTTCATTGAGTGCACACCCCCGAGCAGCATTTGCTCAACATTGACTTTTTACACCGAAAGTCACAACATATTTGGTGGCCCATGGGGGGTGCCATTCACATGGTCTTGTAACAAAATTCTTTCATAAAGTGATCAATCAAGTTATAACGTTGTCAAGAGTCGGTCAAAGTCATTCTAAAGTCATCCTACGCTTACAGTCAAGGAATAACGGACCAGAGCAGGAGAAGTTTGTCGACAGCGCAGCACAGAGCGCGCATATCATTCCTTCAATTCTCTCCGTCCCATGGCATCCAACGTGTTCGCTTTACGTTAATACCTTAACGTCAAACTAATCAGGATCGATCATCGCGTCTCTAACTCCCACACCAAGAGAAGCATCTGTTCGCTTAAGTTAAGCTCGTACGACTGAAAAGGTAAGTGTTTGTTGTTGTATGCAAACAGGTTCGAAGTAAAGTACATATGTAAATACATAAACAGTAAATTTTAAGGAACAGCATGTCAACTGCAAAAATGAGTGATGGAACCTCGTATAAAAATGTGTACGCCCTGCAATGCGATATACATAAAAGACTAAACCAATTATTAATCAATTTCAACAAAGACAGCGCAGCGCGAAAACAAAAATATACTTCCAATTAAGTTTCAATAAATTAGAAGAGCTATCACAAAAATTTAACAAAAATCATGACTCGATTATAGTAATTACGTGTCGAACTTTGCACAGTTATTTTACTGGAAATCTCTCCAATAAATTCGAAGAGGACTACAGCTTGATTTATTGCACAATTTAAGAGGCACACGATACTAGTTTTCCTTCGTGAACAAATGCATCCCAAGAATCCGTGGGCTCTCATGCGAAAAGCACTTCCCAAGTCTGCGGTTCAGCTGCCAAAACTGCCAGTACCTACATATTCTGGCAAATTTATCGACTGTCTAGCCTTTCATGATGTATTCGCGCAACTAGTTCATGACAATGCCAGTCTTTCCAAAATTCAACGTTTTAATTTCCTAAAGCATGCGTTGCCAGCAGAATGGGATCAGGACGTGTGCCAAATGGATTTAACTAAGTCAAATTATAACCTGGCCTGGAACCTCATCATAAAACGTTACAGCAATCCTCAATAGCAGTTCATACATCACATGAACACCTTGCTTAACTTGAGAACGGTGACACATGAAAACTCATCAGACATTAAAAATATGTTAAATGTCGCAAACGTTTGCATAAACGAATTTAAGCGTCTTTAGATACCAATCCACAATTGCGATCATTGGATGATGCATTACGTAGACACAAAGCTACCAGTATGTACACTACAAGCCTGGGAATACTCGCTAAGGCAGTTCACTGTACATGCCTACTTTCTCAACGATGGATGCCTTTTTAAACAATCGTCTGGTTGTTATGGACATTATATAAAATAGGAAGTCAAACGAATCGACACCAAATCGCCAAACCATAGGACAGCCTACCGCTCACAGATCGTCAGGTAAACGGTCTGGCACCCCCCCATGCAAGGGCAACAGCTTCCACACCACAGCTTAAAACGACAGCCACATTCGCTGCGTACACTGCAGCGACACTCACATTTTACGACGTTGTCCAGATTTTCTCTCCAAGGATTGCTTTGCACGAAAACAAATCGTAGATGGCACAAAGGCATATCTAAACTGCCTCAGCCTCTCGCACTCTCTGTCGTAACGTTTACAATGTGCAAAACAATACTTATCACACATTTATTTCGCAGAATCCAACTCAAATGAATGTATCAGCATCTCAGACCACCCTACTTCCGTCTGCAGCTAACAGCTCGTCGTTAGGTTCTCATACCGCACAACTTTCTACTGGATTGGAGTCATCTCACGCACTACGAAACATGATTTTAGCAACAGCTCTTATTCGGTTGCAAAATCACAAAACTGGACAATCCGCCACGGTCAGGGCTCTCATTGATCACGGCTCGGAAGCTACTCTTATTTCTGAGCATGCAGTTCAAATGCTTGGCTTAAAATGCAACCGCACCATAGCAGAAATTACTAAGGTCAGCTTGAATTCCAGTAACAAATGCAAGTATAGCACAGAATTCATGCTTGGCTCGCCTGGAAATCCTCTCTTCAAAATATTCGTGGTTACCGCCTTTGTGTTACGATCCGTAACTTTAAATCTACCAAGAACGGACCTAACTGTACAAGATTGTCAACATCTTGAGGAACTTCAACTAGCGGATCTTAACTTCGCATAGACGTTCTACTCGGCGTCGATGTGATCCCGCATATCATATCGCCTGAAATCAGAAAGGGCAATCCAGACGAACCCATGGCTCAACGCACTCAATTAGGACGGATCGTCTTCGGTCCACTATACAATCCAAAATCATCCAGTTGTTCATCAAATGTCATCATGCCACGCTGGACACCCTTCTTTAAAACTTCTTTGAGCTCGATCAAATTAACGACGAACGCAGTCTAACTATGGAAGGACAGTGGTGTGAGGAACATATCCAACGCACTCACATACGACAAGATAATGGAAAATACATTGCACGCCTTTCAATAAAAACACTGTTCGATCCTACTCAAGTCCTGGGAAAGTCACTTCAAACAGCTCTAAATTTGAATGTTTCGATTTAAAAATGCAATAAAACAAAAACGGTTTGAGATTTTCGCAAATTATTTTTTTTTATTTTGAAGTACATTTGTTCCGCTTAGAAGTAGAATATTATTTCATTCAAATGGCTCCCGCGGCTGGCATCACAGTAGCCCATTCGGCCGGACGAATTTTCGAGCACTTTTTCGAGTGTTTAGGGCCGTATCTCGTCAATGGCACTCACGAATGTTGGCCTTCAAATGGTGAATTGTCTCTGGATGGTGGACTTAACACTTGTCTTTAACACTTGCCCCACAAGAAATAGTCCAACGGTGTCAAGTCGCTGCTTCATTGACCGTAACGGTTGCTCCGCCCTCGTCTTCAAAGAAATATGGGCCAATGATGCCTCCGCTCCGCAATCCGCACCAAAAAATCACTCGCAATAGATGCATTGGCTTCTCTAAGACCAATTTACCGAAGGTAAAACGAAGTTTATGGTTTCATTTCGTTCATCGGAGATAATATACTGAATTTTAAGAAGAAGAAGAATGACGTAAGTGTTGCCAGACTCAAATTAGCCCGTGCTTCAAATAGAAACCGATGGGCCATCTATTTTGCGCCCCAAACTCTCGAAAAAGTGCTCGAAAATTTGTCCGACTGAATGGGCTAATGTGAGGCCGGCCGCGGCAGCCATTTGAATGAAATAATATTCCATTTCTAAAAGGAAAAATTGTACATCATTTTTAAATCGAATCTTTAAAAGATTGAATAGACTGCCAGAACTTCAACTGCCATCACCGGCGCTGAAGAATCTCATTGCACTACAAATACGAACGGAAAGTTGACAGTGACAGCATGTACATTACCACATCATGCAGTTATCAAGAATGAAATCCTCTCATCCAAGGTCCGCGTTGTGTACGACGCCTCATGCAAAACCTCCAACGGCAAGTCTCTTAACGACATTCTGTGTATAGGTCCAAAATTACAAAACGACCTCGAAGGTGTCATCTTGAACTGGCGCCTTCATTGATATGTTTTTGCTGCAGATATCCAGCGTATGTACCGCTGCATTGACATGCAACCCGATGATGCTCAATACTAACGTATCATGTGGCGAAACCAACTTAATCAAATTCAAGAATATGCGTTAACCACAGTCACGTTTGGTACAGCTTCGGCTCCATATACAGCGATACGTATCATGCATCAAGTCGGATCCGATGAGCGAAATCAATATCCATTGGCTGAGCATGTGCTGCGTAACGAAATCTACGTTGATAACGCACCACGCAACTCTTGCCGGCGCCTTAGAGACTCGCGATCAACTCATTGCTGCATTGCGTTCAGCAGGCATGGAGCTCCAAAAATGGTCTTCATATCAGTTAGTTAATATTCAGCACACGCATTTGTCCAATTCCAACAGTTTGGAATTTGACAACTAAAATTCGATCAAAACTCTAGGATTGCATTGGCACCCAAATAGAGATTTTTATGGCTATAAAATTAAATTTGAAATCAACTCTTCTTTTACTGAAAGATCTTTATTATCCACAGTAGCACGGCTCTACGATCCCTTGGGATTTGTTACTCCCATAATCACATCAGCAAAAGTCATATTAGAAGATGTTTGAAGTACTCAAATACGCCGCATTAATCATCTACCAACCATTCAGAACTTACGAATTCCAAGATGGCTTCGTTTTAATGACAACTAAACATGTTTTGTTGAGGTTCCACAGTGGCGTATGCCGCATGCGCATACATTCGAGTCCAGTGCAAGGATAACACTGTACACACTTATCTGCTCGCATCACGAAGCAGAGTCACACTTATTAAGCCATGCATGACTCATGTAGGACTCAGTCATATTTAGGGTACCAGCTGTTGTAAAATTGTAAAGCGTAAAATTGTAAATCCAAAAGTTTACAACGCAACAACAAAACTCATGAGAAAAATATTACGACATTGTTGATGCCCTGGGGTATGTTTGAAAAAACTGTCGTAAAATTTTAAAGTTGTGATGAGTTTAAGTGTTGTAAAACTATTCAAAGAATCGAGTAAAAATACTTGGTATCGACCCATATCGAGATTTTTGTGTTAAAAATATGCGGTCACACCAAACAAACAACAAGTAAAAAGAGTAAATAAATCGCCAATCTATATATCTTCTATATATATATAAATTTAAGAGTCAAATCTTCCTATTCGCATACTTCTCCTAGACGGCTTGCCCGATTTCAATGAAATTTTCAGGGGTGATTGGGGTCTGTGCTGAGGGTGCACATAAGAAATTTAATGTGTGAATCATTGCACGTTTTGCAAATACGACCCTTTTTATGAAAAAAAAGAATGAATTTTTTTTTTTAGAAAGATGGCTTTGAAATTTCATTCTGCATTTGTTATGTATTGTGAGGTAGCATTCTGGCTACCCCACAAAAGGCTGAGTTTTACGACACCCGCTGCGTACCGTGGCCTGCCACTTACGCGCAGAAGAGAGAGCGATCGGTCTGATCGTTACGCGCCCCTAACGCAAAAGTGAGCAAGAGGGCACTTGACGTGACAGCCCACAAAACTTGACGCCGACTTCGCGTAAGACAAGAGAATGAGCCGGCGATTTTGGTTGATTCTGCGAAGAGGAGTTGGATTTTGGCACGCAGCCAGGCACCACGCGATTATTACCAAGTGGAACAGCAAACAAAGTGCAACAGGAGCAGCAACTATTTGCAGCAACAACAACACCAACGGCCATAGCAGCGGTTGCGACAGCCACCGGCACGGCAACAACAACAACAGCCACAGCAACGGCAGCAACAACAACAACAACAGAGCCCCCAGCCACAGCACCCCGCAGCCACAGCAACAACAACAGAGGCAACAGCAGCGACAATAACAACAGCAGAGGCAACAGCAGCAACAACAACAACAACAGAGCGCACAGCCACCGCACCCCGCAGCGGCAACAGCCACCGCAGCAGAGTCAGCAGGAGCAGCAACAACAACAGCGGAGCGAACAGCCACTGCACCCGGTCGCAACGCCAACAACAACAACCGTGGAAGCGACCGCGGCGACACTCGCAACAACAGGAGTAGCAGCAAGGAGACGCGGCAGCGAGGAAAGTGGTCACCAGTGAAGTGAAGGGTGACAGTGAAAAGTGCAAGTGGCGGGGAAGCTGTTTGGCACACACACACACGCGCCGGCAGCCATACACACACTCACACGCACGCACTCACGCTACCCCCCGGCCGTCACGCACTTTCATACGCAGCCACACGTACTCACACGCGCTCATACACCCTTACACGCACCCGGCACACACTCACACAAACACCTGTACACACGCACACCCACACGCAGGCAGGCACACACACACACTTGGGCCACCGCAGCGGACACACACACGGGTACTCACGCCACACTCACTCACCCGAGCTACACCCGGCACACACTCTCGCACACATCTACACAAACACACCCACACACATCCACACACATACGCCTGTTACAGCGGGGTAAGTTGGCCCACGGCCATGCGTGGAGAGTGACCCCCACACACTCCCCCCCCGTTATGAACTAATAAAAGAAAATTACAACTTATTTGTGCTTTGTGTTGAATTTACTGTGTAATCCCTGTTCTTCCTCCCCTTTCAGCGGGTAATCAAAGCCTCTGGCTTCGGGTCACCTCACCACATGGCCCACATGGGGCTGGCGTGAGGAGCAGACTAGCGAATCTCCCGAGTTTTACTCTAGATTCTGCGATGTCTGCTTCTTGGCCGGCTCCGTGTGTATCGACAACCGGGTAATACCCGCAGGTTGTGGTGGGCTTGGGTAGGGGAAGCTGGGGTGCATTCCGAGTCTTACTCTGTGCGTCCCGGGCCCTTGCCTAGGCCAACCACACGCGTCCCGGACGCTGCCGGTGAGGTGAGGCGTGCCGTACGGGGCGAGGCGACCGCTTGGTGAGGCTTTCGGGTTTTACCCTCAGCTGAACCAGGTGATTACTTGTCCCGATCCTCATCGCGTCCCCGAAGCCTAAGGTTTTACGCCCAGTAGACGCCGAGGGGCGGCCTGAGGAGGGAAGTTGAGGAGTCTTTCGGGTGATCACCCTGGACAACCAACCCTTTCCTTAGCCCGCTCCGAGGATGTCGACTCGGCCGCCACCACCACCCCTCTGACCCCCCTATATGTCTGCGTATTGGTGTTCGATACCGGAGCGGCTCACTCCAGGGTCCCAGTAACTTACAAATTATCTGTAAATAAACCCCGGACGCGACTGAGACGCCGACCTCGGCTAGGAAACGTCCTTACAGATGGCGCCCGAGCAGGGACTCTGGAAGACTCCGTTGAGAAGGAGCCCCTCCCCTTTTTGTGGCCTAAAGAACCTCTTGTACAATTGTCGTACACAAAGGGGGGGTCCGGGATCGATACCAGCGCGCAGAGTGTTGTCTGTTATTGTCTGCACCATGTCCTTACGCTTTTCCGTGATGTTGATAGAAAGTTTTGTCCAAGTCCCAATGTCCTACGCAAAAAAAACTCTACCCCGAACCCATCTCGCCCCCCCTCTGCCCCGAAACTCGATTTTTGGAACGCGTCGCAACAGCCGGCGACAGAAGGCTGCGTCGCCGCGCTGCCGACGGCAGAGCGTCACTGTTGGTGCTGGCAGAGCGGCCGTTTGTGTATATAAGGCCGGCTGCTGGCACCGGGAAGTTAGTCTACCTCCAGCCTCCGAGCTGAACACATCAGTCAGTGCAAAAAAGAAATTTTATAATTCAACGATCCTTTTGAAAAGGATAACCCAGCAACGATCATATTCGAAGGATATACCAGCAACGATCCTATTTGAAAGGTATATACAAGCAACGATCCTCTTCGAGGATAACCCAGCGACATCCAAGCAACGATCCTCTTCGAGGATAACCCAGCGACATCCAAGCAACGATCCTCTTCGAGGATAACCCGGCGACGATCTTATTCAAAGGACATCCCAGCAACGATCGTATTCGAGGATAACCCAGCCTAGAAACAACGACGACCGAAGGACCATGGTAGCGGTGAGTTGGGTTTACTACCGCCGGAGGCTGAACTAGTGTCCTTGGCAAGCGATGTCGGGCTCGACGTAGAGGGGACCGTCACCGAGCTACGGAGCCGAGTGGCCAGCTTCATCAGCCGAAGTGAGCACCCGGACACACTTCTAGCCCGCTTCGAGGAACTGGCAGCGAAGTATCGGGACCATTCACCATCATCCAAGGATAACAAGGCACGGTCACGGCCGCCGAGCCCAACCCAACCGGAGATGAGTACCCCACCTACAACAAGGCCAGTCATTACAGTGACGAACACAGACGGGGCCGTGCCTGGACCCGACCCGACCCGACTCGCCGGTAGGTCACCATCACGCCTACGCCACCACTCCCCACTCAGAATAAACCGACCGGAGCCCTCACATGGCATGTTGGCCGAGAAGATGCAACGCTGGGCCCTAACCTTCGATGGATCAACCGAGCCATTGAACTTTATAGAGAGGGTAGAGGAACGAGCCGCGGTCCACCAGATCGACATATACAGCCTGCCCCTACTGATTTCGGAACTGCTCACAGGAGAGGCCGAAAGCTGGTACCGGATCAACAGGATGCATGGGGAGACGTGGACGCGGTTCCGAAAGGAGTTCCTAGAGTACTACCTGCCCCCACGGTACTACGAACGCCTCGAGGACGAAATCCGGAACCACATAGAGCGCGACGGCGAAACTTTTAAACGCTTCATGGTGCAGCTGCGGTTGATGATGCAACGGGCAGGATACTCCATCGAGCGAGAGTTGGACCGCCTTTATGAGAATCTGCTGCCGGAATACCAGCTGTACATAAGGAGGCATGAGGTAACCTGCCTAAGCCAGCTGACGCAGCTGGCTACCCACTACGAAATGGTCAGGGAGAGGGAAACCCAACAACAACAAACTCGAAGGAAGCCGACGACAGGCCCCCGACCCCCCCGCGCCTAGCCCACAGGAGACCTCGTCTGCCCCAAGACACCACAACCCCCTTCCGGAACCACACGCCTCGGGCACAAGAGGCCCACCCACCACAGGCCGATGACACCCCGATCGACGTACGTACCGCATGCCGAAGATGCGGACAACCGGGACACCCCGCCCACAGTTGCCGGAACCGGCAACTGCTACACTGTTGGCAGTGTGGGCGGAGAGGTGTCCGAACAATTGAGTGCTGCACACGGACATCGGGAAACGAAGTGCCTCCCTCCTAGATTCCGGACCAGGGGGGAGCGGCGACCACCAAGTAACGGAAGCAAACGGAGCCATTCGGCTCGAAAATGCGAGGATAGTAGCCAGGGTTAGCATGGAAGGCAAACCCTTCCTGGCTACTATCGACACTGGAGCAACGCGCAGCTTTGTCAGCGAGAAGGTCGCCCAACAGCTTTCGGCAGAGGGGCTCAGGAAAATCCAGGTAGGGGTAAGTTTGGCGGATGGATCGCGCAAGACCGTCACCAGGGCATGCATCACGGAGGTCGAGCTCGGAGACAAGCGCATCCGCCTGCCACTGTTGGTGATACCTACCGTCTTGGATGAGCTTATCTTGGGCATCGACTTCCTTTGCGCGATACAGGCCACTCTAGCGTTCGGGTCATTTGAGCTGCAGATGACGAAGGAGTTGTTCCTGAGCCCAGCCGGACGCCGGAATCGAAGGACTACTACAGAAGATTCAGCCTCACCCACAGAAGTGGTACCGCCCCCGATAGCTACTCCAAGGGAGGATGACGCAAGCACCGCCAAGGCGCCCGAAGTCTGCAGCCGCGAGGTGGCCGCCGAGCATTCGCAAGCGGTAACAGTTGACCAGGTGCAAGGACACAACAGAGAGACCGACCGAAGCCGGCGAGGAGATTGACCCCAGAGTACAAGCATTTTTGGAGCGGGAGCTGGCGCTGTTTGATGAGTTGAAGGGAGTCTCTCACATTGCAGAGCATGTGATTACCATGCGAGACGAGAGACCCATCAAGCAGCGCTACTACCCGAAAAACCCCGCCATGCAGAAGGTCATCTATGATCAAGTAGATGAACTGTTAAAGAACGGATGCATAGAACCCTCCAAGTCACCCCATAGCGCTCCCATCGTGCTGGTAGGGAAGAAGACGGGTGACGGTCCGACATTGATGACCATCTACAAAAGTTGCAAGAGGTCCTTCGGCGGTTGCGGAAGCCGAACCTGCGGCTGACCAAAGCCAAGTGCAAGTTTTTTAAGCGCAGTCTCTCCTATTTGGGCCACGTCGTCAGCGAGCAAGGTATCCATACCGATCCAGACAAGATCGCCGCCGTCCGAAAGCTAACACCCCCTACGAATATTCGGGAACTGCGTCGATGCCTGGGCATAGCGTCGTGGTACCGGTTCGTGCCCAACTTCGCCGGAAAAGTGCAGCCAATGTCGCTCCTACTGAGGAAGAGCAAACGCTGGGAATGGGGAGAGCCACAGCAAGTAGCCTTCGACGAGCTCAAGAGGCGCCTTACGGAGGCACCTGTCCTAGCGTGTCCCGACTTTGAGGCCAAGTTCGTGCTGCAGACCGACGCCAGCGACTTTGGTATAGGGGCTGTGCTAACACAGGAAATAGATGGAGCTGAACGAGTTATAGCGTACGTGAGCCGGAGACTGTCCAGGCCCGAGGAGAACTACTCGGCGACAGAGAAGGGGTGCCTCGCTATCGTCTGGGCCATTCGCAAATTGAGATGCTTCCTTGAGGGCTACCGCTTTGACGTAGTGACGGACCACTTGGCGTTCAAGTGGTTGAACAGCATCGACAGCCCGACTGGACGAATCGCGAGGTGGGCGTTGGAACTGCAGCAGTACCAGTTCGACACCCACTTCCGACGGGGGAAGTTGAACGTGGTCGCCGATGCGCTATCTCGGCAACCACTGGAGGAGGCGCTGCAGACAGTACAGTTCGACACCGTCGACTGCCCTTGGCTACGCAAATTGGTTCAGCGGATCAAGGATCAACCGGGCAAGTACCCGGACTATGCGCTGAAGAACGGGCAAGTATACCGGCACCTTGGTCATCGCCCCCTCGAAGAGGAGTACATCCCATGGAAGCTCTGCGTGCCCACGGATCAACGGCCCCGCGTCCTAAGTGAATGTCATGACGGCCCAACTGCCGGCCACCTTGGGATACGGAAGACCATCGGACGAGTCATGCAGCGGTACTACTGGCCCGGCCTGTTTCGAGACGTCACCAAGTACGTCAGACAGTGCGCCAAGTGCCAGCGGTACAAGGTGAGCCAGCTCAAGCCGGCCGGGAGGATGCTGACAAGACAAGTGAAGGAACCCTTCGCAACGCTCTGCGCAGATTTTGTCGGACCCTTTCCCAGGTCGAAACATGGCAACTAGTGTTCTTCGACCACTTTTCTAAGTGGGTCGAATTAGTACCCCTGCGCAAAGCAACCACGGCCTACCTGGAAAGGCGTTCAGAGAAAGGATCCTGTGCCAGGTCGCGAAGCTGGCACCAAAATTCGACGGGCCAGACCAGGTCGTAAAATTCGTCTCCCCAAATGTCGTAAGGATCCGACATGAGGAAACGAAAAGACGTCGCGTTGCCAATCTGGCGGACTTAAAGCCATTCCACGCAGACAATGGCGAGGAAGACCCTGAAACTACGCTCGACCTAACTCCTGTTCCTTTCCCAACCTCCTCACCCCGTGTGACCCGAGAACACCCACTAATCGCAGATGAAGACGTAAATCTCAACCTTGTGGTACTTACAGACGAGATGTCGGAAGCCGAGGGACACATCCTCTTTGGCTTAGAAGGACATTGCCGATGGTACATAGACCCGGTGGGCTACGTGTCGGAGGATAGTCGATACCGATACCGACATCTTTGTCCCCTCGGATGAGCTCCCCGACTCAGCCCTCGGTGTCGACCTGCCACCGCTGAACCAGGAAGGGGACCTCGGACTGGATTTTGGCTGGTTGGACGACAGCGCTAAGGACGAGGCGTTGACGAGTACACAGGATGATGTCGGGCTGGACGACCTCCCCCTCTTCACTATTGATTGGGTGATGGCCCCGGAAGCATGGCGAGTGGTTGGGACCGGTGGATTACTGCCGCTGGAAGTCATGGAAAGCGTCCGGCACGCCGTCCAGCACACGACCCACCGAGGGGTGAAATAACTTATGGAGGTGGACAAGCAGGGCTTCCAGGTGAAGGTGTCCGCGGCCGGTAAGGTCACCGTCCGACATCGCCACCCGAAGTAAGGAGGGGGTGTGAGGTAGCATTCTGGCTACCCCACAAAAGGCTGAGTGGTACGACACCCGCTGCGTCGTACCGTGGCCAGCCACTTACGCGCAGAAGAGAGAGCGATCGGTCTGATCGTTACGCGCCCCTAACGCAAAAGTGAGCAAGAGGGCACTTGACGTGACAGCCCACAAAACTTGATGCCGACTACGCGTAAGACAAGAGAATGAGCCAGCGATTTTGGTTGATTCTGCGAAGAGGAGTTGGATTTTGGCACGCAGCCAGGCACCACGGGATTATTACCAAGTGGAACAGCAAACAAAGTGCAACAGGAGCAGCAACTATTTGCAGCAACAACAACACCAACGGCCATAGCAGCGGTTGCGACAGCCACCGGCACGGCAACAACAACAACAGCCACAGCAACGGCAGCAACAACAACAACAACAGAGCCCCCAGCCACAGCACCCCGCAGCCACAGCAACAACAACAGAGGCAACAGCAGCGACAATAACAACAGCAGAGGCAACAGCAGCAACAACAACAACAACAACAGAGCGCACAGCCACCGCACCCCGCAGCGGCAACAGCCACCGCAGCAGAGTCAGCAGGAGCAGCAACAACAACAGCGGAGCGAACAGCCACTGCACCCGGTCGCAACGCCAACAACAACAACCGTGGAAGCGACCGCGGCGACACTCGCAACAACAGGAGCAGCAGCAAGGAGACGCGGCAGCGAGGAAAGTGGTCACCAGTGAAGTGAAGGGTGACAGTGAAAAGTGCAAGTGGCGGGGAAGCTGTTTGGCACACACACACACGCGCCGGCAGCCATACACACACTCACACGCACGCACTCACGCTACGCCCCGGCCGCCACGCACTTTCATACGCAGCCACACGCACTCACACGCGCTCATACACCCTTACACGCACCCGGCACACACTCACACAAACACCTGTACACACGCACACCCACACGCAGGCAGGCACACACACACACTTGGGCCACCGCAGCGGACACACACACGGGTACTCACGCCACACTCACTCACCCGAGCTACACCCGGCACACACTCTCGCACACATCTACACATACACACCCGCACACATCCACACACATACGCCTGTTACAGCGGGGTAAGTTGGCCCACGGCCATGCGTGGAGAGTGACCCCCACACACTCCCCCCCCGTTATGAACTAATAAAAGAAAATTACAACTTATTTGTGCTTTGTGTTGAATTTACTGTGTAATCCCTGTTCTTCCTCCCCTTTCAGCGGGTAATCAAAGCCTCTGGCTTCGGGTCACCTCACCACATGGCCCACATGGGGCTGGCGTGAGGAGCAGACTAGCGAATCTCCCGAGTTTTACTCTAGATTCTGCGATGTCTGCTTCTTGGCCGGCTCCGTGTGTATCGACAACCGGGTAATACCCGCAGGTTGTGGTGGGCTTGGGTAGGGGAAGCTGGGGTGCATTCCGAGTCTTACTCTGTGCGTCCCGGGCCCTTGCCTAGGCCAACCACACGCGTCCCGGACGCGGCCGGTGAGGTGAAAGCGTGCCGTACGGGGCGAGGCGACCGCTTGGTGAGGCTTTCGGGTTTTACCCTCAGCTGAACCAGGTGATTACTTGTCCCGATCCTCATCGCGTCCCCGAAGCCTAAGGTTTTACGCCCAGTAGACGCCGAGGGGCGGCCTGAGGAGGGAAGTTGAGGAGTCTTTCGGGTGATCACCCTGGACAACCAACCCCTTCCTTAGCCCGCTCCGAGGATGTCGACTCGGCCGCCACCACCACCCCTCTGACCCCCCTATATGTCTGCGTATTGGTGTTCGATACCGGAGCGGCTCACTCCAGGGTCCCAGTAACTTACAAATTATCTGTAAATAAACCCCGGACGCGACTGAGACGCCGACCTCGGCTAGGAAACGTCCTTACAGATGGCGCCCGAGCAGGGACTCTGGAAGACTCCGTTGAGAAGGAGCCCCTCCCCTTTTTGTGGCCTAAAGAACCTCTTGTACAATAGTCGTACGCAAAGGGGGGGTCCGGGATCGATACCAGCGCGCAGAGTGTTGTCTGTTATTGTCTGCACCATGTCCTTACGCTTTTCCGTGATGTTGATAGAAAGTTTTGTCCAAGTCCCAATGTCCTACGCAAAAAAAACTCTACCCCGAACCCATCTCGCCCCCCCTCTGCCCCGAAACTCGATTTTTGGAACGCGTCGCAACAGCCGGCGACAGAAGGCTGCGTCGCCGCGCTGCCGACGGCAGAGCGTCACTGTTGGTGCTGGCAGAGCGGCCGTTTGTGTATATAAGGCCGGCTGCTGGCACCGGGAAGTTAGTCTACCTCCAGCCTCCGAGCTGAACACATCAGTCAGTGCAAAAAAGAAATTTTATAATTCAACGATCCTTTTGAAAAGGATAACCCAGCAACGATCATATTCGAAGGATATACCAGCAACGATCCTATTTGAAAGGTATATACAAGCAACGATCCTCTTCGAGGATAACCCAGCGACATCCAAGCAACGATCCTCTTCGAGGATAACCCAGCGACATCCAAGCAACGATCCTCTTCGAGGATAACCCGGCGACGATCTTATTCAAAGGACATCCCAGCAACGATCGTATTCGAGGATAACCCAGCCTAGAAACAACGACGACCGAAGGACCATGGTAGCGGTGAGTTGGGTTTACTACCGCCGGAGGCACGAACTAGTGTCCTTGGCAAGCGATGTCGGGCTCGACGTAGAGGGGACCGTCACCGAGCTACGGAGCCGAGTGGCCAGCTTCATCAGCCGAAGTGAGCACCCGGACACACTTCTAGCCCGCTTCGAGGAACTGGCAGCGAAGTATCGGGACCATTCACCATCATCCAAGGATAACAAGGCACGGTCACGGCCGCCGAGCCCAACCCAACCGGAGATGAGTACCCCACCTACAACAAGGCCAGTCATTACAGTGACGAACACAGACGGGGCCGTGCCTGGACCCGACCCGACCCGACTCGCCGGTAGGTCACCATCACGCCTACGCCACCACTCCCCACTCAGAATAAACCGACCGGAGCCCTCACATGGCATGTTGGCCGAGAAGATGCAACGCTGGGCCCTAACCTTCGATGGATCAACCGAGCCATTGAACTTTATAGAGAGGGTAGAGGAACGAGCCGCGGTCCACCAGATCGACATATACAGCCTGCCCCTACTGATTTCGGAACTGCTCACAGGAGAGGCCGAAAGCTGGTACCGGATCAACAGGATGCATGGGGAGACGTGGACGCGGTTCCGAAAGGAGTTCCTAGAGTACTACCTGCCCCCACGGTACTACGAACGCCTCGAGGACGAAATCCGGAACCACATAGAGCGCGACGGCGAAACTTTTAAACGCTTCATGGTGCAGCTGCGGTTGATGATGCAACGGGCAGGATACTCCATCGAGCGAGAGTTGGACCGCCTTTATGAGAATCTGCTGCCGGAATACCAGCTGTACATAAGGAGGCATGAGGTAACCTGCCTAAGCCAGCTGACGCAGCTGGCTACCCACTACGAAATGGTCAGGGAGAGGGAAACCCAACAACAACAAACTCGAAGGAAGCCGACGACAGGCCCCCGACCCCCCGCGCCTAGCCCACAGGAGACCTCGTCTGCCCCAAGACACCACAACCCCTTCCGGAACCACACGCCTCGGGCACAAGAGGCCCACCCACCACAGGCCGATGACACCCCGATCGACGTACGTACCGCATGCCGAAGATGCGGACAACCGGGACACCCCGCCCACAGTTGCCGGAACCGGCAACTGCTACACTGTTGGCAGTGTGGGCGGAGAGGTGTCCGAACAATTGAGTGCTGCACACGGACATCGGGAAACGAAGTGCCTCCCTCCTAGATTCCGGACCAGGGGGAGCGGCGACCACCAAGTAACGGAAGCAAACGGAGCCATTCGGCTCGAAAATGCGAGGATAGTAGCCAGGGTTAGCATGGAAGGCAAACCCTTCCTGGCTACTATCGACACTGGAGCAACGCGCAGCTTTGTCAGCGAGAAGGTCGCCCAACAGCTTTCGGCAGAGGGGCTCAGGAAAATCCAGGTAGGGGTAAGTTTGGCGGATGGATCGCGCAAGACCGTCACCAGGGCATGCATCACGGAGGTCGAGCTCGGAGACAAGCGCATCCGCCTGCCACTGTTGGTGATACCTACCGTCTTGGATGAGCTTATCTTGGGCATCGACTTCCTTTGCGCGATACAGGCCACTCTAGCGTTCGGGTCATTTGAGCTGCAGATGACGAAGGAGTTGTTCCTGAGCCCAGCCGGACGCCGGAATCGAAGGACTACTACAGAAGATTCAGCCTCACCCACAGAAGTGGTACCGCCCCCGATAGCTACTCCAAGGGAGGATGACGCAAGCACCGCCAAGGCGCCCGAAGTCTGCAGCCGCGAGGTGGCCGCCGAGCATTCGCAAGCGGTAACAGTTGACCAGGTGCAAGGACACAACAGAGAGACCGACCGAAGCCGGCGAGGAGATTGACCCCAGAGTACAAGCATTTTTGGAGCGGGAGCTGGCGCTGTTTGATGAGTTGAAGGGAGTCTCTCACATTGCAGAGCATGTGATTACCATGCGAGACGAGAGACCCATCAAGCAGCGCTACTACCCGAAAAACCCCGCCATGCAGAAGGTCATCTATGATCAAGTAGATGAACTGTTAAAGAACGGATGCATAGAACCCTCCAAGTCACCCCATAGCGCTCCCATCGTGCTGGTAGGGAAGAAGACGGGTGACGGTCCGACATTGATGACCATCTACAAAAGTTGCAAGAGGTCCTTCGGCGGTTGCGGAAGCCGAACCTGCGGCTGACCAAAGCCAAGTGCAAGTTTTTTAAGCGCAGTCTCTCCTATTTGGGCCACGTCGTCAGCGAGCAAGGTATCCATACCGATCCAGACAAGATCGCCGCCGTCCGAAAGCTAACACCCCCTACGAATATTCGGGAACTGCGTCGATGCCTGGGCATAGCGTCGTGGTACCGGTTCGTGCCCAACTTCGCCGGAAAAGTGCAGCCAATGTCGCTCCTACTGAGGAAGAGCAAACGCTGGGAATGGGGAGAGCCACAGCAAGTAGCCTTCGACGAGCTCAAGAGGCGCCTTACGGAGGCACCTGTCCAAGCGTGTCCCGACTTTGAGGCCAAGTTCGTGCTGCAGACCGACGCCAGCGACTTTGGTATAGGGGCTGTGCTAACACAGGAAATAGATGGAGCTGAACGAGTTATAGCGTACGTGAGCCGGAGACTGTCCAGGCCCGAGGAGAACTACTCGGCGACAGAGAAGGAGTGCCTCGCTATCGTCTGGGCCATTCGCAAATTGAGATGCTTCCTTGAGGGCTACCGCTTTGACGTAGTGACGGACCACTTGGCGTTCAAGTGGTTGAACAGCATCGACAGCCCGACTGGACGAATCGCGAGGTGGGCGTTGGAACTGCAGCAGTACCAGTTCGACATCCACTTCCGACGGGGGAAGTTGAACGTGGTCGCCGATGCGCTATCTCGGCAACCACTGGAGGAGGCGCTGCAGACAGTACAGTTCGACACCGTCGACTGCCCTTGGCTACGCAAATTGGTTCAGCGGATCAAGGATCAACCGGGCAAGTACCCGGACTATGCGCTGGAGAACGGGCAAGTATACCGGCACCTTGGTCATCGCCCCCTCGAAGAGGAGTACATCCCATGGAAGCTCTGCGTGCCCACGGATCAACGGCCCCGCGTCCTAAGTGAATGTCATGACGGCCCAACTGCCGGCCACCTTGGGATACGGAAGACCATCGGACGAGTCATGCAGCGGTACTACTGGCCCGGCCTGTTTCGAGACGTCACCAAGTACGTCAGACAGTGCGCCAAGTGCCAGCGGTACAAAGTGAGCCAGCTCAAGCCGGCCGGGAGGATGCTGACAAGACAAGTGAAGGAACCCTTCGCAACGCTCTGCGCAGATTTTGTCGGACCCTTTCCCAGGTCGAAACATGGCAACACCATGCTACTAGTGTTCTTCGACCACTTTTCTAAGTGGGTCGACTTAGTACCCCTGCGCAAAGCAACCACGGCCTACCTGGAAAGGCGTTCAGAGAAAGGATCCTGTGCCGGTTCGGAACACCGCGATGTTTCGTGTGTTACAACGGAACCGAGTTCACGAGCCGGTCCTTTACCCGATTCTGCAAACAACTAGGGATGGAGTTGCAGCATGCCGCCCCTTACAGCCCCCAGCAAAACCCCACGGAGAGAGCGAACCGGACGATCAAAACAATGCTGGCGCATTACGTCGAGGGGCACCAAAATACGTGGGACGAACTACTGCCAGAGCTCATGCTGGCTATAAACACAAGCATCTCGGACACGACCAAGTTTAGCCCGGCCTACCTGGTGCAAGGACGTGAGCCCCGGCTACCCAACGCCTTATACGACCAAGTCACCCCTGGGAGCGGTCGTCAGGAAGTAGATCCCGAGACACGGACTACGGAGCTGAAAGACGTTTTCGATACCGTCCAAAGGAACACACAAAGGGCTTCTCAGGACCAGGCGATGGAGTACAACTTCCGTCGCCGGGATTGGCGACCTACCCTAAGTACACGGGTCTTGGCCAAACACCACGTATTATCTAACGCAGCGGAAGGGTTTGCCGCGAAGCTGGCACCAAAATTCGACCAGACCAGGTCGTAAAATTCGTCTCCCCAAATGTCGTAAGGATCCGACATGAGGAAACGAAAAGACGTCGCGTTGCCAATCTGGCGGACTTAAAGCCATTCCACGCAGACAATGGCGAGGAAGACCCTGAAACTACGCTCGACCTAACTCCTGTTCCTTTCCCAACCTCCTCACCCCGTGTGACCCGAGAACACCCACTAATCGCAGATGAAGACGTAAATCTCAACCTTGTGGTACTTACAGACGAGATGTCGGAAGCCGAGGGACACATCCTCTTTGGCTTAGAAGGACATTGCCGATGGTACATAGACCCGGTGGGCTACGTGTCGGAGGATAGTCGATACCGATACCGACATCTTTGTCCCCTCGGATGAGCTCCCCGACTCAGCCCTCGGTGTCGACCTGCCACCGCTGAACCAGGAAGGGGACCTCGGACTGGATTTTGGCTGGTTGGACGACAGCGCTAAGGACGAGGCGTTGACGAGTACACAGGATGATGTCGGGCTGGACGACCTCCCCCTCTTCACTATTGATTGGGTGATGGCCCCGGAAGCATGGCGAGTGGTTGGGACCGGTGGATTACTGCCGCTGGAAGTCATGGAAAGCGTCCGGCACGCCGTCCAGCACACGACCCACCGAGGGGTGAAATAACTTATGGAGGTGGACAAGCAGGGCTTCCAGGTGAAGGTGTCCGCGGCCGGTAAGGTCACCGTCCGTCATCGCCACCCGAAGTAAGGGGGGGGGTGTGAGGTAGCATTCTGGCTACCCCACAAAAGGCTGAGTGGTACGACACCCGCTGCGTCGTACCGTGGCCAGCCACTTACGCGCAGAAGAGAGAGCGATCGGTCTGATCGTTACGCGCCCCTAACGCAAAAGTGAGCAAGAGGGCACTTGACGTGACAGCCCACAAAACTTGATGCCGACTACGCGTAAGACAAGAGAATGAGCCAGCGATTTTGGTTGATTCTGCGAAGAGGAGGAGTTGGATTTTGGCACGCAGCCAGGCACCACGGGATTATTACCAAGTGGAACAGCAAACAAAGTGCAACAGGAGCAGCAACTATTTCCAGCAACAACAACACCAACGGCCATAGCAGCGGTTGCGACAGCCACCGGCACGGCAACAACAACAACAGCCACAGCAACGGCAGCAACAACAACAACAACAGAGCCCCCAGCCACAGCACCCCGCAGCCACAGCAACAACAACAGAGGCAACAGCAGCGACAATAACAACAGCAGAGGCAACAGCAGCAACAACAACAACAACAGAGCGCACAGCCACCGCACCCCGCAGCGGCAACAGCCACCGCAGCAGAGTCAGCAGGAGCAGCAACAACAACAGCGGAGCGAACAGCCACTGCACCCGGTCGCAACGCCAACAACAACAACCGTGGAAGCGACCGCGGCGACACTCGCAACAACAGGAGTAGCAGCAAGGAGACGCGGCAGCGAGGAAAGTGGTCACCAGTGAAGTGAAGGGTGACAGTGAAAAGTGCAAGTGGCGGGGAAGCTGTTTGGCACACACACACACGCGCCGGCAGCCAAACACACTCACACGCACGCACTCACGCTACGCCCCGGCCGCCACGCACTTTCATACGCAGCCACACGCACTCACACGCGCTCATACACCCTTACACGCACCCGGCACACACTCACACAAACACCTGTACACACGCACACCCACACGCAGGCAGGCACACACACACACTTGGGCCACCGCAGCGGACACACACACGGGTACTCACGCCACACTCACTCACCCGAGCTACACCCGGCACACACTCTCGCACACATCTACACATACACACCCGCACACATCCACACGCATACGCCTTATAAAGCAGCTGTAGAGCGATCGAAATGTTATGGTTACTACAACTAAACCTTAATCATTGCATGGCTGCGCAGTCGCTTCTGGAGCAGTCAACTAAAGAGCAATGCATCGATGTATGCATATTAAGCGATCCTCATCGGGTGCCGATCGCACCATCCGGTATCTGGGCGTCGGACACCAGCAAGAAGGCTGCGTTGTGGGTATGCGGTGCAACCCAGCAGCTGACGGAAGTGCAGGAGTTTGATGGTTTTGTGACAGCAGGACTGGGCAGCTTTTGCATCTACAGCTGTTACTTCGCGCCAAGCTTATCACTCGCCGCTTTCTCAGCAATCTTGGAGCAACTTGTTGACGATGCCAGGGGTCGCAGCAGAGTTATTCTCGCGGGCGGTTTTAATGCATGGGCACTGGAATGGGGCAGCGTTCTAACGAACTCCAGAGGCAGGGTGCTCTTGGAAGCACTGGCTCCACTGGATCTCGCACTACTCAACGGTGGAAGCGGGCACACCTTCTCCAGAGCTGGGGCTGGCTCAGTAATAGACCTTACCTTCGTTAGCCCCTCCCTATTCAACGCAGCACAGTGGGCAATTAGTGACGTCTATACAGCAGGCGACCATAACGCCATTATATGCGCACTTGGTAGTCAGCGAGAGCGTACTGTGCATAGCGCACCAATCGATAAACAATACCGGCAGGGCACCTTCGACGCTCTGGTGTTCTCTCGAGCAATTGCTCAGCTCTCTACGTCAGGACCTGCAGAGGATCGCGCAGCTCAAATGGCATAGCAAATTTCCTCGGCCTGTGATACCAGTATGGCACTGCGACGTCCATACATGCGCTCCCATGCCCCCACATATTGGTGGAACGCTGAAATTGAGATGGCACGCCACGCCTGTATCAGGGCCAAAAGGCTAAGTCAACGTGCAGCTAACAGGCCGGACTGTGCAAGAAGACGGGAGGAACACAGACGGGCGAGAGGTGCACTTAAAAAGGCCATCAAGTCGAGCAAGAGAAAGTGCTACCTGCAATTGTGCGACTCTGCTAAGCAAGATCCGTGGGGTAGAGCGTACAAAACTGTGGTCAAGCGCATCCATGCAGAGAATCAACACCACCCTTCGATGAGACCCGACAGAATGAAGGAAGTCGTGGAATGCTTGTTTCCACGTGGCAGTCCGCTGACCCGGCCCGCAGCACAAACGGAGCACCAACATCACACCTTACCGGATATTATCACGCCGGAGGAGGTACTCGAAGTGGCCAGAAACATCGTGACGTCCAAATCACCAGGTCCAGACGGTATACCGAACCGTGCGCTAAAGCTGGCTTTGACGCTGAAAGCCGAACAATTTGCCGCTCTTTTTATTGCCTGCCTGCACGAAAGGACTTTTCCGCAGGTCTGGAAGGTGCAAAATCTGTTGCTGTTGCCGAAACCAGATAAACCACCAGGGGAGCCATCTTCGTACCGACCAATCTGCCTGCTTAACAACATTGGGAAAGCTTTTGAAAAGCTGCTAGCAGCAAGGCTAAGCCATGCGATAGACCGAGCCGGCGGGCTGTCACCGCACCAGTATGGGTTTCGTAAGGCGAGGTCAACCATTGACGCCCTAAGCAGAGTGGTCGAACTAGCAGCCAGTGCTATTCAGGGCACCAGGTGGGCAGGAGGCGACAAGAAGTATTGCCTTATTACCACGCTGGACATCAAGAATGCGTTCAATACTGCCAATTGGGGCGTCATCCTCAACGCACTGGATACTCTGCAGGTCCCCTTATACCTACAGGACACGGTGAGGAGCTACTTTGAAGGCCGGGTGCTTCGTTATCAGACCAGCGAAGGTATCAAAGAGCACAATGTTTCTGCAGGAGTGCCCCAGGGATCTGTACTTGGGCCACTACTGTGGAACATTATGTACGACGGTGTTCTAAGGCTTCAACTTCCGGAGAAGGCGCACATTGTTGGTTTTGCCAATGATGTTGCTATCGTCGTCGTGCGTAAAGAATTGGATAACGCTGAGATCACATGCAATACATGCATTGCTTGCGTGCAGGACTGGCTTACCCAGGCGGGACTGGAGCTGGCTGCGCACAAGACGGAGGCGGTCCTTGTGAGTAGTCGCAAGACGATAGAATCAGCTCTACTGTTATGTCCAAGCGGGCCATCAAATATCTCGGTGTGATGCTGGACATGAGATTGTCATTCAAGGAGCACATGCAATACAATGCATCCAAGGCAGCTGGAGCTTGTCGAGCACTGTCGCGCATAATGCTCAACACGCGCGGGCCAAAGCAGGAGCGCCGCCGCCTTCTAAGTGTAGTCCGTGCCACCATTTTGTACGCAGCGCCGATCTGGTGGAGAGCCGTGCAGGTCCAGACCTATTGCCGTGACATAGACGCAACTTACCGCCTATGCGCTATCAGGGTATGCTGTGCGTTCAGGACAGTTTCCGACGAGGCTGCTTTGGTTATTGCAGGCATGATACCCTTTGAAGAGCTAGCTATTGAGTCCGGGGCGCTAGCACCCAAACAGACGGTACAGCGGCCCGCAGTGGTCGTCTTATGGCGAGAACAAGCACGATTGAGCGATGGCAGGCACGCTGGAACACTGCAGCGAAGGGGCGATGGACATTCGCCTTGATTCCACAGCTCTCACAATGGATCAACCGTAGGCATGGCGAGTTAAATTTTTACCTGACTCAGCTCCTATCAGGTCATGGGTGCTTTCGGAGCTATTTGAAGCGGTTGGGCCACGTGCAAAGCGACGAATGCTCATGGTGCAGACTGGGCGTGCAAGAGGACGCACACCACGTGCTGTTCTTCTGTGGGCGGTTCGCCAACCAGCGAAGAAGGCTTGAGCAAATCATGGGTGGCCCCATCACTGTGGATAATCTTGTTGAAGGTATGCTGGAGTCTTCGACGAAGTGGGAAGCGGTCAGCACGTTTGCAGCGGTGACTATGAAGGAACTACGGCGAGTGGAGCGGAGCCTCACTCCAGTATAGGTGGCGACTGTTGTTTGCGAAGCAATTCTTAACGGACGTACCGCAAACTACTGTCGCTCCCATATACACACGTATTATTGTTATTATTTAGTTTAAGCATGATTAGCATAATAAAGAATATAAAAAAAACAAAAAACGCATACGCCTGTTACAGCGGGGTAAGTTGGCCCACGGCCATGCGTAGAGAGCGACCCCCACACACTCCCCCCTTATGAACTAATAAAAGAAAATTACAGCTTATTTGTGCTTTGTGTTGAATTTACTGTGTAATCCCTGTTCTTCCTCCCCTTTCAGCGGGTAATCAAAGCCTCTGGCTTCGGGTCACCTCACCACATGGCCCACATGGGGCTGGCGTGAGGAGCAGACTAGCGAATCTCCCGAGTTTTACTCAAGATTCTGCGATGTCTGCTTCTTGGCCGGCTCCGTGTGTATCGACAACCGGGTAATACCCGCGCGTTGCAGGTTGTGGTGGGCTTGGGTAGGGGAAGCTGGGGTGCATTCCGAGTCTTACTCTGTGCGTCCCGGGCCCTTGCCTAGGCCAGGGGCGGCCGGAGGAGGGGAGTTGAGGAGTCTTCCGGGTGATCACCCTGGACAACCAACCCCTTCCTTAGCCCGCTCCGAGGAAGTCGACTCGGCCGCCACCACCACCCCTCTGGCCACCCTATATGTCTGCGTATTGGTGTTCGATACCGGAGTGGCTCACTCCAGGGTCCCAGTAACTTACAAATTATCTGTAAATAAGCCCCGGATGCGACTGAGACGCCGACCTCGGCTAGGAAACGTCCTTACAGTATGAACTTATCGTATGATAATTCGTGGCGGATGTTTAAAATTAATAAAAAACATATTGTTGTTTTGGCTGGCTCGAGGTCCGAGAAATAAAAGAGTATATTTTTTTTGAATCTTCTTTTCGTTTCCGATATTTTTCGACTGCTCATCGGCAGTCGTCTTCAGGGCAGACTACAACGTTATAACATGTAAATACATTAATACATTAAACACAAATAAATAACATTAATTTCACATATTAAATTTTCCTTACAATTTTACACGTCAGCTCTGTTCGACGTGGAGTAATCAACTAATTTTTCAGTAAATGTTTGTATATGTGTGCACAGTTGTCGGTGTCAGTTTTGAAGTTTAGTCGCTTGTCATTTTGTATGTTTATTATATGTAGCATTTCGAATGTGAAGCGTTTGTTGTAATGTTGTTCTTGTTGCAATATCGACGTTTCTTCGAAGTTTGGTGTGTGTCTGCTTTCTGCGCAATGCGCAGCTAGAGCTGTTTTTTGTATTGTTTGTTGGTGTCTTAGTTTTATGTCCGATTTGTGCTGTGATATTCGTGTTTTAAGTTTGCATTTGGACGTGCCTATGTATATTTTGTTGCATGAAGTGTTTCCGTCGCCGTAGCATGGTATTTGGTAAATTACGTAGGTCTTGTCCTCAGTTTTGATTTTACATTTTGTTTTATTGAAAAAGTCCTTCATCGTGTTGTTTGGTTTGTGGGCTATCCGAGTGTCGTATTTGTTATAGCACTCAGAATTAAGAAATCGCTCTGATGTGTTTGGAACATATGTTAAAGATCTATATGTCTTAATTTCTGGTTTGTGTTTGGTTTTTTGGTCGTATTTTGTAAGTAACCTTTGTATTATTTTTGTTGGGAAATCACTAAGTTTGAGTATTTGGTATATTTCAGATTTAATCTCCGTTTCGAATATAGGGTCGCTAAGATTGAACATCTTCCGAATGTGGCTCAATGCTGTATTTATAGCCATGTTTTTTTCTTGTTTGGAGTAAAAACTCAATATGCGTCCGGATGCGGTTGGTTTCTTATACCATTTTGTTTTGAGGATGTTTCCCTGTCTTTGTACCATTATGTCCAGGTACGGTAACTTCCGTCTGTCTCTGACTCCGTCGTAAATTATATGTTTTTGTTGAACGAGTTCAGTACGTCTAGAGTGACTTGTATTTCTTTTCTCTTAATAATTGCGAATAAGTCATCACCATATTTTGTGACCATTCTTGGTGGGCTTTTTAGTTTTTCCATTGCATTGTCCAATATTTTTTCCATTATAATGTCCGCGATTACTGTTGAGGCAGGAGATCCAATGGGTAGGCCTTTTAACTGTGTATAAATTTTGTCCTCGAATTTAAAGTATCTGCTTTCTTCCGTGCAGAATTTTACCATTGTCATGAACAGTTTCTCAGGTATCTTTGTGTATTGCGTTATTTCTGTCCATTTTTCCCTGATAATGTCCATGGCCAAGTTTGTTGGTATTGACCGGAACAGGGAAATTACATCAAAGGAGATTATTTGTTCGTCATCACAAATCGTGATTAATAGCCGTCGCAAGCAGACGTGTTTTCTTTCTGCTCCGGCTTCAAATTGATAATCACAAGAGTAAAGTGCCTAAAACACCAAAAACTTTATACTATAATTTACGCGAGAAGACGCTTTGTGCAATAAAATGCACATCAAAAAGTTATTTTGGTGAACACAATCTAACTATCTACAAATAAACAAAACTAAAATAACAGACAAAAAATCAGTAGCTTAACCCCGCTCAAGACAATGAGCCATCACGATATTCGCTCTCAGCGACAGCGCGAGCAAGACGAGCGACGGCTCTCTTTGCAACGGAACAACGCGTACTTTGCCTATGTCGCCGAAGAAACCGAGCGCGAGCGAGCAAAAGAACTCTTGCTCTCAGCGCACGACAGTGAACGTTCGTGCTCCCCTTCTCCGTCCCTACTCTCGACGAAATCCGACTGCGCGCGGTCACCTACACCTAACACGACCAACGAACGCGACAGAGTTCGATCATGCTCCCTGTCTCTTCTGTCCACGACGGCTGAAACAGCTACTGCAACAACAATTGCACCGGTGCCGACGGCCCTCTCTCAAAACACAAAAACTGACGCGCCGTCAGCAAAACATTCCGCAGCCAACGCAAATGTAAAGCCGGCCATACATACAGGTATGGATCGCTACATACAAATAAAGCGTAAGTTGAGCTCCCAAAAATCTACAATTTAATCGAAAATCTCTCGTGGTAACTCATGCGAAAGTCCAAACACCAGTCCATTAGCAGATAATGCTGTCGACCTGCCGCCAGAATCAGTTGGAGGTGACAAAAAAAAGCCAAAGCCACCACCAATATTCATTCGAGAGAAAAGCTCAAGTATTTTTGTAAACAAAGTTGTAGAGCTAATTGGTCATGATAATTTCCACATCATTCCCCTAAAGAGGGGTAACATCCAGGAGATTAAAGTGCAGACAAAGACCGAAGACAACTTTAGAGTGTTGTCAAAATACTTAAAGGAAAGCAAAAAAAACTTTTACACGTACCAACTAAAAAGCTGCAAGGGCCAGCAAGTTGTACTTAAAGGTATAGAGTCTGATGTCACGCCAAATGAAATCCAAGAGGCGCTAAATGAGAAAGGATTCCGTGTTAAAAAGTTCTTAACATCCTTAACAAGAACAGACAGCCGCAACCACTTTTCAAAGTTGAGCTTGAGCCTGAGACGCAGACAACTAAAAAATATGAGGCGCACCCCATCTACAAGCTTCAGTTTCTACTGCACCGTAGAATCACCGTTGAAGAGCCACATAAACGCAACGGCCCGGTACAATGCATGAACTGCCAAGAATACGGCCACACAAGGACTTACTGCACACTGCGCCAGGTATGTGTAGTTTGTGGCGATCTTCATGAGTCGTCGCGCTGCCCATCAAGCAAAGGAGACTCTAGAGGCTGCCCAATTTACAAAGAACTTAAGTCTCGCATCCACCAGCGCGTGAACACAGAACGCACGCAAAGCGCACAGCCTAACTACATTCCATCGAAAAGCAACCCAGACGTCTTCTTCTCGACTGCAGCCAGGTCCTCCATTGGTCCCGTATCCGTATCGAAAAACGCGACTTATGCAAGCGCCTTAAGATCTGGTCTGGTGCCTCCTGCCTCTACTGCACCGTACACACAAGCAATGCATGTGGATCAAAATACGGCACAAGACAACAAGCCACAAGAGCAGCCACAAAGCAACTTCGAAGCAATGATATGTACGCTGCAGCAGAGCTTGACAGAGTTTATGTCATTTATGCGCGTAACTATGCAAGATTTATTGCGAAATCAAAGTCTTTTGGTAAAAATGCTTGTATCACAACAGTCAAAATAATCAATGACTTCGCTACGTATATCTACGTGGAATGCTAACTGCGTTTCACAGCATAAACTTGAGTTAGCTCAATTCCTACTCGACAAGCACATCGACGTTATGCTACTCTCCGAAACACACCTTACTAACAAATATAATTTTACAATAAGCGGATACACATTCTACGGCGGGACTGGTATTTTGATTAGAAGCCGGCTAAAGCACCACTACCACAAAGTGTTCGCCAGAAACTACCTACAGGCCACATCTTTAAAAATACATCTTGATAGTGGTAACCAAATTGCACTAGCAGCCGTCTACTGCCCCCCTCGATTCACCATATCTGAAGACCAATTTATGGAATTTTTCAACTCATTGGGAGAAAACTTTATAGCAGCAGGAGACTATAACGCCAAGCACACACACTGGGGATCTCGCCTTGTGAATCCAAAGGGAAAGCAGCTGTACAACGCACTTGTAAAAGTAAACAACAGGCTCGGCCACGTCTCTCCTGGCACACCAACTTACTGGCCCACAGACCCCAAGAAACTACCCGACTTGATTGATATTGCAGTTACCAAAAATATTCCCCGCAGTCTGATAAGCGCCGAAAGCCTCTCGGATCTTTCATCCGACCACTCGCCTGTTCTTATACAATTACTACGCCACCCAGAGTTTGTAAATCGCCCCGGTAAGTTTACCACACAAAAAACTAACTGGCTAAAATACAAAAAATATATAAGTTCACACATTGAACTGGATCCGCATCTCAATATGGAAGCTGACATCGATTCTATGGCAAACAAACTTGAGTCAGTCTTCGTCGAAGCAGCTCGCATCTCAACACCAACACCAGTAAACGCAGTACACGCCCAAATGACAACAAACCCCCAAATTGAACAGCTCGTTCATGAAAAGCGGCGCCTCAGGCGACATTGGCAATCTCACAGATCGCCGTCAGCAAAGCAAAATCTAAGAAGAGCCACACGTAAACTCACCAAAGCGTTAAAGCGAGAAGAAGAATATGCCCAACGCCGATACATTGAGCAACTATCAACATCTGGCACTAAAAACTCCTTGTGGAAAGCTCACCCAACTCTAAGTCCACCGACAGAAACAGTGATGCCTTTAAGAAACCATGCAGGCGGCTGGGCCCGAAGCGATGAAGACAGAGCCAACACATTTGCGGATCATCTGCAAAAAGTTTTCCAACCTAATCCTGCTACAAACGCGTTCGCACTCCCGACCGTTATAAACGACTCTCCCCTTCAACATGAGCCAATAGTATTCCGCCCGAATGAAGTCGCAAGAATTATCAACCAGCATCTAAACCCAAAAAAATCCCCGGGCTGGGACTTAATATCCCCAAAGATGATCATTGAGCTTCCCTATTGTGCAGTCTGCATCATTGCACAGTTATTCAACGCAATCACACAACTCGGCCACTTTCCAGAGAGATGGAAAAAGTCTATCATCATAATGATTCCAAAGCTTGGTAAAGATAGAACAGTTCCCTCGTCGTGTAGACCTATAAGCCTTTTATCGTGTCTATCAAAACTCTTCGAAAAATGTTTGCTGACTCGGATTAATCAATTCCTGAATCTTAATAACATAATCCCATCACATCAATTCGGTTTTCGTGAAAAACACGGAACTATTGAGCAGGTCAACCGCATAACATCAGAAATACGAGGCGCGTTCGAAAAACGAGAATACTGCACTGCAATATTTTTGGATGTGTCTCAGGCGTTCGACAGAGTCTGGTTGGAAGGTCTGATGTACATGATCAAAACAACGCTCCCAGTCAACACACATAAACTGTTAAAGTCGTACCTCTACGACAGGAAGTTTGCAGTACGATGCAACTCTGCAATATCCGACGAACACCGTATTGAAGCTGGCGTTCCTCAGGGCAGCGTACTTGGGCCGACACTTTACGTACTCTACACAGCAGACATCCCAACATGCAGAGGGCTAACAACATCAACCTTTGCTGACGATACAGCTATTCTTAGCCGCTCCAGATGCCCACTGCAAGCAACAACACAACTTGCTCGTCACATCGTTAACGTAGAAAACTGGCTATCCGACTGGCGTATTAAGGTAAACGAACAAAAATGTAAACATGTAACTTTCACCCTAAACAGGCAAGACTGTCCACCACTCACGCTTAACAACACTCCACTCCCGAAAGCAAACGAAGTAACGTACCTGGGAGTACACTTGGACAGAAGACTTACATGGCGCAGGCACATTGAAGCTAAGAGAACACAGCTTAAACTCAAAGCCAATAGCCTCCATTGGCTTATCAACGCTCGCTCTCCGCTAAGTCTGGACTACAAGGTTCTGCTCTACAACTCCGTTTTGAAACCAATCTGGACCTATGGCTGCCAGCTATGGGGTAACGCGTGCAGCAGTAACATTGACATCGTGCAAAGAGCACAGTCGAAGATCCTAAGAACTATCACCGGGGCACCGTGGTACGTTCGCAACGAAAACATACAAAGGGACTTAAACGTACCACCGGTCAGGGAAGTCATAGCGGAACACAAGGAAAGGTACTTGAGCAAGCTCTCATCGCACCCAAACAATCTCGCGAGAGGCCTCACAAACACGTGCAGCCGATCCCGCCTCCATCGTAATGATCTTCCTACCCAGCGATGAGTTGAGGAACGCGTTTCCACCCTACCAGTTCAAAAAGTAACTGTTAGTAATTAATGCTCGTAAGATTTGTAAACTTTTTGTCAGTTCCTTGTTTTTATACATTAAGGGAAATTATCAAAAATAAATAGCAAAGTTTAAAAAAAAAAAAAAAAAATATCACAAATATAACTGTCGTTTACTTTATTTTTGAGGTTCAAGGAATTGTTTATGTTATACTTTGAATCTACTGTCAAGTTTTTCAAGATGTTTATTATGAATTTGCACATGTTGTGTGAGGGTGAGCCAATAGAGGAGCATATTGGTCTCAGAGGCGTTCCTTCCTTATGTATTTTTGGTAGTCCGTATACTCTAGGTGGTAAAGCTGTGTGGTTTATGAGTTTATTTCTTTCGTTCCTTGAAATAATCTCCAACTTGAATAATCTCTCTACCAGTTCGTTGTTCTTCTTCTGTAGTCTTAGAGTTGGGTCATGTTTTATTCTTCTATATGTGCACATGTCTCCTAGTAGCTTTGTCAATTTTCTTTTATAGTCATCCGATTGCAAAGCAACAGTTTTGTTGCCTTTGTCCGATGTTAATATTAAGATATTTTTATTTTCCTTCAGAAATTGTCGGGTCTGTCCTTCTGTGTCTAAAATTGCACGATCTATTGCACTTGTTCTGTTTCTCGTTCTGCTATCTTTGAGTAATAAAGAGAGTTGCGTCCGAGCGCTCTCTTGTGCATCTTTGTTTTTGAGTGTTTGTATCAATTCCTCTCCGTCAGCGATGTATTGAAAGAGCGGAAAGTTTTTCTGTGTTATTGGTAGAGCGAACTTCGGGCCCTTTGCTAGCAGTGTCTGTACGTTGGTGGGGAAGACCGCTGTCGTGTTATTCACGAACCAATGCGGGTGTTTGTTGTTATTTAAAAATTCCCCGTTACGTTTGTTTCGTAGACTTTGCAGTTTGGTTTTCTGTCTGAGTGTGGTTGTTATTGTTATTTTTTCGGCGACTCTTCGCTCACTCTCAAAAAACGCTTTGGCCTCATCTGTTTAAGTATGCTCTCCAAATTCGTTTTGTTTACGGTCATATGTTCGTCTTGTCTTTTTATGTAGTCATGTTTGTGTTTGATCAGTAAGTTTAATATTTTCATGTTGCAGTTGTGTGTAATTTTAGATATGTCATGTGTAATGTACTTTGGAAGGTGTTTGTCTGTTGTGAATAGTGGCTTGTAATTGGTTTTGTTGGCTAAGAATTTAGGTACAGTTTTAGTCTTTCTGCATTGTAAGAGAAATTTAAGTTGACATCTTAGCTTAGTTAACTTATTTGATTTTCTTTGATAGTTGTTAATGATATGTTTTTGACTTTTGTAGTTAGACTTTATTTCAGCATAGACAATTTTTGTTAGATATACGCTTACGGCGTGCCTTCCGTTTTTAATAGATGGTTTGTTTGGCGACCTTTCAATTTATATATTGTTGTTTTTGGCTGGCTCGAGGTCCGAGAAATAAAAGAGTATATTTTTTTTTTAATCTTCTTTTCTTTTCCGATATATTTCGACTGCTCATCGGCAGTCGACTTCAGGGCAGACTACAACGTTATAACATGTAAATACATTAATACATTAAACACAAATAAATAACATTAATTTCACATATTAAATTTTCCTTACAATTTTACACGTCAGCTCTGTTCGACGTGGAGTAATCAACTAATTTTTCAGTAAATTTTTGTATATGTGTGCACAGTTGTCGGTGTCAGTTTTGAAGTTTAGTCGCTTGTCGTTTTGTATGTTTATTATATGTAGCATTTCAAGTGTGAAGCGTTTGTTGTAATGTTGTTCTTGTTGCAGTATCGACGTTTCTTCGAAGTTTGGTAACGGCAACGGCAACGGCGACGAAAACACTTCATGCAACAAAATATACGTAGGCACGACCAAATGCAAACTTAAAACAAGAATATCACAGCACAAATCGGACATAAAACTAAGACACCAACAAACAATACAAAAAACAGCTCTAGCTGCGCATTGCGCAGAAAGCAGACACACACCAAACTTCGAAGAATCGCCGACGTCTAAGCATTTCTTGCAGAACATTCAAGCAATAAGTATGTACACGTAGAGGAGTCAAATCGCGTTTTCCCAACTGCCGAAAAAATGCGTTGTGGAGGCACCACCATCATTCGGCTGCTGAAAGCAGCGAGCCGAACGCAAATTTTGCAGACCATTTGCGTAGCTAAAAAAGTGCAAGTCATTCATGCGCCGGCGCTTGACTCGGTACAGACGGAGTGCCAGCAATTTGCTGTGTATACGTCTGTATGTCAGCGATAAGATCGCCGTTAGGTGTATATATGTATGTGCGTATGTATGTTTCTGTATGCTGTTTGCTCTGAGGGGCTGTATATTGTGGAAGGGGGATAGCAGCAGCAGAGTGCGAACAACAACAACACATGTGCATTTTTTCTGTATTTGGTGGCTCCGAGCTCAACAAGCAAAAATCATTAGGGCGAATGTATACCTAAATACACATATATATGTGTGTGTGTGTATGTGCGCATGCATATTTTTTCAGTTTTTGGTGGCTCTCAAGTGATTTGGGATTTTGTTACTTCTCTAGCAACGCATATCAATGTGTGTGTGTGTGCATGTGTATGTTCAAGTGCAGCACATTTGAATGTATGCGTAGCAATTGCCTTGGCTATTCTTGACTTGTCTCAATTTTTATGATTCTTAGCAATTTAATTACAAGTTAGGATAGCTATAAAATTTATGTTATTAAATGATAATTTTTTATTTATTTTTAAAATGCATCTTAATCATTAAGATGCATTGTCCATAGTTCATAATATGTCAAATATAAATTTATATATTTTAATATATATATTGTAAAGTACTTATTTATTCATTCAATATATATTCACGTTTATTTATATCGATTGCATATGTTAAGTACCGATATATCGTAAGTTAGTATTCTAAGTACCGATGTTAGTATTAAGTATTTTTGTATCAAAAAATGGTGCGTCTGGCCACACCAGATCGCTCTGCCTCTTCTCTTCCGGTAACCAAGGCGACGACACGCAATTGCGCGCTATCGGAAACTTGAATTGATTAAATTAAAAGCCATCATCGATATATAAGCTAATATTTACGCTTATTACAACTCAGAAGTGGGATACCCAATCACATCAAGCATTATTTCTGCAGTTTGACCAAGATGGGTCTAGCTAACTATTCGAGATGTCGAATATGCTGAGGACCCGCGGAGTGCAAGTGCCACCGTCGGCAACTCTGGCGCAGCTGCGCCGGCTGGTCGTGGAACTGGACAAGCTGGACACTGCCTCGTCACCAAACGCGCCCGCTGCCGCTCCGCCGTCTGCCAGCACCCCAACAAATGCAGAGCCAGGTGCACTTATCGTTGACACGACCCTGCCGTCTGCCGTCGGCATTTTCATGCCGCCATTAAATGCGCCTGAAACTGCCGTCGCCCCGCCGCCTGCTGTCGCCCCTCCGTCTGCCATCGCCCTGCCGTCTGCCGCTGCTCAGCTGTCTGCCTTCTCCCAGTCTGCCGCCGCCGCCGTCATCGACGCAGCTATGCCAACGTCGAACGTGCTCGACACTGCCGTCAACGAGACACTACCGCCCGCTGTGCCAAACGCTGCCGTCACCCCGCCGTCTATTGTACCACCTGCCGCCCTACTGCCAACTGCCTGTCCCCCGTCGTCGGATCTGGATGAGCAACTGGCGGTATTGAGGAAACAAAAAGAAATCTTGGAGTTGCACCAGCAGATTGCAAACCTGCAAGCCAATTTGGGCACCGCCGCTAGTGCATCGAATCCGCGGGTGACGGACAGTAGCGTTATCGAATCAATGATCCCAAAGTTTTCGGCGGACGATGCATATGACGTGCATAAGTGGATAGACGATTTCGAGGATGCGAGCGACATACTACAGCTGGAGCACGTCGGTCGGTGATCGGCGATACACGACACCATCCTGCATCTCGAAACCGGCAATCTCTTGGTTTTCTAAGACACCCCGCAGCTTAGCAATTTCCTGATCGCGATTCTGCATCAGTTGTAATTGAAAATCAAGGTTCAAGTCATCCACATATGCAGCGGTGTCTAGTCTACTAAGTGCATCCACATGAGGCATAGAAACACCGGACCGATGCACAATGGTATAGTTATAGTTTTCCAAGAGTAAGGCCCAGCGGGCAATTTTGGCGGAGTTAATTTCTTCAGAGTTAATGCTAACGAATTACAATCTGTGATTATCTTAAACGGAATAAACTTCAAGTACGTCTCAAAACGCCTTAAGGCATGTTCAATGGCCAGGGTTTCCAATTCATAACTATGTAATCTTGATTCGGGGGCGGACGCGGTCTTTGAGAAGTAACTGGATGAAATTTATCGTCGGTTTGTTTTTGTAGGAGCATCGCTCCGAAACCGGCTGAGCTAGCATCGCAATGCAACTCGGTTTCTGACTTCGGATTGTAAATGGACAGCACAGGGGACTCAATTAGTTTAGACTGCAGGGTTCGGAAAGATTCACGACACTCGTCAGAGAAAACGTAAGGGGCATCTTTCTTCAGTAGACGCGACAACGGATAAGCGATTTTGGCAAAATTGGGTACAAAACGGCGGAAGTACGAAAAGAGACCCAGACAGCGTTCCAATTCTTTTCTATCTCGGGGTTCCGGCAGACTTTCAATAGCTTGAAGATGAGCTGGTTTCGGGGTAATACCGGAAGAGTTCGCTAAATACCCTAAATACTCCAGCTCTTTATACGCGAAGCGACACTTAGACTGTTTGAGGCATAATCCATTCACTCGTAAGGTATACAGTGTCTCTTTCAGCACTTGCAGATGGGTTTCAAAATCACTCGACGCGATTAAGATGTCGTCCATATAAATCACCAGTTGACCTCTATTGATCAAATCTTTCAACACAAAGTATACAAATCTAGCAAAAACTGGGGGACCATTACATAGGCCAAACGGCATGCGTACGTACTCGAATTGCCCATCAGGTGTTACAAAGGCAGTGTATTTAATTGAATCGGGGTGCATCTTAACGTGGTGGAACCCATTTTCCAAATCTAAGACAGTAAAGAACGATTTACCTCCAGCTTTATGTCCCTGCCGGAATGATTAACAATGTCATACGAACGGTTCATGAAAAGTTAGGTCATTCGTCCACTGAGAAGTGTTGTACACAGATAAAAAAACATTATTGGTTTCCGTATATGAAATCGTACGTTAACAATTTTATTAAAAACTGCCTCAAATGCATTTACTATTCCCCTTCCGCTCATAATAATAATGCTACCCTGCAGAGTATTCCGAAAATCCCTCTGCCGTTTGATACTCTTCATATTGACCACTTAGGACCCCTTCCGTCCATCCAGTCCAGGAAAAAGTATCTGTTAGTCGTTATTGATGCCTTTACCAAGTTCGTCAAGTTGTACCCGGCCGCTACCACTAATTCCCGGGAAGCGTGTCACACGCTGGAGACAGAGTATTTTCCGAACTATAGCCGACCCCGCCGAATTATAAGTGATCGAGGTACTTGCTTCACTTCCGCTGAATTTGCCAAATTCCTGCTGTCCCACCATATAATCCATGTCCAAAATGCTACTGCCTCCCCTCGGGCCAATGGTTAGGTGGAACGCGTCAATCGAGTCTTGGGACCCATGCTTGGCAAGTTGACGGAACCATTGGATCATGCCGATTGGGTGAAGCAACTTCCGAACATTGAGTTCGCCCTGAACAATTCAATTCATTCCACAACTAAATTTGCACCCTCGGTCCTCCTTTTCGGTGTCGAACAGCGTGGCACTGTTATAGACGAGCTGACTGAGCGTTTAGGAGATAAATTTATTGAAAACGTGTCAACAGCTGATATCCGTAAGATTGCCCTGCAGAAAATAGCCAATTCTCAAGAATATAACACGAAGTACTTTGGTAAATGTCATCGTCCCGCCGTTCATTTTGAGGAAGGCGATTTCGTCGTCATCAAAAATGTTGATACGACGGCCGGCATAAACAAGAAACTCATTAGGCGATACCGCGGTCCATATGTCATTCATAAGAAACTCCCAAATGATCGGTATGTCATCCGGGACGTTGAAGGGTCTCAGCTCACACAACTTCCGTACGACGGGGTATTAGAATCATCCAAACTCAAATTGTGGCTCACCCCTGATCAAAATTGTGCTTCTGACGTCTGACCGCAAGCAACACTCGACTATTGGTGGGGGGGCCCTAGGTATACAACTATTTAGAGTAAATGGAATCGTGGTCGATTCCGCTGTCAGGACGGCCGAATTGTAAAGTACTTATTTATTCATTCAATATATATTCACGTTTATTTATATCGATTGCATATGTTAAGTACCGATATATCGTAAGTTAGTATTCTAAGTACCGATGTTAGTATTAAGTATTTTTGTATCAAAAAATGGTGCGTCTGGCCACACCAGATCGCTCTGCCTCTTCTCTTCCGGTAACCAAGGCGACGACACGCAATTGCGCGCTATCGGAAACTTGAATTGATTAAATTAAAAGCCATCATCGATATATAAGCCAATATTTACGCTTATTACAATATGTATATAATTATGTACTCTTGACCCTTAAAATTCATAATTTAATACATAATAAATGCCGACAGCCAATATTTAAAATTAAAGTTTGGCGCACATTTGTATCTGCCTACAAAACACAGGCAATTTCTGTTTTTGCACTTTCTGGTCATACATACTCTTTCGAGATATTAGCTATATGACACCAGCACACAACTTGGCCACACAGCTATTTTATATGTAAATGAGCAACTGCATGGTAGTTGTGCTGCAAAATTGTTTGCTGGTGTCATATAGCTAATATCTCGAAAGAGTATGTATGACCAGAAAGTGCAAAAACAGAAATTGCCTGTGTTTTGTAGGCAGATACAAATGTGCGCCAAACTTTAATTTTAAATATTGGCTGTCGGCATTTAATATAGATTTAGTTATGATGTTTTAGGGTCACGAGAACACATAAATATATAATATATAATTATATTCATATATATATTAAAATATATAAATTATAATTAATCATATTATAAACTATGGACAATGCATCTTTATGATTAAGATGAATTTTAAAAATAAATAAAAAAATTATATCTTAATGACATTATTTTTATAGCTATCGTTACTTTTAATAAAATTGCTAAAAAATTATAAAAATTGAGACAGGTCAAGGATAGCTAAGGCAATTGCTACGCATACATTCAAATGTGCTGCACTTGAACATACACATGCACACACACACACATTGATATGCGTTGCTAGAAAAGTAACAAAATCCCAAATCACTTGAGAGCCACCAAAAACTGAAAAAATATGCATGCGCACATACACACACACACATATATGTGTATTTAGGTATACATTCGCCCTAATGATTTTTGCTTGTTGAGCTCGGAGCCACCAAATACAGAAAACATGCACATGTGTTGTTGTTGTTCGCACTCTGCTGCTGCTATCCACCTTCCACAATATACAGCCGCTCAGAGCAAACAGCATACAGAAACATACATACGCACATACATATAAACACCTAACGGCGATCTTGTCGCTGACATACAGACGTATACACAGCAAATTGCTGGCGTCCGTCTGTATCGAGTCAAAATTTGCGTTCGGCTCGATGCTTTCAGCAGCCGAATGAGGGTGGCTCCTCCGCAAATTGGACCAATTAGGCTATTGGATTTTTTGCGTTTGACTCCTCTACGTGTACATACTAAGTGATTCAAGCATACAATTCATGCTTTCAAATGACTTCTTTTGGTGCCACAAAGATCATTAGAGATCAATTTATGCCGACGTTCAAGGTGATTACTTCGCATGGAATTTCCAGTGAAACATTTGACATTTTTAAATATTCCAATCCTTCATCCAATTTTATTGCACAAACATTACAGATTCAGGGACAAATATACCATCGAGCAGGCTCGCTCTTACCATTTGCCGATGCTGACTATAAATTTTTGCAAATATATTTTATCGGTAATGAAACTGACCAACTGAATCAACGGTGTACAATTGGGACCGGCACAAGGCGAGAAATTGTACTGAATTTGCAAAGATTTCTCCATGAACACAATGAATTGATTCGATTGTTCAAAATCGCATTGGACCGCATGCCGTCTGATAACCATCGAATCGTCATCAGAGCAGACAAAATGCCGATGGGGCAGCATGCCAGACGATTCAACGCACCAACAATCGATGAGGTGGCAATTGTCATTGTTGGCGAACAGTTTGAATCGCGAGATATTGTACTGCACCGTAGAAACGAACAACTTCAGCGTGTTTCCGAGCTACACCGTAGTTATGATGCATTACAGTATCCGATATTATGGTTACTTACGATTCAATATTTTGTTCATTTATAGGCCAAGAAACACCGAAAAAACTCAGTGCGATGAACTTATATTCGTACAGAATTATGATTCGTCCGCAAGAAGACAACTACATCTTGAAATGTCGCAAGCTTTTCCATCATTATTTGGTTGACATGTATGCGAAGATCGAGACCGAACGTGTCAACTTTATTCGATACAACCAAGTGAAATTGCGATCTGAAGAGTACATCCATTTGAGAGATGCCGAAATGAATGATGCAAATGTGAATAACATTGGACGTCTGACAATATTGCCACATACATCGGCAGTCCGCGCCATGGGCCCTTATATGATTTTTATCGTTCCCAATACACGACCGGCATCCCGTTGTTGTTCATTTGGCAGTTCATCTCGGAAATGGTCAACGCGTTTATTTTACTGCTGACAATGTACAACAGAGAGCAGCACGACCACACTAACTGCCTTCTTCGAGTTGTGTGAAAACGATGAATTTGCAAGAACATTGCTATATTCGGAAATACCACAATATTTCACTTGGAATCCATCACCGAAAACATTTCAACGACGAAAGCAAGGGGAGCGTGTTGCAGGTTATCCAAATGTACGTAAAGCCGATGCCATAGGACGCATTTACACCATCCATCCGAACAACGCCGAATGTTTCTATTTGCGTCTGCTATTAGTCAACGTGCGCGGACCAAGATCATTTGATGCTTTGAAAACTGTTGACGGTCAAATGTGTGCGACGTATCGTGAAGCATGTCAGCGATTGCATTTGTTGGAAGATGATATGCATTGGGACACCACACTTCATGACGCATCAGTCACATCTCATCCAAAACAAATACGCGTACTATTCGCCATAATAATATATACATGCCTTCCGTCAAATCCGCAAGAGCTGTGGAATAAGTACAAAGACTACATGACCGAGGACTTATTGATTTTGGCGCGTAATCGAGCATCGGACGCAGACTTGCTATATACATTAGAAATGTATAATGATGCTTTGATATTGGTCGAAGATCTGTGCCTTACAATTACGAATAAGGCATTAGCGCAACTTGGCATAACTGCGCCCAATCGTTCAGCGCTTGATATGCTTGACCGTGAGCTTCAACGTGAACAACAATACGATTGCAATGAATTGCGTGCTTTCATACAAGCTAACATTACCAAATTGAATATTCAGCAGAAAAATGCTTATGATAAGATTATACGAGCGGTTGACAATAACGCCGGTGGATTCTACTTTCTGGATGCGCCCGGTGGTACAGGGAAAACGTTTCTGATTTCTTTGATTATTGCTACTATACGGTCACAGCAGAAAATTGCGTTGGCAATTGCTTCGTCAGGCATTGCTGCTACTCTACTTGATCACGGCCGAACAGCACATTCTGCGTCGAAATTACCGTTGAACATCCAAGTCGTTGAAACACCAAAGTGCAACATATCGAGGAATTCAGCAATGGCAAAAGTTTTGCGAGGAGCTGGAATAGTTCTATGGGATGAGTGCACAATGGCTAACAAAAAGTCATTAGAAGCATTCAATAGAACAATGCAAGATTTACGCCAAAAGCAACAATTTTTGGCGGAGCATTAATATTATTATCCGGCGATTTTCGGCAAACTTTGCCAGTCATTCCTCGATCAACTCCTGCCGACGAAATAAACGCATGGTTAAAATCGTCAGTTTTGTTTGTTCAAAGGCTGACTCTAACTATCAACATGCGAGTCCAATTGCAAAATGATCGATCCGCAGCGGCGTTTTCGAAGCAGTTGTTGGACATTGGCGAAGGCAAAATACCAATCGATGATAGCGGTTTGATCAGATTGCCGAACAACTTTTGTACACTTTTACAATCGAAAGAAGAATTGATTGAAAGTGTATTTCCGAATATTGTTCAACACTATCAACGCCACGATTACTTAAGTGAAGGCGCAATATTGGCACCGAAAAATGTACACGTCAACGAAATCAATTTTGCCGTTCAAGAAAAACTGCCAGGAGAAGCTACAACATATACATCGATTGATAGCGTTTTGAATCAAGATGAAGTAATCAATTATCCAACTGAATTCTTGAATTCTTTGGATCCCCCGGTCTGCCACCGCATCGTTTGGTCATGAAAATCGGTTCATCCATTATACTTCTACGAAATCTGAAGCCACCGACATTGTGTAATGGCACAAGACTTTCAGTCAAAAAATTGTGGCCAAATTTGATTGAAGCAACCATACTAAATGTCAAGGCAGCAGGTGAAGTTGTACTCTTACCACGCATTCCAATGATTCCAACGGACATGCCGTTTGAATTTAAGCGCTTGCAGTTCCCAGTACGTCTTGCCTTTGCGATGACCATCAACAAATCGCAAGGGCAAAAGTTTCGAGTGCGCGGCGTCAATTTGGAAGAACCGTGCTTCTCCCACGGCCAATTGTTCGTCGCATGCTCGAGAGTGGGAACACCAAGGTGCTTATTGATTTGCGCGCCAGGTGGAAAAACCAAAAATGTTGTATACCAAAATGTTCTATGAATAAGTTTCAGTTTTACAACAATAAATATCACACAAAGTAAAAACCCTTAAGACTTTTAATCGATTTAGGTGTAGCGATGTGCACCGGGTAACAGCTAGTATTATTATGTTAATCAAATCTATTTTAGTGTCGGAACAGCAAATCATAAAAAAGAAACGGGAAGGTGAAACAAAGCGGTGGAGCGAAGATGAGATATCCAGAATGTTAGCTTACATTCAGACGCACAGGAATTTTTAAGTAAGTAAGCCCTCTGACTGCCACAAATAAAACATACTAAGAAAACAAATATTTACAGAAACTAACAGAGGACGATATCACCCTAGGAATAAGACAGCCAACAAAAAAGGGCAAGGCGCTAACATTTACCGAGTTGGAAACAGAACGGCTAAACTTTCGTAAGCAACACCTAGGAGTTGAGCACCAAAAACTAGCTTTGGAGCAAGATAAGCACAATTGGATGAAGGAAATGGAGAAAAAAAAGTTGGAGCTGGAGGCCAAAAAGGTCGAACACGATTTTACTTTAAAACAAAAAAAGTTGGAGAAACAGGAAAGGATAGAACAATTAGAGCTATAACTTATATATAAAAATAGTCAGTGAGATTCATGAATCAGTTATGAGAAAATATATTTGAGAACATTTACAAATCAATGCATTCCGTTTCATAAAGGGCCAAGTCTATTTTTTGCTTTATCAAGCTTGTCGCTCACTTTGTCTTGGCATTTTTACTAAGTTTTCGTTTTGTACATATTTTGTCACGAATAAAACTTTGGCACTCAAATGTCACTTGTTAAAACCAGGGACCGTAACGATTATAATTTTTATTTTAAAAATTAAAAAATAAGAATTATTTAACAATTTCTTAGTTTTATTCAACCAATAAATCTTATTTTTTGAGCTAAAAAAATCTTATTATATAACAATTAAATTTCAATTTTTAAATAAAAATTATCTATTAACTCTTATTTTCAATTTGTATGATGAAAGTTGTTAATAAAAGTTGAAAAACAATTTTTATTTTATAAATCAAAAATAAGAGTTATTTGGCAATTTTTATTTTAAAAAACCAAGCGGCTGATCAAAAAACTGTTCTGATATAAATGATCTACACTAAAATGGCTTTCCGTTGATGTATAACATGTCCTTCAAGGATAAATTTTAAGGATCAAATTAATATAATGTTTGATTGCATACAATTTAAACAAAATCATAAAACGTGTAACAATGAAACTGGTCTCTACGACTTTATTTTAGTAAACAAACAGAATGCAACGCCAAGCTTATCAGCTAACTGTTTTTATATTTGTATACCCTACAACTATTTAACGTGATAATAGGGTATATTAACGCATTGCAAATATATGTAAAGTATGTATATTTTTGAAAAGCATCACAGGCTGAGTCGATATAGCTATTTCCGTCCGTTCGTCCGCCTGTCCGTCCATCTGTCTGTCTGTTCGCATGTTCGTCCAGCTGTCCATCTGTCCATCTGTCAGTCCGTCCGTCCGTCCGTCTTTCCGTTTGTCCGTCTGAATATATAAACGTGCCGACCTCGGAGACTATAAGACCTAGAGGCTTTCGATTTTTATACCCCTAACCCATAAAATGGGTAAAAGGGGTATAATGGTTTTGTGCAAAAGTATGTAACAGGCAGAAGGAAGCATCTCCGACCCTATAAAGTATATATATTCTTGATCAGCATCAACAGCCGAGTCGATATAGCCATGTCCGTCTGTCCGTCCGTCCGTCTGTCCGTCTGTCCGTCCGTCTGTCTGTCTGTATGAACGCGTCGATCTCAGAGACTAGACGAGCTAAAGACTTCAGATTTTGAATATAAGTTCTCCTATACCATGAGCGGAACAAGTTTGTTTTAAATTATCGATAACTATTCTAGTTTCCAATATACACATGTGATCGATTACAAAAAAATCTCGAATTTGGAAAATGTAAAAATAGGGATTGAAATAATGGGTAACGATATAACTTTTCTGAAAAATTAATTAAAATCCGTTGAGAAACACCAGAGATATCGAAGATTGAAGTTTAGGTCACAGATGCGTACAGAATATGACTGTACGCGTTAAGTATAGGGTTCGGGGTATCTCCTAGTCGAGAAATCTCGACTAGAGCCTTCTTACTTGTTTATATATTATATAGGTAAGTACTTGGGTCCAGGGTATTTCCTTGTCGATTTTGCTTAGCTAAAGCCGTATTACTTGTTATACCCTGTACCAATGAAAATTGGGTAAAAGGGTATATTGAAATTTTGCATGTCAAGAAAAGCTTTATTCAAGAATATTAGCAATCAATGACTAATTGAGCACTGTTTACTGTGTTAACCTGAATATCTTTAACTTGAACTAGTTGTGAAAGGTTCAAAACAGAGTATAGGGTACCTTATAGTCGAGGCATGCAATAACAAATTGTTAAAACTGCATCAATTGTCTGGTTTGAGTTTATCTCTGAAAATTTGTTAAAATCATTGAAGTGTTGATCGCAATGGGCCGCAAGTGTGATTTAGTTGTGCGTAATTTTTTCACCTTAGACGCGAGTGAAAATAAAAGAAGGTGCAAGCTGTGTAGCCGATCATTTCAAGGGACGTGTTTTACAAATTTAAGAAGGCACTTGCAGAATTGTCATGAGGAGCAATATAAAAATGAAATGGAGGAGCAGAACAAAAACGTGCCGCCACAAAAAAAGAAGATGTTTTCAATTGCTTTTACGGATCATGAAGTGCAAGATGCGTGCGTTCAGTTAGTAACGGAAGAAAAGATGCCCTTCGCAATTCTCTGCGCCATTTAAAAAGTTAACGGAGCAAATTTTCAACGGATTGGAAATGAACCCCATAACGTCTCGCAACGTTATGGTTCACGTGAGCGAAAAATATGATTTAATAAAGGGGAGCCTGATAAAGATGTTAAGAAACAAAGTCCTTTGTATTAAAATTGACACTGCTTGAAGACATAGCAGAGGCATTTTGGGTGTAAATGTTCAGTTTTACTGGAACCAAAATATTGAAATAAGGACCCTGGGCATCATTGAGCTGGAGAAAAAACACACCGGAGCAAATTTAAGCCAAGAAATCGAAAATATATTAAGTGAATTTTCGATTTCAAAGCAACAAATTTACACCATTACCTCGGATAACGGCAGGAATATGATTAAAGCAGTTGAAGTTTTAAACGATGAGCCGGATGCAGAAGAATCGGATAATGACGAAGATTTGGAGAGCGTTCGCATCAATTCGACTGCTTCAATCAAATATGCCGCACATTCTCTGCAACTAGCAGTTAAGGATTTTTTAAAGGACAGCAGACGCGAAGAAGCTATCAATAGATCGCGAGCAATCGTCAAAACTTTACGAACTCCAACATATAGTATAGGTAATTTTGTGAAATTAAAATTATACCAAAATAAAAAAAAATAATCCCACCTTAAACTTTTTCAGACTAGCAATTCGTACACAAGGCTTACCTCAGCCGCTCGTGGATATTCCTACAAGGTGGAACTCAACATACACGATGTTGAAAAATGTGTTAGTGCACAAGGAGTTCACATTGGAGCACCTGAGCGAGAAACTGCAGTTAACGATTGCACAGTGGAAGGAAGTTGAGACCCTGTGTTGGAACCAGTATTTCTTGCAACCAAAAAATTACAGAGCGAGCAATTATATTTTGGCAATTTTTATATGCTTTGGCTGGAGACAAAATTAATTGTTCAAGCTATGAAAAATTCTCACAGTGACGATTTGGCCAACTGCATACAGAATCGTGAAGCTATTTTTTTAGAAAATGATGAAGCTCTTTCTGCAATATTTTTGGACCCTTGGATGCACAGGGCATTGCTTCAAAGTCCACTACAAACTTCAAATGCCAGAAGTCATCTGACTGAGCTGATGCGGCAAATAATTGCCGTTAGCAAGAAGGTATTTTTTCTTAAGTTTAAATTTATTATTTTTATTAATTTGAATTTTCATTTATCAGGACGACGCAGCACAAGAGGAGTTGTTTTGTCGCAGACATACGATTTACCCGACACATCTGTCGACAATACTGCGCAAAACACAAGCTCCATTTTAAATGACTACTTGAAATCATTTTATTTATTTATTTATTTAGAGCTGGCTTATAATTAAAAATTATATGCTAGCGTGTTTTTTTTTCCTTAAAGCTATGGCAACGTAGGCCTTCAGCTCATGCTAGTCTAGGCTAAGAGTATTTACATATTTACGTATATACAGATTTTTATAGCTAGGGTTTTGTTTGCGTGTTTTAATACTGTGTGTTTATGTTATGTGATTGTTTTATATGTTATAGTAAAGCTTTGTGTTTTTTTAGGTATTGTAGGATCTCTGAAGTGTTTGTGGATGTGGGGTTTGTGAGGCATTCTAGTGGGTTGGTGTTTTGGAAGATTGCTTGTCTATGTGTTCTGAAGGAGTTGCAGGTGGCAAGTATGTGTTCTATTGAGATGTGTTTTTTGCAGTGTGGGCATGTCCTGGGGGTGTGGTCAATGTAGGATTTGTGGGTGATTTTTGTGTGTCCGAGTCTGAGTCTCGTTATTTTGATTTGGTCTTCGCGTGTTAGGGAAAGTTGATTTTTTTTAAGAGGTGGTAGCTGTTGTATTTGTTGTGATTTATGTTTTGGTACCAGGTGGTGGTTTCTGTAAGGTTGTTTTCTATTTTTGATTGGTATTTTTTTTGGTGTATTTTAGTATGTCTTTAATGTTGTAGTTTTCTTTTGTTGTCAAAGGTTCCTTGGCTGCGTTTTTTGCCGCGGTGTCTGCCTGTTCGTTTCCCGTTATTCCTACGTATCCGGGTACCCATAGTAATTTAAATTTTGGGAATGTTTGTTGTAGGATGTTGCGTATAAGTGAGCTGTAATATTCGCTATTGTTTGTGTTCGTTATTGCGTCTATGGCGGATAGAGAGTCCGAGCATATGCAATATTTGCCCCTTTTATTTTTGAAAATATTTAGGGTTTCTGCGATTGCTATGATTTCGGCAGAAAAGACCGACGAGTAGTGGGGCAGAAGGATCGATTTTATGTGTGTTGCTTCGTATGTGATGGCGAGAGTGGAGATTGAGTGGGTTTGGGATCCGTCTGTGTATATGTATGTGTATTTGTTGGCGTCTTCAGTTTTCTTTAAGTTGAATTCTGCCCGGTATATTTCTGGAGGTGTGTTCTGTTTGCTAAATTTACTTAGTGTTGTGTCAATGTTTAATTTGTTTGTGTGCCAGGGGGTGTGGTTTGGGGGCGTGTGGTTATAGGCTGGAAGGGTAAATTGTGGATTTTACAGAATTTTATTATGTGGTCTATTGTAGAGCTGTGTTTGAGTCGTTTTGGTGGTCGGTATGTTTTTAGTATTCTAATGATAGGTGAGTTTTTTTTGCTGTGATCAGGGATTTGGTTAGGTTGGCCGTTAGGAATTCTCTTCTGTCCTCTAGTGTTGCAGCTCGTGCTTCGTGGAGGATGTTTTGGATGGGGGTTGTATTTGTTGTTGAAGTGTAGGCCAAGTATTTTTATTGATGTCTCATTTTTAATTTGTATTTGTCCTGTGGTTAGGGTGCAGTTGCAGTTATGTTTTCTGCAAACGTGCAAGTGCTTGCATTTTGTGGTGGAGAGCATAGCGCCTGAGTAGTCGCCCCAGTTTGTTATTGTGTTGAGGATGGGGACTAGGTTTATATTTATGTTTTTTCTGTTTTTTAGTTTTAGTATGAGGTTGAAGTCGTCCGCGTATGCACTTAGGTTGATGTTTGGGTGTTGGGTGAGGATTTCGGTGAGTTTGTTGTAAGCTATTACAAATAAGACTACCGAGAGCGGTGATCCCTGGAAGGCTGTGTTGATGCGTACTGGCGTTTTTCGGTTGGTCATGAAGTTTTTTACGTAGTTGAGTATTTTTGGTCCAGTTTTCCATTCAGTAAGTTGGTCGAGGATTGTGTGGTTTCCTATTCTGTCGAAGGCTCTCGCAAAGTCAAGGGATATTATTGATGTGTGGTTTTTTCTGGAGATGCTTCTAGCTAGTAGATGGTCTACTAGGAGTAGACTGTCTTTAGCAGATTTCCCCTTCTTAAAACCAGTTTGACTGTTATGGATGAGTTTATCATTGGAAACAAACCACCACAGTCGCTTTGCTATTATTTTGTCTAGGATTTTTGATAGGCATGGATTGAGGGATATGGGTCGGTAGGAGTTTAGTGAGGTTTTGTCAGAGTTGGGTTTCGGTATTGGGATTATTATACTGTTCTTGTGGGCTTGGGGAATGTAGTTGGTGAGTATGGCGTTCTCAAGGTCTATAATTCTGTTTATTGTTTTTTTGTCAAGATTTTTTATCATTGTGTAATTAATTTTGTCCAGTCCAGGTGTGTTGCCTTTTAATGTGTTTAGTGCTGCTGTAAATTCGATGGGGGCTTTTCTATTTCTAGGCTTTTCTATTTCTAGGGCTCTTTTTTTGGGGGTGTAATTGTTGTGTATGTTGTTGAGTGCTGTGCGTTTTGAGTTGGTGAATTTGGTGGTGAAGTTACGGTCGGATGCTGCTTCTGAAAAATGTTTGCAAAAAAGTTCTGCAATTTCTTGTTTATGGGTGGAGTGTGTATTTGTGTTGGGGTTGAGGATGCAGTGGATGTGTTTTTGGGGGTTAAGCCCGCAGAATCTTCGTATGTTGCTCCAAATTCTTTTGGGTGGGGTGTCGGGGGCTATTTGCTCGGTAAATTGTTTAGTACAATTTTTTTTTGGATCTGTTCAGGGTGAGTCTAAAAAGTGCGTTAGCTTTTTTGAATTGTATGATGTTTTCTGTTGTTATTTCTCTTTTTAATCTGTGCCATCTTCTTTTTTTTTCGTCTCTTAGTATTTGTAGCTCTTTATTCCTCCAGGGGACGTTGTGGGGGCGGATCATAGGGTGTGTTTGGGGGATTGTTCTGTGCGCGCTGGAAATGATTATTTTGTGTATTGTAGCTGCTTCTTTGTTTATATTTGTGCTTGTTGGTATCTGTAGGGAGAGTTCTTCTGTTAATTTTGAGAATTGTTCCCAGTTTGCTTTGTCGGTGATAAAGTTAGGTTTGGCTGTTGTGTGTTGTGTGTTTGTTGTCGTAGAAGCGAAGAGGGATATTAAAATCGGGAAGTGGTCGCTGCCATAGAGATCGTCTTCTGTTTGCCATGTGCTGTCAATTTTTAGTATAGGGCTGCTAAAGGTTAGGTCGATGTTCGTTAGTGTGTTGTGGGTGCTGAGATGCGTTGGTGATCCGTCGTTTAGTAGAATGTAGTTTGATTGGGCAATGCATTTTTCTATTAGTTTCCCTCTAGAGTTGTTTGTGTTTGAGCCCCAGTTTCTGTGCCAGCTGTTGAAGTCGCCAGTGACCAGCGTAGGTATGTGTGACGTTTCTAGTACGGCTTGGAGGTTGTAGAGAGAAAATCTTTGATTTGGTGCAATGTATGCTGATATCAGTCTAAATTTTTGTTTGGAAGTGCATTCTACGCAAATTGCGTCAAAATCATTGCTAAGGGTTATTTCTTGTGTTTGTACGGATTTATGGACTAGTATTGCTACGCCTCCATAGGAGGGAGCGGTGTTTTTTGTAAACAGTTGGTAGTTGGTAGGTATGGGTGTGTGTAGGATGTTTATTTTGTGGGTTTCTTTTAGGGATATGATGTGTGGTGTGTGTTTAGTTATTAGTACTTGGGGTTCGCTGTAGTTGTTGAGATATCCGTTGATGTTCCATTGGACAATTCTGATGTTCATTTAGGTGGTTGTTTTTGTTTTTGTTTTTTTGTAGAAAGTTTGCATATGTGTTTGTTATACCTACAGCGTGTGGGAGCCACCAATAGGCTGCCTATTGGGGCTCCAAGCGTTGGGGGATGATCGGCGTCCATCCGCACACGACATTTTCGAGACGTTTGTCTTCGCCAATGTCGTGAGCGGGTGGACGACGACCACTTCTGGATCGTGTTAATGTTAAATGCTGTCGCTTTCGCTGTTGTTTTTGTTCTTATTCTTATTTAAGGATTTTGATTTTTGTATGTTGTGTTTTGGGGGCTTAAGATTAGTTGCTAGGGTGTTATTTTTTTCCTTGGGGAAAATTCGTAGTTTGAAGTCTTGAGATCGTTCGCATGTTAGATCTTTTGTGTTGACGGGGTCGTCTAGATCCATATCTTCAAGGTGGCGGCTTGCGTGTGTGCTTTTTGGTGGTGCTGTGTTGTTGTGTGTGTGGGCTGATGCGGTTGGTGAGTATTTTGGCAGATCGTGGTGTGTTTTGTTGTTAGTCGTTGGAGCGCGGGATTGTGTTGCCGTTGTTTCAATTGGTGTAGTTGTAGTTTCGTTTGTTGTTGCTGTGTTACTGTTTTGTTTTGGTGTTGGGTTTGATAGTGTTGTGGCATAGCTGTTTTTTAGTTGTTGAGTGTGTCGGGTGTGGTATATGGTTAACGCTGTTTTGTGATCGACTTTCTCTGTTGTTTTAATAGCGACAAGCTCCTGTTGTTTGAGAAATGTTGGGCATTTTCGATCTAGTGGGCTGTGCTTGTAGTCGACTTCTGGGTTGCTAATGCAATTTATGCAACTTTTTTCGTAGGTACAGGTCTCGTTTTCTTCTGTGTGTGTTTTTCCGGAGCAGTTTTTGCATATTTCTTCAGGGCTTTTGCAGATCGGTGTTGGGTGGCCAAAGCGAAGGCATTTTTTGCATCTCAGGGGCATTGGGATGTAAGGGCGAACTCTTACTCTTTCGTAGCCAATTCTTATTGACTCTGGAACGGTGTGCGAGGCGAATGTGATGGCTATGAGTCCGGTTTCTACCAGGGTTTGTTCTTGTTTTTTTTAGTATTTTTCGCACTTCGGTTATATTTTGTGATTTTAATTCGTTAAATATTTCTGTTTCGTCGATGTTGCGTAATTCGTTGCTGTAAATTACTCCTTTAGATAGGTTGAGGGATTTGTGTTCGGATGCTGTCACTTCCATATTTGCCATGTTTTTCAGTTTAAGTAGTTTATTTGCCTCTATGTTGTTTTTAGTTTTTACCAATAAAAAACCGGCGCGAGTTTTTTTTTGCAAGATTCCACTTCACCTCCGCATGTGTAGTCTATTGTTTTTTTTAATAAGAAAGGGTGATACTTTTTCGAATGTTTCGTTGTCTTTTCTATTTATCACAATGTATTTTGGGTTGTCTGTGTTTACATATTTGCCGTAAGTTGATGTTGTTGTAAGTCTGTGTAAGTCAGGCGGTTTGTCCATTGTTGTTGTTTTAGGGCTAATGCCCTTTTCGGTTGCTCTTTCGGCACCTCGGTAAACGCAGAAGTAACACGTCTTGTCTCCAAGAAGTGCAGAGTGAAACTGTACTTGACATCATTTGAAAGGTGCTCTGAGAATGAGGAGTCGGATGATGAGGATGATCCAGAGCTAAAACTAAAAATAACATAAATACATGGTTATAGGCCAAGGCTCATAAATATTGGGCAAAGTATTATGGCGTATTGGGAGGATAAGAAATATGTATACCCTCGACTATACCAACTGGCAAAAGTTGTACATTGCGTACCAGCAACTCAGGTCTCGGTGGAAAGAGCTTTTTCAGCTTTAAAATTGATTTTAGCAGACCTGAGGTGCAACTTGTCATCAGATTCAGTAAAAAATTACTTTTTCTTAAATTAAATAAATAACGCAATACATGCCTTTAAAACTCTTTGTCATCATCACTTTTTTATTTTCTCTCAGTCACATGTGAATTCCCGAATCCGGAAATATTATCGATAATTTGAAACAAACATGGTCTGCCTAGGGCTTAGGCGAGCTTATGTTTCAAATCTGGAGTCTTTAGCCCTTAAAGTTACTGAGATTGCGTTCATACAGACAGATATATGTCCTTCAAGGATCAATTTTAAGGATCAAATTAATATAATGTTTGATTGCATACAATTTAAACAAAATCATAAGACGTGTAACAATGAAACTGGTATCTTCGACTTTATTTTAGTAAACAAACAGAATGCAACGCCAAGCTTATCAGCTAACTGTTTTTATATTTGTATACACTACAACTATTTAACGTGATAATAGGGTATATTAACGCCTTGCAAATATTTGTAAAGTATGTATATTTTTGAAAAGCATCACAGGCTGAGTCGATATAGCTATTTCCGTCCGTTCGTCCGCCTGTCCGTCCATCTGTCTGTCTGTTCGCATGTCCGTCCAGCTGTCCATCTGTCCGTCTGTCAGTCCGTCCGTCCGTCCGTCTTTCCGTTTGTCCGTCTGAATATATAAACGTGCCGACCTCGGAGACTATAAGACCTAGAGGCTTTCGATTTTTTATATATTATATAGGTAAGTACTTGGGTCCAGGGTATTTCCTTGTCGATTTTGCTTAGCTAAAGCCCTATTACTTGTTATACCCTGTACCAATGATAATTGGGTAAAAGGGTATATTGAAATTTTGCATGTCAAGAAAAGATTTATTTAAGAATATTAGCAATCAATGACTAATTGAGCACTGTTTACTGTGTTAACCTGAATATCTTTAACTTGAACTAGTTGTGAAAGGTTCAAAACAGAGTATAGGGTACCTTATAGTCGAGGCATGCAATAACAAATTGTTAAAACTGCATCAATTGTCTGGTTTGAGTTTATCTCTGAAAATTTGTTAAAATCATTGAAGTGTTGATCGCAATGGGCCGCAAGTGTGATTTAGTTGTGCGTAATTTTTTCACCTTAGACGCGAGTGAAAATAAAAGAAGGTGCAAGCTGTGTAGCCGATCATTTCAAGGGACGTATTTTACAAATTTAAGAAGGCACTTGCAGAATTGTCATGAGGAGCAATATAAAAAAGAAATGGAGGAGCAGAACAAAAACTTGCCGCCACAAAAAAAGAAGATGTTTTCAATTGCTTTTACGGATCATGAAGTGCAAGATGCGTGCGTTCAGTTAGTAACGGAAGAAAAGATGCCCTTCGCAATTCTGGACTCTGCGCCATTTAAAAAGTTAACGGAGCAAATTTTCAACGGATTGGAAATGAACCCCATAACGTCTCGCAACGTTATGGTTCACGTGAGCGAAAAATATGATTTAATAAAGGGGAGCCTGATAAAGATGTTAAGAAACAAAGTCCTTTGTATTAAAATTGACACTGCTTGAAGACATAGCAGAGGCATTTTGGGTGTAAATGTTCAGTTTTACTGGAACCAAAATATTGAAATAAGGACCCTGGGCATCATTGAGCTGGAGAAAAAACACACCGGAGCAAATTTAAGCCAAGAAATCGAAAATATATTAAGTGAATTTTCGATTTCAAAGCAACAAATTTACACCATTACCTCGGATAACGGCAGGAATATGATTAAAGCAGTTGAAGTTTTAAACGATGAGCCGGATGCAGAAGAATCGGATAATGACGAAGATTTGGAGAGCGTTCGCATCAATTCGACTGCTTCAATCAAATATGCCGCACATTCTCTGCAACTAGTAGTTAAGGATTTTTTAAAGGACAGCAGACGCGAAGAAGTTATCAATAGATCGCGAGCAATCGTCAAAACTTTACGAACTCCAACATATAGTATAGGTAATTTTGTGAAATTAAAATTATAACAAAATAAAAAAAATAGTCCCACCTTAAACTTTTTCAGACTAGCAATTCGTACACAAGGCTTACCTCAGCCGCTCGTGGATATTCCTACAAGGTGGAACTCAACATACACGATGTTGAAAAATGTGTTAGTGCACAAGGAGTTCACATTGGAGCACCTGAGCGAGAAACTGCAGTTAACGATTGCACAGTGGAAGGAAGTTGAGACCCTGTGTTGGAACCAGTATTTCTTGCAACCAAAAAATTACAGAGCGAGCAATTATATTTTGGCAATTTTTATATGCTTTGGCTGGAGACAAAATTAATTGTTCAAGCTATGAAAAATTCTCACAGTGACGATTTGGCCAACTGCATACAGAATCGTGAAGCTATTCTTTTAGAAAATGATGTAGCTCTTTCTGCAATATTTTTGGACCCTCGGATGCACAGGGCATTGCTTCAAAGTCCACTACAAACTTTAAATGCCAGAAGTCATCTGACTGAGCTGATGCGGCAAATAATTGCCGTTAGCAAGAAGGTATTTTTTCTTAAGTTTAAATTTATTATTTTTATTAATTTGAATTTTCATTTATCAGGACGACGCAGCACAAGAGGAGTTGTTTTGTCGCAGACATACGATTTACCCGACACATCTGTCGACAATACTGCGCAAAACACAAGCTCCATTTTAAATGACTACTTGAAATCATTTGAAGGGTGCTCTGAGAATGAGTATGATCCAGAGCTAAAACTAGAAATAACATAAATACATGGTTAAAGGCCATGGCGCATAAATATTGGGCAAAGTATTATGGCGTATTGGGAGGATAAGAAATATGTATACCCTCGACTATACCAACTGGCAGAAGTTGTACATTGCGTACCAGCAACTCAGGTCTCGGTGGAAAGAGCTTTTTCAGCTTTAAAATTGATTTTAGCAGACCTGAGGTGCAACTTCTCATCAGATTCAGTAAAAACACAAGTAAAAACGTTGCAGTCGGACGCAACCGACTGTGGAATACTTTGATACCAGTAAAAGAACGGTTGATAAGGGGGAATGCAGGGGCGAAGGGAGTGGCCCATGTGGTAAACATCGCCAGCTATCATGTTACCAAATTTGGTGACTTTAGCTCAAAAACTGTGGAAGATAACTTAACTCCCAAATTAAAAGGTGGGCGGCAGAGGTAGGCGTGGCATCCAAATTTTTAAACCAAATGTTTTTAACTGTCACTATCTATCTTCCTACCAAGTTTGGTGGCTCTAGCTCAAAAACTGTTAAAGATATAGCCGATTCCGATTTTATAAGGCGGGTGGCTTGGCTTGATGAATTTTTTGGGGAACGTCAATATCTATCTTGACACCAAATTTGGTGGCTCTTGCCCAAAAAATGTGAAAACTATAGGCGTTTCCAATTTCAGGGAGAAGGGGGGATGGGGGCGGAATCAGGGGGCGTGGCATCCAAATTTTGATGCATTTTTTGGGGAACGTCAATATCTATCTTGACACAAAATTTGGTGGCTCTAGCCCAAAAAATGTGAAAACTATAGGCGTTTCCAATTTCAGGGAGAAGGGGGGATGGGTGCGGAATCAGGGGGCGTGGCATCCAAATTTTGATGCATTTTTTTGGGGAACGTCAATATCTATTTTGACACAAAATTTGGTGGCTCTAGCCCAAAAAATGTGAAAACTATTGGCGTTTCTAGTTTCATGGAGAAGGGGGGATGGGGGTGGAATCAGGGGGCGTGGCATCCAAAATTTTGATGCATTTTTTTGGGGAACGTTAATATCTATCTTGACACAAAATTTGGTGGCTCTAGCTCAAAAAATGTGAAAACTATAGGCGTTTCCAATTTCAAGGAGCAGGGATGAGGGGGGCGGAATCAGGGGGCGTGGCATCCAAAATTTTGATGCAGTTTTTTCAGGGACATGACTAGCTATCTGGGTGAAAAATTTGGTAACTCTAGCTGTAAGAATGTGACAAATATTTGGTTTTATCGGTTTTCTGTTATCGAATTTATCGATTTCCCAGCCTCCTAGTAGGCGTGGCACCCCAATCTTGACACTTTATCTGTCTCGCCTATAGACAAACATATTTGCAAAGTTTCAAGTCTCTAGCTTTACGGGTGTCGAAAAAAGTTGCGTTCATTCGGACAGACGGACAGACACCATGACGGACATTGCACAAAACCAATATACTATGAGACCTTCGGTATCAAAGTATAATTACCTTTTCTTAAATTAAATAAATAACGCAATACATGCCTTTAAAACTCTTTGTCATCATCACTTTTTTATTTTCTCACAGTCACATGTGAATTCCCGAATCCGGAAATATTATCGATAATTTGAAAACAAACATGGTCTGCCTAGGGCTTAGGCGAGCTTATGTTTCAAATCTGGAGTCTTTAGCCCTGAGATTGCGTTCATACAGACAGATATATGTCCTTCAAGGATCAATTTTAAGGATCAAATTAATATAATGTTTGATTGCATACAATTTAAACAAAATCATAAAACGTGTAACAATGAAACTGGTCTCTACGACTTTATTTTAGTAAACAAACAGAATGCAACGCCAAGCTTATCAGCTAACTGTTTTTACAATTGTATACACTACAACTATTTAACGTGATAATAGGGTATATTAACGCATTGCAAATATATGTAAAGTATGTATATTTTTGAAAAGCATCACAGGCTGAGTCGATATAGCTATTTCCGTCCGTTCGTCCGCCTGTCTGTCCATCTGTCCGCATGTCCTTCCAGCTGTCCATCTGTCCGTCTGGCAGTCCGTCCGTCCGTCCGGCTTTCCGTTTGTCCGTCTGAATATATAAACGTGACGACCTCGGAGACTATAAGACCTAGAGGCTTTCGATTTTTTATATATTATATAGGTAAGTACTTGGGTCCAGGGTATTTCCTTGTCGATTTTGCTTAGCTAAAGCCCTATTACTTGTTATACCCTGTACCAATGATAATTGGGTAAAAGGGTATATTGAAATTTTGCATGTCAAGAAAAGCTTTATTCAAGAATATTAGCAATCAATGACTAATTGAGCACTGTTTACTGTGTTAACCTGAATATCTTTAACTTGAACTAGTTGTGAAAGGTTCAAAACAGAGTATAGGGTACCTTATAGTCGAGGCATGCAATAACAAATTGTTAAAACTGCATCAATTGTCTGGTTTGAGTTTATCTCTGAAAATTTGTTAAGTGTGATTTAGTTGTGCGTAATTTTTTCACCTTAGACGCGAGTGAAAATAAAAGAAGGTGCAAGCTGTGTAGCCGATCATTTCAAGGGACGTATTTTTCAAATTTAAGAAGGCACTTGCAGAATTGTCATGAGGAGCAATATAAAAATGAAATGGAGGAGCAGAACAAAAACGTGCCGCCACAAAAAAAGAAGATGTTTTCAATTGCTTTTACGGATCATGAAGTGCAAGATGCGTGCGTTCAGTTAGTAACGGAAGAAAAGATGCCCTTCGCAATTCTGGACTCTGCGCCATTTAAAAAAGTTAACGGAGCAAATTTTCAACGGATTGGAAATTAACCCCATAACGTCTCGCAACGTTATGGTTCACGTGAGCGAAAAATATGATTTAATAAAGGGGAGCCTGATAAAGATGTTAAGAAACAAAGTCCTTTGTATTAAAATTGACACTGCTTGAAGACATAGCAGAGGCATTTTGGGTGTAAATGTTCAGTTTTACTGGAACCAAAATATTGAAATAAGGACCCTGGGCATCATTGAGCTGGAGAAAAAACACACCGGAGCAAATTTAAGCCAAGAAATCGAAAATATATTAAGTGAATTTTCGATTTCAAAGCAACAAATTTACACCATTACCTCGGATAACGGCAGGAATATGATTAAAGCAGTTGAAGTTTTAAACGATGAGCCGGATGCAGAAGAATCGGATAGCAGACAGCAGACGCGAAGAAGTTATCAATAGATCGCGAGCAATCGTCAAAACTTTACGAACTCCAACATATAGTATAGGTAATTTTGTGAAATTAAAATTATACCAAAATAAAAAAAAAGAATCCCACCTTAAACTTTTTCAGACTAGCAATTCGTACACAAGGCTTACCTCAGCCGCTCGTGGATATTCCTACAAGGTGGAACTCAGCCCAAAAAATGTGAAAACTATCTGCGTTTCTAGTTTCATGGAGAAGGGGGGGATGGGGGTGGAATCAGGGGGCGTGGCATCCAAAATTTTGATGCATTTTTTTGGGGAACGTTAATATCTATCTTGACACAAAATTTGGTGGCTCTAGCTCAAAAAATGTGAAAACTATAGGCGTTTCCAATTTCAAGGAGCAGGGATGAGGGGGGCGGAAGGAGTGGGCGTGGCATCCAAAATTTTGATGCAGTTTTTTCAGGGACATGACTAGCTATCTGCGTGCAAAATTTGGTAACTCTAGCTGTAAGAATGTGACAAATATTTGGTTTTATCGGTTTTCTGTTATCGAATTTATCGATTTCCCAGCCTCCTAGTAGGCGTGGCACCCCAATCTTGACACTTTATCTGTCTCGCCTATAGACAAACATATTTGCAAAGTTTCAAGTCTCTAGCTTTACGGGTGTCGAAAAAAGTTGCGTTCATTCGGACAGACGGACAGACACCATGACGGACATTGCACAAAACCAATATACTATGAGACCTTCGGTATCAAAGTATAATTACCTTTTCTTAAATTAAATAAATAACGCAATACATGCCTTTAAAACTCTTTGTCATCATCACTTTTTTATTTTCTCACAGTCACATGTGAATTCCCGAATCCGGAAATATTATCGATAATTTGAAACAAACATGGTCTGCCTAGGGCTTAGGCGAGCTTATGTTTCAAATCTGGAGTCTTTAGCCCTGAGATTGCGTTCATACAGACAGATATATGTCCTTCAAGGATCAATTTTAAGGATCAAATTAATATAATGTTTGATTGCATACAATTTAAACAAAATCATAAAACGTGTAACAATGAAACTGGTCTCTACGACTTTATTTTAGTAAACAAACAGAATGCAACGCCAAGCTTATCAGCTAACTGTTTTTACAATTGTATACACTACAACTATTTAACGTGATAATAGGGTATATTAACGCATTGCAAATATATGTAAAGTATGTATATTTTTGAAAAGCATCACAGGCTGAGTCGATATAGCTATTTCCGTCCGTTCGTCCGCCTGTCTGTCCATCTGTCCGCATGTCCTTCCAGCTGTCCATCTGTCCGTCTGGCAGTCCGTCCGTCCGTCCGGCTTTCCGTTTGTCCGTCTGAATATATAAACGTGACGACCTCGGAGACTATAAGACCTAGAGGCTTTCGATTTTTTATATATTATATAGGTAAGTACTTGGGTCCAGGGTATTTCCTTGTCGATTTTGCTTAGCTAAAGCCCTATTACTTGTTATACCCTGTACCAATGATAATTGGGTAAAAGGGTATATTGAAATTTTGCATGTCAAGAAAAGCTTTATTCAAGAATATTAGCAATCAATGACTAATTGAGCACTGTTTACTGTGTTAACCTGAATATCTTTAACTTGAACTAGTTGTGAAAGGTTCAAAACAGAGTATAGGGTACCTTATAGTCGAGGCATGCAATAACAAATTGTTAAAACTGCATCAATTGTCTGGTTTGAGTTTATCTCTGAAAATTTGTTAAGTGTGATTTAGTTGTGCGTAATTTTTTCACCTTAGACGCGAGTGAAAATAAAAGAAGGTGCAAGCTGTGTAGCCGATCATTTCAAGGGACGTATTTTTCAAATTTAAGAAGGCACTTGCAGAATTGTCATGAGGAGCAATATAAAAATGAAATGGAGGAGCAGAACAAAAACGTGCCGCCACAAAAAAAGAAGATGTTTTCAATTGCTTTTACGGATCATGAAGTGCAAGATGCGTGCGTTCAGTTAGTAACGGAAGAAAAGATGCCCTTCGCAATTCTGGACTCTGCGCCATTTAAAAAGTTAACGGAGCAAATTTTCAACGGATTGGAAATTAACCCCATAACGTCTCGCAACGTTATGGTTCACGTGAGCGAAAAATATGATTTAATAAAGGGGAGCCTGATAAAGATGTTAAGAAACAAAGTCCTTTGTATTAAAATTGACACTGCTTGAAGACATAGCAGAGGCATTTTGGGTGTAAATGTTCAGTTTTACTGGAACCAAAATATTGAAATAAGGACCCTGGGCATCATTGAGCTGGAGAAAAAACACACCGGAGCAAATTTAAGCCAAGAAATCGAAAATATATTAAGTGAATTTTCGATTTCAAAGCAACAAATTTACACCATTACCTCGGATAACGGCAGGAATATGATTAAAGCAGTTGAAGTTTTAAACGATGAGCCGGATGCAGAAGAATCGGATAATGACGAAGATTTGGAGAGCGTTCGCATCAATTCGATTGCTTCAATCAAATATGCCGCACATTCTCTGCAACTAGCAGTTAAGGATTTTTTAAAGGACAGCAGACGCGAAGAAGTTATCAATAGATCGCGAGCAATCGTCAAAACTTTACGAACTCCAACATATAGTATAGGTAATTTTGTGAAATTAAAATTATACCAAAATAAAAAAAAGAATCCCACCTTAAACTTTTTCAGACTAGCAATTCGTACACAAGGCTTACCTCAGCCGCTCGTGGATATTCCTACAAGGTGGAACTCAGCCCAAAAAATGTGAAAACGATCTGCGTTTCTAGTTTCATGGAGAAGGGGGGGATGGGGGTGGAATCAGGGGGCGTGGCATCCAAAATTTTGATGCATTTTTTTGGGGAACGTTAATATCTATCTTGACACAAAATTTGGTGGCTCTAGCTCAAAAATGTGAAAACTATAGGCGTTTCCAATTTCACGGAGCAGGGATGAGGGGGCGGAAGGAGTGGGCGTGGCATCCACAATTTTGATGCAGTTTTTTCAGGGACATGACTAGCTATCTGCGTGCAAAATTTGGTAACTCTAGCTGTAAGAATGTGACAAATATTTGGTTTTATCGGTTTTCTGTTATCGAATTTATCGATTTCCCAGCCTCCTAGTAGGCGTGGCACCCCAATCTTGACACTTTATCTGTCTCGCCTATAGACAAACATATTTGCAAAGTTTCAAGTCTCTAGCTTTACGGGTGTCGAAAAAAGTTGCGTTCATTCGGACAGACGGACAGACACCATGACGGACATTGCACAAAACCAATATACTATGAGACCTTCGGTATCAAAGTATAATTACCTTTTCTTAAATTAAATAAATAACGCAATACATGCCTTTAAAACTCTTTGTCATCATCACTTTTTTATTTTCTCACAGTCACATGTGAATTCCCGAATCCGGAAATATTATCGATAATTTGAAACAAACATGGTCTGCCTAGGGCTTAGGCGAGCTTATGTTTCAAATCTGGAGTCTTTAGCCCTGAGATTGCGTTCATACAGACAGATATATGTCCTTCAAGGATCAATTTTAAGGATCAAATTAATATAATGTTTGATTGCATACAATTTAAACAAAATCATAAAACGTGTAACAATGAAACTGGTCTCTACGACTTTATTTTAGTAAACAAACAGAATGCAACGCCAAGCTTATCAGCTAACTGTTTTTATATTTGTATACACTACAACTATTTAACGTGATAATAGGGTATATTAACGCATTGCAAATATATGTAAAGTATGTATATTTTTGAAAAGCATCACAGGCTGAGTCGATATAGCTATTTCCGTCCGTTCGTCCGCCTGTCTGTCCATCTGTCCGCATGTCCTTCCAGCTTTCCATCTGTCCGTCTGGCAGTCCGTCCGTCCGTCCGGCTTTCCGTTTGTCCGTCTGAATATATAAACGTGACGACCTCGGAGACTATAAGACCAAGAGGCTTTCGATTTTTTATATATTATATAGGTAAGTACTTGGGTCCAGGGTATTTCCTTGTCGATTTTGCTTAGCTAAAGCCCTATTACTTGTTATACCCTGTACCAATGATAATTGGGTAAAAGGGTATATTGAAATTTTGCATGTCAAGAAAAGCTTTATTCAAGAATATTAGCAATCAATGACTAATTGAGCACTGTTTACTGTGTTAACCTGAATATCTTTAACTTGAACTAGTTGTGAAAGGTTCAAAACAGAGTATAGGGTACCTTATAGTCGAGGCATGCAATAACAAATTGTTAAAACTGCATCAATTGTCTGGTTTGAGTTTATCTCTGAAAATTTGTTAAAATCATTGAAGTGTTGATCGCAATGGGCCGCAAGTGTGATTTAGTTGTGCGTAATTTTTTCACCTTAGACGCGAGTGAAAATAAAAGAAGGTGCAAGCTGTGTAGCCGATCATTTCAAGGGACGTATTTTACAAATTTAAGAAGGCACTTGCAGAATTGTCATGAGGAGCAATATAAAAAAGAAATGGAGGAGCAGAACAAAAACTTGCCGCCACAAAAAAAGAAGATGTTTTCAATTGCTTTTACGGATCATGAAGTGCAAGATGCGTGCGTTCAGTTAGTAACGGAAGAAAAGATGCCCTTCGCAATTCTGGACTCTGCGCCATTTAAAAAGTTAACGGAGCAAATTTTCAACGGATTGGAAATTAACCCCATAACGTCTCGCAACGTTATGGTTCACGTGAGCGAAAAATATGATTTAATAAAGGGGAGCCTGATAAAGATGTTAAGAAACAAAGTCCTTTGTATTAAAATTGACACTGCTTGAAGACATAGCAGAGGCATTTTGGGTGTAAATGTTCAGTTTTACTGGAACCAAAATATTGAAATAAGGACCCTGGGCATCATTGAGCTGGAGAAAAAACACACCGGAGCAAATTTAAGCCAAGAAATCGAAAATATATTAAGTGAATTTTCGATTTCAAAGCAACAAATTTACACCATTACCTCGGATAACGGCAGGAATATGATTAAAGCAGTTGAAGTTTTAAACGATGAGCCGGATGCAGAAGAATCGGATAATGACGAAGATTTGGAGAGCGTTCGCATCAATTCGATTGCTTCAATCAAATATGCCGCACATTCTCTGCAACTAGCAGTTAAGGATTTTTTAAAGGACAGCAGACGCGAAGAAGTTATCAATAGATCGCGAGCAATCGTCAAAACTTTACGAACTCCAACATATAGTATAGGTAATTTTGTGAAATTAAAATTATACCAAAATAAAAAAAAAGAATCCCACCTTAAACTTTTTCAGACTAGCAATTCGTACACAAGGCTTACCTCAGCCGCTCGTGGATATTCCTACAAGGTGGAACTCAACATACACGATGTTGGAAAATGTGTTAGTGCACAAGGAGTTCACTTGGAGCACCTGAGCGAGAAACTGCAGTTAACGATTGCACAGTGGAAGGAAGTTGAGACCCTGGTAGCTGTGTTGAAACCAGTGTTTCTTGCAACCAAAAAATTACAGAGCGAGCAATTATATTTTGGCAATTTTTATATGCTTTGGCTGGAGACAAAATTAATTGTTCAAGCTATAAAAAATGCTCACAGTGACGATTTGGCCAACTGCATACAGAATCGTGAAGCTATTCTTTTAGAAAATGATGTAGCTCTTTCTGCAATACTTTTGGACCCTCGGATGCACAGGGCATTGCTTCAAAGTCCACTACAGACTTCAAATGCCAGAAGTCATCTGACTGAGCTGATGCGGCAAATAATTGCCGTTAGCAAGAAGGTATTTTTTCTTAAGTTTAAATTTATTATTTTTATTAATTTGAATTTTCATTTATCAGGACGACGCAGCACAAGAGGAGTTGTTTTGTCGCAGACATACGATTTACCCGACACATCTATCGACAATACTGCGCAAAACACAAACTCCATTTTAAATGACTACTTGAAATCATTTGAAGGGTGCTCTGAGAATGAGGAGTCGGATGATGAGGATGATCCAGAGCTTAAACTAGAAATAACATAAATACATGGTTAAAGGCCATGGCGCATAAATATTGGGCAAAGTAATATGGCGTATTGGGAGGATAAGAAATATGTATACCCTCGACTATACCAACTGGCAAAAGTTGTACATTGCGTACCAGCAACTCAGGTCTCGGTGGAAAGAGCTTTTTCAGCTTTAAAATTGATTTTAGCAGACCTGAGGTGCAACTTGTCATCAGATTCAGTAAAAAATTACTTTTTCTTAAATTAAATAAATAACGCAATACATGCCTTTAAAACTCTTTGTCATCATCACATTTTTATTTTCTCACAGTCACATGTGAATTCCCGAAACCGGAAATATTATCGATAATTTGAAACAAACATGGTCTGCCTAGGGCTTAGGCGAGCTTATGTTTCAAATCTGGAGTCTTTAGCCCTTAAAGTTACTGAGATTGCGTTCATACAGACATAAAGAAAGACGATTATGGCTTTATCAATTCGGCTGTTGATGCTGATCAAGAGTATATATACATTTTTGTGGTCGGCTATGCTTTCTATGCCATTAAACTATGTTTAAACATTTTATGGTTTTAGAGAGTAAAAATATTAATTTGATCCTTAAAATTGAGCCTTGAAGGACATGTTTTACATCAATTGAAAGCCGTTATAGTGTAGATCATTTATATAAGAACCGTTTTGTGATCAGCCGCTTGGTTCAAAAGATATTGCAAAACAATTTTTATTATCAATTTTTAAAATAAAAATTGCCAATTAACTCTTATTGTTGATTTATAAAATAAAAATTGTTTTTCAACTTTTATTAACAACTTTTATCATAAAAGTTGAAAATAAGAGTTAATTTATGATTTTTATTTAAAAATTGAAATTTAATTGTTATATGAAATTTTTTTTTTTAGCTCAAAAAATAAGAGTTCAAGCTTAATTTATTTTAATAAATTACAAAGAAAAGTTTATCCTTTTTTTGGATACCATACTAAAACACAAAGCGCTTGGATGTATTCACACTCATCTAGCCCATTTATTTCGGTTTGATTTTTTTGAATTCCATAACTCTTATTTGCGATCCCTGGTTAAAACAGCTGTTTTAACTCAACAATTACTACAGTGAATCACAAGGGATCGCTCACTAGCTTGCGTGTGGTAAATTTACGCTTTTCATTTTTACGATAGCTGGTGAACACCTTAATTGTCATTTTCCTCATATAGGTTAGGTTAGGTTGTGCCGGCTGACCCTCCATGAACAGTGTCACACATAGACCACTCGGGGTCCTTAGTGGGCCCGGTGTGTGGAGAAGGTAGGGACTATTGTACGTTGGCCTGCAGCGTTCGTGTGTCTCTTGCAAAGGCCAGAAGCGTTTTAGGTTCTTGGCTGCTCACTTCTTCAAGTGCTGCAAGGAAGGGTGCGTGGAAGTGTCTAAGACGTTTCGCTGCCAGTGCTGGGCAGCTCCAAAGCAGATGTTCCAGTGTTTCCTTGAGCCCTGGTTCTCTGCATTTCCTGCATTCATCGTTGTCGAGTATGCCTAGCTTCTTCGCATGAGATGCGACCAGACAGTGGCCTGTCAATAGACCAACAAGTTGTCTGCATTCGTGCCTCTGAAGTTTTAGCATGTATTCCGTCCGTTTGTCATCGTATGTTTTGCACATTATTTTCGAGATTCTGCAGTCGGAGGTGTTCTTCCACCTGGATACAGCCGAGGCCCGTGCGTGTGCTTCCATATGAGCGTGTATCGTTCGCAGGGAGGTTTAAATTTCTACAGCGTCGCTGTATTGTCTCTTTGCTCCTTGCTTAGCCAATTCGTCTGCCATCTCGTTTCCTTCAAAGCCTTGGTGGCTTGGAATCCAGTAGATTGGTCGTTTTTTGAGATCCTCAGTTCGCGTTGCGCAGTCTTCTTTGCCATTAGGCGTGCCTGTATGTCCAAGGGGTTGACACTCAGTTTAGCTAGAAGTGCTTTTGTTGGCGTGGATCCCAGCGCCCCTGTGATGCATATAAGTGCATGTCGATGAGTTTTTTCCATAGTTTTTAGGTATGTGGACTTTTCTGTTGCTTTCCACTATACCAATATGCCGTAAAGCAGTATAGGACGCACAATTGAGATGAAAATCCAGTGTGTCAGTCTTGGTGAGAGTCCCCATGTGCTACCCAGCATCTTTTGCGATGCTCAGAGTGCATTGGTGGATTTCTTCACCTTTTCCTCCACATTGAGCTTCCAACTCAACTTGCTATCCATTACTGTCCCGAGGTACTTGATTCTTTATTTTGGTATCAGTGTCGTACCGTTGATTTCCGGTGGCGTTCATCGAGGTACCTTGTATCTCTTTGTGAAGAGAATGAGGTCCGTCTTGTCCGCATTGATACTTAGACCGGCTTCAGTGGCCCATTCTAGTATCTCTTTGAGTGTGTAGTCCATGATTGAGCTAATCGTCGAGGGACATTTGCCTGTGATAATTATGCCTATGTCATCCGCATAGGCGGTTATCTATGGGGATCTTCGTTTAAATTTCCGTAACAAGTCGTTGACCACGAGGTTCCACAACAGTGGGGAGATCACTCCCTCTTGGGGGGTGCCCTTTTTTGCTTCCCTGATTGTAGTCGTGGTTCCCTATTCCGCTTGTATTCTCCTGCTGCGCAGTAGGCTCTGTACCCAGGAGTACACAGCTTCTTGGGGGGTTACAGTTCTCAGACTGTGAATTATGAATTCTGTGGACACATTGTTGAATGCTCCTGCGATGTCTACGAATGCGCCTGAGGCGTATACTTTGTGGTGTAATGCTTTCTCTACGGTTGCCACAATGGAGTGCAGCGCAGTTTCCACCGATTTTCCTTTCGTGTATGCGTGTTGATTTGGTTCCAGGGTTATAGCTGTATTCTCTCTTATATGGAGGTCGAGAAGCTTTTCCAATGTTTTTAGTAGGAATGAGGTCAGGCTGATGGGTCTGTAGTCTTTTGGCAACACGTGGCTGCATTTCCTTGCTTTGGGCAGGAAAACTACCTGTGCTGTCCTCCAGGCCACAGGCACATAGCCATGACTAAGGCATCCCCTATATATTTCCCTAAGACATGGGGTAATCATATGCTTTACATACCACAACATGGCCGGAAATATCCCGTCCGGACCTGGGGATTTGTAACCCTCAAAAGAGTCTATAGCCCACAGTATCCTGTCTGTCGTTATGATGTCTGCAGGTATTTCTGCCCGCGTGTGTGTATATATAATTTCTGTCGTAGTAGTGACTTCTTTACAGCCTGGGAAATGTGCCTCCAAGAGCACATTTACTGCATCCGAGCTGTTTTCCGTCCATCTCCCATCTTCAGTTTTAAGTTGGCTTTGTACTGTCTGTTGGCGGGCAAGTAACTTTCTTAACCTTGCGGTGTCAGATGTCTTTTCTATGCCTAAACAGAAGCTGCGCCATGCGTTGCTTTTGGCTGCCCTTACTTTTTTCTTAAAGTCACGGAGCCTTATTCTATATTCGTCCCATACTGGCTCTACATCCGCTTGCTTGGCGAGTTTAAAGAGTTCCAGTGCATCTATTCTCTGTCCCTTGAGTTCTTGAGTCCACCATGGGGCTTTGTGTCTCTTTTTCTCTTGGGACGGTCTGCAAGTTTTATGAAAGGCTCCCACCAGATTTTTGTTGAGTGTCTCCAGGGACTTTTCTAACTTATCTGTTGATGATATCGTGGGCGGCCTTGGTAGATTTCTTTCGATTTCTTTTTTAAACTGTTCCCAGTTTGTGTTCCGCGGATTCCTGTACGTTTTTTTTTATTGTTTTCACTCTCAAATTTCACTCGGAATTGAATGTAGCTGTGGTCTGAGAAAGAGTGTCTCCCAAGGACTCTCCATTCTGTGACTACGGTACTCGTCACCGACGCGAGGTTGATGTCAAGCACGTTTTATGAGGTGGGACCTACATAGGTCAGCTCTTCCCCCACATTTGTTATTTTAAGATTAGATTGCAGTCATGCGCCATGTAGCAGGATGCCATTAGGATTGGCTCGTCTCTGCCGCCTTCCAGCGCTACCACCGTACAGTCGTCAGTGCAGTAATTAGACATTTAGTAAGCATAGATACCCTTCCTTACTAGGATCGCGGTCCTTGCTCTACTTACTGTTGTCGGGTAGAATATGTTGTAATTCGGGTTGTTCAGTCCAGAAACCTTGTTTCCCGAAGCTATCCAAGATTCCTGGACGAGGGCGACGTCGGCGGGCCCTGTCTCCAGGGTTAGAAGGAGCTCCGCTGAGGCCAGCTTGCTCTTATGTAGGTTTATCTGAAGGACCCTCAGCTGCATGGCTGTTCGTGGTGTTCTCCACGGATGGGACCTCTACAATGGTTATGTCCGCATCCTTGTCGTCCTCTATCTCAGGGCTTTTTGTGGCGCGAGTGACCTCCGCCAGGTCTTTCTCCACTTCGCTAGCCATCAGAGTGTTGGTGTTCGTGTCGTCGGGGTGGCGCTTCTTGAGACGCAGGTATACGCTACCAACGCCCCACGCCATCTTTCCAAACCTCGGGTATAGCATGTCCTCGGCCTCCTTGTTGATTTGGTTTTCCCATACGCTTCAGAAGCTCATCGAACAGTAGCGCCTCCACCTTCTTCCACTGTTCGGGCTTCATCTGTCCGTTTGGGTCACTCCGGTCGATGAGCGGGACGACTAGATGTCGCCTCGCCATATCGCTGGCTGTCGGTTTTGCCCGCGACACTGGCTTATTGCAGGGCCGCTTACAAGCTGGCACCTCTGCATTTTTGGTTTCAGCGGAGCGCTGGTGTTTGACGGCCAGAAGCTCCTCCACCTTGTTGGCAAAACCTGCATCCGCCGGCGCCATAGACACCTCTCCCGTGTAAAAGGCTCTACCCTTTTCGATCTTTTGATCGACCCACTTCTGCTGGCTGACCTCATCCGCAGTGAGAGCCCGCTTGCAGTCCGCGAGCCGAGCCTTGATCTTAAGGGCGGCCTTATATAGGGCTTTGGCTTTCCTGCCCTCCTTTGACCTTTTGAGCCCTACTAGGGGCACTGGAACTCGCCGGGGTAGGAGAGCACAAAAGTTTGTCCTCCGCCTCTTGAGACCCTCACTGCGATTCGCAATCCGAGTCTCCATGGACTGCGGTATCACGCCACATTTTGGGCTTGTTGCTTTTGGCAGTAGCATTCCAACCGTCCTAGCCTGCTCCAGCCAGTACGGAGGTTTGACTGCTGGCGACACGTAGAGAGGATTGCTCCCCCCCATGCCCGCCGGTGGTCGCTGTCAACCCCACTGACGGTTGGACTGACATCCCAGTCCGAGTTTCATCCTTAGTCTTCTCCATATGATTTTTCTGTTCTGGGAGGCCTACCCATTGCATTTTAGTCTTACTGCCAAGAACCTCGAAACATGGCTTGCTCCATATTCTCGCATTGCTGAAGCTTTTGAGAAATATGTAGCGCACCTTTGCTAGGTATCGCCCTGTCTCTTCACAGGCGAGTTGCACCAAAGTACTGTCCGATTGTTTCAGGGCAATACGGTGCCGGTTGCCTTGGTTTGCGCCGCACCCTCGCCGTACCGGAGCCATTGAGAGATATGGTTTGCACCGTATCCTCGCCGTTTTGAGGCCATTAAGAAGTGCGGAGTTCACCTCGGACAGACACCATATTGCCCCTCTGCAAGGCAAATAGCACCAAAGTACCAAAGTGTTTCGAGGCAGCACGATGCCAATTGCCAAGCCGGCACCCTCGTGGAGGGTTCAGTTGAGAATTTTTTCCAGCCTTTCCTCATATAACAAATTGATATTTTTTTTTCTCATGGAACAAATTGATATTTTTTATGGCTTATCTTGTACGCTTTATTCACAATTTGAAGCACACACCAACAAAACGACAATATGGTCCCATTAACGCAGCAGAGTTTCAAAACGCACTAAATCATGTCGAGTCATTGGTACAAAGGGAAACGCATGAAAAGGAAATATTAAAGCATAAATTGTACAAACAACTATCGAAAACTAACTAATAATCACAGCTCACGCCCTTCTTAGATGATTCGCGGTATTGATTTGATTTATTTATTGATTATTCCCAGTGCTACAAGTAAAAGTACTTATAAATTAGTGCACAAATACTACTTATATACTAAACATTAAAAAATATATTCAAAAACAAAATTGTATCCATTACCATATTACCCTTATCATTGCTATCATTAATCTATATATTATTATTGGACGAAGATGTACTAACGGACAGTACATTCAAGTGGCCCAACGATACCAAGCACCGGCTTGTTAACGCGCGGACCCAAGCAAAGAGCAACCAACCTCCAGCCCAACCGACCAAGGGGCACACCGCATATCGTACGGTTACGAAGATCGCGAACATGTAGACAAATGACATAAGACTACCTTTTTAAGAGAACCAATATAAAAGAGTTTGTCCTGATTGTCTACATTGCCACAGCCTAAACGAAAAAAGCTGAAGGCTGAAATTTTCATAAAATATTCCATGCAGGTAGTAAGTGAGCACTAAGAAAGGATTTTTCTTTTGGACTAATCCTTCGAGGACCTCCCATACACCTAGGTCCGAAAACAAAACACATGCCTCATTCCACTGCTCGCGCCTGATAGTCGCACAAGCTGAGGGTTTGATCGCTAGCGAGTTTACAAAACAAAACAAATGCGCAGTGACGCCTTCGCGTCGCACAAGCAAAGTCATAAAAAATGGTTCGTACACTTGGAAAAAATAAACGGATTTCCGCTTCTTAATGAATAAGTGCATACACAAATAGGTGAATAATGCGCTTGAAAATTTAAATTTCATAATTTTATGTACATGTTTCACTTCGCACAGTGCACCTTATTTTTTTTTTTTCAGATTTGTGTGCCTTTGACAATTGATTTACGACCCAAGTAGCGCTTGTTGTTGTTGTAATTGTTGTTGTTGGGCCCACACTGCTACTTTTTGTTGGTGTTATTGATTTAAAACCAATCAATTTAAACAAAACTTGGTGCTTCTAGAAAAATTTTGCACACCAGAATATGTTATGGGGGTTGTTTCACCTACTTGCTAATTATCAAACTTAGACAAAACGTAACACACAAACACATACATAGAAGCAATTTTAGTTGTGATCTGCCATTTGCCGTTGTTTTGATATAATTTAAGAGCTGGCATTTGTAACTTTGGTTGGTGTTGCAAATGCACATATGTAAGTACATTGTTGAACATATATATTAACAAATGCAAGTGCAAATATAAATGCATGCATACATTGTTTGCTTCTGAATTTAGTACGTGCGAAGAAGGTAGCGATACTAAGCTTTTTGTTTGACATGCAGAGCGCGCGCATACATAAAAGCGTGAGCCGAAATAGGCAACAACAAAGCAGGCATGTCCAACGTGAGCGAGACTGGCATGTGTCAGTATATTGGTATGCTTTACACTGCGCAAACGAAAAGTGGCGTTATTATTGCACGCTATGAAAAATTTTGATATAGTTAAAATAATACATGGTTACCCAAACTTAGGTGTTAACTAGTGTGTGCGTTAAAGCTTAAAATAGTTGCGAAGGCGATAAGTACATCATAATTTTTTTCTGCGTGTATCATAATTACGCAAATGCAAAATGCGACGCAAAGCGAAATCAACCTACTTTGTTGACAGCGCACTTGCGACTGAGCTCATTTTTTCGATCCCAATATTGACTTCGGTCGGTGTTCGGTTGACGTCGGCTTGTGTCTGTGTGAAACGTTTGATTCACGAAGGGCAAATGGGCACGCTGTGGACACCCCGGCAACAAAGGCGCATGATCGGAGCAAGATTTAAAAATAATTTGTCATCCAGCGCCGAACATGAAGAGCGATGCGCTCGCGTGTTTACGTGTTTAGATTCTATCAATTCTATGAATGTATTTATGATGCAGGTATACCTATGCCGACCACAACACGAGAATCTAAAAACAAGTAAGAGAGCTTAAGTAAAGAAATCCCGACTAAAAGATACCCTGAGCCCGTGTATTAAAATAACTTGCAGCAGTGCAGTTTTTCTTGATAGAATAGTTATCGATATTTTTAATTAAACTTGATCTGCCTATGGCTTAGGAGAAGTTATGTCAAAATTTGAAGTCTCTATTTAATCTTAGTCTTCGACATCGACGCGCTCATACATACGGAAGGACGGCCGGATAGAGGGACATAGCTATATCGACTCGGCTCTTGATGCTGATCAAGAATATATATACTTTATGGGGTCGGAGATGCTTCCTTCTGCCTGTTACTTACTTTTGCACAAAACAATTATACCCTTTTTTTTTACCCATTTCATGGGTTCAGGATAAAAAAATAATTTAATATTGTACGTATCGATTGCTTGCAAAACAAAGTTTTCTTATATTTTGTAGCCACAGTAAGAAAACAGAGAGAAGAACAAAGGAGAAGAAATGTAACGGTAAATGGTACTTAAGCAGCATACACAGCTGAGCGAATCTATGCATGACTGCAACATACGTGTGAGTCGCGTTGTATGTAAGAGCTCGGTGGCTGTTACTTAGAGGAATAACTCTAATACTCTTGCCCACTTTATTTTTTTACTTACGGTAAGGGAATTGGTTATGCATATAAGTTTATATTTAATGTGAACAAAAAAAGTTGATTTTTGGATTAGGCCCAATTTCTCAATGTCCGGTTAGTCAACTTATTCTAAGTTTAGTCGAATTTGTGTTTCTCAATGTTCGTGAAAAATCTAATAGTTTTTAGATTTTAACAAAATATAATATAAAAAAGAGACGCGGTTTTTTCAATAGTTTGGCGACAATTTTAATGCGGTGGCTTCAGGCATACAACGACAAGTAAAAGTAGCTTAACATTAAGTAGTAAGCGTGAGCCACAGTCGGCTGCACGCAATGCAAATTGCCGACGGCAGATTGCCGATCGGCTTGCGGTTAACATCGCAAGAGTACTTCATTTTTCTCTTAATCTATCTTATGCTATGCTACTATGTATCTATCTAAATCTACTCCAACATTCCGGCCCCGTTGATGAGCTCCGGTCTTCAACAAACATCATTCGATAGGGATCGGCGCCAGCTTGTGCACCGGTCGTTTAATAACGCCGGCCGGCGTTCTTACTTCGGCCACCCGCACCTTGCCGTCCTCTCCAGCTATTGCGCGCGTTACGCGCCCGGTTATCCACCGTTGCGGAGGTGTGTTGTCCTCGTGCACTAGGACGACCGCCCCTTCGACCAGATTGGCCTTGCCTCTGCTCCACTGAGCTCGCTGCTGCAGGCTGAGCAGGTAGTCCCTGGACCACTTGCGCCAAAAGTGCAGTTTGAGCCCCAACAACTGTCGCCACCGCTTCAAATATGCGGGTACGGGCTTGTTGTTGGGCTCTTCGGGCGTTGATCCTTGCGGCAGCCCCAGCAAAGGCTGGCCGATGAGCAGGTGCCCTGGCGTTATAGCCTCTCCGTCGCTCGGATCGCTGGTGTCCGCCACGAGGGGCCTGGAATTGAGCAACGCTTCGACGTCCACCAGATGCGTGCTCAATTCGTCCGGCGTAAGGTTGGCGTTGCCTGCCCCTCGCACCAGCCTGTGTTTGGCAGCCTTTACTGCTGCTTCCCACAGCCCGCCGAAATGCGGTGCCCTCGGAGGGATAAACCTCCATTGCACAGCTCTCTCCGCTGCGCACTCCTGAAGCTTCTCCTTGCTGTGGAGAAACGCCACTTGCAACTCCCTCAGCACGTTGCTCGCTCCCACGAAGTTCGTCGCGTTGTCGCTGTACATCGTCTCCGGCAGCCCTCGTCGTCCAACGAACCTTTTAAAAACATTCAAAAATGCATCAGTGGACAGATCAGTGACAAGCTCTAAATGAACTGCCTTTGAGGCGAAACAAACAAAAACGGCAACGTACATTTTTACGGGTGGTCTACCTCTAATTCTGTAGCTTACATAAAAAGGCCCACAGAAATCTACGCCAGATACTCTAAATGGCCGCCCTTCACGAAGGCGGTCTGCTGGCAAATTTCCCATTATTTGCCCCAACAACTTTGGTTTGTATCGAAAACAGTGTACGCAACTTCTCACAAGTGCAGTACACAAGCTTCAGGCATTGACCACCCAAACTTGCTGCCTCAACAATCCCACAAGAACCTTTGCACCTGCATGATAGTGCCTAAGGTGCAAATGCCTGACAAAAAGGCGGACAAGCTCAGAACTCTTAGGTAGTAACAGGGGAAACTTAGCGTCATACGAGATAGGGCCGTGCAGCAAACGCCCTCCTACTCGAATCAACTTGAATTTGATGCCATTTTCCTCAACTTCGTGGATGAAAGGACTCAATGACTGCAGCATTGGAACTAATACTGCCGATTTTTTCAACAATTTATATTCATCGGTATATGTTGTGCTTTGTACGACTGTGATCAGCTTTAAGAATGCAATTCTTCTTTCTGACGCAGACACAATAAGCGCATCACCTCTAAGCTGCTTGAAACAAAATCGAAGTACGTAAGCCATTATACGGACCAGCTTAGAAAATCTTGATTGACGGTTCATCAGTTGCACGATGCAATTAGATTCAGCGTCAGATACCCCTAGTGCACAGACAATTGCACTTTTCTTGTCTTCAGAAGTTTTAACTTCTGACGCTATCTCGAACTGATGAAGTTAAGGCCATCGATCATTTTCTGCCATTAGAAAACTTGGTCCATTGAACCATAAGGAACTCACAATTTCATTAATATCGGTTCCCCTTGACACCAAGTCTGCTGGATTATCATCCGTTGGAACGTGACGCCACACGACTCCAGTTGACAATTCTTGGACTTCTGCGACTCGATTCGCGACAAATGTACCCAACGTACCCGAATCACGCTCCAACCAATACAACGTGACTTGCGAATCTGACCAGAAATTCACGCTTTCTATCGTGAATTTGGTCATTGTGCTTGACACTTGTTGCCAAAGTTTGGCCAGTAATAGTGCTGCACAAAGCTCTAACCGGGGTATTGTTTTCACATGTAGCGGAGCTACCCTAGACTTTGCCGTGAGCAAGGATACGCGAACGTCTTCGTTGTTGCATGTTCGTACGTATATGCAACAACCATAGGCGTGACTGGACGCGTCAGCAAAGCCGTGAATTTGAACCCGTTGGTACCAAGTCAAACACACGTAACGGGGAATTGAAATTTTGTGCAAATCCCGCAACGTAGTGGTAAACTTATTCCATGCAGTGTGTAAACTCATAGGAATAGCCTCATCCCAATCTACCTTTAGCCTCCATAAGTCCTGTAGCAACATTTTTGCCTTAGTGACAATTGGACATAATAGGCCAAGAGGGTCAAACAAACGAGAGGCTATTGACAAAATGTTACGTTTTGTTGGTTTCAGGGAGGCAAAACTATCCACGTCAAGATGGTATTTAAACACATCCTCTTGAGGTGCCCAACGCATTCCAAGCGTCTTAACTGAGCTTTGCTCATCAATTTTTATACTGATTTCCTCAGTTTCACCAGACCGAGCCTGGCAATTGGAAGCCCACTTGGCCAATGGAAATCCTCCAGCGAGCAATATGTCACGAACCTGGCTGCAAATGGTGTCCAGTTCCTTTAAACTGTCTGCACCTGCCAGCATATCGTCAACATAAAAACAATTTCGAATCACTTCCGCACCAATGGGATGTGATTGTGCGTATATATTTGCCAATTCAAACAAACAACGTACAGCCAGAAAGGGTGCTGACGCTGTACCATATGTAACAGTATTCAATCTGTATGCCTGTACGCTTTGTGAAGTGTTTTCTCTCCACAAGACAAGTTGGAAGTCTCTATCTTCCTCAGAAACATTAATCTGCCTGTACATTTTTGAAATGTCGGCAGTTACGGCATATTTGTTCAACCGAAAGTTGACCAATGTTGAATACAACTCCCTCTGAATAGTGGGCCCCACCATTAGTGTTTCATTAAGCGAAACTGCTGTTGATGTTTTGCTGGAAGCATCAAAAACAACACGAAGTTTGGTTGAGGTACTCTCAGGTCTCAGAACGCATTGATGAGGAATATAATAATGCTGTTCGAGAGGAGCAGACTTCAGAACGGACATATGTCCCAAATCCAAATACTCTTTCATGAAGTCATGATACATATTTCTAAGTGTGTCATCCCGTGACAATTTGCGCTCAAGTTGCAAAAAACGCCTTTCAGCAGTTTGAAAGGACAGGCCAAGAACTTTAGGATCGGTCTTAAAAGGAAGTTTTACTTGAAAGCGACCGGAAGATAGCCGTTGTACAGTTTTTTTAAAATACAACTCACAGGCCTGTTGTTCAGCTGTTTGGCGAACAGCCTTCGACTCAATTGGACATTGATCCAATTCCCAAAAACGATTTACTAAGGAGTCGAGAGAACAACTATACACTTGAGCTACCGAACTATTACTAAACTGTTGCCGAGGCGCCTGTCCAGTACATTTGCCCGCAACAATCCAGCCGAGCAATGTTTTTTGCATAATAGGCAGCTTGGAATGCAGTTTTATTTGCCCAACGCACAATAACCCATAGAACAGCTCAGCTCCCAATAAAACATCCACCTTAGCTGGTTTATAAAACTCGGGGTCTGCCAACTTAATATTTTTTGGGATTTTCCAGTTCGATGTGGAAAGAGACTGTCCAGGCTGAGATGTGGAAATTGACTTTAATACCCAACACTCAGCGGCAAAAGTGTGGGAATTCAAACGAGATTGAATTGATGCACAAACCTTATGTTTGCTATCCGTTGTTGCACCACCTACCATTGCAATAGCGAGGGAAGTTGGCTCACGTTTAAGCCGAAGCCTCTGTGCCATACTCTCAGATATCAAATTTATCTGTGAGCCACTATCGAGCAGAGCTCTTGCCGGATGCAACTGTCCGAATCTATCTTTAATATTTACTATAGCAGTAGCAAGAACGACTTGATCTGCATTAAGCACGTGACCCACGTATGCCTCCGAAGTTGAGGCTTGAAGTGCCGCTGCTTCACCTTGCACTGGTGCACTATACCTATGAAGCAGAGAATGGTGCGGCTTAGAACACACTCGACACTTCGACGCCTTGCAAGTCGAAACTGTATGCCCCACGGTCAAGCAATTGAGACACATTTTTTGAGTTTTAACGTACTCAAAACGTTGCATAACGGAAATGGCACTAAATGACGGACAAGAATATATATTGTGGTCTGCAGACTTGCAATATGTACATGCAGACGACGCCTTATGCCCTGCATTAGCACAGGCAAAGGAAGATTTGTGTTGAGGTTTTCTCACCTCAGTACGCAACTTTGATTTGTCACGAGTTGACTCTTCTGCTGCCAAGTACTGGTACCTCCTATTCAGCTGTTTAGCACATTCTTCCCAAGACGGCAGCTTATCGTAGTCAAGCTGCTCCTCAAAACGAGACATGGTCATATGGTCTACCTTTGCCATGACCATATGAATAATCATTGCATTCGCAATGTCTCTGTCGTCACCCAAAGACGACAGCGATGAATATATCGCAGACACTGTATCTATCATCGACCTTAAACTCGATGCAGATGGCTTGGTCATGCTTGGCAAATCGAATAACTGAGCAACAGTATCGAAGAATATTAGACATTTATTGTCATAAACCGAATTTAGACTGGCTAGGGCCTTAGGGTAGTTACAATCTGTCATTTGATATGGTTTCACTACGCCCAATGCTTCATCTGACAAACACGACACTAAATGATTAAATTTTTCTACGTTTGTCAAAGAAGCATCGTCATCAACGAGACTTTGGAAAAGGCACATAAAATTTTTGTACTCCGAGTGTTTGCCACTAAATTTTGGCAAACGCATTTTCGGCAGCTGAGATCGCTGGCTCGAATTCATTGAGCAGTCATTTTGCGTATGTGTGTCGGCCCTTGGCTTGGCTGCATTCATAAACAATGCTTTTGTTACGACACACAAATCCTCTAACGGCCCTCTACTTTCATTGCTTGGACTCAAAAGGTCAAACTCTGCCTGTAGATTCATAGCCTTTTCAATATACCCCTCTAAAAGTTCTAAGCGACAAGCTAGTTCTGTTTTATCAGATGAAATTTGCTTAAGCTTCAATGCTGTTTGCATGCGAGCAATATCAGCACTGACCTTGTCAAATCTTTGTTGACATAATGCCAGCTTGGTTAGCTTAGCTGCTGTTGGCTTTTCGGACTCAGACATGATTAAACTGACGAAAAAACTATTTATGAACACGCACTCAAAAGTTCAACTAACTTTGTGAGCTACCCTCGCACACGCACCGCAACTATGTAACGAAACGCTAAGCTTGCTTACTAAACACACACACGCACTCTGCGCAATGTGTGATCAAACAAACGAAAAAACGGTCCAAGCGACCGAAAATAAGCAAGTGAAACGTTTGCTGCAGCCACTTTGTAGGCAACAGCTATAAAATGCGGGGTGCGGGGGTTTTAAAGAGCAAGAGAGAGAGAATTTGGAGCGAGCGCAAGCACAACAACGAATGTATTACACAGACGATCAAGCCAAGCTTGCCAAACGGGGATGAAAAGAACAAGCGAGAAAATTTAGCGCGAGCGCACGCACACACAAACTAATATATTGAACCGATGCAAGCACAGAGCGAAAAAGGTTAACGAACGCACTAACAATCAGCTGTTAACGCCCAAAAAAACTTTAACAAGAGTTGTGTGTATGTGCAAGTGCAAGCATATGTCTGTATGTATGTACGTATATTTGTACGTAGCGGTTAAGTAGAAAGAGCGAAAACCGCAAGAAACTGCGACACTTTGCAAATGCACAAACACACGAATAATATAAAATGCAATAAATAGACCACCGTTTGTAAATGAAATTGAAACATATATTTTGTATTTTTATTTATTTATTATCAAATATATGTTGCCGTTTTGTTAGGTTAAATTTAAGTAAAGGTTAGTGCACGAATATACGTATGTATGTATGTATGTTTGTTAAAATAATTTGGCGAAATTATTCATGTACGTATTACTTTACTTGTTATGCACATAAATTTGTGCTTTTGGCCAATGAAATCAAAAAATAAGGTGCCAGAAATTGAGCTGTTTTCTATGTGTATGACCGAATGTACATACACACGCACATATATCACAAGTAGTTTGATGTTTTTTGTCGACCGCAGCGACACAACGAAATTTGTTATTGAAGCTCAATTTTTGGCACAGAATACCTGCAGACTTTCTAGCGAATCAATAGAAAGTGATCTCCTGTTGGTTTTCTCCATTGGCACTTCAAATTTGGCAGCGTCCAAGATGGCGAAAGTCCAAAAGGGCAAATCCAGCAAATCCAAAATCCAAAGTAGCGAAATTCGTGGATTATCACACGCGAAGCCTAAGCCACCACCGCGAAAACAAACAAAGTATATTGCTCGGGCGCCAATGAAAAATCTAATAGTTTTTAGATTTTAACAAAATATAATATAAAAAAGAGACGCGGTTTTTTCAATAGTTTGGCGACAATTTTAATGCGGTGGCTTCAGGCATACAACGACAAGTAAAAGTAGCTTAACATTAAGTAGTAAGCGTGAGCCACAGTCGGCTGCACGCAATGCAAATTGCCGACGGCAGATTGCCGATCGGCTTGCGGTTAACATCGCAAGAGTACTTCATTTTTCTCTTAATCTATCTTATGCTATGCTACTATGTATCTATCTAAATCTACTCCAACAGTTCGGTTAGCACTCACTTATCCGATGCATGGAGGTCCGGTTACTATTTATACTGATGCTAAGTAACGATATATAAATATCAATACAATCATCATAAGGCGAACAGCTGACCCAACCTGACACTTGCATTGCTTATTTTTTTTTAGGAAGCAAATTTTCAAAATGCGTATTTGAGTCTTATAGGTCCACAAACAAATGCTCCTCAACAACTAAAATGGTTTTCCCTCGTTGCCGTTTACAATAGGGCTCATAGAAAGTTATTATATATACATTTTGATGTGCAACATGTAGCAGTTTAGGAGTCACAGGCAAAAACAAAACCAAAAGATCAGCTGAATCCCCGTTAAGGTTGGCAGCACCATTCGGCGATAGTGATAAACCAATGATAGGTTACTTTGGCTTTGAGAAAACCAAATCAGTATAGCTCGGGCATAAATGCTATTCTGAAGTTAACTTATTCCAAGTTTTACTGGACATTGAGAATTTGGTCCTAAGTGAGTTTTTTAATATTCTTGTTGGGTCAAAACCCAATATATTATTTGCATATCAACCGATTAATTATAAGTATAATTAATAAGGCATATTGTTATCGATGTATATTTTGCCTTGGGAAAAAAATCAATACTAATCATTTGTAAATTTGCACTTTAGTTAACTGCATACCATTTTTAACTATCGATTATTGTTTCGATAAAACATCGTATGTAATGATCGTAGAAAAATACACATCACTGTACAAATTTTGGAAGAAGAAGAGAAAGGTCTCATTTTTGCATTGTGCCGGATAATAATTTATTTATTTTTTTATTTATTTATTTATTTAATTGTTGAATGATTCTTAATGCTACAGTATTGATACTATAAATTAAAGCATTAATCACAGATATTAAAATGTAAAATGTAAGAGTATTAATCTAAATTATATATTTTAAACAATTAATTAAATTCGCAACAACGGTATCACCCCCAAATTAAATTAAATTACGACAAGAAAAAGCTCTTGATCAAACATTTTGGCGCCCAACGTGGGGCCTGTGATATTGTTATTGTAAAAATTGTGCATTTTGCACGTGCGGCGTATGTACATACATTCATAACCTGCATCAAAGGTGACTTTTCGGCTGCTTTTTAGCTGTCGCACCGTTCAAGCTGTTTTCCTACAAACGATTGAACTCTCTACACATATTGCAAGTATATCGGTACCTTCCGGTAAGGTACACATATCATCATCGCTGCCGGCGTGTGCTCTTAAGCCATCCGCACATACACACATAACCTCACATTACTGTAGCCGATATTGTTCGGGCCAGTAATTGCAAACATTACTGTAGCTGATATTGTTCGGGCCAGTAATTGCTGTACGGAACTGTAGCCGATATCGTTCGGGCCAGTATTAGGCACAATGACTTTTATCACTCCGTCGTTGGACATTTAACGCTGTTTGCTGCCCCGCGCACACCCGTTTGCCGTCTAAATAGCCAACACGGTGCTGCATAACCTCACTTTATTGTACATTCGTGCATACCCTCGCCGCTGTATGCTTGTATGGTCAAGCCTTTGCGTCACATAGCTTGCCATCGCTTTGGATTCTTCTGTGATCAATACATCAGAAAAAATGGCAACTTTAGAACAGTTGAAACAGCAACGTACGAATGTTCGCAGAAATATAGCTCGCATCAAGACCACTGTGGATCCAAGGAATGCGCTTTCGTCTGCAGAACTGACATGCCGCTTGTCAATATTGGAGGCGTACTTTAAGCAGGCTCTGTCTCTAAAACAAAATATTGAACAAATGGATTCTGAGGAGCTGTCACGCAATACTTATGCGGATTTAGAAGAACTGTTCATTGAAACAAAAGTTTGCATTCAGGAGCAACTTGGGCCGGATGCTCACAGCACTACGGTTGAAGGAACTCATCTGAACACGGCATATACGTCATCTATAAGAATGCCCAAACTATCGCTACCGGTATTTGATGGCAAGTACTCTGATTACCAAAATTTTATAACATCATTTGAACAAATCATCGGCAATCAGGGCATGCTTTCGCCAATTGAGAAGTTTAACCAGTTACTAAATTGCCTTCGAGGTGCCTTCAAAGCATTTCAAATAACTTCAGAAAATTATCCAAAATCTCTAGAGCGTTTAAAACAGCGCTATGATAATCCTACGCTCATCTTCCTGGATAATATTGCTTCACTCTTTGCATTGCCTAATGTAGCCAAATCAAATGGAACCCAGTTACGCAGTCTGGTCGACAATGCATCGGCATTGTATAATTCACTTCTGTCTTTAGGATCGGAATCACTAATTGCCCAGATGATGCTCATATCCCTAGTCATCAACATGGTTGATCAGGAAGCCAAGCGAAAGTGGAATGAATCGCTAGACTATACAGCACTACCGTCGTGGAACGATTGTGTCAAAATGCTAGAGCGTCATTGTCAATACTTAGAATCTGTTACCAAGACCATGTCTGATGGCACTGTAAATCCTCAGAATGCGAAGCCAAGCTCATCACGGCCACGGCCTGGCATGAGTTTCAACGTCTCCACGCAATCGTGTCATGTTTGTTCAAGCACGGAACACAGAACATTTAAATGCTCTCAACTTACTAGCTCGTTAGTCGATCATCGCCTCAACGTCGTAAAACGCTTAGGACTTTGCATTAACTGTCTAAACAAAGGTCACTTCGCTTCTAAGTGCCCTTCAACGCAAAGATGTCGTCTCTACTCACAATCACATCATACACCCTTGCATCGGGATAAGTCTGATCCGTCTACATCACATTGCCCTTCTTCAAATCGATTAGGCGCTGCTCAGGCATCGGCTGCAGTTGCTCACACCCATACAGGTGAGCAAGTGGACCGAGTTATTTTGGCCACGGCATTGGTTTTGGTCAAAGATGCCTCTGGCTGCTACAAAGTTGGACGTGCCCTGCTCGACTCTTGCTCGCAAGTCAACTTTATTTCGGAGGAGTTTGCACAAGCCCTTCGCATACCACGAAAGCAGCATAACATTGAAATTCGTAGCATTGGGAATTCACAAACTCGAATAAAACATCGCACATTTACTGAGATAAAATCACGCTTTAATGACTTCGAAATGTCACTTGATTTTTGTATCACATCTCACATTGAATATCATCCAGATTCGGAGATTGATATATCAACATGGAAGTTACCTCAGAGCACGTCTCTGGCTGATGAATGGTTTAATAAGTCTCGTCGCATTGATCTGCTTCTAGGAACGGAAACCTTTTTTGAGATCTTATCCATTGGTCAAATGCCGCTACTACAAAAAACGTTATTAGGATGGATAGTCACAGGTCGCTGGCAAACGGATCCTTCAGTCGTATACCAGTACTCTACAACCTTATTCGATTCCATCAATCGAAATGTTGAGCGCCTGTGGTGCATTGAAGAAGTAACTAAGCTGCCGGATATCTACACTCCAGAGCAACGCCAGTGTGAAGAGAATTTCGAGGAGACTGTAAGCCGTGAACTAGATGGACGAATTGTGGTTCGTTTGCCGTTTAAAGACGACCCTCAGTTACTGGGTAGCTCACTCGACACAGCCACTAGAAGATTCAAGGCTCTTGAACGCCGATTGAATTTGTCACCAGAAGTTAAAAAACAGTACAGTGAATTTATGCATGAATTTAAACATTGGATCATATGAGTTTAGTTGAGCAACCAATGATCGATGAACCTCATTACTATATACCGCACCATTGCGTGTTTAAGTCAAATAGTACCTCAACTAAATTAAGAGTCGTCTTCGATGCATCCTGTCAGACGACAACGCGAAAATCACTTAACGATTTGCTATTAGTCGGACAGACAATTCAACCTGACTTATACACACTGCTGCTACGCTTTCGTACATATCGTTATGTGATTACCGCAGACATAGTAAAGATGTTCAGGCAAGTCTTGATTCACACTCAGGACCGTAAGTTCCAGTACATTCCCTGGAGAAAAACAGTTTCGGATCCTATAAAAACCTATCAACTCAACACTGTTACCTACGGTACAGCCACAGCACCGTTCCTAGCTATTCGCAGCCTACTCTACATAGCAGATAAATACTTCGACACACATCGCATAGGTGCAGAAGCTATCAAGTCATCATTCTACGTAGATGACTTTCTTTTGCGGAGCTGACACCATTGATACCCTTCGACATATTAAGAACGAAGTATCATTCATTGTTAACAGCCCTAAATTCGAACTTGCAAAATGGCATTCGAATCACGAGGATTTTATTGACGACTGCACTATTAAAGACTTAAACTTGGAAGACAGTCTGATAACCAGTACACTCGGTTTAAAATGGGACCAACAAGCTGATAACTTTTTATTCTCTTTTACACCTAGACAGATATCGACACAGGTCTCAAAACGCACTATTTTATCGATTGCATCGTCATTATTCGACCCATTGGGAATCGTTTCGCCTATCATTATCGTAGCTAAACTCATACTTCAAGAGCACTGGCTTCTAAAGCTTCAGTGGGATGAATCAGTTCCACATAACCTTCACGCGGCGTGGACATCATTTTTATCATCACTAGCATCGTTGGAATCAATTGCTATACCGCGCTACTGCTTGCAACCCAACATCCATGGATTTTGCGATGCCTCGATCCGAGCTTACGGCTGCTGCATATATGCACGAACGATTGGGTTGGATGGCAAAGTAAAGGTGCAGATCATAACTTCAAAATCAAGGGTAGCACCAATCAAAAAATTGTCGTTACCTAAATTAGAGCTTTGTGGTGCACACCTATTTGCAAGGCTCTACAGCAAGATATTTGGGATCTTCGACAAGCTACAACCAACAACATTCTTGTGGACAGATTCCCAGATCGTATTACATTGGATTGAACAACACTCTGCCACATTATCAACGTTTGTTGGAAATCGGATTGCAGAAATTCAGGATGGAACTACAGGGGTCCATTGGAGGCACGTGCCTACACACAGCAAACCTGCAGATTTACTCTCACGGGGCTGCACAGTCTCGGAATTGCAGCAATCAATATGGTTTGAGGGGCCTGCATACCTACTAGATAAGGAAGACCAATGGCCTATAACAAAACAAGGCAATATTGATATGGATGTGGTATGCCAGGAGAAGCGCAAATCGTGTTTTTCCTTCACGCACAGCAAAAATCTCCTTCTAGACGGTGTGTACAAGATCAGCTCACACAATCGTTGTCTACTTGTTGTCGCTTGGATGCTTCGCTTTGTACAGCGCACCCAAAACCTAGCGCCGCTGAAGACACCATCACCTTCGCCCCAGGAGTTGGCACGTGCACTACACTGCATAGTTTGGAACTTGCAGTCCAAATACTTCTCTGAAGAACTGAGCTTGCTAAAAAAGGGCAAGCAAATCCAAAATAACCTAAAAGGTCTTTGCGTTTTTTTTTACAGATAACTGATGGGTTTGAGCTACTTAAGGTTGGAGGCCGCTTGGAGCTGGCAGAGGTTCCTAGCACACAAAAACACCCAATCTTACTTCCAAGCACGGATCACTTTGTGCACCACTACGTCAGGCATATGCATTTGTCTAATTATCACGCTGGTCCGAGGGCACTTGTCGCTCTCATCCGTCTGAAATTTTGGATAGTCAACGCACGAGATGTGGCACGTCGAATTGTACGCGCGTGTATACTGTTTTCGCTATCGACCTGTTTTACAAAGACAAATTATGGGTCAGTTACCCATCGAAAGGATCACTCCATCCAGGCCATTCGCAAGATGCGGCGTTGATTTTTGCGGACCAATAAATCTCTACTTGCGCATCCGTGGAAGGGCGCCCACAAAGGCCTACATTTCGGTATTTGTATGTTTTGCTACTAGAGCAATACACATAGAGGTCGTGTCTGATCTGACTACAGATGCCTTTATTGCTGCTGTCAAACGCCTAAATGCCCGACGCGGACTACCCTCAGACATATTTTGTGACAACGCTACCAATTTTACGGGAGCAAACAACAAATTGGAAGCTCTTAAACTGTTTCTTTTCAAGCATGAAACTATAAACTCGATAACCAACTTTTGTCGCAAGGAGTTTATTAACTTTAATTTTATTCCCCCCAGAGCACCTCATTTTGGAGGCCTTTGGGAAGCCGCCGTTAAGAGTGTAAAGGGACTGTTAAACCGAACACTTAAGGATGCTCGTCTTACTTTCGAGGAACTCACTACTGCAACTACGTCGAAGTCGAAGCCATTCTAAATTCTCGACCGTTGTGCCCGCTTTCGTCAGACCCAAACGACCTAGCAGCTCTCACTCCAGGTCACTTCTTAGTGGGTGACTCACTTCGTGCTTTACCTGAGAGACCAATACCAGAAACCAAAATTGACAACATGGAACGCTGGCAACAAATCACTGCTATCAAACAGCATATTTGGCGACGCTGGTCAAAGGAATACATCAGTGAACTACAGACACGCAGTAACTGGACTAAGGCATCGCCGAACGTATCTGTAAACGATATGGTCATCATACATGAAGACAACTTGCCGCCCCAGCGCTGGTTGTTGGGTCATATCCAAGCTGTTATACCAAGCAAGGACAACATTGTACGCGTGGCCGATGTTCGAACCACCAAGGGAATAGTTCGACGCCCTATTCACAAACTGGCATTACTACCTGTCTCTTGAAAGCACCATGTTCTTTCAATGGGGCCGGGATGTTGGGTCAAAACCCAATATATTATTTGCATATCAACCAATTAATTATAAGTATAATTAATAAGGCATATTGTTATCGATGTATATTTTGCCTTAGGAAAAAACTCCATACTAATCATTTGTATATTTGCACTTTAGTTAACTGCATACCATTTTTAACTATCGATTATTGTTTCGATAAAACATCGTATGTAGGTTAGGTTAGGTTAGAGCGGTTACCAAGGAGGGATACCCCCCCCCCCCCCTTAGCGCACTTAGGCCGCATTTGGCCCATTGTGATGCCGCGAAGGCTCTTAGACCCCTCTATTACTCCTGGTATGAATCCGCCTCAAGAGTCCATCCTGCGGCTTGGATGAACCTTGCTACATCCTTGGGTCTTTTGCTCGCGAGTTCTGATAGATTTTCGAAGAAAAAGTCACCAAGGATTCTTCGCCTAGTTTTACATAGGGCTGGGCATGTGCCAAGAAGGTGAAGAACTGTTTCTTCTTCCTCCTCATCCCGACAACTTCTGCAGAAGTCATTGTGTGGGACCAGTAGTCTGGCCGCATGTGCCCCCACAAGCCAATGCCCGGTCATCACTCTGGTGACAGTTGAGCACTTTTTTCGGCTTAGAAGGCAGAGCTCATTTGATCTATTTCGGCATCGAGTTGGCCAGGTTTGATGAGCAATGCGTGAGTTGAGGTTGGAGACCTGCCATACTTTGTTGGCTTCTGTCTCGAAGAAATCTCTTAATCTGAGTTTGCAAGATGCCATAGGTATACCAATGCTCTCTTTATCTGGAAGGAGTTCCATGGTAGTTCCTAATCTGGCCAGTTGCCTTCTATATCCCTATGTCCTGGGACCCATATTAGGCATATGTTAAACTGCTTTGACATCTCGCATAGAGATTTGCGGTAGTTATGAACAGCCTTGGAGTTCGATGTGTTCGACTCCAGCGATCTAATTGCTGCCTGGCTGTCTGTGAAGATGTAGATTTCATTGGCATTGCACGTATGTGGTATGCAATTTAGCGACTCCTGAATTGCTAGCACTTCAGCCTGGAAGACGCTGCAGTGATCAGGGAGTCTGAAAGCTTTGCGTAGGTCAAATCTGGCGCAGAAGATGCCGCCTCCTACTTTGTTATCCAACTTAGAGCCGTCTGTGAAGATTTCTACGGCTTCCGCAGGTCTTGCGGGCAAGCCCTCTTCCCAGTTCTCTCTCGTTGGGATTAGGGTATTAAAGGGAGTGTCTATATACACCTGTGGGATCTGGTAGTCTGTGTTGTCTGGTATGAGTGGATTGTCTTCCAAGATTCTTGAATGTTCAAAACCTTAGCCTATCCACTGTTTGGCATCCCTCATTCGAAGCGCTGACACATTTGCTATTTTCCGCCCCATCATTTCGACAGGTAGGAGATGCAGTATGGCGTCGAGAGCGTTACCCGGGGTCGTACGTAAAGTTCCTGTAATGCAGAGTGCAGCAGTGCGCTGCACCCTTCCTAGTTTTTTGGTGACTGTTACTTTGTCGAGTGCAGGCCACCAGACCGACACTCCATACAACAGTATCGGTCTGACTACCGCAGTGTAGAGCCAATGGACGATTTGCGGATTCATGCCCCATTTAAGTCCGATTGATTTCCTACAGGCGTATAGGGCAACATTTGCCTTTTTTATACGCTCCTCAGTATTGAGGTTCCAGTCAAATTTCTTGTCTAGAATTAGACCTAGGTACTTAGCTGAGTCACTAAAGGACAGTTCAACCCCATTAAGGATCGGAGGTTAAAGAGACGGAATTTTGTATTTCCTTGTGAACAAAACCAGTTCCGTCTTTGCAGGGTTGACTCTTAACCCAGATCTTTCCGCCCAGCTGGAAAGCCTTGCAAGAGATTCCGTCATACGGTCACATAACGTCTGCGGGAATTTGCCTGAAAAGGCAATAGCAACATCATCTGCATAGGCCACCACTTTGCACCCTCCCCCATCCATGGATCGTAGTAGTTGGTTGACTGCTACGTTCCATAGAAGAGGCGAGAGGACTCCGCCTTGTGGGGTTCCACGATCGACGGATTTGGTGACAGTCGCTGCCCCCAGTGTAGCCTTTTCGATCCTGCATTGTAGCATCTGATCGATCAGGTGCACCGTCAGGGAGCCGACCCCCAAATCCGTCAGCGATTCAGTGATAGTCTTAGGAGTGACGTTGTTGAAAGCTCCCTCTATGTCTAGGAAGGCTACTAGCGTGTAGTTCTTTTCATGTAGAGACTTTTCGATGTGTGCAGTGGTGAGAGAAGCGATATGGGAATAGTACTTCTCAGATGGAGACAGAGCAGCCTCTCCATCGTTTTCAAGAGAAAAGACGAGAGACTGATAGGTCTGAAATCTTTAGCTGTTGTGTGTGAGGGTTTCCCGGCTTTTGGAATGAATACAACTTTCGATTCCAGCCATAGCCCTGGGATTTTACCACTTTTGAAACACTTGGAGAAGATGTCTTTTAGCCAGTTGATGGCCGTTTTCCCCGCGGATTGTAATTGAGCAGGAATGATATTATCCGTCCCCGGCGATTTGTAGGGTTTGAAGCTCTTGATTGCCCAATGGATATTCCTATCGTTGAGCAGTAACAATAGCTTCTGTGTCTCCCCGCTAAAGTGCAGATCACAAGGTCTTGGTGATCTGTTTCCCCCCGGAAAATGTGTGTCCAGGAGTAGGGTAAGTGATTCTTCACTGGATGATGTCCACCCACCGTTTGCGTTCTTAATGAACCCTAGAGTCTGCGGAGTTTTACTTAGTAACTTCCTTAGTCTGGCTGCTTTGGTAGTGCTTTCTATCTCCGAACAGAAAGTTTTCCAAGAGGTCCGCTTTGCTTTGCGAAGCACCTTTTTGAAAACGGAGAGCCCTATCTTTTAGTCAGCCCATGATTGTTCGTCATTTTTAGCCTTGGCTTTATTAAAGAGTTTTCTAGCTGCTGCCCTCAACTCGCCAATTTGAGTAGTCCACCAAGGGGGTTTCTTTTTCCTTTTTGGTCGGCTAACGGGGCAAGATTCATTTAGGGCGTTTTCACACGCTTTGTTGAATATTCCTATGAGCTGAGTTGCACACTCGGCGGTATCTGGCCCTTCAGGCGGAGTTTCAGGGTGCTGTCTTTGCAGTGAAACAGTGAAGGTCTTCCAATCAGTTCTTCTTAAGTTTCTGAACTGGATTGGTTTGGGACAACGGATCTGTAGTATAGTTTCAATATATCTATGATCAGAGAAGGAGTGCTCATCTAGCACCCTCTAAGAGAGAATTTGATCCCATAAGGAGGCAGAGACTAGAGTGAGATCTAGAACTTCCCTGCGGTTTTTAACAATAAAGGTCGGGTCCCGACCATTATTACATAAAAGCATATTTGTACTCAGAAGGTAGTCAAAAATCAACTCACCCCTTGCATTTGTATCAGTACTACCCCACTGATGATGATGGGCATTTGCATCGCAGTCCACAATTAGCCGGAGGTCTCCCCGCTCGCAGTCAGCAATCAGCTGGCGTAGCAGTGGATGCGGAGGATCACCCTGATGGTCGTGTGCGAAGTAGCTAGAGACTAGCCGGATTTTCTCCTTCTCCAGCTCCAGGCATGCTGCAGTGTTGTCTAAATCACTGTATTTTGGGAGCAAAAATATGTTTAAGTGTTTTTTTTGCGAGTATGCAGGTTCTATATCTACCTTCGGTTCCAGCTGCTAGTAGCTTATACTCTTGCGTCCTCATTCCAGAAACCCTGCCACCACACACCCAGGGTTCCTGAATAAGAACTAGGTCTACTCTACCCCTCTCCAGGTACAGTAGGAGGGCGGCAGATGCTGCCTTACTGTGGTGGAGGTTTATCTGAAGGAGTCTCAAGGACATCTTCCAAATCCCTCTCCACCACAGTAACATCCGCATCTTCGTCGTCCTCGACCTCAGGATCATTCCCGCCGTGGCTTAGTCGGGAGAGACCTCGAACCAGCTCCGATGTCTCGGAGATGTAGCCTGCAGGATCTGGGGACGTGTCTTCGTCGCTCTCCAACTCCAGTTCCGGCTCTTGAGCGACCGACCCATTCTTGCTGTCTGAGCGGTACACGTTCACAGCCGCGGTTTTAAAGCCGTACTGCAGTGTACCCGACTTGGCAAGGTGCTCGACCGTCTTGTCGTTCAACACCATGATGATCTGACGCCGGGGTCCGTCTGCCTTTTCCAATTTTGCCACCCGCCAGTCGCCTGACGGCAACTGAGGGTTGCAAAATTAGAAGACCTTGAGGATCTCGGCTGGGTCGTCGGGTTTAGCCGACACCCACACCCGAGCCCTAGGCCTGTTAGGCACGTCCTTCCAATCGACAGCCTCCAGTTTGGCCCCAGGGTAGACCTCACCCAGGGCGGAAATGGCCTCCTTGTACAATTGGGCAGATTGTACGTCGGCACACGCGATGACCTTAACGCAGCCTTGATGCCAGCCGGCATCTTGGCAAACGGGCGGTGGACATCCCTTCTCCACGATAGTGCGCATGAAGGCACCCTGCATTTCGTTCTCCACCCACGGCCACTGGTTTCTCGGGATTTGGCCTCCCTCTTTGCCCATGTCCAGGACACCGAGAAGGACCTTACCCTTCGTTACCTCGGCGTAGAATTTTGACTCCTAGCTGCTGACGCGGCCGCTTGGCTTGCAGTGCGCTCATTTCAGTTGGCTGTCGCTTGGGCTTAGCGTCAGCTGACTCCTTCGCTGGCGCTGGCTTAAAATCGGGCAAAATGGATTTTGCCCACTCCACCAGCTGCGAACCTTCTGGCGATGTGTCTGCGCCAGACAAGTTCCGGGTGAGAATACCCGCAGCGCGTCTCTTATCGCTATAAGACGGCTTTGATGGTCCAGTCGTGCTAGACCTTGTCGAGGTTGAGGCTCGGTTTGGGGTGGAGGTTGAGCCCGCCGCATTTCTGCTCTGCGGAGCTCTCGCTGGCACCTTATATCCGGGCCTTGCCCCACGACTCGGCTGCCTGACTGAAGCCATGCCACGTGAAGCTGGTGTGACGCTGTCCGCTGGCTTACCAGGCAGCGCAGAATTTGAGGGAGTGTTAGTCCCATCCGACTTTGGGCGAGTGTCGGCCTCATTGTTTATGTTTTTATTTTTAGTAATTTGGTTCATATTTTGTTCCCACGAGTAATAGGGCAGGGGATCGTCACCCGCGGCAGAGCCCATGTACCGCGGAAAGCCTAATTAAAACAGGGTGGGTCGGCTGTTCCCCCTGAGTCCGCATACTAGCGACCAAGCTTCCCCTCGGCCACGCAACCATCGGTATATGCTGATTTTGAGAGTTGTCTTCTCTCGCCTACAATTAGCCAGCACTCATTGGCAGAGACATGACCTTACCAAGAGCCTGTTTCCAGCCGCCCTCACGAGGAGAGTATAGTCGCACTTCCGCCAGTGCACTACAGATACGGCACGCAGCTTAGATACCAGTACAAGTGCCAGCACTAAACACTGCGCGATCATCCCCCTGTAATACCTGACGACTGACGTATGTAATGATCGTAGAAAAATACACATCACTGTAAAAATTTTGGAAGAAGAAGAGGAAGGTCTCATTTTTGCATTGTGCCGGATAATAATTAAATTCGCAAAAACGGTATCACCGTTTTTTATTTAATTTTATTTAATTGCTATTATTTGAATATTTATACTTTGATTTCGAAGGTCTCATAGTATATTGGTTTTTTGCAATGTCCGTCATGGTGTCCGTCTGTCCGTCTGTATGAACGCAACTTTTTTCGACACCCGTAAAGCTAGAGACTTGAAACTTTGCAATTATGTTTGTCTATAGGCGCGACAGATAAAGTGTCAAGATGGGGTGCCACGCCTACTAGGAGGCTGGGAAATCGATAAATTCGATAACTGAAAACCGATGAAACCAAATATTTCTCACATTCTTACAGCTAGAGTTACCAAATTTTGCACGCAGATAGCTAGTCATGTCCCTGAAAAAATGCATCAAAATTTTGGATGCCACGCACACCTAAGCCACCCGCCTTATAAAATCGGAATCGGCTATTTATTTATTTTATTTATTGAATTTTATTCCTAGTGCTACAAGTGGGAGTACTTATAAATTAGTGCACTAGTCACATTTAAATAATCCTATAAAAATTTAAACAGAAATTATAAATATGATTAATACAATGATTATAATAATAATAATAATAATACTACTTATATACTAAACATTAAAATGGAAATAAAAAATTGTATATAATTATGGGCATTACTCTCTGCAACCTCACTCACAATGTTATTGTCATCGTTATCGCCATTATTATTTTTATTTTTATTACTAATGATGAAAAATCAACATCATTAGCTATGTTGTAGTAAATGGCTTTTTAGCCTGATTCGAAAACTTGATGTGCTTCTAATAGTCTTAATCTCAAGTGGCAACTGATTCCAAAGTCGAGCAACCCATATAAAGAAGTGCCTGTCGGAGGATGCAAGTTTAATTCTGGGACAAACAATTTTGCAGGTCCTTAAAGATACCGCAAAGCGTAATTTGTCATATAAGTAATCAGGCGTTTTTGTAATTATGATCTGATGGAGCAAAGTTAAAGTTTTATATCTAGTCCAGTTTTTTAAGTCTAAGTCAAAAATACGATTTGTAAAACATGTAACATGGTCATATCGTTTGAGTCCAAAAACATAACGTGCTATACTATTTAAAGCTACTTTTATCTTCTGCTGACTAGCAATATCACAGTTGGCAAAGATTTCAATACCATAAAACAAAACTGGTGTAACTAAAGCTTTCGCGATAGTCATTCTTGTATTAATCGGCAGCCAGGGCTGTGTTAGCACAAGCTGCCGGAGAACACAATATGTCTTACCCACAGCCTTATTGACCTAGTCTTTCCATGTTAGTGTATTGTTAAATGTTATTCCTAGATTATCAGCCTTTTCCACATACGCAATATCTACATTATCAACACAGAGTTTACTTAAATTGTTAACATTTAGTTTTTTCTTATACATTATGATACATTTACACTTTGACGGGTTCAAACGAAGGCCATTGCTACTTGCCCATTTACATACACGTAACAGATCATTATTACATAGCATGATACATTGGTTAATCTGACTAACAGGACGACTTACATATAATTGGACATCATCAGCGTACATATGGGCTTCACACATGGACAGAACACTTGGGAGATCATTAACATAAATTGTAAAAAGTAGAGGACCTAGAATTGATCCCTGTGGAACACCACGTGTTGTTACCACAATGTCGGAGGTAGAGTCCTGAACAACTACAGCCTGTTTTCTATTTCTTAAATATGAGTCCATTAACTTAACTGCAGTTGTGGAGAAGTTATAAAGTCTGCTTAACTTCGTTGTCAAAATTTCGTGGTTAACCGTGTCAAAAGCCCTACTAAAGTCAAGAAGTGTTAATAGAGTAACTTCACTATTGTCCATATGACTTCTTATGTCCTCAACAATTTTTAAAATTGCGGTTGTACAACTTTTCTTTTTCCTAAACCCAGATTGTTTGTTGCTAATTAAGTTGTTGGTGTCCATAAAAGTTGAAATTTGGTTTGCCAATAATTTTTCAAAAACTTTGGACAAGAATGGCAATATAGCTATCGGTCTGAACTCATCCTTGCCTTTTGGGATGGGCGTAATCTTAGCGATTTTCCACATCTCATGAAATGTGGACGTGGTTATTGCATAATTTAGAATGTGCGTTATATGACCTAAAATTAGTGGAAGTATTATTTTTACAAACTTTGGGTTAATATCATCTAATCCACACGCATTTGACTTAATTTTAAAGATTGACTCAAGTACATCACATTGACTAACACTAACAAAGTTAAAACAGCTAGTACAATTATTTAACGACACAGAGTTTATGTACGGATTACATGTTGCTGGACGAACATTGACATTTACAAAACTACCATTAAGAACATTTACATCCAAGTCGCCATTTATCACAGATTTTGCCTTTCCAATTCCAACGTTCTTCAACTCCTTCCATAATTTTTGCGTGGAATTTATATTGTCAAACTTTAAACCATAATGTCTACGCTTAGCACTACTGATCAAGTCATTTACATTACGCCTAGCAGTCTTAAAAAGTTGGAATATTTGGTCAGTCTTATAACGTTTCCACCTCTCGTAAAGCTTGTCCCGGTGTTTTATTGCACTTGTTATATCACTGCTAAACCATGGATTTAGCTTCGGCTTAATAACTAAGGTCCTAAGCGGTACATGTTTTTTGTACAAATATTCAATATTAGTTTGTAACAATCCTAACTGGGTGTCAACCGACGGAAGGAAGTATAGACTATTCCAATCACAATTATTACAGTCACTGAACAACATACTTTTATCTAAGTTTTTAAAGTCTCTGTATTGAATAATCTGATTATTAGAGTCAAGTTGAGTGTCATAAGAAAGAAAAATTAGGTCATGTTTGGAAAATTCAGGTACTGATATTTGGTCATACAACATTACTCTGTTTGTTTTGTTTACAAAGATAACATCAAGTAAAGTATTTGTGGTTTGAGAGAAATGGGTCGGTGTTGATTCATTTACAAGTTCAAGACCCAGTGCATTAAATTCTGCTGATAAGTCTTGGTTCTGAAGCATATTGCTGTTTAGGTCGCCAATTATAATAATATCAGTAAAGGTCAGTGATAAGTTTGCTATAGTATCAATCATGTCAGAGTATCCAATGTGGTTATGTGCCCTATACACACATCCTAGAAGCGTCTTAATATTTTTATTAAGACTAATTAATTCTAAAAACAAATATTCAATTGGGATGTCAAGGGGATGACTTAGAACAACTTTACACTTAATTCACTTTACTACATACACTGCTACACCACCTGCGTGACTTACACGATCAGAACGGAAAACATTAAAGCCATCACAAATAATAGACAAGTCACTTAATTCTGGGGCAAACCATGTTTCAGAGACACAGACTACATCAACATTAGAATTCACAAAAATAAAACGAAACTCATCCATCTTCTTAACCAGACTCTGAGCATTAATATGGCAAATGTTTAAACCGCTGTTTTGCTTACAAAGAATTCTAACCATGGCATGGGTGCTCGACTTGGATGTTATTAAAGATGCGGACATCTAAAAAGCTTGATTTTAAAACCTAACAGAAGCACATCAAAAAGTTGTATATTACCTAACGCTAAAAATGAGATAATAATAATAATAACGACAACAACAAAAATCAGCTGCACATCAGACGCATTCAAATATGAGAGATGAGAGCCCTCTTTTAAAAGATTCAAAATTTTAAAATGAGAGAAATTACTTAAATCAGGAAAGAAAGAGAAATTACTTAAAACATGAATTAACATACGATTTGACAATATTAAAGCGCATAGCTTAAGAGCGAAAAAGCTCCGCCTGATTGGTCGGTGGTGTAGACGTGGCGACTGCAGATGAGCTTTGTAAGGGAACGAGCTTTTGCGGGTTGTCTAATCTGACTACATCTCCCATCTCGCTCTGTCTGACGTGGACGATGCCCTGGCGACAGAACACAGCTGTCAGCAGCTTTTGCCTCTTCATTTGCATTGCTTTTTTGAAGATCTCATAGTTCTCTTTGCTTAATTGCTCATTAAGGTAAATTGGTGCATTGCCATGTGCTTCAAAGCCCAGCATGTGCAAGTTTAGTTGCGTGTTGTTGTTTCGCCGGTATTCTGCTGCCGCTCGCATTATTTTTACTTTGTCGTGCGTGTTATCAAATTTTACAATAATTTCCGGGTCGACTACCGAATTTGTTCTGCCAGATCGCCTGATTCTAAAGATCTCATTAAGTCTCGGTGCCGGGGTGACCCCAAGGGAGAATGCTAATGCGTTGAAAATGGACCGCAGCTGCTCACCCTCTACGAAGGGCACACCATGTAGCCGTACATCTTTGGCGATGGATGCATTTCCTTGCGCATTGAGCTTGGCTTCAAGCGCCGCAACTTGCACGTGTAGTGCTCGAGTACCCTCCGCAGCTTGCTCCAGATTTTGCACCCGCTGCATAATGCTGTGAAGCTCACCGTTCATGCCATCCAGCTTCTCATTTAGTATGCAGAGCAGGTGTTCCTCCGACTCCCTCATCCTGCTTGATATTAATTCAGCCTGTTCATCAAAGCGTTGGTTGATCAGCTGGATGAGCAAGTTGTAGTCGGTCCCCTTTCCAGTGGAGTTTTCGCGCAAACGTTTTGGAACAGGTGCCATATTTGTGCAAATAAAAACAAAGCAGTAGGGAAAAGTGTTGTCGTGCTGCGAGCAGAGTAGTTTTCGTATGCTTTGTGGAGAGCAAGAATAGCTCTCAGCTTCCCAGATGTGTTGTTGTTTATTGTGTGCGCGCGGTTTTTTTTTTGCAAATAGTGATCGTTTATTTATTAAATAGAGTAGAAGTTTTAAACGATTGCAGTGTCCGTAAGTTTGTTTCCAATTTATTGATTTATAACAAAATAATGCCAGTGTATTGCTTTAAAAAATATTTTTATCGCGGAGCTTGAAAAAAGGACGTACTGTCGCGTCACAAGTGTGTACACATTTTTTGGCTATATCTTTAACAGATTTTGGGCTAGAGCCACCAAACTTGGTAGGAAGATTGATAGTGACAGTTAAAAACATTTGATTCAAAATTTTGGATGCCACGCTTACCCAAGCCACCCGCCTTATAAAATTGGAATCGGCTATATCTTTAACAGTTTTTGAGCTAGAGCCACCAAACTTATTAGGAAGATAGATAGTGACAGTTAAAAACATTTGATTCAAAAATTTGGATGCCACGCCTACCTCTGCCGCCCACCTTTTAAATTTGGAAGTTAAGTTATCTTCCACAGTTTTTGAGCTAAAGTCACCAAATTTGGTAACATGATAGCTGGCGATGTTTACCACATGGCCCACTCCCTTCGCCCCTGCATTCCCCCTTATCAACCGTTCTTTTACTGGTATCAAAGTATTCCGCAGTCGGTTCGGTCCGACTGCAACGTTTTTACTTGTTGTTTTTTTTTTTTAGCGACGTTTCTAATTGTTTGCAATTATTAATACAGGCTCGACGTCATGAATCAAAGGGGGTGATTCGAAACAATTTGAAAATAGTGAATGAAAGGTAATAGGCTGGCCAGATAGCGCTATTTCGAATGTTGCCAAACATTCTCATCAGTGACCTTTCTGTTTAGAATTATTAAACTCAAACTGATCGTATATGAAACTATAGTCGGGGACAGGAGTTGAACCTGGGACCTCTCGTTAACGAGGCGGAAGTCTTAGCCACTGGGCTATTCCCTGACGACATCCATCCCTGGCTAATCAGAGTTTTACATCAACGACTGCATTTGTAATTCTAACCATTTACTCTAAAGCTTTCATTTTTATCAATTTATCTAAGCTTCTACCCATTGAACTAAGCTTAATCTAAGCTCACTCGAACTATGACAAGGCGGAACTGCTTTGTATACATAAGTTCTTATTGTTATTTTACTGATCAATTATTATACTTTGATACCGAAGGTCTCATAGTATATTGGTTTTGTGCAATGTCCGTCATGGTGTCTGTCTGTCCGTCTGTCCGTCCGTCCGTATGAACCCAACTTTTTTCGACACCCGTAAAGCTAGAGACTTGAAACTTTGCAATTATGTTTATCTATAGACGGTACAGATAAAGTGTCAAGATTGGGTTGCCACGCCTACTAGGAGGCTGGGAAATCGATAAATTCGATAACTGAAAACCGATGAAACTAAATATTTCTCACATTCTTACAGCTAGAGTTACCAAATTTTGCACGCAGATAGCTAGTCATGTCCCTGAAAAAACTGCATCAAAATTTTGGATGCCACGCCCACTCCTTCCGCCCCCATCATTCCTGCTCCTTGAAACTGGAAACGCCTATAGTTTTTAAATTTTTTGGGCTAGAGCCACCAAATTTTGTGTCAAGATAGATATTGACGTTCCCCAAACAAATGCATCAAAATTTTGGATGCCACGCCCCCTGATTCCGAACCCATCCCCCCCTTCTCCATGAAATTGGAAACGCCAGTAGTTCTTACATTGTTTGGGCTAGAGCCACCAAATTTTGTGTCAAGATAGGTACTGACGTTCCCCATCAAAACTTGGATGCCACGCCCCCTGATTCCGCCCCCATCCCCCCTTCACCAAGAAATTGGAAACGCCTATAGTTTTCACATTTTTTGGGCTAGAGCCACCAAATTTTGTGTCAAGATAGATATTGACGTTCCCCAACAAAATGCATCAAAATTTTGGATGCCACGCCCCCTGATTCCGCCCCCATCCCCCCTTCTACTTGAAATTGGAAACGCCTATAGCTTTCACATTTTTCGAGCTAGAGTCACCAAATTTGGTAGGAAGATATGGTGACAACTACAAAAGGTCTGCATCAAAAATTTGGATGCCACGCCCACCTCTGCCGCCCACTATTTAAAATTGGAAATTTCGATATCTCTTATAGTTTTTAAGCTAGAGCCCGTAAATTGGGTAGAAAGATAGAAGGCAGCATCTACCAAAGATGTGCATCAAAATTTTGAATGCCACGCCCACCTAAGCCACCCGCCTTATAAAATCGGAATCGGCTATATCTCTAACAGTTTTTGAGCTTGAGTCACCAAACTTTTTATGAATATAGATGGTGACAGTTAAAAACATTTGATTCAAAAATTAAGATGCCACGCCTACCTCTGCCGCCCACCTCTTAACTCTTCCACAGTTTTTGAGCTAAAGTCACCAAATTTGGTAACATGATAGCTGGCGATGTTTACCACATGGCCCACTCCCTTCGCCCCTGCATTCTCCCTTATCAACCGTTCTTTTTATGGTATCAAAGTATTCCGCAGTCGGTTGCGTCCGACTGCAACGTTTATACTTGTTTTTCTTTGCGATGGATGTCGTCAGGGAATAGCCCAGTGGCTATGACTTCCGCCTCGTTAACGAGAGGTCCCAGGTTCAACTCCTGTCCCCGACTATAGTTTCATATACGATCAGTTTGAGTTTAATAATTCTAAACAGAAAGGTCACTGATGAGAATGTTTGGCAACATTCGAAATATCGCTATCTGGCCAGCCTAATACATTTCATTCACAATTTTCAAATTGTTTCGAATCATCCCCTTTGATTCATGACGTCGAGCCTGTATTAATAATTGCAAACAATTAGAAACGTCGCTAAAAAATAAACAAATATGAAAATAAGGATTGGCACGTCCTTAACTATTTCTGACATTTTTGCAAAGAAAAATAATTGATCAGTAAAATAACAATAAGAACTTATGTATACAGAGCAGTTCCGCCTTGTCATAGTTCGAGTGAGCTTAGATTAAGCTTAGTTCAATGGGTAGAAGCTTAGATAAATTGATAAAAATGAAAGCTTTAGAGTAAATGGTTAGAATTACAAATGCAGTCGTTGATGTAAAACTCTGATTAGCCAGGGATGGATGTCGTCAGGGAATAGCCCAGTGGCTAAGACTTCCGCCTCGTTAACGAGAGGTCCCAGGTTCAACTCCTGTCCCCGACTGTAGTTTCATATACGATCAGAGTGAGTTTAATAATTCTAAACAGAAAGGTCACTGATGAGAATGTTTGGTAACATTCGAAATAGCGCTATCTGGCCAGCCTAATACATTTCATTCACAATTTTCAAATTGTTTCGAATCACCCCCTTTGATTCATGACGTCGAGCTTGTATTAATAATTGCAAACAATTAGAAACGTCGCTAAAAAAAAACAAATATTACAATAAGGATTGGCACGTCCTTAACTATTTCTGACATTTTCGCAAAGAAAAATAATTGATCAGTAAAATAACAATAAGAACTTATGTATGAGTTAACACGCGCAGAACAAAAAGAGCTGACAACACTGTTGCGCCGGATGCCGTTGCAACAGAGTTGCAGACGAAATCCGATACTCGCACGCGCAAGCAGCCTGATCGTCCGCAAGAACCGCCGACTCAGCATTCAGTCGCCTCGCCGGCCAGCAGCGATAGCTTCATAATTCCATTTAAGCTACTTTAAGTTTCAGTTTGAATTTGGTTCTCGCATAGCTTTAACGAGCTTGAAATAAAAATCATTAAACAGTACAAAGTGCAATTTTTTAATTGGCGCCCAAACGGCAAGTTACCCATAATCTGCCAACGACTAGCTAATCGCTTATCGTTTAACACAAAAACTCTTCGAGCCAACGCCAAGAGTAGAAAGTGAACAAGTGTTAGTGAAAAAACAAAAACAAACAACACACACCAAAGAAAAAGACAGTGCTAAAAACCAAAAAAATAAGCCACGACATTTAAAAAAAAAAAAAAAAACAACAAAAAACACACACCAAAACTTTAAAAACTGAGTGTTCATATGCAACAAAATTTTTTGAAAAAAAAAAAAAAAAACACACACCAAAACTTTAAAAACTGAGTGTTCATATGCAACAAAATTTAAAAAAAAAAACAAAACACACACAAAACTTTAAAAACTGAGTTTTTAAAAAAAACAAAACAAAACACACACCAATACACTACAAAACTGAGTGTAAGAAACAATCAAGACATAAATAAAATACAAGCAGCAGATATTTAAGAAAAAAACACTCACACATCAAAACAATAAAAAGACCAAGTGTAATCAAAACAACATTATAGCTAACATATTAGCAAAGAATTTAAATAAAACACAAACTTAAACAAAAAATAAAACCCCAGCTGAGAGAGTAAAAGAAAAAATAAAACCCCAGCTGAGTGAGTTAACAAAGAACAAAAAAAAAACAACAACAACAAGCGGAAGACGAAGTTCAGCGGAAATTCATACGAGACGCAGCGCAGTGCATCGGCCATGATGGAATTTTTGAATAATTTTGACAAAATGTAGGTGAGATGCTCATTTTATTCACAATTCAAGATAAATAAAAGATAAATCTAAACAAAATAACAGAGCCGTCTAGTATAGGTTTTTCATTAAATAAAAAGAAATAACACTTTAAAAAAACAGACAATTCTGCATATCGCAACTTAATAAGTTGAAACTTGAAACCTTTATAAGTTGTGTTGGAATTCTTTTTGGGCGGTTTAAATATTTTTTATGTTGCGCCCAAGTCAAAACAAAACAGACGACAGCAGCGGCGACGAACTTATCTCCTCTTACTTAGAGAAACGATCTTTAGAAAAAACACAGAAAATGAATGCCGAACAAGTCGCACAGATGGAGGCGAAGGTACAGGCAGCGCTAAATCTACTGGCGCCTATGTTTGAAGAGAAATTAGCATCTCTTACAGAGCAGTTTAATAAATTTAAGGGTTTAACCCCCCAGATAGAAGTTTTCCAGGAAATTCAAATTGTGCCAGGGACTCGTTGCGATGAGCCCTTAGATATTATAAAGTCCATCCCTGAGTTTGATGGGAAACAAGAGAACTACGTCTCGTGAAGGCAGGCCGCCTCTGCAGCCTACAAAGTTTTTGAGCCGTTTAATGGCAGTTCAAGGCATTATCAGGCGGTAGGTATTATCCGAAATAAAGTTAGGGGATCAGCCGATGCTGTGCTGGCCTCATTCAACACAGTATTGAACTTTAAGGCAATCATTGCCAGACTTGATTTCACGTATGCTGATAAAACACCAGTACACGTAATACAGCAACAATTAGGCACGCTTCGGCAGGGTGATCTATCACTGTTAAAATATTATGATGAGGTTGAAAAGAAATTGACCATGTTAAGAAACAAAACGTTAATGACTCATGATCACGCCGCAGCGGCAGTACTGAATGAAAAATTCAGAAGTGATGCCTTGCATACTTTTGTTTCGGGATTAAGAAAATCCCTCAGGTGGGCTGTTTTCCCAGCACAGCCCATAGACCTCCCCTCAGCTTTGGCTCTAGCTCAGGAGGCTGAGTCAAGCAACGAGAGAGGCATTTTCGCTGCTAGTTTTGCAAAGCATCTTGAGGAAAAGCCACAAAAGCCTAACGCTCAAAAGTCTCAGAGCTGGCGTCAGAACGCCCAACCAGAAAACGAGGGCAATTCCCAAAAAAGGAACCCCCATTTCCAAAAGAACCAAAAAGACCAAAACCAAGGTCAACAAAAACCAGGTAGCTCAAAGCAGCGCTTTAATAACCAAAAGCAGCAAGGGCGGGGACCCGAGCCAATGGAGGTGGATACCTCCTCGCGCTTTAGGCAGCCCACACAGGGCTACAAGAACAACCAAGGGTACGGTGATAAGTCCATGAAGACTCAGCAAAACCTAAACCACTTACCGCAGGAAGAAAGTAACAGTGACTACGAGTCACTGTCACAGCATGAGGCAGCTCAAATCGAAGAAGATTTGTCCGGGGCCGAAAGCTGTAATTTTTTAGCGGAAACTCCCTGCCTCCGTTCATAAGGCGAATGGTCGCAGGGCAAACTATCAAACTTTTGATAGACACAGGGGCCTCAAAGAATTATATAAAACCCCTTCCCGGACTAGCACATTGGATGCCAGTCGACAGCCCTTTCCAAGTAAAATCAATCCACGGGCACACCAAGATTGAGCAGAAATGTCTCATCCACCTTTTCGACGTTAAGTCGTACTTTTTCATGCTGGAGTCACTTAATGACTTCGACGGCATAATTGGCCTTGATCTGTTAAAACGGATCAACGCTCAGATAGATCTAACTAACAATGTCATACAACATGACAACGGAAAAGAAAAAATCGAGTTCACTAAGTGCCAACATGTGAACCACATTCGGATTAATGACACGGATGTCCCCCCTGCTGTCAGATCCACCTTCGATCATATGATCAATAAAATGGTAAATGCATTCGCGGACGTTAACGAGTCCCTACCGTACAACATAAATACGGTTGCTACAATACCAACGGATGACGAACCAGTTTACTCTAAACTGTATCCGTACTCAAAAGGCGTGTCTGAATTTGTCAACGCAGAGGTTAAACAACTTCTAGCGAACGGCATAATAAGACCGTCAAAGTCCCCTTACAATAACCCTATATGGGTCGTCGACAAAAAAAGTGTTGACGAAGCGGGACACAAACAAAAGCGTCTCGTTATTGATTTTAGGAAACTAAATCAAAAGACAACGGACGACAAATACCCTATCCCATCTATCTCGACTATACTGTCAAATTTGAGCGAGGCTCAGTATTTCACTACTTTGGACCTCAAGTCAGGGTTTCACCAAATTGAATTGGCTGAAAGAGACAGGAAAAAGACAGCGTTCTCTGTCAACAATGGGAAGTATGAGTTTTGCAGACTTTCGGGCTAAAAAATGCCCCAAGTATTTTTCAACGAGCCATTGACGATGTGCTCCGCGAACAAATTGGGAAGATATGTTACGTTTATGTTGATGACGTAATAATCTTCTCCAAATCTAAGGAAGACCATATCAGAGATATTGAATGGGTCTTGAAAAACCTTAGAGACGCAGGCATGCGAGTCTCCCAGGAAAAATCCAAGTTTTTCAAAAAAAGCGTGGAATATTTGGGATTCATCGTGTGCAGGGGCGGTATCCGGTCCTCGCCTGACAAGGTGAGAGCCATAAAAGAATTCCCCCCCCCGAAACTCTTTTTGCCCTTAGGTCATTTTTGGGGCTAGCCCGCTACTATAGTTGTTTCATAACAGGCTTCGCCCACATCGCAAGGCCTCTAACGGATATCTTGAAGGGCGAAAATGGCAAGATAGGTGCCAATCATTCGAAAAAGGTTAAACTCGAATTGTCTCCAGAACAAGTAGAGGCATTCAACAGGCTTAAAGACATACTGGCCTCCGAGGATGTGATTTTGTCCTATCCAAATTATAAAAAGCCTTTTGACCTCACAACAGATGCGTCTGGCTACGGGCTGGGAGCAGTACTGTCTCAAGACGGTCGCCCCATTACTATGATCTCGCGAACATTGCGAGGTAATGAGGTAAATTTTGCCACAAATGAGCGTGAACTTCTCGCCATTGTATGGGCACTCAAAAACCTCAGAAATTACCTGTACGGGGTTAAGAATCTTAACATCCATACAGACCACCAGCCATTAACTTTTTCGGTATCGGACAAGAACCCGAATGCCAAAATAAAGCGTTGGAAAGCCTTCATTGATGAGCACAATGCAAATATCATTTATAAACCTGGAAAAGAAAACCTGGTAGCAGACGCTCTGTCTCGCCAAAATGTCAATGCACTAGACGATTCAGCTAATTCTGATGCTGCTACTATCCATAGCGAAGAATCCCTTACGTACACCATTGAAGCTACCGATAAACCGGTAAATTGCTTTCGAAACCAGATTATTCTGGAAGAAGGGACCATTCCCCAGCAAAAGACGTTTATTTTGTTTAAGACAAAAACCCGTCACATCATAAATTTTTCCGATCGTAGCACACTACTGCAAATCCTTAAAGATGCAGTAAATACCAATGTAGTCAACGCAATTTATTGCGAGCTACCCGTACTGGCCTTTATTCAGCACGGATTAGTTGAAGCATTCCCTTCAACTACCTTTATATATGCAAAAACCCTTGTCACAGACATAACAGACCCAACAGAGCAAAGAGAAATTGCTACAGTTGAGCATAGCCGCGCCCACAGAGCGGCGCAGGAAAACGCGAAACAAATACTTAGGGACTATTTTTTTCCGAAAATAGGTCGCTTAACGTCAGAAATAGCGGCGAATTGCAAAGTTTGTACCATGAGTAAACATGATCGGCACCCGAAAAAACAAGAAATAGGGAAAACCCCGATACCAACATATGCCGGAGAAATGTTGCATATAGATGTTTACTCCACCGATGGTAAATACTTTCTAACTTGCATCGACAAGTTTTCAAAATTCGCAGTAGTACAGCCCATACGGTCTCGCGCAATTGTGGATATAAAAGCACCACTTTTGCAACTTCTAAATTTGTTTCCAAAAACCGAAACAATTTACTGTGACATCGAAAAATCCCTGAACTCAGAAACAATTAAATCAATGCTCAGCAACAGCTTTGGTATCGGGATTTCAAACGCCCCACCCTTGCATAGCTCCTCTAATGGACAAGTCGAGCGGTTTCACGGTACCCTCGGAGACATAGCACGTTCATATAAATTGGAAACGCAGGTGGAAGACACTGTTGAGAATATTCTCCTTGCAACCGTCAAGTACAACAGGTCAATCCACTCAGTAACAAATGAGAGGCCCATAGACGTAATTCACGCAGCCTCCAAAAACAACGCAATGCAGATTAGGGAAAAGATTGCATCTGCGCAAAGAAAGACACTTGACCTTATGAATAAAAATAGGGTCTACAAGTCGTATAAAGCAGGAGAAAAGGTCTGGATTAAAAATAATAGGAGGTTAGGAAACAAGCTATCACCCCTATTTACAGAGGCAACAGTAGAAGCAGACCTAGGTACGACGGTTCTTATTAAAGGGAGGGTGGTCCATAAGGACAACCTTAAGTAAGTTTTAGCACTTAGAATTCATGACAATTCATTAATAATCAAGTAATTTTAACGAACAAATTTTATGTTCATTTTTAGGCTAGGATACTTTTTTATATTAACAACGGCAACCATGACAGTGACCAAAGCGACATTGAGACTCAACGACTACTCGCACGCGGACTACATACCTATAGTTGACGGAGACGTAACGATCTGGGACAAGTACAGCTACATGGGACACACGACGAACTTGACATCGTTTGAGACTTACATCGACGAGACATGGAAATTAATAGTCAAACTACCCAAAGACCACATGAAACAGGTACTGAAAACGGACATTCAACACATAGCTAACTTAATAGCTTCCTTTACGGTTCACCATAGGCAGACACGTAGCGTTAACATGATAGGCACTGCCCTTAAGGTAATTGCAGGAACCCCAGATTTTGACGACTGGGAACAGATAAAGTTCAAACAGGGTCAGTTAGTAGATTCAGAAAGTAAACAGATCGAAATCAATGATGAATTCCAAACACGACTTAACGAAGTTTCAAGGGCACTTAACGAAATATTAAAACCAGATGCAGAAGTTGAACACTTTTACGCAACAATTTTGGCAAAAAATAGAATGATAATTACAAACCTTGAGGACTTAATCCTTTCCGTAACACTTGCAAAAATAAACTTAATCAGCCCTCTTATACTAGACAGCATCGATATAAATGAATTGTTAAATGAGCAACTAACAAACACTAGCATAACTGATCTTTAAGAAGTCTCACATATCAAAGCTTTTCAAAATTCCGAACTAATATACTTTTTGATCAAATACCCTAAGCCTAAGTTAAATTGTAAAAAAATAGATATTTTTCCCGTTCAACACAATAATGTAATATTAGATCTAGAAGTAGGTAATACGGTGGCCGATTGCGGAACAAATACCTACGCTGTGCGCGACTGCGCCGCCACTACTTTCTGCAGGAGACTACAAAATGCATCGTGTGCCCAACAATTGGTATCTGGAACCGTCGCACAATGTGCCTCGCGCCCCGGTGATCTGGAGTCAATAACGGTGATCGGCGAGGGCATCTTAATTATAAACAGCGCAACAATAAATGTGGTGGACAGCACCGGAAACAGTCAGGAAGTCGCGGGAACCTTCCTCGCTACCTACGACGAATACGTCTCCCTGAACGACACCCGGTATGTGAACCACCGAGGTATCTTGAAGAAGAAACCTGTCGTGTCCACGTCGGCCTTGGTCAACATCACCCTCTTCAGGGAACACCTGAGCCTCCCTTTCTTGCACGACCTAAGCCTAAAGAATCTCCGTCATATCGGGGATCTTAGATCAGAAATGTCATCACGGTCATTTGGCTGCTTGGTCCTCATCGCTCTTCTTCTACTCTTCGTTGGCGCCTGGAAACTATTCCAGCACAGAACAAACAAGAAGAAACCCGAGGGGTTTCAGTCTAACAAGGGAGGAGTTAACACGCGCAGAACAAAAAGAGCTGACAACACTGTTGCGCCGGATGCCGTTGCAACAGAGTTGCAGACGAAATCCGATACTCGCACGCGCAAGCAGCCTGATCGTCCGCAAGAACCGCCGACTCAGCATTCAGTCGCCTCGCCGGCCAGCAGCGATAGCTTCATAATTCCATTTAAGCTACTTTAAGTTTCAGTTTGAATTTGGTTCTCGCATAGCTCTAACGAGCTTGAAATAAAAATCATTAAACAGTACAAAGTGCCACGTTTTAATTTATACAAAGCAGTTCCGCCTTGTCATAGTTCGAGTGAGCTTAGATTAAGCTTAGTTCAATGGGTAGAAGCTTAGATAAATTGATAAAAATGAAAGCTTTAGAGTAAATGGTTAGAGTTACAAATGCAGTCGTTGATGTAAAACTCTGATTAGCCAGGGATGGATGTCGTCAGGGAATAGCCCAGTGGCTAAGATTTCCGCCTCGTTAACGAGAGGTCCCAGGTTCAACTCCTGTCCCCGACTATAGTTTCATATACGATCAGTTTGAGTTTAATAATTCTAAACAAAAAGGTCACAAATGAGAATGTTTGGTAACATTCGAAATAGCGCTATCTGGCCAGCCTAATACATTTCATACACAATTTTCAAATTGTTTCGAATCACCCCCTTTGATTCATGACGTCGAGCCTGTATTAATAATTGCAAGCAATTAGAAACGTCGCTAAAAAAAAAAACATATATAAAAATATGGATTTTCACGTCCTTAACTATTTCTGACATTTTCGAAAAGAAAAATAATTGATCAGTAAAATAACAATAAGAACTTATGTGTACAAGGCAGTTCCGCCTTCTCATAGTTCGAGTGAGCTTAGATTAAGCTTAGTTCAATGGGTAGAAGCTTAGATAAATTGATAAAAATGAAAGCTTTAGAGTAAATGGTTAGAATTACAAATGCAGTCGTTGATGTAAAACTCTGATTAGCCAGGGATGGATGTCGTCAGGGAATAGCCCAGTGGCTAAGATTTCCGCCTCGTTAACGAGAGGTCCCAGGTTCAACTCCTGTCCCCGACTATAGTTTCATATACGATCAGTTTGAGTTTAATAATTGTAAACAGAAAGGTCACTGATGAGAATGTTTGGCAACATTCAAAATAGCGCTATCTGGCCAGCCTAATACATTTCATTCACAATTTTCAAATTGTTTCGAATCACCCCCTTTGATTCATGACGTCGAGCCTGTATTAATAATTGCAAGCAATTAGAAACGTCGCTAAAAAAAAAACATATATAAAAATATGGATTTTCACGTCCTTAACTATTTCTGACATTTTCGAAAAGAAAAATAATTGATCAGTAAAATAACAATAAGAACTTATGTGTACAAGGCAGTTCCGCCTTCTCATAGTTCGAGTGAGCTTAGATTAAGCTTAGTTCAATGGGTAGAAGCTTAGATAAATTGATAAAAATGAAAGCTTTAGAGTAAATGGTTAGAATTACAAATGCAGTCGTTGATGTAAAACTCTGATTAGCCAGGGATGGATGTCGTCAGGGAATAGCCCAGTGGCTAAGACTTCCGCCTCGTTAACGAGAGGTCCCAGGTTCAACTCCTGTCCCCGACTATAGTTTCATATACGATCAGTTTGAGTTTAATAATTCTAAACAGAAAGGTCACTGATTAGAATGTTTGGCAACATTCGAAATAGCGCTATCTGGCCAGCCTAATACATGTCATTCACAATTTTCAAATTGTTTCGAATCACCCCCTTTGATTCATGACGTCGAGCCTGTATTAATAATTGCAAACAATTAGAAACGTCGCTAAAAAAAACAAATATAAAAATAAGGATTGGCACGTCCTTAACCATTTCTGACATTTTCGCAAAGAAAAATAATTGATCAGAAAAATAACAATAAGAACTTATGTATACAAAGCAGTTCCGCCTTGTCATAGTTCGAGTGAGCTTAGATTAAGCTTAGTTCAATGGGAAGAAGCTTAGATAAATTGATAAAAATGAAAGCTTTAGAGTAAATGGTTAGAATTACAAATGCAGTCGTTGATGTAAAACTCTGATTAGCCAGGGATGGATGTCGTCAGGGAATAGCCCAGTGGCTAAGACTTCCGCCTCGTTAACGAGAGGTCCCAGGTTCAACTCCTGTCCCCGACTATAGTTTCATATACGATCAGTTTGAGTTTATTAATTCTAAGCAGAAAGGTCACTGATGAGAATGTTTGGCAACATTCGAAATAGCGCTATCTGGCCAGCCTAATACATTTCATTCACAATTTTCAAATTGTTTCGAATCACCCCCTTTGACTCATGACGTCGAGCCTGTATTAATAATTGCAAGCAATTAGAAACGTCGCTAAAAAAAAAACATATATAAAAATATGGATTTTCACGTCCTTAACTATTTCTGACATTTTCGAAAAGAAAAATAATTGATCAGTAAAATAACAATAAGAACTTATGTGTACAAGGCAGTTCCGCCTTCTCATAGTTCGAGTGAGCTTAGATTAAGCTTAGTTCAATGGGTAGAAGCTTAGATAAATTGATAAAAATGAAAGCTTTAGAGTAAATGGTTAGAATTACAAATGCAGTCGTTGATGTAAAACTCTGATTAGCCAGGGATGGATGTCGTCAGGGAATAGCCCAGTGGCTAAGACTTCGGCCTCGTTAACGAGAGGTCCCAGGTTCAACTCCTGTCCCCGACTATAGTTTCATATACGATCAGTTTGAGTTTAATAATTCTAAACAGAAAGGTCACTGATTAGAATGTTTGGCAACATTCGAAATAGCGCTATCTGGCCAGCCTAATACATGTCATTCACAATTTTCAAATTGTTTCGAATCACCCCCTTTGATTCATGACGTCGAGCCTGTATTAATAATTGCAAACAATTAGAAACGTCGCTAAAAAAAACAAATATAAAAATAAAGATTGGCACGTCCTTAACCATTTCTGACATTTTCGCAAAGAAAAATAATTGATCAGTAAAATAACAATAAGAACTTATGTGTACAAGGCAGTTCCGCCTTCTCATAGTTCGAGTGAGCTTAGATTAAGCTTAGTTCAATGGGTAGAAGCTTAGATAAATTGATAAAAATGAAAGCTTTAGAGTAAATGGTTAGAATTACAAATGCAGTCGTTGATGTAAAACTCTGATTAGCCAGGGATGGATGTCGTCAGGGAATAGCCCAGTGGCTAAGACTTCCGCCTCGTTAACGAGAGGTCCCAGGTTCAACTCCTGTCCCCGACTATAGTTTCATATACGATCAGTTTGAGTTTAATAATTCTAAACAGAAAGGTCACTGATTAGAATGTTTGGCAACATTCGAAATAGCGCTATCTGGCCAGCCTAATACATTTCATTCACAATTTTCAAATTGTTTCGAATCACCCCCTTTGACTCATGACGTCGAGCCTGTATTAATAATTGCAAGCAATAAGGATTTTCCCGTCCTTAACTATTTCTGACATTTTCGCAAAGAAAAATATTTGCTCAGTAAAATAACAATAAGAACTTATGTATACAAAGCAGTTCCGCCTTGTCATAGTTCGAGTGAGCTTAGATTAAGCTTAGTTCAATGGGTAGAAGCTTAGATAAATTGATAAAAATGAAAGCTTTAGAGTAAATGGTTAGAGTTACAAATGCAGTCGTTGATGTAAAACTCTGATTAGCCAGGGATGGATGTCGTCAGGGAATAGCCCAGTGGCTAAGATTTCCGCCTCGTTAACGAGAGGTCCCAGGTTCAACTCCTGTCCCCGACTATAGTTTCATATACGATCAGTTTGAGTTTAATAATTCTAAACAAAAAGGTCACAAATGAGAATGTTTGGCAACATTCGAAATAGCGCTATCTGGCCAGCCTAATACATTTCATACACAATTTTCAAATTGTTTCGAATCACCCCCTTTGATTCATGACGTCGAGCCTGTATTAATAATTGCAAATATTATTTGAATATTTAAATAACGCTCAACGTATTTTAATTTATTTTGTTGTTTTTTCAACACAAGAAAAATAAGTCGATTATAGACATAATAATCGAAACAACATTATATATTGTTGTCTTATATTTTGCTTATTATATAATAGTTATATAGACACTGCTTAAGTGCATTTAAAAATCAAAATATATTCTATTAAAATAATATAAGTTGTTATATTAAATTTTATTGAATTCTATACTTACGTATAGACACTGTAACGTTGTAACAGTCGTTTTACAGTGAAGTCAATTGACTCACAGCCAAATTAAAATATGTCGATTGAAACTTTAGTTATTAGTGGTGTTTTTGTACCGCATTCAGTTATTGCCATAATTGGTAATGGAGCCTGCCCTTTTAGATCTATTTCCCACCTTTTCCATGGCACCCTACGCCAACATATTGTAGCCCATGTTGTAGCCAACTGGGAAACTTTTGCTTGCTTCTGCTTAAACTTAAATGGAGAGTGTTATAGCTCTTCTGAACAATATAAGTGCGCTATGTCAAATTCATATACTTATGGTACTGCATGCTGTAAATTTTCAAGTTTTTCAAAATGGAAATTTATTACAAGCAATTGGAAATATTATGCATCCTGTAAAAAGATTGCGTTTTACCGGTCCATTAATGAATGGACATTTTGATATTTATATTCCTTTAGAGGAAGTATTAACTCAAGATTCTGAAACGACAAGTGAATGCAAAACTGAAAATGTTAAAAATCCCGTTAAAAGACGTTGTCGGTTCACCGACAACACAAAAAAAACAAGTAAGCAGGCTCTAGTCGAGATTTCCCGACTAGGAGATACCTCGAACCCTGTACATAACGCGTACAGTCATTGTCTGTATGCATCTGTGACTAAACTTCAATCTTCGATATCTCTGGTGTTTCTCAACCGATTTCGATGAAATTTTCAGAAAAGTTTTATCGTTACCCATTATTTCAACCCCCATTTACATTTTCCAAATTCGAGAAATTTTTGTAATCGATTCCGTGTGTATATCGGAAACGGAAATAGTTATCGAAAATCACAAACAAACTTGTACTGCCTAGGACTTGGATGAGCTTATGTTCAAAATCTGAAGTCTCTAGCTCTTATAGTCTCTGAGATCGACGCGTTCATACATACAGACAGACGGACAGACGGACATGGCTATATCGACTCGGCTGTTGATGCTGATCAAGAATATATATACTTTATAGGGTCGGAGATGCTTCCTTCTGCCTGTTACATACTTTTGCACAAAAACATTATACCCCTTTTACCCATTTCATGGGTTCGGGGTATAAAAACAGGAACGAAAACATTCAGTTGAAAAATATCTTGATGAAAATAGGGATAAGCACAAAGAAGCATCAAAAAGATTTCAGGTTAGTCAGGAAAAGCTAATATTAAATACTTTGCTATAATATGTTGTTAAATATTTTCTAATTCATTTATTTCATATCTATATACTATGTTGTTAAATATTTATTTATTTATTTCATATCTATATACTATTGCTAAGATTTATATAAAGTATCGGCGCAGCGAAGCAAGCAGGACACTAACTAGTACTTTCTTAAATTATTTTGCTGTAAGTATGATTTTAACTTAGATCTTAAAATTTGTGTGCTTCTAACGGTCTTAATTTCCAGTGGCAACTGGTTCCAAAGTCGAACAACCCATACAATAAAGTGCCTGTCGGAGGATGCAAGCTTAGTTCTACGAGGGACATCATTACAGGTCCTTAATGATACTGCAAAGCGTAATTTGTCATTTAAATAACCAGTCGTTTTTGTGTATATTATGTCATGACGCAGATTTAAAGTTTTCTACTTAGTCCCGTTTTTTAAGTCTAAGGCCCAATTTCTCAATGTACGGGTAGTCAAGTAATTCTAAGTTTAGTCGACTTTGAGTTTCTCAATGCACTTACTTATCCGATGCATGGAGGTCCGGTTACTACTTATACTGATGCTAAGTCCCGATTTATAAATGTCAATACCATCAATGAAAGGCGAACAGCTGACTCAAGCTGACACTGGCTTTGCTATTTTTTTTTTTTTATGAATCAAAATTCCAAAATGCTTATATGAGTTTTCTAGGTCCACAGACACATGCTCCTTAACTACTAAAAACTTTTTCCCTCGTTGCCGTTTACAACAGGGCTCATGGAAAGTAATTGTATTAACATTTTGATGTGCAACATGCAGTAGTTTGGGAGTTACAGGCAAAAACAAAACCAAAAGAACAGCTGAATCCCCGTTAAGGTTGGCAGCACCATTAGGCGATAGTGATATACTGATGATAGGTTAATTTGGCTTTGAGAAAACCAAATTGGATAACTGCAGTATAGCTCGAGCATAAAAGTTATTCTGAAGTTAACTTATTCTGTAATAAGTTGCAATAATGTTTTGGCAATAAGTTTTGTTAATAAGGTTTGCCAATAAGTTTTGTGCAAAAGAAGTCATACGTTGTTCATTTCTTTTTATTCAATGAATCTTTACATTTTATATTTATCGTTCTTAGCTTAAGCTGCGCAACTTCGCTGCCAGTAAACGCTGGCAGAGACGTTGGCTTACTATGTATTACTTATATGCACAGCGCTGATATTAGCGAGGCGCGAGGAACTGTTATATACATATATAAAGAAAGACGGTCGCGCATGCATCACTGACGCGGCACTTCTACTGCCCGTTGCATACTTGTGTGATCATATTACTTTTGCACTTGAGTTATGCTTGGACTTTGGTTTACGTAAACATTGCAGCAAAGTGCTACAATGTGTTTGATATAAAAGACACTGAGTACAGTGTGTATTATATGTATATGTATATTTGGTACAGTATATTACATCTCCCTCCTTTTGAAAAATAACGTAAGTTTATGAAGTTATTTTGTTAGTGTATAGCAAATATTACTTATATATATAATTGTTTTTCAAAAATGTAATGAAGGTTATATGTAAAATTTTTTTTGTTGTGCGCTTGTTCATTGTATGAATTACAAAGTTTACAATTTTTTTTATTTTTTATTGCTGTTTTTTTTTTTTTTTTTTTTTTTTGGGAAAATTGAATATGCAAAAGGGTAAAAAAAAAAAATGATGTTTTATTTAATAATATAAAAATATACTTATGTATGGCCACACTAAAAATGCTTTTGTAATAAAAAATTTTAACCTATCTTTGTGTACTTTTTGTACCTTACTCTTTCTATCCTTAATGAAAATATTTTCTCTATCATCTATTTTTTCAACGGTATACGGGCCTAAGTATACTGATTCTAGCTTATGGCCAGTTTCGTTTCTTAATAACACCATATCTCCTACTTTTAATTTAAAATTAGTTATATTTTTATCATAGTATTCTTTATTTCTATTTTTATGTTTTTCTAACATAATTCTAGCTCTTTTATAAGCTTGTTCTAATCTAAACTTACTTTCCTTAGCATAGTCTTCTATATTATACAATGGATCAATATTGTCTATTGTATTAAAATATTGTGGCAAGTTACTTTGCTTGCCAAAAACTAATTCATATGGACAATAACTATGTGCCATAGATGGGGTCGTGTTGAAACAGTATACAAAATATTTTAGCCATACATCCCAATCAGTTTTGTCGACTGAAATGTATGAACGAATATATTAGTTAAAAGTTCTATGACTTCATTCTACTGTTCCAACTGTCTGGTGGTGGTATGCTGTAGACGTTATATTGTCTATTTTTAAATATTTGCACCAGTCATTTATAATAGAGTTTTTATATTCAGTTCCCATGTCCGTAATGAACGTCTTCATTGGACCGAACTGTAATATAAAAGATTCAAATATAGCTTTAGCGACAGTAATTGCATTTTTATTTGGGATCGGTATGGCAACAAGATATTTTGTTAAATCGCAAATAAGCGTAACTGCATACTCGTTACCATATTCAGATCTTGGTAATGGACCTATTGTGTCAACTATTACCCTGTCGAAAGCACTTATTGGTGTGGCGGTAATTGTTAAAGGAGTTTTGGTATGTGTCATTGTTTTTGACATCTGGCATTTTGGACATCTACGTACGTACTTTTTATATGACGAGTCATATTTTTCCAATAGTAGTGTCTTTTTACTTTGGCCAAAGTTTTTGTTATGCCTGTGTGTCCTCCTTGTATGGGATTATCATGAAATGTAGAGAAAATTGCTTCTTTTTCTGTATCGCTTGATACAATGGTCAACGGCTTGAGTAGCGCTACTCTTAATAATCTCAATGTATTATTGCCCATATTTATGAAATTGTCTATTGAAACTTGTTCAAAGATTATTTCATGCGGTGCCACTTTTAGTTGGCGTATATCATGCATACCGGCATAAGTCGATAACTGCATTAGTATACAGATCGCTAACATTTATTCTTGCAATGATTTTATTTCCGTGTTTGAAATAACACAGCTTTTCTTTCATATGCAAGGCCACTACTTTTCGTACATCGTCATTTGTGATGACTTCATATACGTTGGGCTTAGAAGCTTCTTCAAGATTTTGCATAAGCAAAGGTTCTTGTTTCTTTCCTGCGCAGGATTAATTTTGTCTACTTTGTTGCCTGGTAGTGCCTTTCAGGACTTTATTCTGTAAATCTTTTAATTGGATATTGTTATCCTTGATAGGGCATCTGCCACGAAATTGTCTTTTCCCTTTAGATACTCGACTGTAAAGTCGTATTCTTCTAATTCGAGCCGCATGCGTGTAAGTTTTGAACTTGGATTGACCATAGAAAATAAATAGGTTAATGGTCTGTGGTCAGTTTTCACTGTAAAGTGTTTTCCATAAATATATGGTCGAAAATGCACTATTGCCCAGTGAATTGCTGCTAATTCTTGTTCTGTTGTGCTTTTATTACTTTCACCCTTCGTAAATGAACGTGATGCGTATGCAACTGGAAGTTGGAGTCCATTATAGTTTTGAGTTAAAACTGCTCCACACGCTTGCTTACTAGCATCCGTTATTATGCAAAATTCTTTGCTGAAGTCTGGGTATTGTAGTAATGTTGGTTCAATTAGCTTTTCTTTAAGGTATTGGAATGCATTTTGGCATTCAACTGTCCATTCAAAAGGAACATTCTTTTTACATAATCTTGTTATGTGCCGTGAATATTCGGCGAAGTTGTTTATAAATCGTCTATAATAGTTGCAGAAAGCAACGAATCGTCTATCGCTGTCCGCATCATGTGGGACTGGGTAGTTTTTAATGACGTCGTATTTTTTGTCGTCTGGCAAGATTCCTTTATCTGTGCATTTGTGACCAAGGAAGATTACTTCATGCATAAAAAATGAACATTTTTGTGGATGTAATTTAAGGTTGTATTTCCTACATTTTTCAAAAACATCAGTTAAGTTTTTAAACATATGTTTTTCGGAACAACCAATAACTATTAAATCATCCATATAAAGGAAAGCTTGCGAAGATTCAAGGCCAGAGAACGCTATAGTCATCATTCTCTGAAATGAATTTGGCGCTATTTTTAAACCGAATGGCAATCGCGTGAAGCGATATGAGCCATTGCTCGTTGAAAATGAAGTTATATTTCTTGAACTTTCTTCGAGTTCAATTTGATGAAAACCTGACATTAAGTCAAGGCATGAGAAATATTTTGCTCTACCTAGTTGATCTAATATATCATCAATTCTAGGTAGTGGAAATTTATCGGACAGTAGTTTTTTATTAATTTGACGATAGTCAATTACTAATCGCCATTTTTTATTTTCTGAGCCTGGAAGGGCTTTCTTTGGGACAAGTAAGAGTGGGCTGTTGTATTCTGACACAGACGGTTCGACAATGTTGTCTCTGATCAATTTTTCAACTTGTTTTTGTATTTCTTCTGTTTGGCTATGCGGGCTTCGATAGTTCTTGATGTCCACCGGTTCATTATCTTTTAGTCTCAGTTGTTGTTTATAGAAGTTATTTGTTGTGATTGATTCGGTTTCAAGACCGAATATGTCACTATACTTGGTGCATAAATTGGTTAATTCTGACTTGAATTGTGGGGGAAAATTTTTTGCTATCTGAGATATGACAGTTTTTTCTCGATGTTAATGATTTGTGTGAACTACATCGTAGTTCGAAAGTGATTCATGTTTTAAGTTATTTATTGTAACTAATTGATCGGTACTAGTTGTATTTAGTAAACGGACAAACGTATTTTGAGATGTTGCAACTGTGTTTGCAACATATACACCAGGTTGAATTTCCTGATTTGGAAAAAATACACCATCTTCTTTTGAAGTTAGCGTGACTTTTCGGACAACTTGTGATCTTGCTGGCAGAAGTATTGAGTTTCTACCAGAGTCATATGTTATTGGAACATGGATCGGATATTTTAGATTATTGGGTCTAATTATAAACCAATCCCCTGATGGTTTGAAATCGAGTTGACAATTGGATTTTTTTTTAAAATCAATGCCTGTTATTCCATCACATGGTATAGCGAAATCTAAATCAACTATGTGAAAATTGTGTGGAATTATATATTTTCCTGTCTGAATCTCTATTGATGCTAGACCTTTGGATTTTAATATCTCTTTACTTATGCCTTGAATGTTTATTACATTATTAGGTTGGATGTCATGAAAGACATCTGAATTTTCTTTAAGTATTGAGATGTCTGCACCTGTATCTATTAAAAAGGTAAGTTTTTTACCTGTTGACACGTGGTCAAATGAAACAAATATATTGAGACTAAAATTTATTGAATGAACTTTGGTGTTTTCTACTGTTGTGTATCTAAAGGTTGCTCGGAGTTTTCCGAGAAATCTTGGGTTACTCTGACATTGTTATGGCCTCTGTTTGAGTTGCCATGGCCTCTAGAGTTTCCTCTATTTTGGCCTCGCCCCCTATAGTTGCGGTTTCCGTTTTGATGGTAATATCCTCTACCACGATAGTTACCACGGTTACCTCTAGTATTGTTTGGGTTGTACTGATTATAGTACAGGACAGTGTTTGACTGTCCAGTAGCATCAGTACAACTATTGACAAATTTTGATATGGCATCATTCACATTACTGAATGTGCCGGCCTGCATGATAAGTTTTACCTTATCTATTGCGCAGTTTTGGGTCATGGCCTTGACAGCAAGTGTTGTGCTGTATTTGTCAGCTAGGTCAGGTGACAAGCCATCATTGATATAAGCCCCTTTTAGAGACTTGGTCAAATTTTCAACCTCTTGGGTGTATTGATTGGCTGTCTTAATTTTTTGCTGTAAATTGAGTAATTTTACAGAAATTACTTCTACGGATACTCCTTTTACAGTTATTGCTAATTTGTTAATAATGGCAGTTATTGTCTGCTCATCACTTATCAAATTTCTAGCATGACCTTTCAACTTAGTCTTTATTAGACTTATTGCTGTTGCTTCATGCTCGCTTTTAAGGAGTCGATTAAACTCAGAGCATCCTTGAAGCTTTGTAGATTTTCAGCCTTTCCATCAAACTCTGGTACGAGTGATGAGGCTAGCCTAAGAAATTCTACAACTTTTTTTTATTTATTTATTTATTTAGAGCTGGCTTATAATTAAAAATTATATGCTAGCGTGTTTTTTTTTCCTTAAAGCTATGGCAACGTAGGCCTTCAGCTCATGCTAGTCTAGGCTAAGAGTATTTACATATTTACGTATATACAGATTTTTATAGCTAGGGTTTTGTTTGCGTGTTTTAATACTGTGTGTTTATGTTATGTGATTGTTTTATATGTTATAGTAAAGCTTTGTGTTTTTTTAGGTATTGTAGGATCTCTGAAGTGTTTGTGGATGTGGGGTTTGTGAGGCATTCTAGTGGGTTGGTGTTTTGGAAGATTGCTTGTCTATGTGTTCTGAAGGAGTTGCAGGTGGCAAGTATGTGTTCTATTGAGATGTGTTTTTTGCAGTGTGGGCATGTCCTGGGGGTGTGGTCAATGTAGGATTTGTGGGTGATTTTTGTGTGTCCGAGTCTGAGTCTCGTTATTTTGATTTGGTCTTCGCGTGTTAGGGAAAGTTGATTTTTTTTTAAGAGGTGGTAGCTGTTGTATTTGTTGTGATTTATGTTTTGGTACCAGGTGGTGGTTTCTGTAAGGTTGTTTTCTATTTTTGATTGGTATTTTTTTTTGGTGTATTTTAGTATGTCTTTAATGTTGTAGTTTTCTTTTGTTGTCAAAGGTTCCTTGGCTGCGTTTTTTGCCGCGGTGTCTGCCTGTTCGTTTCCCGTTATTCCTACGTATCCGGGTACCCATAGTAATTTAAATTTTGGGAATGTTTGTTGTAGGATGTTGCGTATAAGCGAGCTGTAATATTCGCTATTGTTTGTGTTCGTTATTGCGTCTATGGCGGATAGAGAGTCCGAGCATATGCAATATTTGCCCCTTTTATTTTTGAAAATATTTAGGGTTTCTGCGATTGCTATGATTTCGGCAGAAAAGACCGACGAGTAGTGGGGCAGAAGGCTCGATTTTATGTGTGTTGCTTCGTATGTGATGGCGAGAGTGGAGATTGAGTGGGTTTGGGATTCGTCTGTGTATATGTATGTGTATTTGTTGGCGTCTTCAGTTTTCTTTAAGTTGAATTCTGCCCGGTATATTTCTGGAGGTGTGTTCTGTTTGCTAAATTTACTTAGTGTTGTGTCAATGTTTAATTTGTTTGTGTGCCAGGGGGGTGTGGTTTGGGGGCGTGTGGTTATAGGCTGGAAGGGTAAATTGTGGATTTTACAGAATTTTATTATGTGGTCTATTGTAGAGCTGTGTTTGAGTCGTTTTGGTGGTCGGTATGTTTTTAGTATTCTAATGATAGGTGAGTTTTTTTTGCTGTGATCCGGGATTTGGTTAGGTTGGCCGTTAGGAATTCTCTTCTGTCCTCTAGTGTTGCAGCTCGTGCTTCGTGGAGGATGTTTTGGATGGGGGTTGTCTTAAATGCTCCGAGAGCGATTCTAAAGCCTGTGTTAATTGCGGATTTTATGGGGCGTAGGGTTGATTTTGGGCAGTTGCCGTATATGGGGAGCCCGTAGTCTGCTTTTGCGACCATGATTGATTTGGTTATGTCTAAAAGTGTAGATGTATTGCAGCTGAATTTTTGGGCTTGAGAGGCATTTAATTATGTTTGTTGCTTGTTTGAGAATGTGTACAAGTTGTTCTGTGTGGGATTTCCACCTGTATTTGTTGTTGAAGTGTAGGCCAAGTATTTTTATTGATGTCTCATTTTTAATTTGTATTTGTCCTGTGGTTAGGGTGCAGTTGCAGTTATGTTTTCTGCAAACGTGCAAGTGCTTGCATTTTGTGGTGGAGAGCATAGCGCCTGAGTAGTCGCCCCAGTTTGTTATTGTGTTGAGGATAGGGACTAGGTTTATATTTATGTTTTTTCTGTTTTTTAGTTTTAGTATGAGGTTGACGTCGTCCGCGTATGCACTTAGGTTGATGTTTGGGTGTTGGGTGAGGATTTCGGTGAGTTTGTTGTAAGCTATTACAAATAAGACTACCGAGAGCGGTGATCCCTGGGGGATGCCGTTAGGGATGGGGTGGAAGGAGGAGAAGGCTATGTTGATGCGTACTGTTGTTTTTCGGTTGCTCATGAAGTTTTTGGCGTAGTTAAGTATTTTTGGTCCAGTTTTCCATTCAGTAAGTTGGTCGAGGATTGTGTGATATAATTGATGTGTGGTTTTTTCTGGAGATGCTTCTAGCTAGTAGATGGTCTACTAGGAGTAGACTGTCTATAGCAGATTTCTCCTTCTTAAAACCAGTTTGACTGTTATGGATGAGTTTATCATTGGAAACAAACCACCACAATCGCTTTGCTATTATTTTGTCTAGGATTTTTGATAGGCATGAATTGAGGGAAATGGGTCGGTAGGAGTTTAGTGAGGTTTTGTCAGAGTTGGGTTTCGGTATTGGGATTATTATACTGTTCTTGTAGGCTTGGGGAATGTAGTTGGTGAGTAAGCCCGCAGAATCTTCGTATGTTGCTCCAAATTCTTTTGGGTGGGGTGTCGGGGGCTATTTGCTCGGTAAATTGTTAAGTACAATTTTTTTGGTATTTTTTCAGGGTGAGTCTAAAAAGTGCGTTAGCTTTTTTGAATTGTATGATGTTTTCTATTGTTATTTCTCTTTTTAATCTGTGCCATCTTCTTTTTTTTTCGTCTCTTAGTATTTGTAGCTCTTTATTCCACCAGGGGACGTTGTGGGGGCGGATCATAGGGTGTGTTTGGGGGATTGATCTGTGCGCGCTGGAAATGATTATTTTATGTATTGTAGCTGCTTCTTTGTTTATATTTGTGCTTGTTGGTATCTGTAGGGAGAGTTCTTCTGTTAATTTTGAGAATTGTTCCCAGTTTGCTTTGTCGGTGATAAAGTTAGGTTTGGCTGTTGTGTGTTGTGTGTTTGTTGTCGTAGAAGCGAAGAGGGATTTTAAAATCGGGAAGTGGTCGCTGCCATAGAGATCGTCTTCTGTTTGCCATGTGCTGTCAATTTTTAGTATAGGGCTGCTAAAGGTTAGGTCGATGTTCGTTAGTGTATTGTGGGTGCTGAGATGCGTTGGTGATCCGTCGTTTAGTAGAATGTAGTTTGATTGGGCAATGAATTTTTCTATTAGTTTCCCTCTAGAGTTGTTTGTGTTTGAGCCCCAGTTTCTGTGCCAGCTGTTGAAGTCGCCAGTGACCAGCGTAGGTATGTGTGACGTTTCTAGTACGGCTTGGAGGTTGTAGAGAGAAAATCTTTGATTTGGTGCAATGTATGCTGATATCAGTCTAAATTTTTGTTTGGAAGTGCATTCTACGCAAATTGCGTCAAAATCATTGCTAAGGGTTATTTCTTGTGTTTGTAGGGATTTATGGACTAGTATTGCTACGCCTCCGTAGGACGGAGCGGTGTTTTTTGTAAAAAGTTGGTAGTTGGTAGGTATGGGTGTGTGTAGGATGTTTATTTTGTGGGTTTCTTGTAGGGATATGATGTGTGGTGTGTGTTTAGTTATTAGTACTTGGAGTTCGCTGTAGTTGTTGAGATATCCGTTGATGTTCCATTGGACAATTCTAATGTTCATTTAGGTGGTTGTTTTTGTTTTTGTTTTTTTGTAGAAAGTTTGCATATGTGTTTGTTATAACTGCAGCGTGTGGGAGCCACCAATAGGCTGCCTATTGGGGCTCCAAGCGTTGGGGGATGATCGGCGTCCATCCGCACACGACATTTTTGAGACGTTTGTCTTCGCCAATGTCGTGTGCGGGTGGACGACGACCACTTCTGGATCGTGTTAATGTTAAATTCTGTCGCTTTCGCTGTTGTTTTTGTTCTTATTCTTATTTAAGAAGTAACACGTCTTGTCTCCAAGAAGTTCAGAGTGAAACTGAATTCTACAACTGTTTGGGTAATTTTTATCAATTCTTGTTTGTTATCATCTGGGTCAGAACACTCCTGTTCTGACAATTCAGTGTTAATAAAGGATTTTGATTCTAGTGAATCTTGGAGTTGAGTTCGGTCAAACTCAATTGGAAAGTATGGGTTGGATGGAATGTTCAATGTTATGTTATGTCTATCACTCACATGTTTTAGTCTTGCGGCCAATGAACGTAAGGTTTTTAGACATTGTTCATTATGAACATTTGTAAGTTTATTTTTTATTGAGTCTACTAATCCACTGATGTTATTGTATTCAGTGATTAGTATTGTGGTGTGGTGGATTAGCGTATCGACTTTTATTTGTGTATCTTTATTGATACATTTATATGACTTTTCAAATTTTTCTTTGAATGCAGTTATTTGTCGTGCTATTTCCTGCCATTCCATGAGTTTCTCACTTTTATGTGATATGTATTTCCATTAATAGTGGAAATATTCATATCCTATTGTTTTTTCTCTATTTCGATTATCTGTACATCGGAATCGTCACTGTCTGAACTAAATGGTTCTGCTTTGACAATTTGATCAACAAATAAATCGTGAATTGGTATGGGCATCCTGACGTTTTGCCTTAACGAATTCTTGTATTTCAATATAATAATACGTTCTATCTGTTCATACATATGTATTTTAACTTTTTGATTATTAGTTATCCACTTTAGGATAAGTTTAGATTGTGGGTGCATAGACTCATCATGGTTTCTCAAAAAAACGAGAGACGGAACTCTAAATTAAAAGTATCCATATATAGATATTCTAATTCATATATGCTTGTAGCAGTCGTTGAGACCAATTGCTGAATTCTTTCCAAAAAATAAGCATCTCTAACATAAACTTGTCTGATTGCTTCTATTGTGGCCATATCAAAGTTTATTGTATGTTTTTTTTTTAAATATTTAATTAATTGATATTCTTCTTTTTTTTCTTTTTTTTTTTTTCATTGTGATTTCCTGTCCAATTCTAAATTTGATTTAAAGAAAAGTTTTTTTAAAAAAAATGTTTTTGTTCCAGCGTACAAACTCACAAGGAAACTAAATGAGGTCGAAAAATAGTGTTAGTTTACATATTTTCAATATCAGTCATATGGTTTTAGTTAAAGCCTATCAGTTGTTAGTTTTATTCAAGTTGCACTTTGTGGGTGCTTCAACTTAAGTAGTAATATTAAAATTAGTGGCATTGGGGCATTCGCTTATTTGCAGCCCCTTTGCGTTACTTCGCTCTTTTGGCGAAGTTGTTGGTTGATTGCTTCAATGCGCTCTTGGCAGCGCTTTTTATCGTCCTCCCCTTTGTATGTTTTGCAGAGGTCCAGTTCCAGTCGTCGTTGTTGTAACAAGCGCCGGATTCTTCCGCCGCGCTTTGTTTTCTTTTTTTGTTTCTTCTCGTTTCGTGCCCTGTACTCAGCTATTGTGAGTGGGCGTGGTCCATCGTTTGGATACACCTCTAAGGCCTCTTTTAGGCTGGGTGCATCCCTTTGCTCGATAGGAGCAGCCACTTCCAGTCCAACGTTGTCATTTGTTGTCATATGTTTCCTTGTTTATTTATTATGTTTTTTTTTTTCCAACGGTGGTGCAAGCGGCGGACTGCCTCTCACACTTTCTTAAGTTTTCTTCGTTACGTTTATTATAACCATCATTTGTTAACCATCGTTTGGTTGGTGTAGTAATTGGCGTAAAGCGTACAATTTTTGTTAATCGTTTATCATTATTTATTTTTGTTGCTTGTTTGTTTGTATAGGGTTTGCGTTTTATTCATTGTTTGCGTTTGTTTGCGTTTGTTTTTTTTTTTTGTATTTAATTCCACTTTCACTTCACTTTACTTTACTGCTCCTGCAGTCTTCGTGACCATGTCACGGTCGCCATGTAATAAGTTGCAATAATGTTTTGGCAATAAGTTTTGTTAATAAGGTTTGCCAATAAGTTTTGTGCAAAAGAAGTCATACGTTGTTCATTTCTTTTTATTGAATGAATCTTTACATTTTATATTTATCGTTCTTAGCTTAAGCTGCGCAACTTCGCTGCCAGTAAACGCTGGCAGAGACGTTGGCTTACTATGTATTACTTATATGCACAGCGCTGATATTAGCGAGAGCGCGAGAGAGACTGTTATATACATATATAAAGAAGAGACGGTCGCGCATGCGAGACATGCTGTAGCGGCACTTCTACTGCCCGTTGCATACTTGTGTGATCATATTACTTTTGCACTTGAGTTATGCTTGGGACTTTGGTTTACGTAAACATTGCAGCAAAGTGCTACAATGTGTTTGATATTAAAAGACACTGAGTACAGTGTGTATTATATGTATATGTATATTTGGTACAGTATATTACAATTCCAAGTTTAACTGGACATTGAGAAATTGGGCCTAAGTCAAAAATACAATTTGCAAAACATGTAACATGATCATATCTTTTAAGTCCAAAAACGAAACGTGAAACACTATTAAAGGCTACTTTAAGCTTTTGCTGACTAGCAATATCACAGTTTGAGAACATTTCAATGCCATAAAATAATATGGGGGTAACAAGAGTTTTTGCGATGGTCATTCTTGTTTTAACCGGCAGCTAGGGCTGTGCTACAACAAGCTGCCGAAGAACGCCATAGGTCTTCCCTACAGCCTTATTTACCTGGTCTTTCCATGTAAGTGTATTGTTAAATGTTATTTCTAGGTTGTCAGCCTTTTCTACATACTTTATTTCTACATTATCAACACACAGTTTACTTAAATTGCTAACATTTAGTTTTTTCTTATAAATAACCATACATTTACACTTAGAAGGGTTCAAACATAGACCATTGTTACTTGCCCATTGACACACACGTAACAGATCGACAGGACGACTCACATATAATTGGACATCACCAGCGTACATATGAGCTTCACACATATATTACAAAAAGAAGAGGACCAAGAATTGATCCCTGTGGAACACCACGGGTGGTCGCAATAAGGTCAGAGGTGGAGTGCTGTACAACTACGGCCTGTCAGTGTCGGGTCGATACCGATCGAGAGCGGACGTGTTTTTTTCCATCCCCAAATACTAATTAATTAAAGCAAATAAAGACAAATCCACTGGCTGTCAACAGTTGTGGTGCATAAGAGCACACAGTGCAAGTGCAGTGTGTATTTATCAACTATATACCCCTCGGGGTACTAATTACTAGTTACAAATCAAAGTTAAAACTCATAAAACATAAAACAAACGCAAACCCATGAGCAAGCTTAAAGCTCAATGCTCTAATCTCTCTCAAACGAACCATGTATTAAAACGATAATCAAATTACCTTATCATGGATCAACCGTTATCGAAGCAACAAGCAATGCGCGAGAATTACTATGCTTCGCTAGACGATGACTCGTGCGATGCAAACCTTATAAGGCAATACGAAGAACAAGTGCAAAACATAAATAACAACCCTCAACAAGCAACAACACACAGTATAGCGGAAGCGACAGCGGATTCTATAAATAAAAAAATGCAAGCTCATGAAAAGCAAACAACAAGAAACCAGGTGATCAAATCCGAAAAGGTGCCACCCATAAACGTCATCGGTATCCCAACTAAAACATTAATCACATTTATAAAAGAAGGTCTCAAAATCACAGACTTCAAAATTAAAGAGTTCAACAAAAGCGAAACCAAAAAAAAGCTATCTATGCTAGATAACTACATGAAAATCAGAGCTTACTTAGACAAGACAAAAACCAAATTCTACACGTAAACACCCAAAAGCTTAAAGCCTAAAACGCTACTACTAAAAGGTCTTGCTGAAGACACTTCACCAGAAGAGGTCGGCACAGAATTACAAAAACTAGAAAACGAAGAACTAAAATTCATTAAAATTCAACGATTTACAACAAAAAAAACTCTAAAGCTAATAATTCAGCACTGCCAATATTCATAGTGCAAATAACAGCGGAGAGCAATATCAACGAGCTGAAGGCTATAAGAACATTACTCCACAGTTTGGTACGATGGGAAAATATACGAAAGCCGGAAATTACGCAATGCAGAAACTGCCAAGGATTCTTTCATAGTGCATCGAACTGTTACTTAGCTCCTAAATGTGTCAAGTGTGGAGCTTGCACAAAGCCGCAGTGTCCAAACCAAAAACTGGAGGATACAGAAGAACTTTTCTGTGTACTATGCAAGAAGCAAGGTCATCCAGCCTCCTACAGGGGATGTGAAAAATACAAGGAGTTGCAGCAGAAAATTCGCGAAAGGAGACAACGGATCACGCAAAATAACAATAGAGTAGATTTTTCTTATACAAACACTAATACCAGCTATGCCCAAGCAGCTAGAAACAACTTTAACACAAATAATAATTCTCCAACTAATAACCTAAGGCAAGAAAATATCAATTTTAATACAATCGCGGTTTTCGAATCCATTAACAATACTATGGCACAGCTTGCCAAAGAAATTGCCAACTTACAAAAGCACTTAAAAACTCAAGATGCAAGAATAGATACTCTATTCGCTCTACTAGAATCTTAAATGGATACCATTTGCAATAGAATCATATATATTAAAGACCTTAAAATAATTACTATCAACGTTAACTCAATAATCAGTATTAGCAGAAGACACGAGCTACAAACTTTTCTAGTGTAATGTGAGTGTTGTTATTTGTATTATTCTTATTTTCTTTATTAGGAATGGAAGCAGCAATGGTGCCGCTTCCAACGTTCAGTTGAATCTCATCTTAAACATTTTCCTTAGGTTCTAAGTAAGCCTAAGTCTCATTGCTGCGCTGCCCACAGTTGGACAGCAGAGAGAGAAGGTTATGTATATTCTATATATTACATATGTATGCATATTATATGTGTATTTATGCTCTCTTAAGCTGGAGCGCTAGGGCATATGCATACACTTGAGTTCGGTCAAGTGGTCGGCGAGTGTAACAGAATGCTGACACTTGCACATTCTGTGAGCACGCCGATCGACTCATATTTCGGCCACGGGCTTAAGACCGGGACTCTGTTTATGTAAACACTGCAACAAAGTGTTACAGTGTGTTCACTTTAAGTACTCTTGGTACAGTAGATATTCAATATGTATGCATACTACATCTCCCTCCTTTTGAAAAATGACGTAATATTATGAAGTTATTTTTATAAGATTTTACTTAAAAGATTAATTTTTAATTAACAAATCAATATTTTATTCAATAGATTTGTGTTGTTTTTTTTTTTGTTTTTATTTTCTCTTTTTTTTTTTTTTTTTATATATATGAAATTACAAATAATATTCAGATTTAAAGAAGTATTTTTGTTTTAGCATGGCCATACTAAATACAATTATGAAATGAACATTTTTAACCTATCCTTATGTACTGTTTGTTTTTTGTTTTTATTATTCGTTATTATAATGTTATTTCTATCTCCTATTTACGTTACTTTATACGGACCAGTATATTTATAATCTAACTTATGACCTGTTTCATTTCTTAATAAGACTTTATCACCTACTGATATATCTATGTTGTTTATTTTCTGATCATATAATTTCTTATTATTTTTCTTATTTTCTTCTAACATTATTCTAGCTCTTTTATATGCTACTTCTAATCTATATTTACTTTCCTTAGCATAGTCATCTATATTGTATATGGTTTCTATATTATCTATACTATTAAATTGTTTTGGTAAATTATTTGTTTTACCAAATACTAACTCATATGGACAGTAATTATGTGCCATTGAGGGGGTCGTGTTGAAACAGAAAATGAAGTATTGAAGCCATACGTCCCAATCAGTTTTATCAACCGAAATATATGAGCGTATGTATTCATTGAAAGTTCTATGACTACGTTCTATTGTTCCAACTGTCTGGTGGTGGTGTGCCGTAGATGTTATATTTTAAATTTTTAGGTATTTGCACAAATCATTTATAATTGAATTCTTATATTCTGTTCCCATGTCCGTAATGAACGTCTTCATTGGACCGTACTTCAGAATAAATGATTCAAAAATTGCTTTAGCGACAGTGTTCGCGTTCTTATTTGGAACTGGTATGGCAACTAAATATTTAGTTAGGTCACATATTAGAGTGACTGCATATTCATTGCCATTTTCTGATTTTGGTAGTGGACCAATAGTGTCCACTATCACTCTGTCGAAAGCATTTATTGGCGTATCAGTTATTATTAATGGTCTCTTATTGTGCTTGGTTATTTTAGCTTTTTGGCATTTTTGACATTTTCGTATGTACTCAGTAATATCTCGAGTCATACCTTTCCAAAAATAATGTCTTTTGACCTTGGCCAAGGTTTTTGCAATGCCGCTATGACCTCCTTGTATTGGATCGTCATGGAATCTAGACAGTATAGCTTCTTTCTCTTTTTGTTTTGCTATGAGGGTCACCGGGTTGAGTAGCGCTACTCTTAATGTATTCAATATTTTATTGCCCATTTGTTTAAAATTATCTATTGAAACATGTTCAAAGATATTTTCCCACGGTGCCATTTTGAGTTGGCTGATTTTGTTTATACCGGCTTGCATTTCAAGCCTTTGGAAAAATTGACCTAAGTCTAGGATTCCATTGGTATATAAATCGCTAACATCGTATCTTGCAGTAATTTTTCTACCATGTTTAAATAGACATAGCGTATCATTTACATGCAAGGTCACTACTTTACGTACTTCGTCATTGTTTATGACTTCATATACGTTGGGCTTAGAAGCTTTCTCTATAGATTGCGTAGGAAATTCTATTTCTTTCTTATCCGCGCGGATTTTCTGTCTATTTTGATATCTAGTAGTGACTTTCATTATATTTCCTGTAATGTTTTGTAGATCTTTAATGGTTATTCTTGATAACGCATCAGCTACATAATTGTCTTTTCCCTTTAAATATTCAACTGTGAAATCATACTCTTCTAATTCTAGCCTCATACGTGTCAGTTTAGAATTCGGATTGATCATTGAAAATAGATATATTAATGGTCTGTGATCTGTTTTGATTGTAAAGTGTTTTCCATAAATATATGGTCGAAAATGTAATATTGCCCAGTGAATTGCAGCTAATTCCTGCTCAGTTGTACACTTATTACTTTCTCCCTTAGTGAAAGCTCTTGATGCGTATGCAATGGGAAGTTGGAGTCCGTTATGGTTTTGAGTTAAAACCGCTCCACACGCTTGCTTACTTGCATCAGTAATTATACAAAATTCTTTGCTAAAATCAGGATATTGTAGCAAAGTAGGTTCCATGAGTTTTGTTTTTAAATATTGGAATGCGTTTTGGCATTCATCTGTCCATTCAAAAGGAACATTCTTTTTACAAAATCTTGTTATGTGCCGTGAATATTCGGCGAAATTTTTAATGAAACGTCTATAATAATTGCAAAATGCTATGAAACGTCTAGCGCTGTCCGCATTGTGCGGCGTAAAAGAAATTCATAATGACATCATATTTCTTGTCATCCGGAAGTATTCCTTTATCAGTGCATTTATGACCGAGAAAAGTCACCTCATGCATAAAAAATGAGCATTTTTCAGGATGTAACTTTAGATTGTATTTCCTACATTTCTCAAAAACGTCTGTTAAGTTTTTAAGCATATGTTTTTCGGAACTACCTATAACTATTAAGTCATCCATGTAAAGGAATGCTTGTGAAGGTTCTAATCCAGAGAATGCTATAGTCATCATTCTCTGAAATGAATTAGGCGCTATTTTTAGTCCGAATGGTAATCGCGTGAAGCGATACGAGCCATTGCTCGTTGAAAATGACGTTATATCTCTTGAACTTTTTTGAGTTCAATTTGATGAAATCCTGACATTAAGTCAAGGCATGAAAAATATTTTGCTCGTCCAAGTTGATCCAAAATATCATCATTTCTTGGGAGTGGAAATTTATCGGACAGTAATTTTTTATTAATTTGACGATAGTCAATCACTAATCGCCATTTCTTTTGTTCTGAACCTGGAGATGGTTTTTTAGGGACAAGTAATAATGGGCTATTATATTCAGAAACAGATGGTTCGACAATCCCGTCGGTGATCAATTTTCCAACTTGTTTCTGTATTTCGTCCACCTGACTGTGTGGGCTTCTATAATTTTTTATATACACTGGTTCATCATCTTTCAATCTCAGTTTTTGTTTATAAAAATTATTTGTGCTAATTGGTTCAGATTCCAATCCGAATATATCATTATATTGGGTGCATAAGCTTGAAAGCTGTGATTTGAATTGTGGAGGAAAGTTTTTTTTAGTTGAGATAATACAGATTTTTCTCTATTGTCTAGATTAGTTTTGACTACTTCGTAGTTCGAAAGTGATTCATACGCTAAATTATTTGTACTGACTACTTGATCTTTATTTGTTGTATTGAGTAGTCTTATAAAAGCGTTTTTAGATGTTGCTATGGTACTTGCTATGTAAATACCATGCTGAATTTCTTGATTTGGAATCAATACACTGTCTTCTTTTGAATTTAGATCGATTTTTCTAATTACTTGGGATCTTGCTGGCAGAAGTATTGAGTTGTTGCCAGAACTGTATGTTATTGGAACATAAATTGGAAATTTTAAGTTATTAGGTCTAATTATAAGCCAATCTTCAGATGGCTTGAAGTCTAATTGACAGTTGTATTTTTTAATAAAATCGGTTCCTAATATGCCATCACAAGGAATAGCGAATTGTAGATCCACGATATGAAAATCGTGTTGGATTATGTACTTAGTGGTCTGTATCTCAATAGAAGTTAACCCCTTGGATTTGGTTACTTCTTGACTTATTCCTTTTATGTCTATAATATAATTGCCTTCTATGTCATGAAAGACATCAGAATTTTCTTTAACTATTGAAATGTCTGCACCTGTGTCTACTAAAAAGACAAGTTCTTTTCCTGTAGCCACATGGTTGAATGATACAAATATGTTCTGACTGAGATTAATGGTATGAACCCTTGCATTTTCTACTGTTGAACATTTAAAGGGGTCTGCGAGTTTTCCGATGTATTATTGGTTACTCTGACATTGCTTGGGTTATTATAGTTGTGGCCTCGATTCGAGTTGCCACGGCCTCTTGAGTTTCCTCTATATTGGCCTCGTCCATTATTGTTATTGTAATTATTGTTGTTGTAATTATTGTTGTTGTAATTATTGTAGCGACTGCGAAAATTACCTCTATAATTTCCGCGTCCGCGGTTTCCGCCGCGCTGTGGATTATTTTTGTAATATAGGACAGTGTTTGGCTGTCCGGTTGCCTCTGTGCAAAAATTTACAAATTTTGATATGGCCTCATTCATAGTATTGAAGGTACCAGCTTGCATGATAAGTTTTACCTTATCGATTGTGCAATTTTTAGTCATTGCTTTGACTGCATGCTGAGTGGAATAACTTCTGGCTAACTCTAGGGGTAAGCCGTCTGTTATATATGCACCTTCTAACATTTTTGTCATCTGCTCAACCTCTAGTGTGTACTGGTTGGCAGTTTTATTGCGTTGCTGTATGTTCATCAGTTTTGCTGACAATACTTCTACAGTTTCGCCTTTGACATTGCTTTTTAATCTGGAAATGACTTCAGTTATTGTTGTTTCATTTCCGACTAAATTTCTGGCGACACCTTTTAGCCTTGATTTTATTATCGAAACTGCTAATTGTTCGTGTTCGCCTGTTATTAACTCCAATATTTGTAATGCATCAACAAAACTTTGTAAGTTTTCAGCTTTACCATCAAAAACTGGTATAAGCTTAGTTGCTGTATTAATAAAATCAATATTAGTTTGTGCCATTGTGATATTGTTGCCTGATTTATTCTCTATTATGTTTGAAGAAGTATCAGAATCTGTAGAATTATCCAGATCTGACATCAAAACAGTTCTTCTATTTTAGGGTTTGTCTCAAGCTCTTCTGACTCTATTTGGTCAGTGTCAGTTTGTTCTGTTGATTCCGGTTCATCACCAGTTTCAATTGTTAGAGAAGAGTTAAGTATGGTTGGTACTGATATATCTACATTGAACTTTAGTTTAATGGATATTAAATTAGATCGTAGTCTGATCAAAAATTTTGATACTTGGGACCAATGATCTTGATTTAATTTTTCTCTCTGGCCATATATTAGTATACGTGCTTCATTAAAGCAATTTACTAGTATTTCTACATGTTTCTTAATAGTATTTCTTTGAATTGGTCTGTTTTGTGCAAGTGACTTATATGATTTATCAAAGTCAATTTTTATGTTATTTATTTCTTTATATAATTCATTCCATTCCATTATTTTATGGATATGAACTCTTTCTTTAAGATAAGGGTAAACTGAACTCTATCATATGTTTCTCTAATTGCCTTTAGTTTAGCCATACTTTAGTTAATATATTTTTGTTTTATCTGTAATTCATTGTATTTAAATTGTTTTATTTTCTTAAAGTTACAAACTTACATATTGTGTTATTTGTTTTCAATGTATTAATTCTAAGTCATTACTATTTGACTCTACTTTATTAATTACATTGGCTGTTGAATCTACTGATTTAACGTCTACAATACCCATTTTATCAAAATTTTTAATTATTTCGTCAAATTTACTTATTTTATTTGTTTCTATTGACATATACTTTTAGTTAATTTTCAAAAACATTATTTGTTTTTTTTTTTTTTTATATACATTATTTCCTGCCTATTTTTCCGTACGACTTTACAGGCCGTACTGTTTCATTGGGCGAAGGTGTTTCCGCTCAATATTACAAAAGTTTTATAAAATTTTGCTTAATTGTTATAGTATAAAATATAGTAGAAATATGTGTTGTTATCGTTGCTGGCGGTTGCTGTTTTCTATTGCTGCTTCAGTGGCTGCTGTCGTTGTTGCTGCTGCTGTTGTCCGCGGCCTATGAGCTCAGGCGGTGCCGGTGCTGGTCATCGCACAGGCTGTGTTGCTATTTTCCGCCGGTGTTTGCACTCTACAATGTTTACATGTGCCGATGCAGTACGGACTCCAGATTCCCTCACAGTCCTTTGGGCACTCCTTTGTCCTCTTTGGTATTTGTTTTTGTGATGGAGGTTGAATTTTTTTAGTATTGCTTATATTTGATATATGTGAGGGAGTGGAACATGGTTTTTTCTTGTTATTTTGCAAGTATTCTCGCAAATGGTCAAGCTCCGCTTGTAGCTTCTGAGCTGTTGACCAGGCTGGTGGAGGTTGTTGGGTATATAGCTGCCAATTTAGGCTAGCTACCCTCTTTTTGATTTTGTTTTGTACACCGCCTCTTTTTTTAACCATGCTCTCACTCTACTCACTCTGTATTATTCTTTTTTGTTCTTCGCCGTTGGAGTCTTCTGGCGTACGTAGGTCGTGCGTGCTTGTTGCGTGATTAGTTGCGGCTGATGTTATTGTTGTTGTCCAGCATAGTTGCGCCAAATTAAAACTGTGCTGCGTGATTAGTTGCGGCTGATGTTGTTGGCTATTGTTGTTGATGCTGTTGATGCGATGTGTGTGATTGAGACTGGTGTTGTTGCAGCTGTTTGTGCAGGTTTACTTGCACATCCACGGTCGCCATGTAATGTAAGTGTTGTTATTTGTATTATTCTTATTTTCTTTATTAGGAATGAAAGCAGCAATGGTGCCGCTTCCAACGTTCAGTTGAATCTCATCTTAAACATTTTCCTTAGGTTCTAAGTAAGCCTAAGTCTCATTGCTGCGCTGCCCACAGTTGGACAGCAGAGAGAGAAGGTTATGTATATTCTATATATTACATATGTATGCATATTATATGTGTATTTATGCTCTCTTAAGCTGGAGCGCTAGGGCATATGCATACACTTGAGTTCGGTCAAGTGGTCGGCGAGTGTAACAGAATGCTGACACTTGCACATTCTGTGAGCGCGCCGATCGACTCATATTTCGGCCACGGGCTTAAGACCGGGACTCTGTTTATGTAAACACTGCAACAAAGTGTTACAGTGTGTTCACTTTAAGTACTCTTGGTACAGTAGATATTCAATATGTATGCATACTACACTAGACAAACATAAACCAGATATTGCATTGCTTAGCGAAACAAAATTAAATAATAGACATAAAGTAGAATTTAAAGAATACGAATTCATTAGAAAAGATAGAACAAGAGCTGCCAGAGGAGGAGGTACTGGTATATTAATAAGGAAAGACTTGAAAACAGATGTTGTATCCAGCACAAAAATTGATCACCTGCAGTGCCTAGAAACCTGCACTGTGAAACTTCGAATGAGGTCTAATACAAATCTATTTATTATATCCATATACCAACCCCATGGCAACAATGACTTTAAATCTGTGCTTACAGACATATTCGAATCTTTAAATCTTGATCAGCCCAATAACTTCTATATTATTGGAGGTGATTGGAACAGTAAGCACGTAAACTGGAATTATCTAAACAACGCAGCCGGAAACGCTCTTAACAGCTGGATAGACGACAAAGAAATACAATTTAAAATAAAACTCTACGCATCTTCTAAACCATCGTTTCCACGGGGAAATTCCTTCCTAGATCTCTGTCTTATCGATAGAAGAATTCCAAATTAAAGGGAAAACAACACAACAAACTGTCTTCCTTCCTTAGACTACGATAGTGACCACCAAGCCATAGAAATATTAGCTTCAATGCCAAATAACGAAAAGTTTTCTTTTCTTAAAAACATTAAAATACCAAGATTTAACTATAGGCAAACAAACTGGAATACATTTAAAACTAAACTAATACACTTAATAGATAGAGAACCTAATATCCCAAGTAATAGAAATCTAAGCAATGACGAAAAAGATGATCACTTAAATAAGATTTCACAATCAATCAAAAAAACCTTAGAGCCAGTAGTACCTAAAGTCAAAACAACAGACGCTCATTTTTTCATAGCCTCCCCACTTATTAAGAAATTACAGCAAGAAACAAGTAAGAAGGCTCTAGTCGAGATTTCCCGACTAGGCGATACCCCGAACCCTATACTTAACGCGTACAGTCATTGTCTGTATGCATCTGTGACCTAAACTTCAATCTTCGATATCTCTGGTGTTTCTCAGCCGATTTCGATGAAATTTTCAGAAAAGTTCTATCGTTATCCATTATTTCAACCCCCAGTTTTACATTTTTCAACTTCGAGATTTTTTTGTAATCGATTGCATGTGTATATCGGAAACTAGAATAGTTATCGATAATTTGAAACAAACTTGTTCCGCTCATGGTATAGGAGAACTTATATTCAAAATCTGAAGTCTCAAGCTCTTGTAGTCTCTGAGATCGACGCGTTCATACAGACGGACGGACAGACGGACAGACGGACGGACATGGCTATATCGACTCGGCTGTTGATGCTGATCACGAATATATATACTTTATGGGGTCGGAGATGCATCCTTCTGCCTGTTACATACTTTTGCACAAAACCATTATACCCCTTTTACCCATTTTATGGGTTAGGGGTATAAAAATTTGGCGTAACGAATTTTTTTTGTTTTATGTAAAACAGGTCCAAAAAGTAACACAAATGGTAAGCTTCGTCGTTTAGACGATGTAACTTTTCGTTTGCAGCAAAAAAAATTACTTACGCTGCGCTGACGTCGCCAAACTTCTGCAGAGCTTACGGGCATAGCACACACTAACTGCATTGTAAAGTAGAACACAACAGAATATGAGAATTCGGAGAAAAATAAGAAAATGGCAACAGTGTTCGTCGAATCGACGAAGGTTACCACTCTAGGGTTAAATCGGCGACAGATCTAATCAAAATCGCAAAGTCCATATAAAGTGTAAGCTACCCTTCCATCTTGCGCAGCAGCAAGCATATTGAAGCAAAAGTCTAGAATTGCCAGAGTCAAGTTCTGCGACAACAACAAGAGAAATTAAGTGCGGCAACAACTAATCTTTGTCCGGCACATCGCACACTTTGCAATCAAAACAAAATGCAATACAATAATGGCCGACTTAATTTTACTGGCTCTTCTCTATGTACCAGCTAGTTGTCGGCGAGTATGGAGGGGAAACCTGCCAAAGCAAATGAAAAAAATTAATAGCTATATTATGTTTCCCCTCGTATATGCTTCGAAATTGTGCTATGTTTGTTTAACAGAACATCGCCGCCTCTGGTTACCAGTCTTAGGCCCAATTTCTCAATGTCCAGTTAAACTTGGAATAAGTTAACTTCAGAATAACTTTTATGCTCGAGCTATACTGAAGTTATCCAATTTGGTTTTCTCAAAGCCAAAGTAACCTATCATCGGTATATCACTATCGCCGAATGGTGCTGCCAACCTTAACGGGGATTCAGCTGTTCTTTTGGTTTTGTTTTTGCGTGTGACTCCTAAACTGCTGAATGTTGCACATCAAAATGTATATATAATAACTTTCTATAAGCCCTGTTGTAATCGGCAACAAGGGTAAAAGCTTTTAGTTGCTAAGGAGCATGTGTTTGTGGACCTAAGCATTTTGAAACTTTGATTCCTAAAAAAAAAAAAAATAAACAATGCAAGTGGCAGCTTGAGTCAGCTTTTCGCCTAACGATGATTGTGTTGATATTTATATATCGGGACTTAGCATCGGTATAAGTAGTAATCGGACCTCCATGCATCGGATAAGTAAGTGCTAACCGAACATTGAGAAACTCAAATTCGACTAAACTTAGAGTTAGTTGACTAACCGGACATTGAGAAATTGGGCCTTATTAAATTATTAGTCTATGTAAACGGTCAAGGGGTATGTTTGCAATAAATGGCGGCTCTGTTAAAATTCTGTCGTTATCTAAGTTTTTCATATCGACATAATCAGTGCAGTTTAAATTAATGGTGTGCATTTTCTATGCTCTTAATATTGTGGGGTCGTAAAGTTTTTCACAGTAATATACAATTATTTTTAAAGCCACTTCCTTTCTGTCGTCAAATAGCATTGTAAATAACACATTTTTAGAATGAGCAAAATATGCGTTATTTTGAACAACATTATTTACTATTTCGCGCAGATTTTGTGGGAAATAATGCGTTGAACAAATAATTTTACCCATGTATATCCGACACGTAATACTTTACATTAAAGTACATGGGTACGTAAACTTTCATAAGAAATGTTGCTAGAATTTTTATATTTTCTGTTGGTGAATTTGTAGCATAGACAAATAATGTAACAAGTAAGAAGGCTCTAGTCGAGATTTCCCGACTAGGAGATACCCCGAACCCTGTACATAACGCGTACAGTCATTGTCTGTATGCATCTGTGACCTAAACTTCAATCTTCGATATCTCTGGTGTTTCTCAACCGATTTCGATGAAATTTTCAGAAAAGTTGTATCGTTGCCCATTATTTTAATCCCTATTTTTACATTTTCCAAATTCGAGATTTTTTTGTAATCGATTCCATGTGTATATCGGAAACCAGAATAGTTATCGATAATTTGAAACAAACTTGTTCCGCTCATGGTATAGGAGAACTTATATTCAAAATCTGAAGTCTCTAGCTCTTGTAGTCTCTGAGATCGACGCGTTCATACAGACGGACAGACGGACGGACAGACGGACATGGCTCGACTCGGCTGTTGATGTTGATCAATAATATATATACTTTATGGGGTCGGAGATGCTTCCTTCTGCCTGTTACATACTTTTGCACAAAACCACTATACCCCTTTTACCCATTTTATGGGTTAGGGGTATAAAAAACAGTATACTAACAGCCATAAAAAAACACAATAGACTAGAACACACCATATCACTCTCTCAGCTTAACCTTCTACAAACTAAACTTAAACTAACCCGCAAACTTATTAACGAAAACATTTCAATAGCAATAAACAACAAAATCAAATCAAAGCTAGAAATTCTCACCACAAAAAACCAGTCCCTCGTTTTTAAAACGGCCAAAAACTCCCAAATGCGAGACTTTTGCCGAGACATAAGCCTGATAAAAGTCCCAATAGACAATACCCAACTACTAGTTAAAGCAGGAATAGACCCCCAAACAACAGAAATAAATATAACAGCAGATAGATATTTAATAAGAAGCAACGAAGATATACTAAACCTTATTGGAACCCACCTCGAGATGGTTCATTCTCCAAAGGAGAATGACCCAAATGAGGTTTTTCATCGCTTCATTGAGCACTGCTTCGACAGGTTTTTAAGCTTAAAACCCAGGTATGAGGCAGCTCAATTAACGATAACCAACTTTTCAACACAAAACGATGCCACCAATATGCACGAGCAAAATGATTATTTCCTATCCAAAGATAAAATCGCAAACATATTTAGAAAGCTAAAAAACAAGTTATCTTCAGGTGTTGATGAAATTCCGAATATAGCTGTCAAAAACATACCAAAAGGTCTTATAGACAGATATGTCATATTGTTCAATAACATGCTAAATAACTCCTACTTCCCTGCTTCCTGGAAAAAAGCCAAAACATTTCTGATACAAAAAAAGAACAAAGACCCAACTGACTTAAACAATTTACGCCCAATTAGCCTGCTACCAAATATCAGCAAAATCTTCGAAACATGTATAAATATCAATATAAACAAGCACTGCGAAAATCTACAACTAATCAGTGACCGCCAATTTGGGTTTAAATTCAGACATTCTACTACACACGCAATACACCTATTAATATCAGAGGTAAGATGGCAAAATAATAAAAAAGCAATAGGCGCATGCTTAGTTGACCTAGAAAAAGCATTCGACAGCGTTTGGTTAAAGGGACTAATGTGGAAACTAGCCCAATATACATAGATTTCCCTTGCACTTTCTTAACTTAATCCACAATATGACAAGTGACAAACAGTTCACGATCAATAACAAAAACGAAGTCAGCAAAAAAACGTTCAAAATAATAAATGGACTTCAACAAGGCACAGTGAATTCTCCAATATTATTTAATTTATATACCCTAGATCTACTAAAGAAACTAGAAAATGTCATAGCCTTTGCAGATGATATTATTATATACCATCCAGGCAGCACAATTGCAAGCATTAATTCTAACCTTCAAGATGAGTTTTCCATCATTGAGCGCTATGTTTATAAATGGCACCTAAAAACAAATTATAACAAATGTTAAGCTATATTGTTCAGGCCGCCAGTTAAAAAATGCAATGCGGATATTAGGAAAAATTTGCCAAAATTTAAAGTTTTATCAAATATAAATGCAACTGAAATACCAATATACATTAAGGTTAAGTATCTAGGAGTTCACCTTGACCGTTTCCTACACTTTCACGACCATGTTAACATACAGATATCCAAAGCCGAAAAAGCATTCTTTATGTTCCAATCACTAATGCATTCGAAGCACTTATTTCCTAGAGTAAAAATTTTAATAAATCAGTCATTCATCAGACCAATAACTTTATTATCCATTTAATACGCAACCATATTTTCAGATGTACCGAATACCATGGTAATAATTTTGTAATAGCCCCTTACTATGTAGGGGATCAATACATTGAACACACATTAATAACAGGCCTTGTCCCACCAGAAGCATTCTTACTGCTTGATAAAAAAGGATTTATACAAAGTCACAGTGGAATTCCGGTTTTTTACCACCTCCACAGACCTGCCACAAGCAAAAACGTCCCAGAGTCCCTTCTACAAGATGGAAACTGGCGGTGTGATAAAACTATACCAATTAGGGATTCGAATCCAAACATTACCCAATTCTGGTGGCTAAATAACTACGACTCGTAGATTACAACCCCTCTCCTTCCCGTTTTTCTCCTTGTTTATTATCTATGTAATGTTTTTTTTTTAAATTTTTCTTTACACACCTAAACATAATTTTTCATAAAATTATAATTCATATTGCCCTCCAAAAAGTGAGTCAAATACTAAATGTCAACACTAGAGAGCTCGTTTGGAGACAGAGTGTAAGTAAAACATAATTCATATTTTGTTTATTTGATAATTTAAGTTACATAATTAATAAAATAAACACAAAAGAAAAAAAACAAAAAAAAAACAAACTAATCTTTGTCCGGCACATCGCACACTTTGCAATCAAAACAAAATGCAATACAATAATGGCCGACTTAATTTTACTGGCTCTTCTCTATGTACCAGCTAGTTGTCGGCGAGTATGGAGGGGAAACCTGCCAAAGCAAATGAAAAAAATTAATAGCTATATTATGTTTTCCCTCGTATATGCTTCGAAATTGTGCTATGTTTGTTTAACAGAACATCGCCGCCTCTGGTTACCAGTCTTAGGCCCAATTTCTCAATGTCCAGTTAAACTTGGAATAAGTTAACTTCAGAATAACTTTTATGCTCGAGCTATACTGAAGTTATCCAATTTGGTTTTCTCAAAGCCAAAGTAACCTATCATCGGTATATCACTATCGCCGAATGGTGCTGCCAACCTTAACGGGGATTCAGCTGTTCTTTTGGTTTTGTTTTTGCGTGTGACTCCTAAACTGCTGAATGTTGCACATCAAAATGTATATATAATAACTTTCTATGAGCCCTGTTGTAATCGGCAACAAGGGTAAAAGCTTTTAGTTGCTAAGGAGCATGTGTTTGTGGACCTAAGCATTTTGAAACTTTGATTCCTAAAAAAAAAAAAATAAACAATGCAAGTGGCAGCTTGAGTCAGCTTTTCGCCTAACGATGATTGTGTTGATATTTATATATCGGGACTTAGCATCGGTATAAGTAGTAACCGGACCTCCATGCATCGGATAAGTAAGTGCTAACCGAACATTGAGAAACTCAAATTCGACTAAACTTAGAGTTAGTTGACTAACCGGACATTGAGAAATTGGGCCTTATTAAATTATTAGTCTATGTAAACGGTCAAGGGGTATGTTTGCAATAAATGGCGGCTCTGTTAAAATTCTGTCGTTATCTAAGTTTTTCATATCGACATAATCAGTGCAGTTTAAATTAATGGTGTGCATTTTCTATGCTCTTAATATTGTGGGGTCGTAAAGTTTTTCACAGTAATATACAATTATTTTTAAAGCCACTTCCTTTCTGTCGTCAAATGGCATTGTAAATAACACATTTTTAGAATGAGCAAAATATGCGTTATTTTGAACAACATTATTTACTATTTCGCGCAGATTTTGTGGGAAATAATGCGTTGAACATATAATTTTACCCATGTATATCCGACACGTAATACTTTACATTAAAGTACATGGGTACGTAAACTTTCATAAGAAATGTTGCTAGAATTTTTATATTTTCTGTTGGTGAATTTGTAGCATAGACAAATAATGTAACAAGTAAGAAGGCTCTAGTCGAGATTTCCCGACTAGGAGATACCCCGAACCCTGTACATAACGCGTACAGTCATTGTCTGTATGCATCTGTGACCTAAACTTCAATCTTCGATATCTCTGGTGTTTCTCAACCGATTTCGATGAAATTTTCAGAAAAGTTGTATCGTTGCCCATTATTTTAATCCCTATTTTTACATTTTCCAAATTCGAGATTTTTTTGTAATCGATTCCATGTGTATATCGGAAACCAGAATAGTTATCGATAATTTGAAATAAACTTGTTCCGCTCATGGTATAGGAGAACTTATATTCAAAATCTGAAGTCTCTAGCTCTTGTAGTCTCTGAGATCGACGCGTTCATACAGACGGACAGACGGACATGGCTCGACTCGGCTGTTGATGTTGATCAATAATATATATACTTTATGGGGTCGGAGATGCTTCCTTCTGCCTGTTACATACTTTTGCACAAAACCATTATACCCCTTTTACCCATTTTATGGGTTAGGGGTATAAAAACAGTATACTAACAGCCATAAAAAAACACAATAGACTAGAACACACCATATCACTCTCTCAGCTTAACCTTCTACAAACTAAACTTAAACTAACCCGCAAACTTATTAACGAAAACATTTCAATAGCAATAAACAACAAAATCATATCAAAGCTAGAAATTCTCACCACAAAAAACCAGTCCCTCGTTTTTAAAACGGCCAAAAACTCCCAAATGCGAGACTTTTGCCGAGACATAAGCCTGATAAAAGTCCCAATAGACAATACCCAACTACTAGTTAAAGCAGGAATAGACCCCCAAACAACAGAAATAAATATAACAGCAGATAGATATTTAATAAGAAGCAACGAAGATATACTAAACCTTATTGGAACCCACCTCGAGATGGTTCATTCTCCAAAGGAGAATGACCCAAACGAGGTTTTTCATCGCTTCATTGAGCACTGCTTCGACAGGTTTTTAAGCTTAAAAGCCAGGTATGAGGCAGCTCAATTAACGATAACCAACTTTTCAACACAAAACGATGCCACCAATATGCACGAGCAAAATGATTATTTCCTATCCAAAGATAAAATCGCAAACATATTTAGAAAGCTAAAAAACAAGTTATCTTCAGGTGTTGATGAAATTCCGAATATAGCTGTCAAAAACATACCAAAAGGTCTTATAGACAGATATGTCATATTGTTCAATAACATGCTAAATAACTCCTACTTCCCTGCTTCCTGAAAAAAAGCCAAAACATTTCTGATACAAAAAAAGAACAAAGACCCAACTGACTTAAACAATTTACGCCCAATTAGCCTGCTACCAAATATCAGCAAAATCTTCGAAACATGTATAAATATCAATATAAACAAGCACTGCGAAAATCTACAACTAATCAGTGACCGCCAATTTGGGTTTAAATTCAGACATTCTACTACACACGCAATACACCTATTAATATCAGAGGTAAGATGGCAAAATAATAAAAAAGCAATAGGCGCATGCTTAGTTGACCTAGAAAAAGCATTCGACAGCGTTTGGATAAAGGGACTAATGTGGAAACTAGCCCAATATACATAGATTTCCCTTGCACTTTCTTAACTTAATCCACAATATGACAAGTGACAAACAGTTCACGATCAATAACAAAAACGAAGTCAGCAAAAAAACGTTCAAAATAATAAATGGACTTCAACAAGGCACAGTGAATTCTCCAATATTATTTAATTTATATACCCTAGATCTACTAAAGAAACTAGAAAATGTCATAGCCTTTGCAGATGATATTATTATATACCATCCAGGCAGCACAATCGCAAGCATTAATTCTAACCTTCAAGATGAGTTTTCCATCATTGAGCGCTATGTTTATAAATGGCACCTAAAAACAAATTATAACAAATGTTAAGCTATATTGTTCAGGCCGCCAGTTAAAAAATGCAATGCGGATATTAGGAAAAATTTGACAAAATTTAAAGTTTTATCAAATATAAATGCAACTGAAATACCAATATACATTAAGGTTAAGTATCTAGGAGTTCACCTTGACCGTTTCCTATACTTTCACGACCATGTTAACATACAGATATCCAAAGCCGAAAAAGCATTCTTTATGTTCCAATCACTAATGTATTCGAAGCACTTATTTCCTAGAGTAAAAATTTTAATAAATCAGTCATTCATCAGACCAATAACTTTATTATCCATTTAATACGCAACCATATTTTTAGATGTACCGAATACCATGGTAATAATTTTGTAATAGCCCCTTACTATGTAGGGGATCAATACATTGAACACACATTAATAACAGGCCTTGTCCCACCAGAAGCATTCTTACTGCTTGATAAAAAAGGATTTATACAAAGTCACAGTGGAATTCCGGTTTTTTACCACCTCCACAGACGTGCCACAAGCAAAAACGTCCCAGAGTCCCTTCTACAAGATGGAAACTGGCGGTGTGATAAAACTATACCAATTAGGGATTCGAATCCAAACATTACCCAATTCTGGTGGCTAAATAACTACGACTCGTAGATTACAACCCCTCCCCTTCCCGTTTTTCTCCTTGTTTATTATCTATGTAATGTTTTTTTTTTAAATTTTTCTTACACACCTAAACATAATTTTTCATAAAATTATAATTCATATTGCCCTCCAAAAAGTGAGTCAAATACTAAATGTCAACACTAGAGAGCTCGTTTGGAGACAGAGTGTAAGTAAAACATAATTCATATTTTGTTTATTTGATAATTTAAGTTACATAATTAATAAAATAAACACAAAAGAAAAAAACAAAAAAAAAACAAACTACGGCCTGTTTTCTATTTTTATACTTTGATACTGAAAGTATCATTATACTTTGATACCGAAGGTCTCATAGTATATTGGTTTTGTGCAATGTCCGTCATGGTGTCTGTCTGTCCGTCTGTCCGTCTGTCTGTCTGTCCGTCTGTCCGTCCGTATGAACGCAACTTTTTTCGACACCCGTAAAGCTAGAGATTTGAAACTTTGCAATTATGTTTATCTATAGACGGTACAGATAAAGTGTCAAGATTGGGTTGCCACGCCCACTAGGAGGCTGGGAAATCGATAAATTCGATAACTGAAAACCGATAAAACCAAATATTTCTCACATTCTTACAGCTAGAGTTACCAAATTTTGCACGCAGATAGCTAGTCATGTCCCTGAAAAAACTGCATCAAAATTTTGGATGCCACGCCCACTCCTTCCGCCCCCATCATCCCTGCTCCTTGAAATTGGAAACGCCTATAGTTTTCACATTTTTTGGGCTAGAGGCACCAAATTTTGTGGCAAGATAGATATTGACGTTCCCCAAAATTATGCATCAAAATTTTGGATGCCACGCCCCCTGATTCCGCCCCCATCCCCCCTTCTCCATGAAATTGGAAACGCCTATAGTTTTCACATTTTTTGGGCTAGAGCCACCAAATTTTGTGTCAAGATAGATATTGACGTTCCCCAAAAATATGCATCAAAATTTTTGATGCCACGCCCCTGATTCCGCCCCCATCCCCCCTTCTCCATGAAATTGGAAACGCGTATAGTTTTCAAATTTTTTGGGCTAGAGCCACCAAATTTTGTGTCAAGATAGATATTGACGTTCCCCAAAAAAATGCATCAACATTTTGGATGCCACGCCCCTAATTCCGCCCCCATCCCCCCTTCACCAAGAAATTGGAAACGCCTATAGTTTTCACAATTTTGGGCTAGAGCCACAAAATTTTGTGTCAAGATAGGTACTGACGTTCCCCATCAAAACTTGGATGGCACGCCCACTGATTTCGCCCCCATCCCCCTTTACCAAGAAATTGGAAACGCCTATAGTTTTCACATTTTTTGGGCTAAAGCCATCAAATTTTGTGCCAAGATAGATATTGACGTTCCCCAAAAAAATGTATCAAATTTTTGGATGCCACGCCCCTAATTCGGCCCCCATCCCCCTTCTCTATGAAATTGGAAACGCCTATAGTTATCACATTTTTTGGGCTAGAGCCACCAAATTTTGTGTCAAGATAGGTACTGAAGTTCCCCATCAAAACTTGGATTCCACGCCCCATGATTCCGACCCCATCCCCCTTCACCGTGAAATTGGAAACGCCTATAGTTTTTACATTTTTTGGGCTAGAGCCACCAAATTTGGTTGGAAGATATAGGTGACACCTACAAAAGGTCTGCATCAAAAATTAGGATGCCACGCCCACCTCTGCCGCCCACTATTTAAAATCGGATATTTCGATATCTCTTATAGTTTTTAAGCTAGAGCCCGTAAATTGGGTAGAAAGATAGAAGGCAACATCAACCAAAGATGTGCATCAAAATTTTGAATGCCACGCCCAACTAATCCACCCGCCTTTTAAAATCGGAATCGGCTATATCTCTAACAGTTTTTGAGCTTGAGCCACCAAACTTTTTATGAATATAGATGGTGACAGTTAAAAACATTTGATTCAAAAATTTGGATGCCACGCCTACCTCTGCCGCCCACCTTTTAAATTTGGGAGTTAAGTTATCTTCCACAGTTTTTGAGCTAAAGTCACCAAATTTGGTAACATGATAGCTGGCGATGTTTACCACATGGCCCACTCCCTTCGCCCCTGCATTCCCCCTTATCAACCGTTCATTTACTGGTATCAAAGTATTCCGCAGTCGGTTGCGTCCGACTGCAACGTTTTTACTTGTTGTATATTGGTTTTGTGCAATGTCCGTCTGTCCGTCCGTATGAACGCAACTTTTTTCGACACCCGTAAAGCTAGAGACTTGAAACTTTGCAATTCTGTTTATCCATAGACGGTACAGATAAAGTGTTAAGATTGGGGTGCCACGCCCACTAGGAGGCTGGGAAATCGATAAATTCGATAACTGAAAAGCGATAAAACCAAATATGTCTCACATTCTTACAGATAGAATTACCAATATTGCACGCAGATAGCTAGGCATGTCCCTGAAAAAACTGCATCAGAATTTTGGATGCCACGCCCCCTGATTCCGCCCCCATCCCCACTTCTCCTTGAAATTTGAAACGCCTATAGTTTTCACATATTTTGGGCCAGAGCCTCCAAATTTAGTGTCGAGATAGGTAGTGAAGTTTTCCAAAAAACTGCATAACAAATTTGGATGCCACGCCCACACCTTCCGCCCCCCACCCTCCGCCGTTGATAAAACGGTTATGCGTGTATCTTCCACATTTTTCTTAACTAGAGTCACCAAATTTGGTAGGAAGATATATGGTGACATCTTTAAAAGATCTGCATTAAAAATTTGGATGCCACGCCCACATCTGCCGCCCACCATTTAAAATCGGAAATTTCGAACTCTCTTACAGTTTTTGAGCTAGAGCCCCCAAATTCGGTAAAAAGATAGAAGGCAACATCTACCAAAGATCTGCATCAACATTTTGGATGCCACGCCCACCCAAGCCACCCGCCTTACAAAATTAGAATTGGCTATATCTTTAACAGTTTTTGAGCTAAAGCCACCAAACTTGGTAGGAAGATAGATGGTGACATTTAAAAAGATTTGATTAACAAATTTCGATGCCACACACACCCTTGCCGCCCACCTTCTAAATTTGGAAGTTCAGCTATCTGCCACAGTTTTTGAGCTAAATTCACCAAATTTGGTAACATTATAGCTGGCGATGATTACCACCCGTCCCACTAATTTGCAAGCAGACTTCTTACCATCCGTTTTTTTTACTGGTATCAAAGTATTCCGCAGTCGGTTGCGTCCGACTGCAACGTTTTTACTTGTTAAAATATGAGGCCATTAACTGAACTGCAGTTTCGGAGAACATATGTATTTACAATGTATCAAATATGTATTTACTTTCAAGGGTCGAAAATACATAATTATATAATTAAAATATAAATAATTATTTGACAAATGATCAATTATGCACCTCTTAACGATTTAAATGTATTTTAATAATTAATAAAAAAAATATAAATATAATAACATAAATTTTATTCGTATCCTCAACTTTTTATAAAATTGCTGAAAATTCTAAAAGTTGAGGCAGGTCAAAACTAACAAGACAATTGCGACGCATACATAAATATGTGCTGCCTTTGCATACATGTACACACAAACACATGTATATGCTGGGCTGAGCAAACGAAACAAAATCACAAAAAACTCGGCAAAGCTAGCCCACCAAAAAATGAAGCCAGCGCAAGTGCATGTATACCCAAAAGTATTTTTACCGTTACTTGCATTCCGCTGGCGCGCTCTCTACCCTAAAAACACTAGCCGGGCTGCTGCAAACGAACAGCAACTGAAACAAAAGCATCTGCAAATGCTGCTTTCTCGCTCTCTCATCATTAAGAGCGGCCAAGAATGCACTAACACATACATGTCATGTGTCCGTGTGACTACCTGCTCGCTCACATATGCACGCACACATACACGAGACTTGAGCTCCAGCCCAAGTCCGTTGTGTTGCTTACAGCAGAGCAAGAAATAGAATGACGTTGCGCTTTTGTGCGGCCAGCTCTGTCTGTTAAGTTTTCGACTCTTCTTCTTCCTGGATCGGAAGTTTAACATTTTGACGGCAATAAGATTAGAGTCGATTAAAGGTCTCTATGTATTCTATGCTCAGTGCTTTAACTCAACTTTTGGCAGATCTTCCACTACATCGTGTTAATTCGCCAACTCGAGCTTTTGAAACTACCGGCTTGGACTACACTGGAGCCTTTGAAATTAAAGCATCCCGACTTCGAGGACATTAGACTTACAAGGCGTACATAGCAGCTTTTATTTGTCCAGCAACAAAAGCCATTCACCTCGAAGCAGTGACTGGCCTTTCGACTCAACATTTTCTCTGGGCTCTTCAGCGCTTTGTTGGACGTTGCGGATTATGTCGAAACATTTGTAGCGATTGTGGCTTAAATTTTATTAGCGCTCAACATTTTCTCTGGGCTCTTCAGCGCTTTGTTGGACGTTGCGGATTATGTCGAAACATTTGTCGCGATTGTGGCTTAAATTTTATTAGCGCAGATCAGTCCCATCAACTTTGGCAACGCGATTTTCTGCGTAATGTAACATAAGTCATTGTTCCGGAGCTCGCCACAAAGAACATTCAATGGCATTTCAATCTGCTACACAGTCCAAATTTCGGTGGATTATGGGAAGCAAATGTCAAAGCTGTCAAGACACATTTGCACCGTTCATCTAAAGGAACCAAAATTACTTATGAACAATTATCCACAGTGCTTATCCAAATCGAAGCCTGTCTTAACTCTCGGCCTCTGTACCCGTTAACTTCCGATCCAGATAATATCTCGGTGTTAACTCCAGCCCATTTTTTAATCGACGATTCCCTGATGGCTTTGCCTGACCCTACACCAAAGGATAACTCGCTAAACAGTCACTTTCTGGAAGGACAACGCATAGTTCGGCAATTTTGAAAATTATGGAGTGAAGATTGGCTTTCACATCTACAAGCTTGGCCAAAATGCCGGCAAGAGCAGAAAAATCTTAAAATTAACGACATCGTCAAAATGAAAGATGATCGCATACCCCCAAGCGAATGGAAACTTGGTCGGATAATCGAAATACATCCTGGCACTGATAGTTTTGTACGAGAAGCAACGATTAGAACGGCAAAAAGCATTTATAAGCGCTCAGGTTCAAAAATTTGTGTGTTACCCATAGAAAACTATACTGAAACCGACTCTGATGATCAATAATACGTCACATGAACTTTGTTCCCCCTTTGCATACCATAACGAACACTTGTCTCTTTTCAGTTTTTATCAATTTAGTGTTTTCTAATATTGGATCCAGTATTAAGGGGCCGGCATATACGGGCGGTTAACAGAAGTTTGACAAAAACAACAGTGCAGTTTAAGTCATAGACCAATTAAATAACAAGACTGGAAATAAGCAGTGCTCTGTCAGTCGCAAACTTGCATTCAAAGTGAACGGTCATACGATAAGCAACTCCCGCATCAGTTGAACTCTTCTTCACTCTTAAACATCTGACGCTTTCCTTGGCGCTTATCTTAATCTCAATCTAACTGTAAACAAATTTGTGCACATAGAAAGGCAGAAAAATTCAACTAAACAGTCTTTTTAAAGACTGAACATGAGAGAGGGGGACCCCTCTCATCCCCAAACGGCAGGCGGGACCGTTTTGCTGACCCAAAGCCAAGTAGAAAACATTAACTTCACCTGGACCCAAATGATTACCCGGAATGATGAAAATGACAAACAATTTAAGCTATCACCATTTGCAGTTAAAAAGATTCTTGATCACAACTGCGGAGGCGAGGTAGACTCCTGCAAACGACTGAAATGCGGGGACTTATTAGTGAAAACAAAGAATTTGCTACAAGCCAACAGACTTCTAAAGATAACGCATTTTACCGACAACCTGCCAGTAACAACTTCTGAACACCTGTCACTTAACTACAGCAAGGGAGTAATCTACTCCAATGCACCATGGTTTTTTTTAGACATTTTTTGGCATAAATTCAAATTTTTTTATTGTTTCGATTTGAAATATTTTTTTTTTGTAATCATCTATATATTCAAATTAAAAGAAATCATCAACGGTTTTGCATGGAGTTGCCACCTTTTTTGGCGGGCCATCCAAAACAGCTGATTTTTCGAAGCGCGCGTCATTGACTAATCAGCTGAAAATATTGTCTGTGAGTACTTGGGCACACTTCAACAAATAAAAGCTAAACAAAAAGTGTAAATATGGAAAACGCAAGTCCAGGTATTTAAAAATCTAGTATAATAAAGCTTTTGTTGTTGTTGAGTGGTTTTGTCATTGTTATTTTAATGTGTTGTTATGTGTTTTGTTAAGATAACTCCTAATTAATTGTCTTGTGTTTCGTGAACTGTAACTTCTGTATGGCAAAGAGTTGCAAGAAGGTTTAAATGCAATCTTGTTAAGGTAAGTAAACTAATTTCAATGTCATTAACATTTCTTGCTCATATTTGTTCCATTCTGAGCTAATTGATGTTTGGAGCAACAACAAATCAGTAGAGGCAATTGCACAGTATATATTAGACAAATTATCTCCAAAACATTTCAACGAAAGAGTTAATAATTCCATTTCACAAAAAGTAAAAGCATTGACCAAGTTGCAATAGAAATTTGATAAGATTCAAAATTAAGCATGAAAAATGGGTTAATTCAAGTCTTGTTATCGAAATTGAAGAATATCCTAAGGGCGGAAATAATGCTGGTCGACCAAAAATGGATTATGAAAACGCTGGTCCAAGACTAAAACGAAGATTAGTGGCGGAGCTTTCAGAAGAGAATAAAAATTCAACTTCTTTGATTTTACGCGCTGCCATAGTATCGGCAAAGAAATCAAAAGACAAAGATATGTCTTTTGTTTTGAATAAAGCTGCAAGTACTGAAAACTTAAATGAAGTAAAAAGAAAACTAGTTGCAGCGGAACCTACGAAAATGTCTCCAGACAAAGGGCTAGCATTTTTGATTGAAAATGGACTGTCAAAAAGTCAGTATATAAGTATACGTAATAACACCAAAAATCATGGCAGTGACAAATACCCTCCATATCCAGATGTTCTTAATGCTAAATTAAAATGCAGACCTGATGACATACATTATTCTGAAAACGCAGTACACGTCTCACTACAAAATATTTTAGACCATACTACTTCTCGAATAATCGAAATGCAAGGTGAGATTTTAGACGCATTTCCTAAAGTGCTGAACTGCAAGCTTATCTTCAGCTATGGATTTGATGATTCCTCTGGTCACAGCATGTACAAACAGGGAGTCTTCCTCAGGATAGTTCACTTTTCGTTACCACTGTTATTCCGTTAAAGTTTACAAATGAAGAACAACAACTGATTTGGTTTAATAAAGCACCGCAATCCATTCGATTTTGTCGTCCTTTAAAAATAGAATTTATTAAAGAAACAACCGCTATTATTTTAAAGGAAAAGGAAAATCTTGATGAGCAGATTCAAAAACAAATATTTATAGAATATAGTGGCCAAATGACACTTATTGATGGTAAAGTGTTAAAGACAGTTACCGGAACTAATTCGTGTCAGTGTTGTCCAGTCTGTTGTTCGACACCTAAGCAACTATTGCAAACAAAAGATTTTCGCTCGCAAACTTTTAAGGCTAAGACACATACTCTGCAATATGGAATAAGCCCTCTGCATGCGTGGATTCGTTTTTTTGAATTCAGCCGAAGCCAAATGGTTATGGAAATAGCAATGACGGAAACACTGCCAGAAGAGCCTTTTCCAATGCAAGCTTATTGTCGTCAATATTAAATATAGATGTTGATATTCTACGAAGTTTCCACATTATTTTAATAACAATTAACTGCGAGTATGAAGTAATCTCGGAAAAATTCAGAAGATTTTGTGAAAAAACATTTATTGCGTATCATAAACAATGTTCTTGGTATCCTATGTCTCCTACTGTACATAAGGTGTTGGTGCATGGACACCAAATAATAAAAACTTCAATAGTTCCTGTAGGTTGCCTTTATAAAAGCGACAGAAGATCACATGCGAGAAAATGCAGTCGATTAGACAACATTACAGATGTATTTAATAGAGCCATGGATAGTTCGGATCACCTTTTATCAACTTTTTGCCTTAAAGAACGACAAAAAAAACAATAAAATAAAAAAACAAGTAAAAACGTTGCAGTCGGACGCAACCGACTGTGGAATACTTTGATACCAGTAAAAGAACGGTTGATAAGGGGAATGCAGGGGCGAAGGGAGTGGGCCATGTGGTAAACATCGCCAGCTATCATGTTACCAAATTTGGTGACTTTAGCTCAAAAACTGTGGAAGATAACTTAACTCATAAACTGAAAAGGTGGGCGGCAGAGGTAGGCGTGGTATCCAAATTTTTGAATCAAATGTTTTTAACTGTCACTATCTATCTTCCTAATAAGTTTGGTGGCTCTAGCTCAAAAACTGTTAAAGATATAGCCGATTTCGATTTTATAAGGCGGGTGGCTTTGGTGGGTGTGGCATCCAAAATTTTGAATCAAATGTTTTTAACTGTCACTATTAATCTTCCTACCAAGTTTGGTTGCTCTAGCTCAAAAACTGTTAAAGATATAGCCGATTCCGATTTTATAAGGCGGGTGGCTTAGGTGGGCGCGGCATCCAAAATTTTGATGCATTTTTTTGGGAAACGTCAATATCTATCTTCTCACAAAATTTGGTGGCTCTAGCCCAAAAAATGTGAAAACTACAGGCGTTTCCAATTTCTTGGAGAAGGGGGGATGGGGGCGGAATCAGGGGGCGTGGCATCCAAGTTTTGATGGGGAACGTCAGTACCTATCTTGACACAAAATTTGGTGGCTCTAGCCCAAAAAATGTGAAAACTATTGGCGTTTCCAATATCATGGAGAAGGGGGGGGATGGGGGCGGAATCAGTGGGCGTGGCATCCAAAATTTTGATGCATTTTTTTGTGGAACCTCAATATCTATCTTGACACAAAATTTGGTGGCTCTAGCCCAAAAAATGTGAAAACTATAGGCGTTTCCAGTTTCAAGGAGCAGGGATGATGGGGGCGGAAGGAGTGGGCGTGGCATCCAAAATTTTGATGCAGTTTTTTCAGGGACATGACTAGCTATCTGCGTGCAAAATTTGGTAACTCTAGCTGTAAGAATGTGAGAAATATTTGGTTTTATCGGTTTTCAGTTATCGAATTTATCGATTTCCCAGCCTCCTAGTAGGCGTGGCACCCCAATCTTGACACTTTATCTGTCGCGCCTATAGACAAACATAATTGCAAAGTTTCAAGTCTCTAGCTTTACGGGTGTCGAAAAAAGTTGCGTTCATACAGACGGACAGACGGACACCATGACGGACATTGCACAAAACCAATATACTATGAGACCTTCGATATCAATGTATAATTACCAATTGAAGTTATAGAATTACTACAATCACCCCAAATACATACTGCTGCGGAAATAAATAATAATGTTGAGGACTCAGGACAGGACTCTTCGGACGAAGAAGCTGATGAGCAGGATAACCTTGGTCTAGACGAAATTGTTTTAGAAAAAGAATAAATAGTCTGAAAAATATAAAAACAATTGATAATAAATATGTTATGATAGCGCAAACCAATCCAAATTTTAATTTCTGTGTTCAAATTAAATTTCAGCTCAATACCTAAAAAAAAAAGATTTATTTTCAAAAATCTATTACATATTTTATATGGTGACTATAAGATATAGTGGTCCAAATCAAGCGAAACTTGGTTAGTAGTTTAATGAGCCTAAAAAACGATATCGTACCAAATTTGCATCCAATATCTCCATAATTTTAATTTATGCCAAAAAAAAGCACAAAAAAACCATAGTGCAATGAGCTGCGCGAGGAAATTCTTCACGAACTCAAAAGCCAAAATGTAACACTCGTCAAGAAAATAATGAAAAAGGTTAATGCAATCTTGATTGAAACAGGCCTTCACATTTTGACCTTTGATTCAACCACACTTCCGAACCACATAATGATCGGCTATGAGAAAACATATGTTCGTCCATATATACCAACACCTCTTCGTTGCAACAATTGCCTTCGCTTTGGACATACGTTCAAAGTGTGCAAAAGCAACAAAACCTGCACGAAGTGCGGCTCTCAGCACCACACAAATAATCTAGAGAAAGAAGTTTGACAAAACAACATGGGCTGCATGAACTGCAACATAAGTAAATTACCAAACACTTCACACACTTCAATCGATAGAAAATGTCCTATCTACATTAAGCAACAGGAAATCATTGCAATCAAAACCAACAACAAAACGGCATTCGAGATTTACAACCAAAAACACCAATTGGGTTATCAAACATTCGCCAACACCGCCAAGAAGTTCACATCAGCATCAACAACAGCAAGCCAACCTGAAAACAGCTCATCCAGTATGCAGCAGACAGACCAGAATATTACCGATTCTAAACCCAAGACTGCAGCTCGTGATATCATCAATTATGACGATCTTCAGGAATTGGAAGCATCCACCAAGCCTAGCACATCGGCAGCCTCTAGGGCAAAGCAAAGTGTCAATACCAAACAAAAGGTACAAGTACTACCACTCTCAGCCTCAAAAAAATTGTTAGACAACTAAAAGCAAAAGCTAAAAAAAATCAATCAAAATCCAACGTAGAAACTAGTGAAAGTTCTGATAACATGGAACACGATTGATGATAACACAATTTCTACCCTTGTCTCCAATGGGCTGACCGGAGATCTGGCCCTGTGTATCTTGTACACGATGCCGGGCCGGCTCCCCGGTCAGTAGATTGGGGACAAATACACATAATTCAACCCAAAGTTCACTGTAGTAAACATCACCAAATGTAAATTATAACCATATTAAATTATTCCTATTTTATTTTATATTAAAATGCCTCTTAACATAATTCAGTGGAATATTCGCGGCTATACTAATAACTACAGCGAACTACTCATAATTATTAAAAAATATTCTCCGCAAATTATTGCACTGCAGGAAACGCACATTAAACCAAACACTGTATTTCCCACCCCTATTAACTATAAAATTATCATAAATGTACCACAAAATAATTCCGGGAGCACAGCCCTGCTTGTACACAAATCAATCGAACACAAAGAATCAGTTATTTGTGGTGAAATTGAAGCGGTAGCCGCTGACACTCACTCAGAATCAAAATTTAGCATATTTTCAATATACATTCCCCCCAACAAACCATTTAGTACAACTAACCTAGATAACACGCTTAAGCTAAGTCAGAAATCGTCACTTATCACAGGCGACTTTAATAGCTGGCATCCCACATGGGGCTCGCTGCGACAAAACAAAAGAGGGAATATCCTACACAATTCTATTACACAAAACAACTGGTGAATTCTTAATGACAAATCGCCCACGCATTTTACCACACACAACACCTTCACACACATTGACATCACCTTCTGTACACCAGACATGCAAATACTTACGACATGGAAACGGACTGACCACCTCTGCGGAAGCGACCACTTCCCCATTCTTATGACTTTATTCCATAGAAATTGTGCATATAATCCACCAAGGAGTTATTTCAAATTAAATAAAGCCAACTGTGATCTTTTTGAAAAAACAATTCATACATATGACAACAGCATTCCCACTTCTAATGAAGTTAATAAAGAGTCAGCGAATTTAAACAAAATAATTCTTCAAAGTGCACATAGAGCGATTCCAAAAACTTCTACTAGGCAGCAACCACGTAATGTCCCATGGTGGAACAATAAGTTACATACTCTAAAGAAGGAAAAAAAAAAAGTGGAACAAATTGACCAGAAACATCACCCAAGAAAACATAATTTCTTTTAGGAAAGCGAATGCAATTTTTAGACGTGAAATTAGGGAGGCAAAGAGAACAAGCACCACGGAATTTACCTCACAAATTAGCCCAACTACCCCAACAACTAAGATTTGGTCAAACATCCGTACTTTCTGCGGTTTAAACCCAATAAAATCAATCCATGCAATATGGAACCCATACTGTAATAGTATTAGCAATGACCAAAAATCAATAGAATCCTCCGGTGATCATAACTTCTCCCAGACCTTCAACCCTCGTAAAGTGAACTCCACTTACCAGCCCATTGGTTACACACCAAACAAAGCAGCCGAGGATATAGAAACAAATATAAAATCTATTGAACTACTAAGTTCTCTTAATGCGTTGAAAGGACAAACGCCGGGCTATGACAAAATTTCGTATCCGCTGATTAAACATTCAATTCCGGCTTTGAAAAATAGAATTGTAAACCATATTAACAATATTCTTAATACCAAAATTCCACAGCAGTATAAAACTAGCCTAGTGATACCAGTACACAAGCCCAATACGGATAAGACCCAGCCAACGTCTTACCGCCCTATATCTCTCAATCAATGCCTTTCGAAAGTAATGGATAAGATAATTGCTAAACGTTTATGGTGATTTATACAAAACAATGACCTTATTTCTAAAAATCAATTTGGTTTTAAGAAACATAAATCAGTTGCTGATTGTCTGCTTTATGTAGACCACTTGATAACTGACTCTCTTAGCAAGAACGTCAATCGGCTCCCTTGACTTCTCCAAGGCCTTTGACAGAATTGGCCTACACGCCATAGTAGAACAACTTAAGGAATGGCAAGTTGGTCCAAAAATAATTAATTATGTATCCAATTTTATGACACATCGTAAAAACATAATAAGAGGTTCACAAGGTTCACCACTTTCAGTGGTTTTATTATACTTTGATACCGAAGGTCTCATAGTATATTGGTTTTGTGCAATGTCCGTCATGGTGTCTGTCCGTCTGTCCGTCTGTCCGTATGAACGCAACTTTTTTCGACACCCGTAAAGCTAGAGACTTGAAACTTTGCAAATATGTTTGTCTATAGGCGAGACAGATAAAGTGTCAAGATTGGGGTGCCACGTCTACTAGGAGGCTGGGAAATCGATAAATTCGATAACAGAAAACCGATAAAACCTAATATTTGTCACATTCTTACAGCTAGAGTTACCAAATTTTGCACGCAGATAGCTAGTCATGTCCCTGAAAAAACTGCATCAAAATTTTGGATGCCACGCCCACTCCTTCCGCCCCCCTCATCCCTGCTCCTTGAAATTGGAAACGCCCATAGTTTTCACATTTTTTGGGCTAGAGCCACCAAATTTTGTGTCAACATAGATATTGACGTTCCCCAAAGAAATGCATCAAAATTTGGATGCCACGCCCCTTGATTCCGCCCCCATCCCCTCTTCTCCCTGAAATTGGAAACGCCTATAGCTTTCACATTTTTTGGGCAAGAGCCACCAAATTTTGTGTGAAGATAGGTACTGGCGTTCCCCATCAAAACTTGGGTGCCACGCCCCCTGATTCCGCCCCCATCCCCCCTTCACCAAGAAATTGGAAACGCCTATAGTTTTTACATTTTTTGGGCTAGAGCCACCAAATTTTGTGTGAAGATAGATATTGACGTTCCCCAAAAAATGCATCAAAATTTTGGATGCCACGCCCCCTGATTCCGCCCCCAACCCCCCTTATACTTGAAATTGGAAACGCCTATAGTTTTCACATTTTTCAAGCTAGTGTCACCGAGTTTGGTAGGAAGATATATGGTGACATCTACAAAAGATCTGCATCAAAAATTAGGATACCACGCCCACCTCTGCCGCCCACCTTTTAAATTTGGGAGTTAAGTTATCTTCCACAGTTTTTGAGCTAAAGTCACCAAATTTGGTAACATGATAGCTGGCGATGTTTACCACATGGGCCACTCCATGGGCCACTGCATTCCCCCTTATCAACCGTTCTTTTACTGGTATCAAAGTATTCCGCAGTCGGTTGCGTCCGACTGCAACGTTTTTACTTGTTTTTGATTGCATATGAAAAACTAGCTTAAATAATAGAAAAGCAGAAAGACATTACCTTCGACAGTTATGCAGATGATTTTTAACTTATTATCAACTTAGACAAAAAGAAAAATGTAAACAAGAATCTAGACCAGCTTTTCCAAAATATACATGACTGGGGTGAATACTCAGGAGCTAAGCTTTCTCTGGAAAAGTGCAAACAAATACATATTTGCAACAAACGCCAATGTTGCTGTCCAATCACTACAAATAATACAGCCATTCAATCAGTCAATTCACTCAAGATTTTAGGAGTTACAATCAATTCAAAATACAATCGGACTAGCCATATCAATGAATTAGTCAGCTCGTTGTCCAAAAAACTTAATATCATAAAATGCCTTACGATCCCCAAATTTGACTGCAACACCACAACACTATTATTAGTCTTGAAATCACTTTTTCTATCCAAAGTTGACTACGCTCTTTACCTTTATGGGCGGGCACCTCCATCAATTCTCCACAAAGTTAAAGTGATAATTAATGCAGCGATAAGGACAACACTTGGTATTTACCGTACTAGTCCAACAAAAAACCTGATGTATGAAGCAGGCATTGCACCAATTAAATTAAGATGCTCTGATCTAAAAACAAAGCTATACAAAATCCTACAAAACTCAAAAGATACGCCAATTGCAAGATTTTTGAAAAAACGAACTCTGAATAAACGTAGACACTCGTACTCAACATTAAACTACGTAATTAATAAAAGCAAAGAATTATATATTCCAATAACACCAATCAAATCAAACAACCATGCCCCATATTGGCTTTTCAATACCAACATTATTGACATGTCCTTGAGCAATTCTCATAAAAGCAGCACAAATCAAATCAAAATCAAAAATCATTTTTAAGCCTCAAAGAAAAATACTCTGACCATAATTTTATTTACACTGATGGCTCTTCTTCAAATAGCACTACGACGTTTGCCATACACAGAAACATCAGTCCTTAAATATGGGCTTCTACCCGATTATTCATCGGTTATATCTGCTGAAATTATAGCTATAGATGAGGCGGTTAGACTTGTAAGTAAAAAGAATGGTAAACACATGATTGATCCGATTCGCTGTCGGCTCTTGAAGCAATTTCAAATACCAACAACAATGATTTTTACCCCAGTCGTATTAGACCCATTTTACACGATGAACTTTTTGCTACTGAAACATTCGCTTGTAGGCAAAGGGAGTAGAGGGGTAACAACTGCAAGCAATGCTTCATGACTTGTTTAGTAGGGATTTATTTTTATCATTTTGCTTTGCCTTATTCCGATTGCATGTAAACACAGAGATGCACAGTGTTTGATAAGAATAATAAAGTTATCGATACGACATATCGCACAAGCAAATATTAGCGCAAATAGTAAATACATTTTTGTGGCTTATAAATTATTAATAAAAATGTTTTGGACCAAAGAACTTGTTGAATTCGGGGCGAAATGTATGTTTATCGACAATAAATTTAAATCAGAGTTGCATTTACAAAGAATAAATTGAATTAAAAAGTTCATCGTGTAAATGCGAGCAGATTTGCGAAGATGTTTTAAAACAGAATGAGAAAATAAATCATCAGAAAAGTTCATCGTGTAAAACGGGTCTAAGAGTAGAAATAAAATAAAGCTGATGTGGGTCCCTGGACACCCAAGCATCACAGGCAATCAAACTGCGGACGCAGCAGAAAAGTTTGCTAGGTCGGTACCACTGACAGTTACAAGTAACATGAATAGGAAAGATATCGATAAACTATTAAAAAAGGAATTTATTCTAGCACAGTGCGAACTTTGGAACACTACGTCGAACTGGTACCAAGCACTCACGCTACCATCAATTTTCCCATTACAATTTCTAAAAAATCTTAAACTCTCACGAATGGACCAGATAAAATTAATCTGTTTACGTATGGGACATGGGACATACCAAACTTACCCACGAGCACTACTTAGACAAAAGCATTACTAACCAGTGCAAACTGTGCCAGGAAACACACGCCACAAGTGTTGAACACATACTTATCAATTGCCCGGCACTTACTTCGGACAGGAAAAACATTTTTAAGAATTCAAATCCTATCTCAATTCTAGGAAACCTAAATGTAACTAATTGCAATTTAATTATAAAATTTCTTAAACAGACAAACACTTACCACAAAATCTAAACTTTATATCGTTATTTGTTATTAAATAATTATTATGTTAATCTTATATATAAGCCCACACTGTAAAACATTTAACATTTATAAAAATAAGCTTAAGGAAAACATCTTTTGTAATACATACAGCCTAAGGCCAAAGTAGCCAGTGCTGTCTAAACTCTGTTAGCATTTAGTTCACTAGGTACTAACTAGATAATATAAATAAATAAATAAAATAAGCAGTGCTCTGTAATGTTAAGTAACATTCTGCGTGGTGGGAGTGCCAACAGAGGAAAATTGAAATTCTTCGTTCAGCTGTTTCGTCGATTCTCGGTGACAACCAGCGGCCATTATTTTTTAGGTTTTTGTTTTGATGGCAAAGTGTGCGATGCGCGAGACAAAGATTAGTTGTTGCACTTTTTCATTTCTCTTGTTGTTGTCACAGAAATTGAGTTTTGCAATTTTAGACTTTTGCTTGAATCTGGTTGCTGCAACCCTAGCAAGGAAGGGTAGTTTGACTTTATTGAAACTTTGCGGTCCAAACTCGACTCTCTTGTTGTCAAAAGTGTGTTGTTGTTGCTCTGATGAGATATGTTGATAACAGCAAAGGAGAGTGTTAATTACTTAAAACCATAGACCAAATAACATCAAGATTGGTAACCGGAATTGTTTATGTTAAGGCCCTGTAAACAAAAACGCAAGAGCGAAAAACCACTTCCCCTTTAACGAAACTTGCCGTTCTTGTTTTGACTTTGGCTTCGCTGTTTATTTTTGGTTCGTGTTTGTGTATTGCTCTGCGCATACACACGACACAGAGTATATGTATGTGTGTATATGTATGGACGCACACAGAATGAATGAACAGCGTATATGAAGTGTATTGAATTATCAAATAAATTGCGCTATTAAATTAATAGTATGTTATTGGCCTAAGTTGTGTATTATAATATAATAATATAATATATAATTATAGTTTATATTCAGTAAAAGAATAATTTCCCTACGGCAAAGCAAATATTTTTTACGTTTTTAAATGTTTTGCTTTAACGGCAGCACTTCTTCGACCCGGGTTCAACACCGGGTTCAGATATTTTTTATAATATATGTATTTATCTTTTTTCTGACTTTTAAGTGCTCCCTGAAAAATATTGTTATGAAAATTCTCATGTTTCGGTAATCATTATAACATTTTAATCAATTTCTTAATATTAATAAGAAAATATAAAAGGAATTTAAATACAAAATTATATAATTTAAAAATATACAAATTAAAATTAATGTATACAACAAAGTGTTATTTAATAAAAAAAAATTACAATTATCTTAATATAATAAATCCCTTCTTCTTGTGGGTTCCATTGGGGGCCATCAAAAAAACCGGTCCAGCGCGAATTCCCTCGCAATAAAAACAAAATTTTTTTAAAATATGTGAACAAATTATGTACATTAAATACTTACAAAGCTGCAAAGCAGCCGTGCTTAAATATCAGCATCGCTACAAGATTAACCATTCCTATCGAAGAATCTCGTTTAATAAAACTCCTTATACGAAATTTACGCAGGGAAATAAGGCATAAAATACTTTATGAAGAAATTACTTCGGTAGGGCAATTACGGAAAATGTGTCGGATGCGAGAAAATTTGTTAGCAGAGCAAGCTAACTTAAAGTCGCAAAAGAAACAAATTAATCCTTATGCAGGCAGGAAGCAGATCGCAATACTCGAAGCAGACGAGAGTTTAGAAAACGATGAAGAAAGCAGTGTTACGGAAGTTGACGCATTACAACATATTAAACGAACGCTTATATGTTGGAATTGTGATCAGGAGGGACACTGTTGGGATATGTGTTTGCAGGCAAGAAATGTGTTTTGCTACGGGTGCGGTGCGAAAAACATTTATAAACCGCAGTGCAACACATGTTTGAACAAAAGCCGAAAAACCTCAGGGAGGGCCCATTCGAACAACTCAATCGAGTGGTCCCAAATTAATTGTTAAAGTGGAAAACTCGGTGGTATGTTCAAAAGCAGACTTAGAAACTGAACAACTACTACCGTTTCAATAAAGACCTACTATTTTAGAACTCAATCAAAATAGAATTTTTCCGGACATACAAAACAAATTTTTAAATAAAACATATCAAGAACGTGTGGCAAATTATGAAGCCGCTCGAAAAATAATATTTGGAGAAAAGACTTCTAACAAGGCGAGAAAGCAAAAGAATCGTGGCATTCAGTTTTGGCAAGAAGTCAAGAAAAATCGTAAATTACTGGTATCTTCAATTATAAATTGTGAAAAGGATGGACGTTTTTATGCTACAGTAAACTTTTTAGGTTTTGAAGAACTTGGTCTTCTGGATACAGGAGCGAATATAAGTTGTATAGGGTCAGACCTGGCTCAAACAGATTGGAGTAAATATTCCGGATTTAAGGGCATTTCGTCTAGTGTTAAAACTGCCGACGGCAAAGCGCACTTAGTTCATGGGTATATTACAGTAAAAATTGAGTACAATAAAACAAGTAGCGATGTTAAATTATTTGTAATTCCATCTTTGGACAAACGATTAATTTTGGGCATAGATTTTTGGAAAGCCTTTAATTTAGCACCAGGTTTAGTATCTAGCCTAGAAACTACTACATCAAACATTATGGGCCGTGAGAATAATCAAAAATACCCTTTGACAACATTACAACAGCACCAGCTAAACGAGGTCATTGAATTATTTCCCAATTTTGAAAAAACAAGGCCTTGGACACACTTCCTTGGTGACTCATGAAATCGAAATAGGAGACGCGAAAGCAGTCAAGCAACGGTTTTACCCAGTTTCGCCAGCAGTCGAAAAATTATTATTTCAGGAGGTTGATCGTATGCTAGAGTTAGGAATTATTGAGCAATCAGTTAGTGCGTGGAGTTCGCTTATGCGTATGGTAATCAAACCTGGTAAAATTCGGCTCTGCTTGGATGCAAGAAAGATTAACGAAGTAAGCAAGAAAGATGCATATCCTCTTCCAAATATAGATGGAATATTTGCAAGAATGCCAAAAGCCAATATAATTACAAAGTTAGATTTGAAGGATGCGTACTGGCAAATAGGTTTATCTGAAAATTCACGTGCAATAACAGCTTTTACCGTACCAGGACGTCCGCTATACCAATTTAAAGTTATGCCTTTTGGATTATGCAATGCTCCGCAAACCATGTGTAGACTGATGGATAAACTAATACCAGCAGAGTTAAAACATTGCGTATTTGGCTATTTAGACGATGTCGTTGTAGTGTCAGATACATTTGAATCCCATTTAGAAATTCTGAAGATAATAGCAAATCAATTTAAACAAGCCAACTTAACATTAAACATTGCCAAAAGTAAATTTTGCGTTACGCAAACAAAATATTTGGGCTATGTTATAGGGCATGGTGGTATTGCAACAGACACTGACAAAATCGAATCGGTGCTGGCATGGCCAGTTCCTAAAACATTACGGCAATTACGAGGATTTCTAGGATTAGCAAGATGGTACCGTAGATTTATTAACAACTTCGCTGACGTCGCTCTCCCTATTACTCAACTGATATCTAACAAGAAAAACCTGGACAAAAGACGCTCAAGACGCATTTCAAAAATTAATGGTCTTGCTAACTTCTGCTCCAGTTTTACAAAATCCTGATTTTCTCAGAAATTTTATTTGCATTGCGATGCAAGCGATTATGGAATCGGTGCTGTTTTAACACAACGCGATAAAAATGACGAAGAAAAACCAATCGCTTACATGAGCAAGAAATTAAATACGGCACAGCGAAACTATAGTGTAACGGAAAGAGAATGTTTAGCTGCTTTAACTGCAATTGATAAGTTTAGATGTTATCTTGAGTTACAGGAGTTTGAAGTGATCACTGATCATGCGAGCCTCCTTTGGCTTATGAAACAGGCAAATTTTAAAGGTCGACTTGCGAGATGGGCAATGCAATTGCAGGGGTATCACTTTTCAATTAGTCATCGCAAGGGAAGAGATCATATCGTACCAGACGCTTTGTCGCGCTTATACAATGAAGAAATCGCTAGCATAGAGTGTAATGGCCCTCTTGTAAACCTACATTCACCCAATTTTCAAGATGCAGAATATAAAGAATTACAATCACGAATACTGGCAGAAGCAGAAAACTATCCAGATGTAAGAGTTAAAGATAACTTTGTTTACATTAGGACTGAGCACGATGATGGAACTGAGGAGAGTCAGTTTTCAATGTGGAAACTGTGGTTACCAGCAAGTCTGACGCATGAAGTCATCGTTCGCGTACACGATAGTGTAGAATCGGCTCATGGAGGTATGAGTAAAACTATTGACTTGGTGCGGCGACATTTTTATTGGCCAGGAATGGTTAAACAAATAAGAGACTATGTGAGGGCTTGTGAAGTTTGTAAGACAACTAAGGCACCCAATTATGTTTTGAGACCGCCCATGGGAAACCAAGCCGAATCTGATCGACCCTTTCAGAGAATGTACATAGATTTGTTAGGACCATACCCGAGAAGTCGACAAGGAAATATAGGCTTGTTGATTGTCTTAGATCATTTTTCGAAATTTCATTGGCTTTGTCCATTAAAAAAGTTTGCGTCGATAAATATTATTAAATATCTCAAGAATAATGTTTTTTCTGCTTACGGAGTGCCTGAAGTTATCATTAGTGATAATGGACAGCAATTTAAGGCAAAAGAGTTTAAAAGTTTTTTAGAGTCTTTCGGTATTAAGCAGCTTCTGAACGCGTTAACCGATCGGGACAATAATATTTGCAGAATTAGTTGTGCGTTGCGAAATGCTTGTCACCAAAGTATTGGAATGTCTTATTATGCAATTTATGGATTTAATATGGTTACGCATGTGTCAACATATAAATTATTACTGAATTTAAATTTGGTAAATGAATTCATTTAACCACTTAAGCGAGAAGATAAACTTACTTTATTAAGGGATAAAATTAAGCATGAATTAACAGACGCATATGAGCAACAATCAAAACAATATAATTTGAGATCAAAAGAAGTTTATTTCACGGTAGGACAAGAGGTATTCCGCAGAAATTTTATGCAGAGTAAATTTGAGAAAATTATTTCTGCAAAATTATGCCCCCTCTTTGTGAAAGCAAGAGTGCGAGAAAAAGTTGGAAATTCCACCTATGTGTTAGAAGATTTAAAAAGGACGGCTTGTTGGCACATTTCACGCCAAAGACATTCGGCAGTAATTGTACTCTTTCGTTTTTAGTTTTTCAGGATAATCCGCCCTAGGTAAAAACCTGGCTGATTATCCAGGCTTGTAGAGTACAATTATAGTTTTCTTTTGTGAGGAAAAAGAGAGAGAGAAAGATTTTGTTTCTTAACCCTGAAATTTAAAATTTGAATTTCAATATACGTTAAGCGCGGCTTACGTTATTCAAATTAGCTAAGGTCAGCACCAATGTGGCAATCGACGATCAAGCACAGTGCAACTATGCGCGCTTTTCGTTCGGTAATGCACGAAGGTTGACGGCCTAACTTTTGCAAGGCTTATGGTTAGATCCGGTGGCATGGATTGTTCTTTTCAATTCTGACCACACATCGAGACAGACACACATTTGGATTTTAAAATTACATCTGATTTGAAATTTCGCCTCGCCTGCAAATTGCTAGGGAAAAATCCTCCTTGTTTTCGTCGCATCATTGCAAATAATTAAGCTAATATAAGCTAATTGCAATTGAGTTTTCAATTACTTTTTGCGAAGGTAAATATTTCGGCAGTACGATTGGTAAATTCAACGTTTCTAATTTTTATAAAATTTTTGGTATATTTGTGAAGGGAGATTCGTTGTACCTAGTGCATATAAACGCAATTTCGTTTTCAATGTTTAAACGCTTGTGTAGCGGCGGCTACCACAACCACAAAAATTGTCTGCGTGCGGAAAACTCCACGGAAGGGGAGGGGTTGTGACACGCTGCTGCTATAACAACAGTGCAGCCGGTACATTGCAGTCATACTACAGCTTAGTATGCCTATTATTGCAATGTATCTTTTTGTCTTGGTTGATTTTATATATTTCTTTCTTGATGTTTGTTAGTAGAATTAATCTCATACTAAAAAGGCAAAGGGACATAAACAAAATTATTATGTAACCTGAGGTTGAAGATTGAACAGGTCAAGAACCCCCCCACAGGCTGTTTTGCTAGTCGTGTCCCAATCGATCTTCTTCTCTTTCAGCATAACTCAGGCAGTACCACTTTGTGCGAGGCCGTGGTATCCATTACTCTATTTTTGGTATCCCGGAAGAATCTATATTTTTATAAGCAAGTCCGTTAGGCATGAGTATCTGTTATATTGATCAGCCAAAGTGGGTACATTACATTCTATTGGATTTTTTGCGTTTGACTCCTCTATGTATACCTACTTAATGATGATAGCTGGCGATGTTTACTGCATGGCCCACTCCCTTCGCCCCTGCATTCACCCTTATCAACTGTTCTTTTACTGGTATCAAAGTATTCCGCAGTCGGTTGCGTCCGACTGCAACGCTTTTACTTGTTCGCAATTGAACTTCTTCTTAGGAACCAAGTAGCCGTCAAAGTATGTGCGCGACACAAGTTCCCCAACAGATACTTGAGGCGTACATGGTGCTACTTCCTCACCATTCAGATTGATGTCAATGCGAGATTGTTGAATAGCGGGTAATGCCACGCCGTCAACATTCGCATCTATAGGATTATTGTAGTCGCAAATCCAATCCATATGCAAATCATCATCATCATCTGCACAATTGGCATTAGACAAGTATGATGTTGTGATTATCTTCATGGTCATCAATCTGGCCGTTAAGTACTGCATTTCGCGTACTGAGGGGTTTGTGTTGTTCCCCAGCTTCGATCGCAAAGCAGCAAAGAAGTTTTCAAGACTATCTTGATTAAATCTTGTTGTGTGGATATACTCGATAGTTTGGTCACCGAAAAGCTCGTCCTTAACGCTGATAATATTGTCAAGAGTCATTAGCAAACCTGCATGGCAATGGTTCGTAGAGAACAGCTTTGTGTTCTTTATGTAAGTTTGGAACTCAAGCAGTTTGTTCCTGTTTTCTAATTTGTAGGGGTTTTTACAACCACGTTTATATGACCTGCAGTTCAGCATATCAAATCCGTCATTAAGAGCTATGACGAAATCTGCAGTGGCTAACGCAATATCCATATTGTGGATGGAAAACAGTTTGTTTTTATGGCAAACCTTAATTGCATTTCCTACTGACCTTGACAATACTTGGACAGCATATTTAAAAGTCATTTTTTTTTCGTGAAATTTTGGTCGTTTGTGTTTTTCCGTTAGTTTTGGAACCATACGAGTTGTAGTGCTCTTTGTGTCAATCTCGTATAACTCAGCAATAACACTCCAGCTTGCGAGGCCGCTAGGAGTTTTCACATGTTTGGACAAGAAGCAGTTCCTTATGCTTTTGAACATGTGTACATAGTCTTACATCAGGTAAATTTTATTGCCGTTGGAGTCATACATGACCAAACCGCCAAGTCGGATTGCATATTAGGGCTTTTACTTTTTAGACCCAGTTTGCTTAGGATATCCACATTCTCCATTAAGCAATGCGTCGTGGTGTCCACAACCGTTTTCAAACTACCTATGCAATAGTAAAAAAATGCGTATTTCCAAGGCTGAATAAGGCCTTTAACTTGGAAAAATAGAAAAGAGTTCGCAATGTCTAGCTCGCGCTTGCCGTTGCCACAATCTTTGAGCTCAGAACGTCCGTGCATTTCGTCGAATACAATTACACAATTACGTTCGCTCTGAGACATCTGTTGCACATGTTTTACAATATTTTCACAGACCTTTTCATTGATACCCGGACCAATTATTCTTATTGGGCTCCAGTTCAATAAAGTTCTAAGACTTGGCAGATTAAAAGATAGGGCATCGTGCATAAATTTGTAGCCTTTTGATGATCTATAATTGATGTTCATCAGAAGGTTTTTCTGCACATCACTGAAAATTCTTGTGTGGCTCTCTTTCAGGAGGAGTGATGCAAAAAACTTTGATGCGTCGTTAACTGCGCTGGGAACCGTGATTGAGTTATTTGCAACATCAATGCACGGCATAGCGTCATATCTCCGACGATATGTCTCCGCCCAGTACATTTTGCCGGCGGAATTATGTCGTTTTTATACCCCGAACCCATGAAATGGGTAAAAGGGGTATAATGTTTTGTGCAAAAGTATGTAACAGGCAGAAGGAAGCATCTCCGACCCTATAAAGTATATATATTCTTAATCAGCATCAACAGCCGAGTCGATATAGCCATGTCCGTCTGTCCGTATGTATGAACGCGTCGATCTCAGATACTATAAGAGCTAGAGACTTCAGATTTGCACATAAGCTCATCTAAGTCCTAGGCAGTACAAGTTTGTTTCCGATTTTCGATAACCATTTCCGTTTCCGATATACACATGGAATCGATTACAAACAAGTAAAAACGTTGCAGTCGGACGCAACCGACTGCGGAATACTTTGATACCAGTAAAAGAACGGTTGATAAGGGAGAATGCAGGGGCGAAGGGAGTGGGCCATGTGGTAAACATCGCCAGCTATCATGTTATCAAATTTGGTGACTTTAGCTCAAAAGCTGTGGAAGATAACTTAACTCCCAAATTTAAAAGGTGGGCGGCAGAGGTAGGCGTGGCATCTAAATTTTTGAATCAAATGTTTTTAACTGTCACTATCTATCTGCCTACCAAGTTTGGTGGCTCTAGCTCAAAAACTCTAAGAGATATAGCCGATTCCGATTTTATAAGGCGGGTGGCTTAGGTGGGCGTGGCATCCAAAATTTTGATGCACATCTTTGGTAGATGCTGCATTCTATCTTTCTACCCAATTTAAGGGCTCTAGCTTAAAAACTATAAGAGATATCGAAATTTCCGATTTTAAATAGTGGGCGGCAGAGGTGGGCGTGGCATCCAAATTTTTCATGCAGATCTTTTGTAGATGTCACCATATATCTTCCTACCAAATTTGGTGACTCTAGTTCAAAAAATGTGGAAGATACTCGCATAACCGTTTTGACATCGGCGGGGGTGGGGGGCGGAAGGTGTGGGCGTGGCATCCAAAGTTTTGATCCATTTTTATGGGGAACGTCAATATCTATCTTCACAAAAAAATTTAGTGGCTCTAGCCCAAAAAATGTGAAAACTATAGGCGTTTCCAATTTCTTGGTGAAGGGGGATGGGGGCGGAATCAGGGGGCGTGGCATCCAAGTTTTGATGGGGAACGTCAGTACCTATCTTGACAGCAAATTTTGGTGGCTCTAGCCCAAAAAATGTGAAAGCTATAGTCGTTTCCAATTTCTTGGTTAAGGGGGGATGGGGGCGGAATCGGGGGCGTGGCATCCAAGTTTTGATGAGGAACGTCAGTACCTATCTTGATACAAAATTTGGTGGCTCTAGCCCAAAAAATGTGAAAACTATAGGCGTTTCCAATTTCAAGGAGCAGGGGTGATGGGGGCGGAATTATGGGGCGTGGCATCCAAGTTTTGATGGGGAACGTCAGTACCTATCTTAACACAAAATTTGGTGGCTCTAGCCCAAAAAATGTGAAAACCATAGGCGTTTCCAATTTCATGGAGAAGGGGGATGGGGGCGGAATTAGGGGGCGTGGCATCCAAGTTTTGATGGGGAACGTCAGTACCTATCTTGACACAAAATTTGATGGCTCTAGCCCAAAAAATGTGAAAACAATAGGCGTTTCCAATTTCATGGAGAAGGGGGGATGGGGGCGGAATCAGGGGGCGTGGCATCCACAATTTTGGTGCATATTTTTGGGGAACGTAAATATCTATCTTGACACAAAATTTGGTGGCTCTAGCCCTAAAAAGTAAAAACTATAGGCGTTTCCAATTTCAAGGAGCAGGGATGATGGGGGCGGAAGGAGTAGGCGTGGCATCCAAAATTTTGATGCAGTTTTTTCAGGGACATGACTAGCTATCTGCGTGCAAAATTTGGTAACTCTAGCTGTAAGAATGTGAGAAATATTTGGTTTTATCGGTTTTCAGTTATCGAATTTATCGATTTCCCAGCCTCCTAGTAGGCGTGGCACCCCAATCTTGACACTTTATCTGTACCTTCTATGGATAAACATAATTGCAAAGTTTCAAGTCTCTAGCTTTACGGGTGTCGAAAAAAGTTGCGTTCATACGGACGGACAGACGGACAGACGGACAGACAGACACCATGACGGACATTGCACAAAACCAATATACTATGAGACCTTCGGTATCAAAGTATAAAAAAGTCTCGAATTTGGAAAATGTAAAAAGGGGATTGAAATAATGGGTAACGATAGAACTTTTCTGAAAATGTCATCGAAATCGGTTAAGAAACACCAGAGATATCGAAAATTAAAGTTTAGTTACAGATGCATACAGACAATGACTGTACGCGTTAGGTATAGGGTTTGGGGTATCTCCTAGTCGGGAAATCTCGACTAGAGCCTTCTTACACAGTTGTATGTTACAGTTGTATGTATGCTGCTTTATTGGTTTGCCTGCCTATTTCTATTCTACTGCATTCCTTTGTTTTTTCACCTCTTTATTATCAGTTGGTTCCTTAACTGTAAATGCGTTAAAAAAAACATTTTCTTAATTGAGCAAATATAGCTACTGCACAATTTGTGGATTGCGTTTTTATTAGGAAGTTAATTTCATTAAACATAAATTGGTAATGGATTCTAAATTTAAAATAATATAAACAAATAATTTAATATATGCAAATGTAGGTAATTTATTAAACATGTATATAGAACCTATGATATAGATTATTGTTTTCGGTGCAATAGACAAAGCGTGCGAGGAGCGCGCTAAAATTGTGTCGCATTATTCATTGCGATTTGGTTGCTCAAACAGTAAGAACATGGACTATGAAAATATTAAATTTGAATTTAGAGAAGGAAGCCGAGCGGGCTGATCGTTACTGTTGTTTTCATTATGCGAGCAACTAATTTATGTAAAAAACAAACAATTAAAATTTGGCGAAACCGCATATGTGTGCCGGGTCAAATTCTGTAGGGCCAGAGTTTATTTAAGTGCAGACAAATCTAGAGTTTACTCAAAGCCTGAAAATGTTGTGCATAGCCATGGCCCTCAGAATCATGAAATGGAAAAACTCAGTGCTCTTAGTGAAATAAAAATGAAATGCGAAAATAATAGCAGCTTCGACACCAAAAGAGTATTCAATGATGTTCTTGCTGAGTAAGTAATTATATTAACTAAAATTTAAATATTAAATGCAGCCCTGCTACATATGTATGTACATACATACATATGTATGTATGTACATGTACGGCAGTCCACGTACCCACTGCACCACGAAGCGAACGTCAAGCGAGAGTTTCGTAAAACTCTCGCATTCGAGCCCGAAAACGATACTTAAACGGACATTGTGTAAGCGACGCAGAGCAAAAATCCAATCGTTCGTTTCTTTTGCGTTTGTTGTTGCTTTTTTATATGCCGTTTCATTTCTTCTCAGTGCGTTTTAGCGGCGTTGCACTAGCAGAAAAACAACAACATTCGTTCCTTTTTCGTTTGTCCGTCTAATTTTGATTTTCCGCTATTCCTACGATTTCTTCTACTGTCTTGTGTTATTTGCACTTTACACTGACAGGCAATCGACGCGGTCGTTTTTAGCGAAGTGTAAAAATAGTGAAAAACAAACAATATTTAAATTTGTAGGTAAGTTATTTTATCTATTTATGAATATGAATAAAGTGCACCATCAAAATATTGAGTGATTGTTAAATCAGTAAAACCAACAGCTGGAATAAAAGAATTGTTAATTTTGTGCGTACTTGCCATTGCAAGTGGCCCGCCAACAACAATAACAACTCAATAATTTGATGGTGCACTTTATTCATATTCACTGCTGTGGTGTGTTTATTAAAATTTTTATAATTAAAGTGTGGATGCATAAAAAGAAACCAGCGCAAACAACAAAAATAAAAGGAAGTATACATTTTAATATACTTATTAAAATAAAAAAAGTGTTCGTAATTTTCGTTATGGCGTCAAAACGTAAAAGTCGCCGTTTTATATGCGAAGCAAAGCATATACAAATAAGTGCAGACAGTGAAAAAGTTGATGACAGCAGCATTGATGAGATTGCACCCAATTATTTGATTGATAGTGATTTAAATAATTCGCACATGGTCGAAGATACTAGTTCAAGTGATTTTAATACACGTTTAGCACAGTGGTTGTCCGCAAATAATGTTAGCACAAGACCTTCTAATGATTTATTAAAGTTATTGTCCGAAAAAATTCCTGGGTTACCACAAGATGTCCGATCATTAAAGTGCACTCCAAGAGGGATTATTAAAAGAGTTGTGATGCCAGGAAGTTATGTACACTACGGTGTTAAAGATGCTTTAACCGATTTTCTCAGCAATTTTCACTATCAATCTGACAACCTAAACCTAAACATTAACGTGGACGGACTGCCGTTGTTCAAAAGTTCACGTGAACAGACATGGCCCATTTTATTTAATATAAATGGCATGAAGCCCATATTAGTAGCTGGCATATATGTTGGTAATTCAAAGCCTAATGATCCAAATGATTACTTAGGGGAATTCGTAAGCGAATTATTAGATTTGATTAGGGATGGAATAGTGTTTCAGGGCAGAAAACTGAATATTAGTGTTAGAGCATTCATTTGTGATGCTCCAGCCCGTGCATTTATCTTGGGTGTTAAACATCACTCAGGGTTTTATTCGTGCAATCAATGCACTCAAAAAAGCAAAAAGCTTTCAAAGGCGTATAGTATTCGAAAAGTCAGATAGCCTCCCTCGAAGTGATAGTAGTTTTAGAAATCGCCTGCAGCCGGAGCATCACAACATTAAGGAAAAATTAGTGTTAGAAAGTTTGCCAATTGATATGGTTAGTCAGTTTGCCTTGGACTATATGCACATAGCTTGCCTTGGGATTATGAAATCTTTATTAGTTGCATTAGTAAGAGTAAGAGGTCATAGATTTTCTTCGAATCGGCAATCTATAAGCACAATTAACTGCAAATTAATTTCATTTCATAATTTTATACCTAGAGAATTTAATAGAAAACCAAGATCTCTCGACGAGCTTGATAGGTATAAAGCGACTGAGTTGCGAACATTCATTTTATATACAGGACCCATTGTGTTTAAAAACATTTTAGAACCAGCTAGATATAATCACTTTTTATTGTTCAGCTTAGGCATGAGACTTCTTCTTCATAAAGAATATTGCATATCTAAAACCAACTCGCTTCCAGTTTGCTAAATAATTTTGTAGAACATGTTCCATCATTATATACATTTTCTATGCTTACTTTTAATTTTCATTGCTTAACGCACTTAAGCAAGCAATCAATTCAATTCGGCTCTTTGGAGTCCATAAGCTCTTTTCCATTTGAAAATTATTTAGGTCAGTTGAAAAAAATGGTGAAAAAATCTGGGTCCGTCATAGTTATATAATCGAATTGTAGAGCGAAGTATTTTAAAGGTTGTAGCCAATGAACAAACTTCAAATTTGAGGAGTGCCACAAATAAAATTGTCCATAATTGTTTATTTTTTTGATTTGAAAGAATCCAATCGCTTCCACTTTATACAACATTTTTCAAGTTTGTGGCATTGAAAATAATATTTTATACAGCCGATTAATTGTTAATCTTGAGCCTTTTTTCTTTTCCCAATAGATTCTACTCTTGTCGGTATTTTTTCATCAAAGAAAATTGATTTAGACTCAAATATTTTGCAGCATGCAGTAGAACGTATTTCAGGGAAAATAATTCACATTTCCATATGTTAATTAATTTAAGAACAACCATGGAGAACGCAAGCTACACACAACTTTTTAATATGGACTCCGGAAACGTACGACCTTCAGACCACTCCACACCCAACTCCAATGGACAAACAGGTAAGAAATATTTATTATCCTAATCAACAATTTTTTTTATTAGATAGCCCCTTTTGTTTTTGTTTTGATGACTCGCAAAACGGAGCTGTGTTATCAGCACTTATTCACATACATAGACGCAAATATTTGCTGCCTCAAAGGAGCCTCCTTTATATCGGATTATGAAAAGGCAATGCGAAACGCGTTAAAAGGCCTGCATCCCAAGCAATCTATTGGTTTTAAGAATACGCTGAAATGCAATAGGGACGCTTACATGCTATTTATGAAATTTTTGCATTTGCCCTGTTACCAGAAAATAAAATTATCGCAGGATTTAACCTTCTAAAATGCGAAGCAACAACTTTAACAAGAAGCTGTTTTCCCCATTTTTAAAATATTTTAAAAGACAGTGGCTTAAAAAGGTATGTTTTATTTATTGTTTAATAATTGAGTTGTATTTTACTTATAAATTTTTAACCATAATTATATAGGAGGGACCCAATAGCATATCCGTGTTTAAGCGGTCAACTAGAGCCACGAGCTCAGTAGAAGCTTATAAATTGACCATGGAAAATAAAATACGAGCAAATGGGCACTGCTTTAAATTCGTGCAATGTCTTATTGATGCAGAGTATAAAAAAAGTCGCGAGTTTGCTTTACTCTTTCAAAATGGTGGTAATGGAAATCAGCCACAGAAGAAGAACTTACGTGTAAGTTGAATAAATTTGAATTAAGTTAATCATTTAAAATATTATGTTAACACAATTTTTTTGTTCTCAGGATGGCTCAACAAAAATAATGAACGCAATGGATCTTTTTGAAAGAGGTGAAATAGATATACAGGGATTTCTTCCTCAGCTGACCGCTTTTCAAAGCAGGACTTCCTTGAAGGTGTGGAAAATGAAGGCAATTTAACTGGAATGTCTTCTGATATGAAATATTCCACATCGTCACTTTCATCGAATGCATCTAATTCAAGTCTTAGATATCTTATAAATCATTTATTCAAATGAATCCATGCAATGTGTGCCTGACTAAGCCAAAGTCTGTTATGTTACGCCCGTGCAATCATGTAAACATTTGCGGTACATGTTGGGATCAAATTGTGGCCCACAAAAAAGCAAAAAACGACATGGAGGAAAATGAAAATACAAAGCCAAAATGTCCAATCTGCAACCAAGAAGCAATATTTTTATTTATAATTAATTTACACAACAGAACAACAAAATTTAAGTAAACTGTTTGTATGATTTCTGTGTATTTGGACTATTGCACAAAATTATTAATTAATTTTTTTATTTCAATTAAATCATGGTATATAAAGAAATTCTGTCAAAACGTTAGTGTATTTAATATTCGAAATTTTTTTTATTATTTTCTGGCGGACTCACGTCGTTTTGAGAAGAATATCTCCGCGCGTAGATATGACGTTTTAAAAATAAAATATTCTTTCCGCCAATAAGTCTCGTTGCGGCAATACACTTCGCAACGAGGGCATACTTCTTCTTCTTTTGGCTCATTTTCATTTTGGGGCTTGCTTGTGGCGTGGTTCTCAATTATTTAAATATTGTCATCTTCGGCTATTTCATTTTCCACACCCATTATTGGATGGACATTTCGTTTGAGCTTCTTTGAATGTAAGTCCGATGGGTGGAAATTTTTTTTGCATATGAAAAGCCGGCAAATATTCATCCACTCTGCCGTAATATGCGATCAGAGCTTCGTCAACAAATCCGTCTATAACCGACTTGGCGGTTAGGTCATGTATGACTCCAACGGCAATAAAATTTACCTGATGTATGACTATGTACACATGTTTAAAAGCATAAGGAACTGCTTCTTGTCCAAAAATGTGAAAACTCCTAGCGGCCTCGCAAGCTGGAGTGTTATTGCCGAGTTATACGAGATTGACACAAAGAGCACTACAACTCGTATGGTTCTAAAACTAACGGAGAAACATACGTGACCAAAATTTCACGAAAAAAAAGTGTTAAATATGACGTCCAAGTATTGTCAAGATCAGTAGAAAAGGCAATTAAGGTTTGCCATAAAAACAAATTGTTTTCCACCCACAATATGGATATTGCATTGGCCACTGCAGATTTCGTCATAGCTCTTAATGACGGATTTGATATGCTGAACTGCAGGTCATATAAACGTGGTTGTAAAAACCCCTACAAATTAGAAAACAGGAACAAACTGCTTGAGTTCCAAACTTACATAAAGAACACAAAGCTGTTCTCTACGAACCATTGCCATGCAGGTTTGCTAATGACTCTTGACAATATTATCAGCGTTAAGGACGAGCTTTTCGGTGACCAAACTATCGAGTGTATCCACACAACAAGATTTAATCAAGATAGTCTTGAAAACTTCTTTGCTGCTTTGCGATCGAAGCTGGGGAACAACACAAACCCCTCAGTACGCGAAATGCAGTACTTAACGGCCAGATTGATGACCATGAAGATAATCACAACATCATACTTGTCTAATGCCAATTGTGCAGATGATGATGATGATTTGCATATGGATTGGATTTGCGACTACAATAATCCTATAGATGCGAATGTTGACGGCGTGGCATTACCCGCTATTCAACAATCTCGCATTGACATCAATCTGAATGGTGAGGAAGTAGCACCATGTACGCCTCAAGTATCTGTTGGGGAACTTGTGTCGCGCAGATACTTTGACGGCTACTTGGTTGCTAAGAAGAAGTTCAATTGCGAAAAATGCGATATTGCCCTCAACCATACGGACTCATTGGCAAGCGAGAATTACGATGATTTGATAAAGGCACGAAATTTCGCTAAGGACAAAATGTGCCTTACAAATCCATCAGACAACTTCTTTCTCGTATGCAACTTGCATTATAACTCCTTTGCCGAAGTTTTCGATAGGTCACCGCACTCAAGAAACCTATGCAAGACTATTACTGAGGAATGTCTTCGCCGAACCAATATGCTTTACCCAACTTGGTTCCACCAACGATACCAAGCACCGGCTTGTTAACGCGCGAACCCAAGCAAAAAGCAACCAACCTCCCGCCCAACCGACCGAGGGGCACACCGCATAGCGTACGGTTACGTAGATCGCGAAAACGTAGACAAATGACATAAGACTAACTTTTTAAGAGAACTACTAGAAGTGACACCGTTTATTAAGTGGGAAAACTCGTTATAGTTTGAACATAAAATCCGAAAAGGGTTATGAATAGCATAGTTAGATTGACAAGCTTGAAGAGCAATGGGTAAGAAAATTCCTTGTCCTTCTGATCGGAACAGCAAAACTAATTTGGCTGATTAATTCGGAGGAATCAATTTCACCATTTATTAGTTTATGTAAAAAATACTACACCAAGCATTGTTCTGCGATCAGCAAGAGAAGGAAGATTTATTAGTAAAAGTCTACTGTGGTAGGAAGGTAGGTTAATGTTAGTATCCCAGTTAAATCTCCTAAGGGCAAAGAGCAAGAATTGTTTTTGCACTGATTCTATTCTATCCTGGTGAATCCTGTATTTGGGATACCAGATACAAGATCCATATTCAAGAACAGGACGTACCAAAGACGTGTAAAGTGTTTTGGTTATGTAGGGATCGTCAAATTCTTTCGACCAGCGCTTAATGAACCCCAAGGTACTAGAGGCTCGATTTGCAACTGAAGAGATATGCTTGTGAAATTTAAGTTTCGGATCAAAAAGGATACCTAAGTCATCAACCCATTCAATGCGATCGAGTGGGCTTCCATCAAGAAAATATATATTTGAAAAAGGAAGGCATCTATAAAAAGACATGACTTTACATTTGTTGCAATTAAGATTTAGTAAGTTAACACGACACCACTTTTGAAAATTATCTAAATCAGTTTGTAGTTTTTGAGCAGACAACAGAGCAGTACCCGACATGCATAATTTTACATCGTCAGCATACATCAGCACTCGAGATTGGTCAATAACAGATGGAAGATCATTGATGAAAAGTGTAAATAATAAAGGTCCAAGGTGACTTCCTTGCGGAACACCGGAAGTGACATGAACCACCTTAGAGACAGCGTCATTAAAACTGACTCTCTGTGTTCTATGAGTTAAATATTCCCTTATCCACAGAATAAGATTGCTAGGGAAAACCTAACAGTTGAAGTTTATGAAGTAAAAAGGTAGTGATTAACCGAGTCAAATGCCTTGCTGAAATCAGTGTAAATAACATCCGTTTGCACTTTATTTTGAAAACCATTAACAACTAGTGAAGTAAATTCTAACAGGTTAGTGGTAGTAGATCTTTGTTTCATGAATCCATGCTGGCACGGTGAAATTAAAGATCTGCAAAAATGTTGTAATTGAGAAGTTATTAATTTCTCAAACATTTTTGGTATAGCAGACAATTTGGATATACCCCTATAATTTTGAACATTAGACTTGTCTCCTTTTTTATGGAGCGGAATAATAAATGATTCTTTCCAGATATTAGGAAATGAACATTTCTTAATAGACAAACTCAACAATTTATGCAAAGGCTTTAAGAGACCATCAGCACAGTACTTAAGCACACAGCTTGGTACGCCGTCAGGTCCCGGGGAAAATACAGGCTTACTACCCTGTAGATCACGTAGTAATGAACACTCCGTGATACTTGGTTCAAAAATGCAATTAGAGGCATCAACCTGATACGGGTAAGGCAGATCAACCTGATTATCAATTGAACTGTAAGTTGTTTGAAAAAATTCGGCAAATAAATCGGCAATGGCCTGATCCGAATTGGCCGACTTGTTTTCAAAAGATAAATTAGATGGAAGTGTTGATGACTTTCGCTTCGCATTAACGAAGTCATAGAACCTCTTAGGATCTTGCTGAAACTGTAATCTGCACCGACTTAAGTAATTTTTATAACATGAATTATTCATGACTGAAAAACTGGAACGCGCAATCAAGTATGATGAGTAATGAATAGAAGAGCCAGATTTTCTGAAACTCTTATAAAGCTTAGATTTTCGATTTTTAAGGGCAGTCAACTCTCGTGTAAACCACGCAGGTTTGTTTTTCCTACTTGGCCTACCAAAAGGGACACACTTATCGAATAAATTTTCTAAGGTGCAATAAAAAATACTGATTGCCGTATCCAAGTCCTCAGAACCATAGAGGGGCGACCAGTCAACCGATTCTAAGAGCCGGGTAAGTTTTACAAAATCGGTTTTCCGAAATTGACGTACCCGTCTTAATGGTTCACTACACTGGCGTACGGCACAGGCAGGCAAAGTGATCAACACCTCCAACGTCGGGTGGTATAAGTCTTCAGGAGTGGATATGGGAAGGGATCTTGACACAGATAGAGTAGATGGATCCGAAACAAATACCAAATCAAGCATTTTACCAAGAGAATTTGGAATGCCATTGATCTGACCCAACGACATTTCAAATAAACCAACCAGAAAATCAGTCTGCACCATGGGGGTCAACACGCTTGAGTCCGGACTTGAAATCCAAGTAGCATCAGCAATATTAAAATCGCCAAGAACTACAAAAATATCACGATCAGAAAGCATAGAAGATATGGAAAGTATTGCTGACATATGTTCATTATAAACAGAGCTGTCAGATAAAGGTGGTATATAGGAACAAGAAATATAAATACCAACACCGTTAATATTTAACTTTACAGCAACAAACTCAATATCTATAGAGCCACTTAATATTACTGTCTCAGAGGAAAAGTCCACATCAACAGCAATAAGCACCCCACCACCACGGCGCAGAGGGCGGTCCTTTCTATAGATACAGAATCTGTTAGATAATACTTCAGAATTAAGTATGTCTTGTCTTAACCACGTTTCGGTGAAGGCAACGACATGAAAGGGAAAAGAATGACTATTAAGGTACAAAGTACTAAGTTTACTACAAAGTCCTCTTACATTCTGATAACCCAGTAAGAGGGAGGTAATCAACTGTGTTAGTTTTTTGCTACTAAAGTGGATGCAACAGGCGGAGTTGCATAGTTTCCGCAAACAGCCACTTCGCTTTTTTTCGGGCTAATATTACTAATAATTTTTTAAGCAATACTAAGCGGTGGATATTGCAGCTGTTTGTTTTATCGAACCAAGTTGGGTAAAGCATATTGGTTCGGCGAAGACATTCCTCAGTAATAGTCTTGCATAGGTTTCTTGAGTGCGGTGACCTATCGAAAACTTCGGCAAAGGAGTTATAATGCAAGTTGCATACGAGAAAGAAGTTGTCTGATGGATTTGTAAGGCACATTTTGTCCTTAGCGAAATTTCGTGCCTTTATCAAATCATCGTAATTCTCGCTTGCCAATGAGTCCGTATGGTTGAGGGCAATATCGCATTTTTCGCAATTGAACTTCTTCTTAGCAACCAAGTAGCCGTCAAAGTATCTGCGCGACACAAGTTCCCCAACAGATACTTGAGGCGTACATGGTGCTACTTCCTCACCATTCAGATTGATGTCAATGCGAGATTGTTGAATAGCGGGTAATGCCACGCCGTCAACATTCGCATCTATAGGATTATTGTAGTCGCAAATCCAATCCATATGCAAATCATCATCATCATCTGCACAATTGGCATTAGACAAGTATGATGTTGTGATTATCTTCATGGTCATCAATCTGGCCGTTAAGTACTGCATTTCGCGTACTGAGGGGTTTGTGTTGTTCCCCAGCTTCGATCGCAAAGCAGCAAAGAAGTTTTCAAGACTATCTTGATTAAATCTTGTTGTGTGGATACACTCGATAGTTTGGTCACCGAAAAGCTCGTCCTTAACGCTGATAATATTGTCAAGAGTCATTAGCAAACCTGCATGGCAATGGTTCGTAGAGAACAGCTTTGTGTTCTTTATGTAAGTTTGGAACTCAAGCAGTTTGTTCCTGTTTTCTAATTTGTAGGGGTTTTTACAACCACGTTTATATGACCTGCAGTTCAGCATATCAAATCCGTCATTAAGAGCTATGACGAAATCTGCAGTGGCCAATGCAATATCCATATTGTGGGTGGAAAACAATTTGTTTTTATGGCAAACCTTAATTGCCTTTTCTACTGATCTTGACAATACTTGGACGTCATATTTAACACTTTTTTTTCGTGAAATTTTGGTCACGTATGTTTCTCCGTTAGTTTTAGAACCATACGAGTTGTAGTGCTCTTTGTGTCAATCTCGTATAACTCGGCAATAACACTCCAGCTTGCGAGGCCGCTAGGAGTTTTCACATTTTTGGACAAGAAGCAGTTCCTTATGCTTTTAAACATGTGTACATAGTCATACATCAGGTAAATTTTATTGCCGTTGGAGTCATACATGACCTAACCGCCAAGTCGGTTATAGACGGATTTGTTGACGAAGCTCTGATCGCATATTACGGCAGAGTGGATGAATATTTGCCGGCTTTTCATATGCAAAAAAAATTTCCACCCATCGGACTTACATTCAAAGAAGCTCAAACGAAATGTCCATCCAATAATGGGTGTGGAAAATGAAATAGCCGAAGATGACAATATTTAAATAATTGAGAACCACGCCACAAGCAAGCCCCAAAATGAAAATGAGCCAAAAGAAGAAGAAGTATGCCCTCGTTGCGAAGTGTATTGCCGCAACGAGACTTATTGGCGGAAAGAATATTTTATTTTAAAACGTCATATCTACGCGCGGAGATATTCTTCTCAAAACGACGTGAGTCCGCCAGAAAATAATAAAAAAAATTTCGAATATTAAATACACTAACGTTTTGACAGAATTTCTTTATATACCATGATTTAATTGAAATAAAAAAATTAATTAATAATTTTGTGCAATAGTCCAAATACACAGAAATCATACAAACAGTCTACTTAAATTTTGTTGTTCTGTTGTGTAAATTAATTATAAATAAAAATATTGCTTCTTGGTTGCAGATTGGACATTTTGGCTTTGTATTTTCATTTTCCTCCATGTCGTTTTTTGCTTTTTTGTGGGCCACAATTTGATCCCAACATGTACCGCAAATGTTTACATGATTGCACGGGCGTAACATAACAGACTTTGGCTTAGTCAGGCACACATTGCATGGATTCATTTGAATAAATGATTTATAAGATATCTAAGACTTGAATTAGATGCATTCGATGAAAGTGACGATGTGGAATATTTCATATCAGAAGACATTCCAGTTAAATTGCCTTCATTTTCCACACCTTCAAGGAAGTCCTGCTTTGAAAAGCGGTCAGCTGAGGAAGAAATCCCTGTATATCTATTTCACCTCTTTCAAAAGATCCATTGCGTTCATTATTTTTGTTGAGCCATCCTGAGAACAAAAAAATTGTGTTAACATAATATTTTAAATGATTAACTTAATTCAAATTTATTCAACTTACACGTAAGTTCTTCTTCTGTGGCTGATTTCCATTACCACCATTTTGAAAGAGTAAAGCAAACTCGCGACTTTTTTTATACTCTGCATCAATAAGACATTGCACGAATTTAAAGCAGTGCCCATTTGCTCGTATTTTATTTTCCATGGTCAATTTATAAGCTTCTACTGAGCTCGTGGCTCTAGTTGACCGCTTAAACACGGATATGCTATTGGGTCCCTCCTATATAATTATGGTTAAAAATTTATAAGTAAAATACAACTCAATTATTAAACAATAAATAAAACATACCTTTTTAAGCCACTGTCTTTTAAAATATTTTAAAAATGGGGAAAACAGCTTCTTGTTAAAGTTGTTGCTTCGCATTTTAGAAGGTTAAATCCTGCGATAATTTTATTTTCTGGTAACAGGGCAAATGCAAAAATTTCATAAATAGCATGTAAGCGTCCCTATTGCATTTCAGCGTATTCTTAAAACCAATAGATTGCTTGGGATGCAGGCCTTTTAACGCGTTTCGCATTGCCTTTTCATAATCCGATATAAAGGAGGCTCCTTTGAGGCAGCAAATATTTGCGTCTATGTATGTGAATAAGTGCTGATAACACAGCTCCGTTTTGCGAGTCATCAAAACAAAAACAAAAGGGGCTATCTAATAAAAAAAATTGTTGATTAGGATAATAAATATTTCTTACCTGTTTGTCCATTGGAGTTGGGTGTGGAGTGGTCTGAAGGTCGTACGTTTCCGGAGTCCATATTAAAAAGTTGTGTGTAGCTTGCGTTCTCCATGGTTGTTCTTAAATTAATTAACATATGGAAATGTGAATTATTTTCCCTGAAATACGTTCTACTGCATGCTGCAAAATATTTGAGTCTAAATCAATTTTCTTTGATGAAAAAATACCGACAAGAGTAGAATCTATTGGGAAAAGAAAAAAGGCTCAAGATTAACAATTAATCGGCTGTATAAAATATTATTTTCAATGCCACAAACTTGAAAAATGTTGTATAAAGTGGAAGCGATTGGATTCTTTCAAATCAAAAAATAAACAATTATGGACAATTTTATTTGTGGCACTCCTCAAATTTGAAGTTTGTTCATTGGCTACAACCTTTAAAATACTTCGCTCTACAATTCGATTATATAACTATGACGGACCCAGATTTTTTCACCATTTTTTTCAACTGACCTAAATAATTTTCAAATGGAAAAGAGCTTATGGACTCCAAAGAGCCGAATTGAATTGATTGCTTGCTTAAGTGCGTTAAGCAATGAAAATTAAAAGTAAGCATAGAAAATGTATATAATGATGGAACATGTTCTACAAAATTATTTAGCAAACTGGAAGCGAGTTGGTTTTTAGATATGCAATATTCTTTATGAAGAAGAAGTCTCATGCCTAAGCTGAACAATAAAAAGTGATTATATCTAGCTGGTTCTAAAATGTTTTTAAACACAATGGGTCCTGTATATAAAATGAATGTTCGCAACTCAGTCGCTTTATACCTATCAAGCTCGTCGAGAGATCTTGGTTTTCTATTAAATTCTCTAGGTATAAAATTATGAAATGAAATTAATTTGCAGTTAATTGTGCTTATAGATTGCCGATTCGAAGAAAATCTATGACCTCTTACTCTTACTAATGCAACTAATAAAGATTTCATAATCCCAAGGCAAGCTATGTGCATATAGTCCAAGGCAAACTGACTAACCATATCAATTGGCAAACTTTCTAACACTAATTTTTCCTTAATGTTGTGATGCTCCGGCTGCAGGCGATTTCTAAAACTACTATCACTTCGAGGGAGGCTATCTGACTTTTCGAATACTATACGCCTTTGAAAGCTTTTGCTTTTTTGAGTGCATTGATTGCACGAATAAAACCCTGAGTGATGTTTAACACCCAAGATAAATGCACGGGCTGGAGCATCACAAATGAATGCTCTAACACTAATATTCAGTTTTCTGCCCTGAAACACTATTCCATCCCTAATCAAATCTAATAATTCGCTTACGAATTCCCCTAAGTAATCATTTGGATCATTAGGCTTTGAATTACCAACATATATGCCAGCTACTAATATGGGCTTCATGCCATTTATATTAAATAAAATGGGCCATGTCTGTTCACGTGAACTTTTGAACAACGGCAGTCCGTCCACGTTAATGTTTAGGTTTAGGTTGTCAGATTGATAGTGAAAATTGCTGAGAAAATCGGTTAAAGCATCTTTAACACCGTAGTGTACATAACTTCCTGGCATCACAACTCTTTTAATAATCCCTCTTGGAGTGCACTTTAATGATCGGACATCTTGTGGTAACCCAGGAATTTTTTCGGACAATAACTTTAATAAATCATTAGAAGGTCTTGTGCTAACATTATTTGCGGACAACCACTGTGCTAAACGTGTATTAAAATCACTTGAACTAGTATCTTCGACCATGTGCGAATTATTTAAATCACTATCAATCAAATAATTGGGTGCAATCTCATCAATGCTGCTGTCATCAACTTTTTCACTGTCTGCACTTATTTGTATATGCTTTGCTTCGCATATAAAACGGCGACTTTTACGTTTTGACGCCATAACGAAAATTACGAACACTTTTTTATTTTAATAAGTATATTAAAATGTATACTTCCTTTTATTTTTGTTGTTTGCGCTGGTTTCTTTTTATGCATCCACACTTTAATTATAAAAATTTTAATAAACACACCACAGCAGTGAATATGAATAAAGTGCACCATCAAATTATTGAGTTGTTATTGTTGTTGGCGGGCCACTTGCAATGGCAAGTACGCACAAAATTAACAATTCTTTTATTCCAGCTGTTGGTTTTACTGATTTAACAATCACTCAATATTTTGATGGTGCACTTTATTCATATTCATAAATAGATAAAATAACTTACCTACAAATTTAAATATTGTTTGTTTTTCACTATTTTTACACTTCGCTAAAAACGACCGCGTCGATTGCCTGTCAGTGTAAAGTGCAAATAACACAAGACAGTAGAAGAAATCGTAGGAATAGCGGAAAATCAAAATTAGACGGACAAACGAAAAAGGAACGAATGTTGTTGTTTTTCTGCTAGTGCAACGCCGCTAAAACGCACTGAGAAGAAATGAAACGGCATATAAAAAGCAACAACAAACGCAAAAGAAACGAACGATTGGATTTTTGCTCTGCGTCGCTTACACAATGTCCGTTTAAGTATCGTTTTCGGGCTCGAATGCGAGAGTTTTACGAAACTCTCGCTTGACGTTCGCTTCGTGGTGCAGTGGGTACGTGGACTGCCGTACATGTACATACATACATATGTATGTATGTACATACATATGTAGCAGGGCTGCATTTAATATTTAAATTTTAGTTAATATAATTACTTACTCAGCAAGAACATCATTGAATACTCTTTTGGTGTCGAAGCTGCTATTATTTTCGCATTTCATTTTTATTTCACTAAGAGCACTGAGTTTTTCCATTTCATGATTCTGAGGGCCATGGCTATGCACAACATTTTCAGGCTTTGAGTAAACTCTAGATTTGTCTGCACTTAAATAAACTCTGGCCCTACAGAATTTGACCCGGCACACATATGCGGTTTCGCCAAATTTTAATTGTTTGTTTTTTACATAAATTAGTTGCTCGCATAATGAAAACAACAGTAACGATCAGCCCGCTCGGCTTCCTTCTCTAAATTCAAATTTAATATTTTCATAGTCCATGTTCTTACTGTTTGAGCAACCAAATCGCAATGAATAATGCGACACAATTTTAGCGCGCTCCTCGCACGCTTTGTCTATTGCACCGAAAACAATAATCTATATCATAGGTTCTATATACATGTTTAATAAATTACCTACATTTGCATATATTAAATTATTTGTTTATATTATTTTAAATTTAGAATCCATTACCAATTTATGTTTAATGAAATTAACTTCCTAATAAAAACGCAATCCACAAATTGTGCAGTAGCTATATTTGCTCAATTAAGAAAATGTTTTTTTTAACGCATTTACAGTTAAGGAACCAACTGATAATAAAGAGGTGAAAAAACAAAGGAATGCAGTAGAATAGAAATAGGCAGGCAAACCAATAAAGCAGCATACATACAACTGTAACATACAACTGTGTAAGAAGGCTCTAGTCGAGATTTCCCGACTAGGAGATACCCCAAACCCTATACCTAACGCGTACAGTCATTGTCTGTATGCATCTGTAACTAAACTTTAATTTTCGATATCTCTGGTGTTTCTTAACCGATTTCGATGACATTTTCAGAAAAGTTCTATCGTTACCCATTATTTCAATCCCCTTTTTACATTTTCCAAATTCGAGACTTTTTATACTTTGATACCGAAGGTCTCATAGTATATTGGTTTTGTGCAATGTCCGTCATGGTGTCTGTCTGTCCGTCTGTCCGTCTGTCCGTCCGTATGAACGCAACTTTTTTCGACACCCGTAAAGCTAGAGACTTGAAACTTTGCAATTATGTTTATCCATAGAAGGTACAGATAAAGTGTCAAGATTGGGGTGCCACGCCTACTAGGAGGCTGGGAAATCGATAAATTCGATAACTGAAAACCGATAAAACCAAATATTTCTCACATTCTTACAGCTAGAGTTACCAAATTTTGCACGCAGATAGCTAGTCATGTCCCTGAAAAAACTGCATCAAAATTTTGGATGCCACGCCCACTCCTTCCGCCCCCATCATCCCTGCTCCTTGAAATTGGAAACGCCTTTAGTTTTCACATTTTTTGGGCTAGAGCCACCAAATTTTGTGGCAAGATAGATATTGAAGTTCCCCAAAAATATGCACCAAAATTGTGGATGCCACGCCCCCTGATTCCGCCCCCATCCCCCCTTCTCCATGAAATTGGAAACGCCTATAGTTTTCACATTTTTTGGGCTAGAGCCATCAAATTTTGTGTCAAGATAGGTACTGACGTTCCCCATCAAAACTTGGATGCCACGCCCCCTAATTCCGCCCCCATCCCCCCTTCTCCATGAAATTGGAAACGCCTATGGTTTTCACATTTTTTGGGCTAGAGCCACCAAATTTTGTGTTAAGATAGGTACTGACGTTCCCCATCAAAACTTGGATGCCACGCCCCATAATTCCGCCCCCATCCCCCTTCTCCATGAAATTGGAAACGCCTATAGTTTTCACATTTTTTGGGCTAGAGCCACCAAATTTTGTATCAAGATAGGTACTGACGTTCCTCATCAAAACTTGGATGCCACGCCCCCGATTCCGCCCCCATCCCCCCTTAACCAAGAAATTGGAAACGACTATAGCTTTCACATTTTTTGGGCTAGAGCCACCAAAATTTGCTGTCAAGATAGGTACTGACGTTCCCCATCAAAACTTGGATGCCACGCCCCCTGATTCCGCCCCCATCCCCCCTTCACCAAGAAATTGGAAACGCCTATAGTTTTCACATTTTTTGGGCTAGAGCCCCCAAATTTTTTTGTGAAGATAGATATTGACGTTCCCCATAAAAATGGATCAAAACTTTGGATGCCACGCCCACACCTTCCGCCCCCACCCCCGCCGATGTCAAAACGGTTATGCGAGTATCTTCCACATTTTTTGAACTAGAGTCACCAAATTTGGTAGGAAGATATATGGTGACATCTACAAAAGATCTGCATGAAAAATTTGGATGCCACGCCCACCTCTGCCGCCCACTATTTAAAATCGGAAATTTCGATATCTCTTATAGTTTTTAAGCTAGAGCCCTTAAATTGGGTAGAAAGATAGAATGCAGCATCTACCAAAGATGTGCATCAAAATTTTGGATGCCACGCCCACCTAAGCCACCCGCCTTATAAAATCGGAATCGGCTATATCTCTTAGAGTTTTTGAGCTAGAGCCACCAAACTTGGTAGGCAGATAGATAGTGACAGTTAAAAACATTTGATTCAAAAATTTAGATGCCACGCCTACCTCTGCCGCCCACCTTTTAAATTTGGGAGTTAAGTTATCTTCCACAGCTTTTGAGCTAAAGTCACCAAATTTGATAACATGATAGCTGGCGATGTTTACCACATGGCCCACTCCCTTCGCCCCTGCATTCTCCCTTATCAACCGTTCTTTTACTGGTATCAAAGTATTCCGCAGTCGGTTGCGTCCGACTGCAACGTTTTTACTTGTTTGTAATCGATTCCATGTGTATATCGGAAACGGAAATGGTTATCGAAAATCGGAAACAAACTTGTACTGCCTAGGACTTAGATGAGCTTATGTGCAAATCTGAAGTCTCTAGCTCTTATAGTATCTGAGATCGACGCGTTCATACATACGGACAGACGGACATGGCTATATCGACTCGGCTGTTGATGCTGATTAAGAATATATATACTTTATAGGGTCGGAGATGCTTCCTTCTGCCTGTTACATACTTTTGCACAAAAACATTATACCCCTTTTACCCATTTCATGGGTTCGGGGTATAAAAACGACATAATTCCGCCGGCAAAATGTACTGGGCGGAGACATATCGTCGGAGATATGACGCTATGCCGTGCATTGATGTTGCAAATAACTCAATCACGGTTCCCAGCGCAGTTAACGACGCATCAAAGTTTTTTGCATCACTCCTCCTGAAAGAGAGCCACACAAGAATTTTCAGTGATGTGCAGAAAAACCTTCTGATGAACATCAATTATAGATCATCAAAAGGCTACAAATTTATGCACGATGCCCTATCTTTTAATCTGCCAAGTCTTAGAACTTTATTGAACTGGAGCCCAATAAGAATAATTGGTCCGGGTATCAATGAAAAGGTCTGTGAAAATATTGTAAAACATGTGCAACAGATGTCTCAGAGCGAACGTAATTGTGTAATTGTATTCGACGAAATGCACGGACGTTCTGAGCTCAAAGATTGTGGCAACGGCAAGCGCGAGCTAGACATTGCGAACTCTTTTCTATTTTTCCAAGTTAAAGGCCTTATTCAGCCTTGGAAATACGCATTTTTTTACTATTGCATAGGTAGTTTGAAAACGGTTGTGGACACCACGACGCATTGCTTAATGGAGAATGTGGATATCCTAAGCAAACTGGGTCTAAAAGTAAAAGCCCTAATATGCAATCCGACTTGGCGGTTTGGTCATGTATGACTCCAACGGCAATAAAATTTACCTGATGTAAGACTATGTACACATGTTCAAAAGCATAAGGAACTGCTTCTTGTCCAAACATGTGAAAACTCCTAGCGGCCTCGCAAGCTGGAGTGTTATTGCTGAGTTATACGAGATTGACACAAAGAGCACTACAACTCGTATGGTTCCAAAACTAACGGAAAAACACAAACGACCAAAATTTCACGAAAAAAAAATGACTTTTAAATATGCTGTCCAAGTATTGTCAAGGTCAGTAGGAAATGCAATTAAGGTTTGCCATAAAAACAAACTGTTTTCCATCCACAATATGGATATTGCGTTAGCCACTGCAGATTTCGTCATAGCTCTTAATGACGGATTTGATATGCTGAACTGCAGGTCATATAAACGTGGTTGTAAAAACCCCTACAAATTAGAAAACAGGAACAAACTGCTTGAGTTCCAAACTTACATAAAGAACACAAAGCTGTTCTCTACGAACCATTGCCATGCAGGTTTGCTAATGACTCTTGACAATATTATCAGCGTTAAGGACGAGCTTTTCGGTGACCAAACTATCGAGTATATCCACACAACAAGATTTAATCAAGATAGTCTTGAAAACTTCTTTGCTGCTTTGCGATCGAAGCTGGGGAACAACACAAACCCCTCAGTACGCGAAATGCAGTACTTAACGGCCAGATTGATGACCATGAAGATAATCACAACATCATACTTGTCTAATGCCAATTGTGCAGATGATGATGATGATTTGCATATGGATTGGATTTGCGACTACAATAATCCTATAGATGCGAATGTTGACGGCGTGGCATTACCCGCTATTCAACAATCTCGCAATCACATCAATCTGAATGGTGAGGAAGTAGCACCATGTACGCCTCAAGTATCTGTTGGGGAACTTGTGTCGCGCACATACTTTGACGGCTACTTGGTTCCTAAGAAGAAGTTCAATTGCGAACAAGTAAAAGCGTTGCAGTCGGACGCAACCGACTGCGGAATACTTTGATACCAGTAAAAGAACAGTTGATAAGGGTGAATGCAGGGGCGAAGGGAGTGGGCCATGCAGTAAACATCGCCAGCTATCATCATTAAGTAGGTATACATAGAGGAGTCAAACGCAAAAAATCCAATAGAATGTAATGTACCCACTTTGGCTGATCAATATAACAGATACTCATGCCTAACGGACTTGCTTATAAAAATATAGATTCTTCCGGGATACCAAAAATAGAGTAATGGATACCACGGCCTCGCACAAAGTGGTACTGCCTGAGTTATGCTGAAAGAGAAGAAGATCGATTGGGACACGACTAGCAAAACAGCCTGTGGGGGGTTCTTGACCTGTTCAATCTTCAACCTCAGGTTACATAATAATTTTGTTTATGTCCCTTTGCCTTTTTAGTATGAGATTAATTCTACTAACAAACATCAAGAAAGAAATATATAAAATCAACCAAGACAAAAAGATACATTGCAATAATAGGCATACTAAGCTGTAGTATGACTGCAATGTACCGGCTGCACTGTTGTTATAGCAGCAGCGTGTCACAACCCTCCCTTCCGTGGAGTTTTCCGCACGCAGACAATTTTTGTGGTTGTGGTAGCCGCCGCTACACAAGCGTTTAAACATTGAAAACGAAATTGCGTTTATATGCACTAGGTACAACGAATCTCCCTTCACAAATATACCAAAAATTTTATAAAAATTAGAAACGTTGAATTTACCAATCGTACTGCCGAAATATTTACCTTCGCAAAAAGTAATTGAAAACTCAATTGCAATTAGCTTATATTAGCTTAATTATTTGCAATGATGCGACGAAAACAAGGAGGATTTTTCCCTAGCAATTTGCAGGCGAGGCGAAATTTCAAATCAGATGTAATTTTAAAATCCAAATGTGTGTCTGTCTCGATGTGTGGTCAGAATTGAAAAGAACAATCCATGCCACCGGATCTAACCATAAGCCTTGCAAAAGTTAGGCCGTCAACCTTCGTGCATTACCGAACGAAAAGCGCGCATAGTTGCACTGTGCTTGATCGTCGATTGCCACATTGGTGCTGACCTTAGCTAATTTGAATAACGTAAGCCGCGCTTAACGTATATTGAAATTCAAATTTTAAATTTCAGGGTTAAGAAACAAAATCTTTCTCTCTCTCTTTTCCTCACAAAAGAAAACTATAATTGTACTCTACAAGCCTGGATAATCAGCCAGGTTTTTACCTAGGGCGGATTATCCTGAAAAAACTAAAAACGAAAGAGTACAATTACTGCCGAATGTCTTTGGCGTGAAATGTGCCAACAAGCCGTCCTTTTAAATCTTCTAACACATAGGTGGAATTTCCAACTTTTTCTCGCACTCTTGCTTTCACAAAGAGGGGGCATAATTTTGCAGAAATAATTTTCTCAAATTTACTCTGCATAAAATTTCTGCGGAATACCTCTTGTCCTACCGTGAAATAAACTTCTTTTGATCTCAAATTATATTGTTTTGATTGTTGCTCTAATGCGTATGTTAATTTATGCTTAATTTTATCCCTTAATAACGTAAGTTTATCTTCTCGCTTAAGTGGTGAAATGAATTCATTTACCAAGTTTATATTCCGTAATAATTTATATGTTGACCCATGCGTAACCATATTAAATCCATAAATAGCATAATAAGGAGACATTCCAATACTTTGGTGACAAGCATTTCGCAACGCACAACTAATGCCGCAAATATTTTTGTCCCAATCCCTCTGATCGGAAGTCAAATATGCTCGTATAGCAGAAATTATTGATCGGTTAACGCGTTCAGAAGCGTTTGCTTGTGGCGAGTATAAAGCAGTATAAAGTTGCTTAATACCGAAGGACTCTAAAAAACTTTTAAACTCTTTTGCCTTAAATTGCTGGCCATTATCGCTAATGATAACTTCAGGCACTCCGTAAGCAGAAAAAATATTATTCTTGAGATATTTAATAATATTTATCGACGCAAACTTTTTTAATGGACAAAGCCAATGAAATTTCGAAAAATGATCCAAGACAATCAACAAGCCTATATTTCCTTGTCGACTTCTCGGGTATGGTCCTAACAAATCTATGTACATTCTCTGAAAGGGTCGATCAGATTCGGCTTGGTTTCCCATGGGCGGTCTCAAAACATAATTGGGTGCCTTAGTTGTCTTACAAACTTCACAAGCCCTCACATAGTCTCTTATTTGTTTAACCATTCCTGGCCAATAAAAATGTCGCCGCACCAAGTCAATAGTTTTACTCATACCTCCATGAGCCGATTCTACACTATCGTGTACGCGAACGATGACTTCATGCGTCAGACTTGCTGGTAACCACAGTTTCCACATTGAAAACTGACTCTCCTCAGTTCCATCATCGTGCTCAGTCCTAATGTAAACAAAGTTATCTTTAACTCTTACATCTGGATAGTTTTCTGCTTCTGCCAGTATTCGTGATTGTAATTCTTTATATTCTGCATCTTGAAAATTGGGTGAATGTAGGTTTACAAGAGGGCCATTACACTCTATGCTAGCGATTTCTTCATTGTATAAGCGCGACAAAGCGTCTGGTACGATATGATCTCTTCCCTTGCGATGACTAATTGAAAAGTGATACCCCTGCAATTGCATTGCCCATCTCGCAAGTCGACCTTTCAAATTTGCCTGTTTCATAAGCCAAAGGAGGCTCGCATGATCAGTGATCACTTCAAACTCCTGTAACTCAAGATAACATCTAAACTTATCAATTGCAGTTAAAGCAGCTAAACATTCTCTTTCCGTTACACTATAGTTTCGCTGTGCCGTATTTAATTTCTTGCTCATGTAAGCGATTGGTTTTTCTTCGTCATTTTTATCGCGTTGTGTTAAAACAGCACCGATTCCATAATCGCTTGCATCGCAATGCAAATAAAATTTCTGAGAAAAATCAGGATTTTGTAAAACTGGAGCAGAAGTTAGCAAGACCATTAATTTTTGAAATGCGTCTTGAGCGTCTTTTGTCCAGGTTTTTCTTGTTAGATATCAGTTGAGTAATAGGGAGAGCGACGTCAGCGAAGTTGTTAATAAATCTACGGTACCATCTTGCTAATCCTAGAAATCCTCGTAATTGCCGTAATGTTTTAGGAACTGGCCATGCCAGCACCGATTCGATTTTGTCAGTGTCTGTTGCAATACCACCATGCCCTATAACATAGCCCAAATATTTTGTTTGCGTAACGCAAAATTTACTTTTGGCAATGTTTAATGTTAAGTTGGCTTGTTTAAATTGATTTGCTATTATCTTCAGAATTTCTAAATGGGATTCAAATGTATCTGACACTACAACGACATCGTCTAAATAGCCAAATACGCAATGTTTTAACTCTGCTGGTATTAGTTTATCCATCAGTCTACACATGGTTTGCGGAGCATTGCATAATCCAAAAGGCATAACTTTAAATTGGTATAGCGGACGTCCTGGTACGGTAAAAGCTGTTATTGCACGTGAATTTTCAGATAAACCTATTTGCCAGTACGCATCCTTCAAATCTAACTTTGTAATTATATTGGCTTTTGGCATTCTTGCAAATATTCCATCTATATTTGGAAGAGGATATGCATCTTTCTTGCTTACTTCGTTAATCTTTCTTGCATCCAAGCAGAGCCGAATTTTACCAGGTTTGATTACCATACGCATAAGCGAACTCCACGCACTAACTGATTGCTCAATAATTCCTAACTCTAGCATACGATCAACCTCCTGAAATAATAATTTTTCGACTGCTGGCGAAACTGGGTAAAACCGTTGCTTGACTGCTTTCGCGTCTCCTATTTCGATTTCATGAGTCACCAAGGAAGTGTGTCCAAGGCCTTGTTTTTCAAAATTGGGAAATAATTCAATGACCTCGTTTAGCTGGTGCTGTTGTAATGTTGTCAAAGGGTATTTTTGATTATTCTCACGGCCCATAATGTTTGATGTAGTAGTTTCTAGGCTAGATACTAAACCTGGTGCTAAATTAAAGGCTTTCCAAAAATCTATGCCCAAAATTAATCGTTTGTCCAAAGATGGAATTACAAATAATTTAACATCGCTACTTGTTTTATTGTACTCAATTTTTACTGTAATATACCCATGAACTAAGTGCGCTTTGCCGTCGGCAGTTTTAACACTAGACGAAATGCCCTTAAATCCGGAATATTTACTCCAATCTGTTTGAGCCAGGTCTGACCCTATACAACTTATATTCGCTCCTGTATCCAGAAGACCAAGTTCTTCAAAACCTAAAAAGTTTACTGTAGCATAAAAACGTCCATCCTTTTCACAATTTATAATTGAAGATACCAGTAATTTACGATTTTTCTTGACTTCTTGCCAAAACTGAATGCCACGATTCTTTTGCTTTCTCGCCTTGTTAGAAGTCTTTTCTCCAAATATTATTTTTCGAGCGGCTTCATAATTTGCCACACGTTCTTGATATGTTTTATTTAAAAATTTGTTTTGTATGTCCGGAAAAATTCTATTTTGATTGAGTTCTAAAATAGTAGGTCTTTATTGAAACGGTAGTAGTTGTTCAGTTTCTAAGTCTGCTTTTGAACATACCACCGAGTTTTCCACTTTAACAATTAATTTGGGACCACTCGATTGAGTTGTTCGAATGGGCCCTCCCTGAGGTTTTTCGGCTTTTTGTTCAAACATGTGTTGCACTGCGGTTTATAAATGTTTTTCGCACCGCACCCGTAGCAAAACACATTTCTTGCCTGCAAACACATATCCCAACAGTGTCCCTCCTGATCACAATTCCAACATATAAGCGTTCGTTTAATATGTTGTAATGCGTCAACTTCCGTAACACTGCTTTCTTCATCGTTTTCTAAACTCTCGTCTGCTTCGAGTATTGCGATCTGCTTCCTGCCTGCATAAGGATTAATTTGTTTCTTTTGCGACTTTAAGTTAGCTTGCTCTGCTAACAAATTTTCTCGCATCCGACACATTTTCCGTAATTGCCCTACCGAAGTAATTTCTTCATAAAGTATTTTATGCCTTATTTCCCTGCGTAAATTTCGTATAAGGAGTTTTATTAAACGAGATTCTTCGATAGGAATGGTTAATCTTGTAGCGATGTTTATGACGTTATCATAAAACTCGTCAAAAGACTCTGAGTTTTCTTGCTTTCGCGCTCGCATCTCTTCCTCAATTTCGTCATCTGTTTTAAAATCCCCAAATTGTCTTTTAAGAGCTGTACAAAATTCTTGCCAATCATTCACGCCATTTTCCTTACGATATTGCCAATACCACTCCCTTGCTTTTCCTGCTAGGAGGCTATGTAAATTCTTGCAAATCGATTGCAAATTGAAAATCGCTGTTAAGAAAATCATGAGTAAATGATCGAACTCTATACAAAAACTCATCAACTGGTAGTCCTTTTGCTGAGCCGTCGAACTTTAAATTCCAACTTTGAATCAGGTTGGTTACTTTCTCAGGCCCCAATGAAAAATGATTATCATTATAAACCCCATTGCTAGAATTTCTTTGCCTAAAACTTTGCTGCGGTAGTTGGTTAATTGGCTCCCTTGCCACAAACCTGGGCTGTGCATTATTTATTGACAAAGCTGCTAGTTTAGTATCTATAACTGATTCTACACGATGCATTAAATCATCTATATTCATATCTCTGACTCGAGGTCCAACGCTATAAGCTGCCTCACTATATGCTTGAGCGTTTCCCATCTCCAATGATTTCGGTCTTCCCTTAGGCTTCTTATTTGCTGTTCTGTTTATCTGCTCTTTTGAATGTGACCTTGTATTATGTATCCTAGGAATTGTTCCCGTACTTTTTGTGGTTTCTACGACCGAGTTTTCGACACTCGAACCCACTTGTGCTTTTCTTATATCATTTGGATGTACTAGCCTTTTACAGGTAAAGCATTCCTTGTTATCTTCAATATATGCCAGGATGCAAGCCATATGAAAGATGTAGTCGCACGGAGCTATGCCGCCATCTTCATTGTATCCTATCTTTTGCGTACAGATACTGCATTCCAATTCGGCCTGAAGCATCGTTGTACGTTGATCTGCTGAACGTGATGTCTCTTGTGGCGAATGTGCAACTGTAGCCATTGTAACATAGATTGTTTTTGATGAAACTCAGCAAAAATAAATAATTTCTTGCTTAAATTAAATGAGTTAATTTCTTGTTTACCAAGTATAAAAAGAAAATTATTTTGATGTTTATACCTTCCTATCCGTGATTGCTTTAGAAGGGGGTAACAGTAGTTTATTTATTTATAAATGTGCTTAATTGATTTTTAGGAAATGATAGAACAAATAAAAAGAACTAGAATAATAAACTTTAAATTAAGCGGAGTGTAAGCTGCCACTATGCCTTTGTATGATCGTACAAGCTTTCGAATTATTTCAAAAAATTTTTGTATTCGACTCATACTAGCTTTAATGCGATTCTTATTCAAGCTTTCGTTTAATTGATTTCTTTATTTACAATTTTTCGATAACACTATTGTGTTTTTGCCTAAATTACTATTCATACACCGCAGTTTATTTCGAATCAAATCCAAAACAAATTCTGAACGAATTGTACGTAGCATTTCTGATCACACACGAAACAAGTAACATCAGCCTAACATAGTAATCCGCGAAATTACCACTTTACTGATGATGCTTTTCAAAAAAAAACTATGTGTGCTTCAAATCAGGCTTTAAGAAGCTTCAAATAGCGCTAGAATCTTGGTCACTGCCATCGATCTATTTCACTATCTTTGACCTACATATACCCTTTCCTGAAGGCACTCAAAGTTTCTACACACAAAAGAAGAAAAGATTCAGCTTGGAACTATAGAACCATGGAGAATTTAAACAGTCCATAGACAGACTGTCTTCTTAGCCCCACGTTGGGCGCCAACTATGTAATGTACCCACTTTGGCTGATCAATATAACAGATACTCATGCCTAACGGACTTGCTTATAAAAATATAGATTCTTCCGGGATACCAAAAATAGAGTAATGGATACCACGGCCTCGCACAAAGTGGTACTGCCTGAGTTATGCTGAAAGAGAAGAAGATCGATTGGGACACGACTAGCAAAACAGCCTGTGGGGGGGCTCTTGACCTGTTCAATCTTCAACCTCAGGATACATAATAATTTTGTTTATGTCCCTTTGCCTTTTTAGTATGAGATTAATTCTACTAACAAACACCAAGAAAGAAATATATAAAATCAACCAAGACAAAAAGATACATTGCAATAATAGGCATACTAAGCTGTAGTATGACTGCAATGTACCGGCTGCACTGTTGTTATAGCAGCAGCGTGTCACAACCCTCCCTTCCGTGGAGTTTTCCGCACGCAGACAATTTTTGTGGTTGTGCTAGCCGCCGCTACACAAGCGTTTAAACATTGAAAACGAAATTGCGTTTATATGCACCAGGTACAACGAATCTCCCTTCACAAATATACCAAAAATTTTATAAAAATTAGAAACGTTGAATTTACCAATCGTACTGCCGAAATATTTACCTTCGCAAAAAGTAATTGAAAACTCAATTGCAATTAGCTTATATTAGCTTAATTATTTGCAATGATGCGACGAAAAAAAGGAGGATTTTTCCTTAGAAATTTGCAGGCGTGGCGAAATTTCAAATCAGATGTAATTTTAAAATCCAAATGTGTGTCTGTCTCGATGTGTGGTCAGAATTGAAAAGAACAATCCATGCCACCGGATCTAACCATAAGCCTTGCAAAAGTTAAGCCGTCAACCTTCGTGCATTACCGAACGAAAAGCGCGCATAGTTGCACTGTGCTTGATCGTCGATTGCCACATTGGTGCTGACCTTAGCTAATTTGAATATCGTAAACCGCGCTTAACGTATATTGAAATTCAAATTTTAAATTTCAGGGCTAAGAAACAAAATCTTTCTCTCTCTCTTTTCCTCACAAAAGAAAGCTATAATTGTACTCTACAAGAATAATTGGTCCAATTTGCGGAGGAGCCACCCTCATTCGGCTGCTGAAAGCACCGAGCCGAACGCAAATTTTTACTCGATACAGACGGAGTACCAGCAATTTGCTATGTATACGTCAGTATGTCAGCGACAAGATCGCCGTTAGGTGTATATAAATATTTATGTATGTTTCTGTATGCTGTTTGCTCTGAGCGGCTGTATATTGTGGAAGGGGGATAGCAGCAGCAGAGTGCGAACAACAACAACACATGTGCATGTCTTCTGTATTTGGTGGCTCCGAGCTCAAATGAAGAAAAAATCATTTGGGCGAATGTATACCTAAATACACATATATATATGTGTGTATGTATGTGCGCATGCATATTTTTTCAGTTTTTGGTGGCTCTCAAGTTATTTGGGATTTTGTTAAAAATCTTTTCGCTACTCAATAAACGCACACAGCGATCTCAACAGAAATACAGTTCTGAATACTCTTTCGGAATATGTGTGCATTCTTTATATGTAAATGAGCAACTTCATGGTAGTTGGGTTGCAAAATTGCTTGCTGGTGTCATATAGCTAATATCTCGAAAGAGTATCTATGACCAGAAAGTGCAAATACAGAAATTGCCTGTGTTTTGTAGGCAGATACAAATGCGCGCCAAATTTAAATTTTAAATATTGGCTGTCGGCATTTATTATGTATTTAATTATGAATTTTAAGGGTCAAGAGTACATAATTATATATATATATATATATATATATATATATATATATATATATATATATATATATATATATATATATATATATATATATATATATATATATATATATATATATATTATATATATATATATATATATATATATATATATATATGTATATTAATATATATATTAAAATATATATTAAAACATATAAATTATTATTATTCATATTATTAACTATGGACAATGCATCTTAATGATTAAGATGAATTTTAAAAATTAAAAAAAAATTATAAATTGATGACATTATCCTTACTTTTTATACAATTGTTCAAAATCACATAAATTGATGCAGGTCAAGAATAGCCAAGGCAATTGCTACGCATACATTCAAATGTGCTGCACATGAACATACAAATGCACACACACATTGATATGCGTTGCTAGAATAGTAACAAAATCCCAAATCACATGAGAGCCACCAAAAACTGAAAAATATGCATGCGCACATACATACATACATATATATATGTGTATTTAGGTATACATTCGCCCTAATGATTTTTGCTTCATTTGAGCTCGTAGTACAGCCGCTCAGAGCAAACAGCATACAGAAAAATACATACATATATTCACCTAACGGCGATCTTGTCGCTGACATACAGTCGTATACACAGCAAATTGCTGGCACTCCGTCTGTACCGAGACAAGCGCCGGCGCATGAATGACTTGCACTTTTTATACTTTGATACCGAAGGTCTCATAGTATATTGGTTTTGTGCAATGTCCGTCATGGTGTCCGTCTGTCCGTCTGTCCGTCTGTATGAACGCAACTTTTTTCGACACCCGTAAAGCTAGAGACTTGAAACTTTGCAATTATGTTTGTCTATAGGCGCGACAGATAAAGTGTCAAGATTGGGGTGCCACGCCTACTAGGAGGCTGGGAAATCGATAAATTCGATAACTGAAAACCGATAAAACCAAATATTTCTCACATTCTTACAGCTAGAGTTACCAAATGATGTAGTAGTTTCTAGGCTAGATACTAAACCTGGTGCTAAATTAAAGGCTTTCCAAAAATCTATGCCCAAAATTAATCGTTTGTCCAAAGATGGAATTACAAATAATTTAACATCGCTACTTGTTTTATTTTACTCAATTTTTACTGTAATATACCCATGAACTAAGTGCGCTTTGCCGTCGGCAGTTTTAACACTAGACGAAATGCCCTTAAATCCGGAATATTTACTCCAATCTGTTTGAGCCAGGTCTGACCCTATACAACTTATATTCGCTCCTGTATCCAGAAGACCAAGTTCTTCAAAACCTAAAAAGTTTACTGTAGCATAAAAACGTCCATCCTTTTCACAATTTATAATTGAAGATACCAGTAATTTACGATTTTTCTTGACTTCTTGCCAAAACTGAATGCCACGATTCTTTTGCTTTCTCGCCTTGTTAGAAGTCTTTTCTCCAAATATTATTTTTCGAGCGGCTTCATAATTTGCCACACGTTCTTGATATGTTTTATTTAAAAATTTGTTTTGTATGTCCGGAAAAATTCTATTTTGATTGAGTTCTAAAATAGTAGGTCTTTATTGAAACGGTAGTAGTTGTTCAGTTTCTAAGTCTGCTTTTGAACATACCACCGAGTTTTCCACTTTAACAATTAATTTGGGACCACTCGATTGAGTTGTTCGAATGGGCCCTCCCTGAGGTTTTTCGGCTTTTTGTTCAAACATGTGTTGCACTGCGGTTTATAAATGTTTTTCGCACCGCACCCGTAGCAAAACACATTTCTTGCCTGCAAACACATATCCCAACAGTGTCCCTCCTGATCACAATTCCAACATATAAGCGTTCGTTTAATATGTTGTACTGCGTCAACTTCCGTAACACTGCTTTCTTCATCGTTTTCTAAACTCTCGTCTGCTTCGAGTATTGCGATCTGCTTCCTGCCTGCATAAGGATTAATTTGTTTCTTTTGCGACTTTAAGTTAGCTTGCTCTGCTAACAAATTTTCTCGCATCCGACACATTTTCCGTAATTGCCCTACCGAAGTAATTTCTTCATAAAGTATTTTATGCCTTATTTCCCTGCGTAAATTTCGTATAAGGAGTTTTATTAAACGAGATTCTTCGATAGGAATGGTTAATCTTGTAGCGATGTTTATGACGTTATCATAAAACTCGTCAAAAGACTCTGAGTTTTCTTGCTTTCGCGCTCGCATCTCTTCCTCAATTTCGTCATCTGTTTTAAAATCCCCAAATTGTCTTTTAAGAGCTGTACAAAATTCTTGCCAATCATTCACGCCATTTTCCTTACGATATTGCCAATACCACTCCCTTGCTTTTCCTGCTAGGAGGCTATGTAAATTCTTGCAAATCGACCCAAAATCGCTGTTAAGAAAATCATGAGTAAATGATCGAACTCTATACAAAAACTCATCAACTGGTAGTCCTTTTGCTGAGCCGTCGAACTTTAAATTCCAACTTTGAATCAGGTTTGTTACTTTCTCAGGCCCCAATGAAAAATGATTATCATTATAAACCCCATTGCTAGAATTTCTTTGCCTAAAACTTTGCTGCGGTAGTTGGTTAATTGGCTCCCTTGCCACAAACCTGGGCTGTGCATTATTTATTGACAAAGCTGCTAGTTTAGTATCTATAACTGATTCTACACGATGCATTAAATCATCTATATTCATATCTCTGACTCGAGGTCCAACGCTATAAGCTCCCTCACTATATGCTTGAGCGTTTCCCATCTCCAATGATTTCGGTCTTCCCTTAGGCTTCTTATTTGCTGTTCTGTTTATCTGCTCTTTTGAATGTGACCTTGTATTATGTATCCTAGGAATTGTTCCCGTACTTTTTGTGGTTTCTACGACCGAGTTTTCGACACTCGAACCCACTTGTGCTTTTCTTATATCATTTGGATGTACTAGCCTTTTACAGGTAAAGCATTCCTTGTTATCTTCAATATATGCCAGGATGCAAGCCATATGAAAGATGTAGTCGCACGGAGCTATGCCGCCATCTTCATTGTATCCTATCTTTTGCGTACAGATACTGCATTCCAATTCGGCCTGAAGCATCGTTGTACGTTGATCTGCTGAACGTGATGTCTCTTGTGGCGAATGTGCAACTGTAGCCATTGTAACATAGATTGTTTTTGATGAAACTCAGCAAAAATAAATAATTTCTTGCTTAAATTAAATGAGTTAATTTCTTGTTTACCAAGTATAAAAAAGAAAATTATTTTGATGTTTATACCTTCCTATCCGTGATTGCTTTAGAAGGGGGTAACAGTAGTTTATTTATTTATAAATGTGCTTAATTGATTTTTAGGAAATGATAGAACAAATAAAAAGAACTAGAATAATAAACTTTAAATTAAGCGGAGTGTAAGCTGCCACTATGCCTTTGTATGATCGTACAAGCTTTCGAATTATTTCAAAAATTTTTGTATTCGACTCATACTAGCTTTAATGCGATTCTTATTCAAGCTTTCGTTTAATTGATTTCTTTATTTACAATTTTTCGATAACACTATTGTGTTTTTGCCTAAATTACTATTCATACACCGCAGTTTATTTCGAATCAAATCCAAAACAAATTCTGAACGAATTGTACGTAGCATTTCTGATCACACACGAAACAAGTAACATCAGCCTAACATAGTAATCCGCGAAATTACCACTTTACTGATGATGCTTTTCAAAAAAAAACTATGTGTGCTTCAAATCAGGCTTTAAGAAGCTTCAAATAGCGCTAGAATCTTGGTCACTGCCATCGATCTATTTCACTATCTTTGACCTACATATACCCTTTCCTGAAGGCACTCAAAGTTTCTACACACAAAAGAAGAAAAGATTCAGCTTGGAACTATAGAACCATGGAGAATTTAAACAGTCCATAGACAGACTGTCTTCTTAGCCCCACGTTGGGCGCCAACTATGTAATGTACCCACTTTGGCTGATCAATATAACAGATACTCATGCCTAACGGACTTGCTTATAAAAATATAGATTCTTCCGGGATACCAAAAATAGAGTAATGGATACCACGGCCTCGCACAAAGTGGTACTGCCTGAGTTATGCTGAAAGAGAAGAAGATCGATTGGGACACGACTAGCAAAACAGCCTGTGGGGGGGCTCTTGACCTGTTCAATCTTCAACCTCAGGATACATAATAATTTTGTTTATGTCCCTTTGCCTTTTTAGTATGAGATTAATTCTACTAACAAACACCAAGAAAGAAATATATAAAATCAACCAAGACAAAAAGATACATTGCAATAATAGGCATACTAAGCTGTAGTATGACTGCAATGTACCGGCTGCACTGTTGTTATAGCAGCAGCGTGTCACAACCCTCCCTTCCGTGGAGTTTTCCGCACGCAGACAATTTTTGTGGTTGTGCTAGCCGCCGCTACACAAGCGTTTAAACATTGAAAACGAAATTGCGTTTATATGCACCAGGTACAACGAATCTCCCTTCACAAATATACCAAAAATTTTATAAAAATTAGAAACGTTGAATTTACCAATCGTACTGCCGAAATATTTACCTTCGCAAAAAGTAATTGAAAACTCAATTGCAATTAGCTTATATTAGCTTAATTATTTGCAATGATGCGACGAAAAAAGGAGGATTTTTCCTTAGAAATTTGCAGGCGTGGCGAAATTTCAAATCAGATGTAATTTTAAAATCCAAATGTGTGTCTGTCTCGATGTGTGGTCAGAATTGGAAAGAACAATCCATGCCACCGGATCTAACCATAAGCCTTGCAAAAGTTAAGCCGTCAACCTTCGTGCATTACCGAACGAAAAGCGCGCATAGTTGCACTGTGCTTGATCGTCGATTGCCACATTGGTGCTGACCTTAGCTAATTTGAATATCGTAAACCGCGCTTAACGTATATTGAAATTCAAATTTTAAATTTCAGGGCTAAGAAACAAAATCTTTCTCTCTCTCTTTTCCTCACAAAAGAAAGCTATAATTGTACTCTACAAGAATAATTGGTCCAATTTGCGGAGGAGCCACCCTCATTCGGCTGCTGAAAGCACCGAGCCGAACGCAAATTTTTACTCGATACAGACGGAGTACCAGCAATTTGCTATGTATACGTCAGTATGTCAGCGACAAGATCGCCGTTAGGTGTATATAAATATTTATGTATGTTTCTGTATGCTGTTTGCTCTGAGCGGCTGTATATTGTGGAAGGGGGATAGCAGCAGCAGAGTGCGAACAACAACAACACATGTGCATGTCTTCTGTATTTGGTGGCTCCGAGCTCAAATGAAGAAAAAATCATTTGGGCGAATGTATACCTAAATACACATATATATATGTGTGTATGTATGTGCGCATGCATATTTTTTCAGTTTTTGGTGGCTCTCAAGTTATTTGGGATTTTGTTAAAAATCTTTTCGCTACTCAATAAACGCACACAGCGATCTCAACAGAAATACAGTTCTGAATACTCTTTCGGAATATGTGTGCATTCTTTATATGTAAATGAGCAACTTCATGGTAGTTGGGTTGCAAAATTGCTTGCTGGTGTCATATAGCTAATATCTCGAAAGAGTATCTATGACCAGAAAGTGCAAATACAGAAATTGCCTGTGTTTTGTAGGCAGATACAAATGCGCGCCAAATTTAAATTTTAAATATTGGCTGTCGGCATTTATTATGTATTTAATTATGAATTTTAAGGGTCAAGAGTACATAATTATATATATATATATATATATATATATATATATATATATATATATATATATATATATATATATATATATATATATATATATATATATATATATTTATATATATTATATATATATATATATATGTATATTTGTATATTAATATATATATTAAAATATATATTAAAACATATAAATTATTATTATTCATATTATTAACTATGGACAATGCATCTTAATGATTAAGATGAATTTTAAAAATTAAAAAAAAATTATAAATTGATGACATTATCCTTACTTTTTATACAATTGTTCAAAATCACATAAATTGATGCAGGTCAAGAATAGCCAAGGCAATTGCTACGCATACATTCAAATGTGCTGCACATGAACATACAAATGCACACACACATTGATATGCGTTGCTAGAATAGTAACAAAATCCCAAATCACATGAGAGCCACCAAAAACTGAAAAATATGCATGCGCACATACATACATACATATATATATGTGTATTTAGGTATACATTCGCCCTAATGATTTTTGCTTCATTTGAGCTCGTAGTACAGCCGCTCAGAGCAAACAGCATACAGAAAAATACATACATATATTCACCTAACGGCGATCTTGTCGCTGACATACAGTCGTATACACAGCAAATTGCTGGCACTCCGTCTGTACCGAGACAAGCACCGGCGCATGAATGACTTGCACTTTTTATACTTTGATACCGAAGGTCTCATAGTATATTGGTTTTGTGCAATGTCCGTCATGGTGTCCGTCTGTCCGTCTGTCCGTCTGTATGAACGCAACTTTTTTCGACACCCGTAAAGCTAGAGACTTGAAACTTTGCAATTATGTTTTTCTATAGGCGCGACAGATAAAGTGTCAAGATTGGGGTGCCACGCCTACTAGGAGGCTGGGAATTCGATAAATTCGATAACTGAAAACCGATAAAACCAAATATTTCTCACATTCTTACAGCTAGAGTTACCAAATTTTGCACGAAGATAGCTAGTCACATCCCTGAAAAACTGCATCAAAATGTTGGATGCCACGCCCACTCCTTCCGCCCCCATCCCTCCTTCACCATGAAATTGGAAACGCCTATAGTTTTCACATTTTTTGGGCTAGAGCCACAAAATTTTGTGTCAAGATAGGTACTGACGTTCCCCATCAAAACTTGGATGCCACGCCCCCTGATTCCGCCCCCATCCCCCCTTCTCCAAGATATTGGAAACGCCTGTAGTTTTCACATTTTTGGGGCTAGAGCCACCAAATTTTGTGTGAAGATAGATATTGACGTTCCCCAAAAAAATGCATCAAAATTTTGGATGCCACGCCCACCAAAGCCACCCGCCTTACAAAATCGGAATCGGCTATATCTTTAACAGTTTTTGAGCTAGAGCCACCAAACTTGGTAGGAAGATTGATAGTGACAGTTAAAAACATTTGATTCAAAAATTTGGATGCCACACCCACCTCTGCCGCCCACCTTTTCAATTTGGGAGTTAAGAGTATCTTCCACAGTTTTTGAGCTAAAGTCACAAAATTTGGTAACATGATAGCTGGCGATGTTTACCACATGGCCCACTCCCTTCGCCCCTGCATTCCCCCATATCAACCGTTCTTTTACTGGTATCAAAGTATTCCGCAGTCGGTTGCGTCCGACTGCAACGTTTTTACTTGTTTAGCTACGCAAATGGTCTGCAAAATTTGCGTTCGGCTCGCTGCTTTCACCAGCCGAATGCTGGTGGCTCCTCCACAACGCATTTTTTCGGCAGTTTGGAAAACGTGATTTGACTCCACTACGTATACATACTTAATGCTATCTTGTTACCAAATTTTTTGACTTTAGCTCAAAAACTGTGGGAGATAACTTAACTCCCAAATTTAAAAGGTGGGCGGCAGAGGTATGCGTGGCATCCAAATTTTTGAATCAAATGTTTTTAACTGTCACCATCTATATTCATAAAAAGATTGGTGGCTCAAGCTCAAAAACTGTTAGAGATATAGCCGATTCCGATTTTATAAGGCGGGTGGCTTGGGTGGGCGTAGCATAACAAATTTTGATGCGGATCTTTGGTAAATGTTGCCTCCTATCTTTCTACCCAATTTACGGGCTCTAGCTTAAAAACTATATGAGATATCGAAATTTCCGATTTTAAATGGTGGGCGGCAGAGGTGGGCGTGGCATCCTAATTTTTGATACAGAACTTTTATAGATGTCACGATATATCTTCCTACCCAATTTGGTGACTCTAGCTCAAAAAATGTAAGAGCTATAGGCGTTTCCAATTTCAAGTAGAAGGGGGGATGGGGCGGAGTCAGGGGGCGTGGCATCCAAAATTTGGTGAATTATTTGGGGAACGTCAGTGCCTATCTTGACACCAAAATTGGTGGCTCTGGCCGAAAAAATGTGAAAACTATAGGCGTTTCTAATTTCAAGGAGCAGGGAGGATGGGGGCGGAGGGAGTGGGCGTGGCATCCAAAGTTTTGATGCAGTTTTTTCAGGAACGTGACTCTAGCTTCAGGAATGTGAGAAATATGTTGTTTTATCGGTTTTCAGTTATCGAATTTATCGATTTCCCAGCCTCCTAGTAGGCGTGGCACTCCAATCTTCACACTTTATCTGTCTCGCCTATAGACAAACATAATTGCAAATTTTCAAGTCTCTAGATTTACGGGTGTCGAAAAAAGTTGCGTTCATACGGACAGACGGACGGACAGACAGACGGACATTGCACAAAACCAATATACTATGAGACCTTCGGTATCAAAGTATAAAAATGCGATATGGCCCTCAACCATATTTACTCATTAGCAAGCGAGAATTACGATGATTTGATAAAGGCACGAAATTTCGCTAAGGACAAAATGTGCCTTACAAATCCATCTGACGACTTCTTTCTCGTATGCAACTTGCATTATGACTCCTTTGCCGAAATTTTCGATAGGTCACCGCACTCAAGAAACCTATGCAAGACTATTACTGAGGAATGTCTTCGCCGAACCAATATGCTTTACCCAACTTGGTTCGATAAAAAAAAACAGCTGCTATATCCACCGCTTAGAATTGCTTAAAAAATTATTAGTAATATTAGCCCGAAAAAAAGCGAAGTGGCTGTTTGCGGAAAAGCTATTGGATAGGACAAACAAGCATCGTGGGCCCTTGGCGAAAAAGCTGAACATTTTGCAACAGTAATTATATAGGTAAGTTGGCAAATTGAAGATACACTTACAAACAAATATAAATTTTCATTACTTTTATTTTTTATTTTTATTTAAAGGCCGGGCCCAGATGTTTGCAGTATTGGTATCCGAAGAGTTGGCCAAATAAGTCATGCCACTCCGATACATTTGGTAAGTTAACATATTAAAGAGCAAAAAATAATAAATAATTAATAAATTAAAACTTAATTTGTATATTGTATACCACAATAAAGCGTGGTTCTCAAATGGGTTGGCCATCATTTGACCTGGTGCCTACATAATCATGGTAAGAATAAAATAAAATGGTAATGTTAAATTGATTCGTCGCAAGCAGACGTGTTTTCTTTCTGCTCCGGTTTCAAATTGATAATCACAAGAGTAAAGTGCCTAAAACACCAAAAAATTATATTATAATTTACGCGAGAAGACGCTTTGTGCAATAAAATGCACATCAAAAAGTTATTTTGGTGAACACAATCTAACTATTTACAAATAAACAAAACTAAAATAACAGACAAAAATCAGTAGCTTAACCCCGCTCAAGACAATGAGCCAGCACGACATTCGCTCTCAGCGACAGCGCGAGCAAGACGAGCGACGGCTCTCTTTGCAACGGAACAACGCGTACTTTGCCTATGTCGCCGAAGAATCTGAGCGCGAGCGAGCAAAAGAACTCTTGCTCTCAGCGCACGACAGTGAACGTTCGTGCTCCCCTTCTCCGTCCTTACTCTCGACGAAATCCGACTGCGCGCGGTCACCTACACCTAACACGACCAGCGAACTCTTGCACGTAACACGCGACAGAGTTCGATCATGCTCCCTGTCTCTTCTGTCCACGACGGCGTAAACAGCTACTGCAACAACAATTGCACCGGTGCCGACGACCCTCTCTAAAAACACAAAGACTGACGCGCCGTCAGCAAAACATTCCGTAGCCAACGCAAATGTAAAGCCGGCCATACAGACAGGTATGGATCGCTACATACAGATAAAGCGTAAGTTGAGCCCCCAAAAATCTACAAATAAATCGAAAATCTCTCGTGGCAACTCATGCGAAAGTCCAAACACCACCAAAAGATTTCAAATCTTAGCAGATAATGCTGTCGACCTGCCGCCAGAATCAGTTGGAGGTGACAAAAAAAAGCCAAAGCCACCACCAATATTCATTCGAGAGAAAAGCTCAAGTATTTTTGTAAACAAAGTTGTAGAGCTAATTGGTCATGATAATTTCCACATCATTCCCCTAAAGAGGGGTAACATCCAGGAGATTAAAGTGCAGACAAAGACCGAAGACAACTTTAGAGTGTTGTCAAAATACTTAAAGGAAAGCAAAAAAAACTTTTACACGTACCAACTAAAAAGCTGCAAGGGCCAGCAAGTTGAACTTAAAGGTATAGAGTCGGATGTCACGCCAAATGAAATCCAAGAGGCGCTAAATGAGAAAGGATTCCGTGTTAAAAAAGTTCTTAACATCCTTAACAAGAACAGACAGCCGCAACCACTTTTCAAAGTTGAGCTTGAGCCTGAGACGCAGACAACTAAAAAATATGAGGCGCACCCCATCTTCAAGCTTCAGTTTCTACTACACCGTAGAATCACCGTTGAAGAGCCACATAAACGCAACGGCCCGGTACAATGCATGAACTGCCAAGAATACGGCCACACAAGGACTTACTGCACACTGCGCCAGGTATGTGTAGCTTGTAGCGATCTTCATGAGTCGTCGCGCTGCCCAGCAAGCAAAGGTGACTCTAGCAAAAAAAAGTGCAGCAACTGCGGCGGCAATCACACAGCTAACTATAGAGGCTGCCCAATTTACAAAGAACTTAAGTCTCGCATCCACCAGCGCGTGAACACAGCACGCACGCAAAGCGCACAGCCTAACTACATTCCATCGAAAAGCAGCCCAGACGTCTTCTTCTCGACTGCAGCCAGGTCCTCCATTGGTCCCGTATCCGTATCGAAAAACGCGACTTATGCATGCGCCTTAAGATCTGGTCTGGTGCCTCCTGCCTCTACTGCACCGTACACACAAGCAAAGCATGTGGATCAAAATACGGCACAAGACAACAAGCCACAAGAGCAGCCACAAAGCAACTTTGAAGCAATGATATGTACGCTGCAGCAGAGCTTGACAGAGTTTATGTCATTTATGCGCACAACTATGCAAGATTTATTGCGAAATCAAAGTATTTTGGTACAAATGCTTGTATCACAACAGTCAAAATAATCAATGGCTTCGCTACGTATATCTACGTGGAATGCTAACGGCGTTTCACAGCATAAACTTGAGTTAACTCAATTCCTACTCGACAAGCACATCGACGTTATGCTACTCTCCGAAACACACCTTACTAACAAATATTATTTTACAATAAGCGGATACACATTCTACGGAACCAATCATCCCGATGGTAAGGCACACGGCGGGACTGGTATTTTGATTAGAAGCCGGCTAAAGCACCACTACCACAAAGTGTTCGCCAGAAACTACCTACAGGCCACATCTTTAAAAATACATCTTGATAGTGGTAACCAAATTGCACTAGCAGCTGTCTACTGCCCCCCTCGATTCACCATATCTGAAGACCAATTTATGGAATTTTTCAAATCATTGGGAGAACACTTTATAGCAGCAGGAGACTATAACGCCAAGCACACACACTGGGGATCTCGCCTTGTGAATCCAAAGGGAAAGCAGCTGTACAACGCGCTTGTAAAAGTAAACAACACGCTCGGCCACGTCTCTCCTGGCACACCAACTTACTGGCCCACAGACCCCAAGAAACTACCCGACTTGATTGATTTTGCAGTTACCAAAAATATTCCCCGCAGTCTGATAAGCGCCGAAAGCCTCTCGGATCTTTCATCCGACCACTCGCCTGTTCTTATACAATTAATACGACACCCAGAGTCTGTAAATCGCCCCGGTAAGTTGACCTCACACAAAACTAACTGGCTCAAATTCAAAAAATATATAAGTTCACACATTGAACTAAATCCGCATCTGAATGTGGAAGGTGACATCGAATCTATGGCAAACAAACTTGAGTCAGTCTTCGTCGAAGCAGCTCGCATCTCAACACCAACACCAGTAAATGCAGTACACGCCCAAATGACAACAAATCCTCAAATTGAACAGCTCGTTCATGAAAAGCGGCGCCTCAGACGAAACTGGCAATCCCACAGATCGCCGTCAGCAAAGCAAAATCTAAGAAGAGCCACACGTTAACTCACCAAAGCGTTAAAGCGAGAAGAAGAATATGCCCAACGCCGATACATTGAGCAACTATCAACATCTGGCACTAAAAACTCTTTGTGGAAAGCTCACCCAACTCTAAGTCCACCGACAGAAACAGTGATGCCTTTAAGAAACCATGCAGGCGGCTGGGCCTGGAGCGATGAAGACAGAGCCAACACTTTTGCGAATCATCTGCAAAATGTTGTCAAACCTATTCCTGCTACAAAAGCGTTCGCACTCCCGACCGTTGTAAACGACTCTCAGCTTCAACATGAGCCAATTGTATTCCGCCCGAATGAAGTCGCAACAAATATCAACCGGCATCTAAACCCAAAAAATTCCCCGGGCTGGGACTTAATAACCCCAAAGACGATTATTGAGCTTCCCTATTGTGCTGTCTGCATCATTGCACAGTTATTCAATGCAATCACACAACTCGGCCACTTTCCAGAGAGATGGAAAAAGTTTATCATCATAATGATTCCAAAGCTGGGAAAAGATAGAACAGTTCCCTCGTCGTATAGACCTATAAGCCTTTTATCGTGTCTATTCGTCAATTCGACTTTCGTGAAAAACACGGAACTATTGAGTAGGTCAACCGCATAACATCAGAAATACGAGGCGAGTTCGAAAATCGAGAATACTGCACTGCAATAATTTTGGATGTATCTCAGGCGTTCGACAGAGTCTGGTTGGAAGGTCTGATGTATAAGATCAAAACAACGCTCCCAGTCAACACAGGAAGTTTGCAGTAAGATGTAACTTTGCAATATCCGAAGAACACCGCATTGAAGCTGGCGTTCCTCAGGGCAGTGTACTTGGGCCGACACTATACGTTCTCTACACATCAGACATCCCAGCATGCAGAGGCCTAACAACATCCACCTTTGCTTACGATACAGCTATTCTTAGCCGCTACAGATGCCCACTGCAAGCAACAACACAACTTGCTCGTCACATCGTTAACGTAGAAAACTGGCTATCCGACTGGCGAATTAAGGTAAACGAACAAAAATGTAAACATGTAACTTTCACCCTAAAGAAGCAAGACTGTCCACCACTCACGCTTAACAACACTTCACTCCCGAAAGCAAACGAAGTAACATACCTGGGAGTACACTTGGACAGAAGACTTACATGGCGCAGGCACATTGAAGCTAAGAGAACACAGCTTAAATTCAAAGCCAATAGCCTCCATTGGCTTATCAACGCTCGCTCTCCGCTAAGTCTGGACTACAAGGTTCTGTTCTACAACTCCGTCTTGAAACCAATCTGGACCTATGGCTGCCAGCTATAGGGTAACGCGTGCAGCAGTAACATTGACATCGTGCAAAGAGCCCAGTCGAAGATCCTGAGAACTATCACCGGGGCACCGTGGTACGTTCGCAACGAAAACATACAAAGGGACTTAAACGTACCACCGGTCAGGGAAGTCATAGCGGAACACAAGGAAAGGTACTTGAGCAAGCTCTCATCGCACCCAAACAATCTCGAGAGAGGCCTCACAACACGAGCAGCCGATCCCGCCATCATCGTAATGATCTTCCTACCCAGCGAAGAGTTGAGGAACGCGATTCCAATCTACCAGTTCAAAAAGTAACTGTTAGTAATTAATGTTTGTAAGATTTGTAAACTTTTTGTAACTTCCTTATATGTTAAGGGATAAAATCAAAATAAATAACAAAATTTAAAAAAAATAAAAAATAAAAAATAAATGCCTTGCTGAAATCAGTGTAAATAACATCCGTTTTCATTTTATTTTGAAAACCATTAACAACTAGTGAAGTAAATTCTAGCAGGTTAGTGGTAGTAGATCTTTGTTTCATGAATCCATGCTGGCACAGTGAAATTAAAGATCTGCAAAAATGTTGTAATTGAGAAGTTATTAATTTCTCAAACATTTTTGGTATAGCAGACAATTTGGAGATACCCCTATAATTTTGATCATTAGACTTGTCTCCTTTTTTATGGAGCGGAATAATAAATGATTCTTTCCAGATATTAGGAAACGAACATTTCTCAATAGACAAACACAAAATTTATGCAAAGGCTTTAAGAGACCATCAGCACAGTACTTAAGCACACAGCTTGGTACGCCGTCAGGTCCCGGGGAAAATACAGGCTTAATACCCTGTATATCACGTAGTAATGAACACTCTGTGATTCTTGGTCCAAAAATGCAATTAGAGCCATTAACCTGATACGGGTAAGGCAGATCAACCTGATTATCAAATGAACTGTATGTTGTTTGAAAAATTGCAGCAAATAAATCGGCAAATGCCTGATCTAAGTTGGCCGACTTGATGTCAAAAGATAAATTAGATGGAAGTGTTGATGACTTTCGCTTCGCATTAACGAAGTCATAGAACCTCTTAGGATCTTGCTGAAACTGTAGTCTGCACCGACTTAGGTAATTTTTATAACATGAGTTATTCATGACTGAGAAACTGGAACGCGCAATCAAGTATAATGAGTAATGAACAGAAGAGCCAGATTTTCTGAAACTCTTATAAAGCTTAGATTTTCGATTTTTAACGGCAGTCAACTCTCGTGTAAGCCATGCAGGTTTGTTTTTCCTACTTGGCCTACCAAAAGGGACACACCTGTCGAATAAATTGTCTAAAGTTCTATAAAAAAAATACTAATTGCGTATCCAATTCCTCAGAACCATAGAGGGACGACCAGTCAACCAGTGCTAAGAGCCGGGTAAGTTTTAAAAAATCGGTTTTTCGGAATTGACGTACCCGTCTTAATGGTTCACTACACTGGCGTACGGCACAGACAGGCAAAGTGATCAACACCTCCAACGTCGGGTGGTATAAGTCTCCGGGAGTGGATATGGAAAGGGGTCTTGACACAGATAGAGTAGATGGATTCGGAAGAAATACCAAATCATGCATTTTACCAAGAGAGTTTGGAATGCCATTGATCTGACCCAATGACATTTCAAATAAACCAACCAGAAAATCAGTCTGCACCACGGGGGTCAACACGCTTGAGTCCGGACTTGAAAATGAACTATGGACAATGCATCTTTATGATTAAGATGAATTTAAAAAATAAATAAAAAATTATAAATTAATGACATTATTTTTATAGCTATCCTTACTCTTAATAAAATTTTTCAAAATCATATAAATTGATGCAGGTCAAGAATAGCCAAGGCAAGTGCTACGCATGCATTCAAATGTGCTGCACATGAACATACACATGCACACACACATTGATATGCGTTGCTAGAAAAGTAACAAAATCCCAAATCACATGAGAGCCACCAAAAACTGAAAAATATGCATGCGCACATACATACATACATATATATATGTGTATTTAGGTATACATTCGCCCTAATGATTTTTGCTTCATTTGAGCTCGGAGCCACCAAATACAGAAAACATGCACATGTGTGGTTGTTGTTCGCACTCTGCTGCTGCTATCCCCCTTCCACAATATACAGCCGCTCAGAGCAAACAGCATACAGAAACATACATACATATATACACCTAACGGCGATCTTGTCGCTGACATACAGTCGTATACACAGCAAATTGCTGGCACTCCGTCTGTACCCGGTCAAGCGCCGGCGCATAAATGACTTGCACTTTTTTAGCTGCAAAATTTGCCTTCGGCTCGCTGCTTTCAGCAGCCGAATGCTGGTGGCTCCTCCACAACGCATTTTTTCGGCAGTTGGGAAAACGCGATTTTACTCCTCTATGTATACCTGCTTAATGGTTGTACGTAGCTGACTTAACAAACTACGCAAAAGTTGCCACCACATTAAAAAAACAAGTAAAAACGTTGCAGTCGGACGCAACCGACTGCGGAATACTTTGATACCAGAAAAAGAACGGTTGATAAGGGGGAATGCAGGGGCGAAGGGAGTGGCTCATGTGGTAAACATCGCCAGCTATCATGTTACCAAATTTGGTGACTCTAGCTCAAAAACTGTGGAAGATAACTTAACTCCCAAATTTAAAAGGTGGGCGGCAGAGGTAGGCGTGGCATCCAAATTTTTGAATCAAATGTTTTTAACTGTCACTATCTATCTTCCTAATAAGTTTGGTGGCTCTAGCTCAAAAACTGTTAAGGATGTAGCCGATTCCGATTTTATAAGGCGGGTGGTTTGGGTGGGCGTGGCATCCAAAATTTTGAATCAAATGTTTTTAACTGTCACTATCAATCTTCCTACCAAGTTTGGTGGCTCTGGCTCAAAAACTGTTAAAGATATAGCCGATTCCGCTTTTATAAGGCGGGTGGCTTGGGTGGGCGTGGCATCCAAAATTTTGATGCATTTTTTTTGGGAACGTCAATATCTATCTTCACACAAAATTTGGTGGCTCTAGCCCAAAAAATGTGAAAACTATAGGCGTTTCCAATTTCAAGGAGCAGGGATGATGGGGGCGGAAGGAGTGGGCGTGGCATCCAAAATTTTGATGCAGTTTTTTCAGGGACATGACTAGCAATCTGCGTGCAAAATTTGGTAACTCTTGCTGTAAGAATGTGAGAAATATTTGGTTTTATCGGTTTTCAGTTATCGAATTTATCGATTTCCCAGCCTCCTAGTGGGCGTGGCACCCCAATCTTGACACTTTATCTGTCGCGCCTATAGACAAACATAATTGCAAAGTTTCAAGTCTCTAGCTTTACGGGCGTCGAAAAAAGTTGCGTTCAATTAGACGGACAGACGGACAGACAGACAGACGGACAGACGGACACCACGACGGACATTGCACAAAACCAATATACTATGAGACCTTCGGTATCAAAGTATAAAAAGCTTTGGTGCAATGACTTTGTTAAATGTACAATAAACTGTCCACTGCTTAGCCATGCGACTATGTTACTTAAAGTACGATTTGTTTGATTTGTTTAATTGTCACAAAAACGCAGGATGTCAAACCGAAACGAATTTCGGTTCCGGTTCTGGTTCTGGCCGGACCAGAATATTCAAAATATATTCAAAATGTCCATTCATTAATGGACCGGTAAAACGCATTCTTTTTCCAGGATGCATAATATTTCCAAATGCTTGTAATAAATTTCCGTTTTGAAAAACTTGAAAATTTAAAGCATACATTTCTGCTGCTGCTTGAAGCTCACATTCAGTACCATAAGTATATGAATTTGACATAGCGCACTCATATTGTTCAGAAGAGCTATAACACTCTCCATTTAAGTTTAAACTGAAGCAAGCAAAAGTTTTCCAGTTGGTTACAACATGGGCTACAATATGTTGGCGTATGGTGCCATGGAAGCCTTGCCTACCAAATAAAAGGTAGGAAATATATCTAAAAAGGCAGGCTCCATCACCAATTATGGCAACAACTGAATGCGGCACCAAAACACCACTAATAGCTCTTCTTCTCTCTGTTATCTTACTGTGGCTGCAAAACATAAGAAAACTTTGTTTTGCAAGCAATCGATGCGTAAAATATTACATTATTTTTATACCCTGAACCCATGAAATGGGTAAAATAGGGTATAATTGTTGTATGCAAAAGTATGTAACAGGCAGAAGGAAGCATCTCCGACCCCATAAAGTATATATATTCTTGATCAGTATCAACAGACAAGTCGATATAGTCATATCCGTCTTTCCGTCCGTCTGTCCGTTCGTATGTATGAACGCGAAGATCTCAAACAGTATGAGAGCTAGAGACTTCAAATTTTGAACATTACTTCTCTTAAGCCATAGGCAGATCAAGTTTATTTCAAACTATCAATAAGTATTCTGGTTTCCGATATACACATGCAATCGATAACGATAAATCTTGAATTTATAAATAGGAGTTGAAACTATCGATAACTTTATAGCTTTTGTGAAAATTTGGTCCAAATGGGTTAAGAAACACACGGGCACAGGGTATCTTTTAGTCGGGACTTCTCTACTGAAGCATTCTTACTTGTTTTTAGACTCGCTCATTCTCGTGTTGTGGTGACAGTCGGCATAGTCGGCACCTGCATCATGAATACATTCATAGAACTGAGCGAATCTATGCATGTTTGCGTCATACGTGTGAGTCGCGCTCTTGGTCCCAAACCCAAAGAAGCGGCTTCAAGCGCGCGCATCGCTCTTCATGTTAAATCTCGTTCCGATCATGTGCCTTTGTTGTTGCTCATTTCGGCTCACTCTCTTATGTATGCGCGCGCTCTGCATGTCAAACAAAAAGCTTAGTATATGGGCTATTCTCTGGTGTCGATCGTGACGGTCGTACGCATTGCAAGTGGTAAAAAGGTCAAAATAAGACGGATTTTCAAAATTCCCTTTTGACTGTATTGTTGCTCTTGATTAGCCCTACAATTGGTGCTAAGGTCGATTTTAGGTAATAATTAGTTTTCGAGATTTTTGAACAAAACCGACGAGTACGAACGTGACAAAAACAGAAGTGGTTTTCGCGACGAGCAATTCAAACTCAGCTTTCAGCAAAAGTAAAAGCAGTATTTTTATGCGGTTAAATACGGAATACGATTTGTATTTTTTTTTAATTCAATTTAATCCAGGTACGGTCGTTACGTAACGTTCGTGACATTTTTTCCATCAAATCGGAAACTAATTTATCTCTTACAGTTTTTGAGCTAGAGTCACAAAATTTTGTAGGAAGATAGATAGTGACATTAACTAAAGATTTGCTTCAAAAATTTAAATGCCACGCCCACCTCAGCCGCCGAAATGTCAATGCATTATGTCTCTCATTACGAACATTTATCATAAAAAATCGAGCAAAAAAATCAAAGCAAAACATGTCTAAGAGGCTGCAGTTAAGTGAATTGCATAGCCTAAACTCACACGTACACGCGGAGGTAGGGTTATTGAGCTTTATGATTGACATGCACAGCGCAAAAAAGAGAGTGAACGTAAATGGGCAACAACAAAGGCGCGTGATCGGAGCGAAATTTTAAATTATTTGATATCTAGCGCCGGTCATAAGAGCGACGCGCGCGCTCTGTAAAGTTTTAAGCGGCTCAAGCGGACGAAGAGCATGATTCACACGTACGACGCAGGCATGCATAGATTTGTATACAAACTTATGTGAACGCCCTTTGCTTGTTCGAAATTGTATATCAATAATGTTAGTGTATAAGCAGCAAGTAGGCAAATCCACCCCTATACAAAGGTGTTCGAGATTATTTATTTTCGCGGAAAGGGCTCGAAATAGAATAACAAATACAATTACATGTATGTACGTGCATATGTATGCAATTTTGCATATATTTAAAATTACATTTTCTTTCGTTTCTACTTGTTGGTGTGTTTGTTTTTGCACGGAATATATTTGTTGAAAACATTTTGCTTTCTTTCAGCTTGCTTCAGAAGTCAACAATGTATGCATGCATTTATATTTGCACTTGCATTTGTTAATATACATATATGTACAACAACAATTTACTTACAATATGTATGTACTTACATATGTGCATTTGCAACACCAACCAAAGTTACAAATGTCAGCTCTAAAATTATATCAAAACAATGGCAAATGGTAGATCAAAACTAAAATTTCTTGTGTTTCTATGTATGTATTTGTTTATGTGTTACGTTTTGTCTGAGTTTGATAATTAGCAAGTAGGTAAAACAGGGGTCGGCACGCATACACTCACATTTTTTCATCGCGTCGTCAAAAAGACGAAGCCAAAAACGTTTCTTGCTTCTCTGCCGCTGCGGCAGCCGAGCAACTGTGCATAGGCTATGCCATAGCCAGTAACCGGTTTCTCTGCCGCTGGGGCTGCAGAGCAACAGCCGAGCAATTGTGCATAGGGCACACGAAGTTTCTGCGCTATGCATAGCCTATGCGTGTGCCGACTGCGGTGCTCGAGACATTTTTCCTACGACGCTGCCGGTCCCTGAGGTAAAACCACCCCAATAACATATTCTGGTGTGCAAAATTTTTCTAGACGCACCAAGTTTTGTTTTGTTGTTGTTGTTTTTTTAAATCAATGACACCAACAAAAAGTAGCAGTGTGGGCCCAACAACAACAACAAACGCTACTTGGGTCGTAAATCAATTGTCAAAGGCACACAAATCTGAAAAAAAAAATTGTGCACTGTGCGAAGCGATACATGTACATAAAATTATGAAATTTAAATTTTCAAGCGCATTATTCAGTTATTTGTGGCTGACTTATTCATTAAGAAGCGAAAATCCGTTTCTTTTTTGCAAGTGTACGAACCTTTTTTTTATGACTTTGCTTGTGCGACGCGAAGGCGTCACTGCGCATTTATTTTGTTTTTGTAAACTCGCTCGCGATCAAACCCTCAGCTTGTGCGACAATTGGGCGCCAGCCCAAAGTGGGTCAAAGTGCTCCAGGATGTATGGGAGGTACTCGAAGGAGTTGTCCAAAATAAAATTCCTTTCTTTGTGTTCTTTGCTTTTCTGGTTTTTTATGCAGTATTAGATGTTAATATACAAGAAACAAACTAGTTCCACTTCTTAGGCCCAATTTCGTTGTTAGTCAACTTATTCTAAGTTTAGTCGATTTTGAGTTTCTCAATGTTCGGTTAGCACATACTTATCCGATGCATGGAGGTCCGGTTACTACTTATACCGATGCTAAGTAACGATATATAAATATCAATACAATCATTGTAAGGCGAACAGCTGACTCAAGCTGACACCTGCATTGTTTATTTTTTTTATGAAGCAAATTTTCTAAATGCTTATTTGAGTCTTCTAGGTCCACAAACACATGCTCCTCGTTGCCGTTTACAACAGGGCTCATAGGAAGTTATTATATATACATTTTGATGTGCAACATGTAGCAGTTTAGGAGTCACAGGCAAAACAAAACCAAAAGATCAGCTGAATCCCCGTTAAGATTGGCAGCACCATTCGGCGATAGTGATATACCGATGATAGGTTACTTTGGCTTTGAGAAAACCAAATTGGATAACTGCAGTATAGCTCGAGCATAAAAGTAATTCTGAAGTTAACTTATTCCAAGTTTAACTGGACATTGAGAAATTGGGAAATTTTAAACTTAAATCTAAATAATTCAGTGTGACCTAGTACTTTTAAGCTACTTATGTCAAAATGCCATATTTTTACCACAAATTAGTGGACTATGGTCGCACTATTAAAACTTGCGCCGCACGCTTCCAAAATATAACACCAATTCCTGACAGGATTTTTTTCTGTGCTGAATACGGACCTTAACCGAACAAGGTGGCACCTCTCTTGTTAGGGACGATTTTGCACGCTTACACAGAACGGCAAATTGTTTAAGAGATTTGAATCATAAATTAAAAAATATATTAATTTCAAATGTATTTGCATTATGCAACTAATAGCGTATTTCCACTGCTTAGTTATTCTCAGTTATGTTAGTTAACAGTAACTGAGGTTCAGTTTGCATGTATTCTCCCATAAGGAATTAACTGAAGTAAAACTGACCGTAAATATTATCTGAAGAATAACTGAAGAGGAACTGGTTCATTTGAACACTTGTTCGATAAAACATCGCTGTTAATGATCTCTTTTAATGTAACAGTCGCAAAACAGATGATTGTGAATAGCAGAAATTGTGAATAAGTAGGCTCAATATTTAATAATATACAAAAGTTATATAAAAATTTTGTTTTTTGATGAATTATTGTAGGAAACAATTGAACTGGGTGCCAAGGTTCAAAGGAATGCTTTTAAAACTGTAGGCGGATAATTTTGTTGCACTTAGGGCAGATCAGAATAACTCCAACGTATATAGGAAAATGGACTTGTACTGCTTGTGCAATGCAAGCAAAAATGCTTGTAGGCATTAAAAATAAGCCATACAAGTTGGCAACACGCTGTTACTTATGTGCAATGTACAATTTCGGTTAGTTTTTCTCACTTTTTTTGCAAAAAATACAAAGCAAAACACACCGAACAGCTGATTTATTTACGGAGGTTCTGTTAACAGAGCAATGGAAACAGCTTTCGTCAGTTACTGTTAAAATTGACGGAAACGGAGCAATGGAAATAGGCTATAAGCTGAAAATTACCTTTCGAAAATATAACACTTGTTATGCATTAGACATTTAATATTGCTTAAACTAACCAAATCTCTGGCCCAATTACTTGAGATTTCAAAACCATCTCGAACAGGGCTCTACCACACCTAAAACCAGCTTGAGGTTGGTTTTAGGTTGAAACTCAGTTGGTTTTGATTGCTGGCACACCCCTGTGAACTGTTTGTAAAAAAATACTCTGCCAACTGTCTGGAAACTCTTCGTAACCGACAGCATATAAGCAAAACGTAAATGTGTATATTGTGCTTCTTTAAATGTTATTTATATGCCTTTAGCGAGACTGTTGGAAATTGAAGAGCTCCGGCGACAGAAAATTAGAAAATCAGCCATGCGGCGCAGGACTCTCAGATTCGCATATGATCCATTTTCTCAATCAAACGCTATTTTAGTTCTGCTTAACTCACAGCTAATTAATTTCATTAAAAAAAAAAACAGCTTTCGGTATTACTATAGAGTTGAAAAGAGGACCTTCCACATGATCCTTAATATAATTAAGGATGACATCAAAGCTACTTCCATATCACCTACACTGAACTTAGCGACTGCATTGCGCTTTTTAGGCGTTGGGTCGTTATAAAGAGCGATAGGGAAGGACACGGCTTTGTCGTTGTCCATGCAATCCGTTGGAAAACTTTTTAGTCAAATACTTCCATTGCTGAAGAGAAAACATGGGACCCATTTCAAACAATTAAAAAGATCGGAGCAAATGTTGACGAAATGCTAACAGCATTTCTATCGAAAATATGGAATTCCCGGTGTTGTTGGCTGCATCCATGGCACCCACATCAAAATAATGAAGCCTGACTGTGTCGAACAGGTTTAAACAGAAAGGGGTATTTTAGTATTAATGCGATGATAGTAAGTAAGATAATTTAAATATGTGTACTTTTAAATGTGTAGAGGTGGTTTGATAATTTTGTTTGGCCGTTTTATGTGTGGGTTAGACCCGATTTACACGTTGAACTTTGTTCATTAACTTTTTTTTGATTCTGTTTTAAAACTTCTTCACAAATCTGGTCGCATTTATAAGATGAAGTTTTTTAATGAACTTTTTTCTTTGTGAATGCAACTGTGATTTTAATTTACTTACTACTTGGGTCGTAAATCAATTGTCAAAGGCACACAAATCTGAAAAATAACAAGTAAAACGTTGCAGTCGGACGCAACCGACTGCGGAATACTTGGATACCAGTAAAAAAAATGGAAGATAAGGGAGAATGCAGGGGCGAAGGGAGTGGGCCATGCGGTAAACATCGCCAGCTATCATGTTACCAAATTTTGTGACTTTAGCTCAAAAACTGTGGAAGATAACTTAACTCCCAAATTTAAAAGGTGGGCGGCAGAGGTAGGCGTGGCATCCAAATTTTTGAATCAAATGTTTTTAACTGTCACCATCTATATTCATAAAAAGATTGGTGGCTCAAGCTCAAAAACTGTTAGAGATATAGCCGATTCCGATTTTATAAGGCGGGTGGCTTAGGTGGGCGTGGCATTCAAAATTTTGATGCACATCTTTGGTAGATGCTGCCTTCTATCTTTCTACCCAATTTACGGGCTCTAGCTTAAAAACTATAAGAGATATCGAAATTTCCGATTTTAAATAGTGGGCGGCAGAGGTGGGCGTGGCATCCAAATTTTTGATGCAGACCTTTTGTAGTTGTCACCATATATCTTCCTACCAAATTTGGTGACTCTAGCTCGAAAAATGTGAAAGCTACAGGCGTTTCCAATTTCAAGTAGAAGGGGGGAAGGGGGCGGAATCAGGGGGCGTGGCATCCAAAATTTTGATGCATTTTTTTGGGGAACGTCAATATCTATCTTCACAAAATTTGGTGGCTCTAGCCCAAAATATGTGAAAACTATAGGTGTTTCCAATTTCTTGGTGAAGGGGGATGGGGGCGGAATCAGGGGGCGTGGCATCCAAGTTTTGATGGGGAACGTCAGTACCTATCTTGACACAAAATTTGGTGGCTCTAGCCCAAAAAATGTGAAAACTATAGGCGTTTCCAATTTCATGGAGAAGGGCGGATGGGGGCGGAATTAGGGGCGTGGTATCCAAAATTTTGATGCATTTGTTTGGGGAACGTCAATATCTATCTTGACACAAAATTTGATGGCTCTAGCCCAAAAAATGTGAAAACTATAGGCGTTTCCAATTTCATGGAAAAGGGGGGATGGGTTCGGAATCAGGTTGCGGGGCATCCAAAATTTTGATGCATTTTTTTGGGGAACTTCAATATCAATCTTGACACAAAATTTGGTGGCTCTAGCCCAAAAAATGTAAAAACTATAGGCGTTTCCAATTTCAAGAAGCAGGGATGATGGGGCGGAGGGAGTGGGCGTGGCATCCAAAATTTTGATGCAGTTTTTTCAGGGATATGACTAGCTATCTGCGTGCAAAATTTGGTAACTCTAGCCGTAAGAATGTGAGAAATATTTGGTTTTTTCGGTTTTCAGTTATCGAATTTATCGATTTCCCAGCCTCCTAGTAGGCGTGGCAGCCCAATCATGACACTTTATCTGTACCGTTTATAGATAAACATAATTGCAAAGTTTCAAGTCTCTAGCTTTACGTGTGTCGAAAAAAGTTGCGTTCATACGGACGGACGGACAGACAGACACCATGACGGACATTGCACAAAACCAATATACTATGAGACCTTCGGTATCAAAGTATAAAAACTGTTAGAGATATAGCCGATTCCGATTTTATAAGGCGGGTGGCTTAGGTGGGCGTGGCATTCAAAACTTTGATGCACATCTTTGGTAGATGCTGCCTTCTATCTTTCTACCCAATTTACGGGCTCTAGCTTAAAAACTATAAGAGATATCGAAATTTCCGATTTTAAATAGTGGGCGGCAGAGGTGGGCGTGGCATCCAAATTTTTGATGCAGACCTTTTGTAGTTGTCACCATATATCTTCCTACCAAATTTGGTGACTCTAGCTCGAAAAATGTGAAAGCTATAGGCGTTTCCAATATCAAGTAGAAGGGGGGATGGGGGCGTGGCATCCAAAATTTTGATGCATATTTTTGGGGAACGTCAATATCTATCTTCACAAAATTTGGTGGCTCTAGCCCAAAAAATGTGAAAACTATAGGCGTTTCCAATTTCTTGGTGAAGGGGGGATGGGGCGGAATCAGGGGACGTGGCATCCAAGTTTTGATGGGAAACGTCAGTACCTATCTTGACACAAAATTTGGTGGCTCTAGCCCAAAAAATGTGAGAACTATAGGCGATTCCAATTTCATGGAGAAGGGCGGATGGGGGCGGAATTAGGGGCGTGACATCCAAAATTTTGATGCATTTGTTTGGGGAACGTCAATATCTATCTTGACACAAAATTTGATGGCTCTAGCCCAAAAAATGTGAAAACTATAGGCGTTTCCAATTTCATGGAGAAGGGGGGGATGGGTTCCGAATCAGGTTGCGGGGCATCCAAAATTTTGATGCATTTTTTGGGGAACTTCAATATCTATCTTGACACAAAATTTGGTGGCTCTAGCCCAAAAAATGTAAAAACTATAGGCGTTTCCAATTTCAAGAATCTGGGATGATGGGGCGGGGAAGGAGGGGGGGCGTGGCATCCAAAATTTTGATACAGTTTTTTCAGGGATATGACTAGCCTATCTGCGTGCAAAATTTGGTAACTCTAGCCGTAAGAATGTGAGAAATATTTGGTTTTTTCGGTTTTCAGTTATCGAATTTATCGATTTCCCAGCCTCTTAGTAGGCGTGGCAACCCAATCTTGACACTTTATCTGTACCGTCTATAGATAAACATAATTGCAAAGTTTCAAGTCTCTAGCTTTACGGGTGTCGAAAAAAGTTGCGTTCATACGGACGGACGGACAGACGGACAGACAGACACCATGACGGACATTGCACAAAACCAATATACTATGAGACCTTCGGTATCAAAGTATAAAAATTGTGCACTGTGCGAAACGATACATGTACATAAAATTATGAAATTTAAATTTTCAAGCGCATTATTCAGTTATTTGTGGATGACTTATTCATTAAGAAGCGAAAATCCGTTTCTTTTTCGAAAGTGTACGAACCATTTTTTTATGACTTTGCTTGTGCGACGCGAAGGCGTCACTGCGCATTTATTTTGTTTTTGTAAACTCGCTCGCGATCAAACCTTCAGCTTGTGCGTCAATTGGGCGCCAACCCAAAGTGGGTCAAAGTGCTCCAGGATGTATGGGAGGTACTCGAAGGAGTTGTCCAAATAAAATTCCTTTCTTAGTGCTCACTTACTACCTGAATGGAATATTTTGTGAAAATTTCGGCCTTCTACCTCTTTTCGTTTAGGCTGTGGCAATGTAGACAATCAGGACAAACTCTTTTATATATATAGATGACTATAATTTGTTTTTAATTTAAATGAAAAGTATTCGCAAATGTTACTTAGGACTGTTAGGACGCGGCATTTTAAATAAAAGTGTGCATATTTCTCTGTTCCTCGAAAGTAAATTTGTAAGCGGCTTATATGTACTGCATGTCTGTATATCTGTACCAAGAATGATAGATACCAGATTGCGACATCCGAGTGTGTTCCCGTTATAATACGTAATTGGTTTCATTTGAAGGGTTGCCACGGTAAAACGTTTTTCTTATAAAAATTTAGGCCATACAAATTATAAGCAAAACGAGTGGTAACCCTGAAGACAACACTAAATGAAGTGACCAGTGTGCGGTTGCAGCCAAAGACAGAAAAATGTGCAAATAATTTGTAATTGGTTGCAATAGTTTAATTAAATAACAATAGCTATGACTTTAATGAGATAATACATGAACTAAGTACTATTTAAACTAATATCAGATTTATAAACTTGTCCCACTGTCACATGCTTTTCACATTTTTTAAATTATTCAAGTAACGGTAAACATCAATGGTCAGCAAATGCGGATAATCAAAAAAAAACAACTCAGAGCCGAAACCGTACCGGTACGATGTTTTGGTTGTGTTGTTTTTCATGAATGGTTTTTGTGTAGGGTCAATTCTTATTGTTTTGTATGTTGTTTTTTCATTTAGAAGTTATTGCATGTTATCATGGTACTCTCTCGCTTATAGTATTACTGCTTTGTTTCCTTTGACTGCTTGTGTGATAATTATCTGGTCGTTATGTTCCTTTAGAAGTTTCTCTGTGTTGTTGGCTATGTTGAGTATAAAGCTTTATTTTTGGTTTAGTTTTCTTGAGAGAGAAAGCATTTCACCACAAAGAAACGAGGCACCCCCAAGGGGGAGTGCTCTCCCCCTGTTGTGAAACCTCGTGGTCAACGACTTGTTACGGAAATTTAAACTGAGAGCCCCAAAGATAACCGCCTATGCGGATGACATAGGCATAATTATCACAGGCAAATGTCCCTCGACGATTAGCTCAATCATGGACTACACACTCATGTCAATGCGGACAAGACGGACCTCATTCTCTTCACAAAGAGATACAAGGTACCTCGATGGACGCCACCGGAAATCAACGGTACGACACTGATACCAAAATAAAGTATCAAGTACCTCGGGACAGTAATGGATAGCAAGTTGAGTTGGAAGCTCAATGTGGAGGAAAGGGTGAAGAAATCCACCAATGCACTCTACGCATCGTAAAAGATGCTGGGTAGCACATGGTGACTCTCACCAAGACTGACACACTGGATATTCATCTCAATTGTGCGTCCTATACTGCTTTACGGCATACTGGTATGGTGGAAAGCAACAGAAAAGTCCACATACCTAAAAACTATGGAAAAAACTCATCGACATGCACTTATAACAAAAGCACTTCAAGCTATACTGAGTGTCAACCCCTTGGATATTCAGGCACGCCTAATGGCAAAGAAGACTGCGCAACGTCTATGCGCGATAGGCAATTTGAAGATCCAAAACTACGGGCACAGTATGATTGGCAGAGGAATTCAAGTAGAAACAGACTACATGACCCCAAAAACCAACCTTAACTTTACGCCCACGCTCCTAAACAAAAACGACTGGCGCTCGGAAGCAGAGCAAGTGGCCATAAAAATATATACTGATGGCTCAAAGATGGAAGACGGAGTCGGTGCAGCAGTGTACTGCGCCGATTCACCTTTGAGACTATCATACAGACTCCCTGACCACAACAGCACATTTGAAGCGGAAATATTCCCAATAAGAAAAGCAGCAGAAGCGGTCTCAAGAACGAATATAACGCAAGTAAAAGTAAACATATTCGTGGACAGTCAGGCAGCAATAAAAGCCCTGCAAGCCCACTACATAAGCTCTCGGAGCGTTCTAGTATGCAGGGAAGCACTAGACGAACTGAGCATCACAAAAAACGTCCACATCAACTGGATTCCAAGCCACCAAGGCTTTGAAAGAAACGAGATGGCAGACGAATTGGCTAAGCAAGGAGCAAAGAGACAATACAGCGACGCTGTAGAAATTTCAACCTCCCTGCGAACGATACACGCTCATATGGAAGCACACGCACGGGCCTCGGCAGTATCCAGGTGGAAGAACACCTCCGACTGTAGAATCTCGAAAATAATGTGCAAAACATACGACAAACAAACGGACGGAATACATGCTGAAACTTCAGAGGCACGAATGCAGACAACTTGTTGGTCTATTGACAGGCCACTGTCTGGTCGCATCTCATGCGAAGAAGCTAGGCATACTCGACAACGATGAATGCAGGAAATGCAGAGAACCAGGGCTCAAGGAAACACTGGAACATCTGCTTTGGAGCTGCCCAGCACTGGCAGCGAAACGTCTTAGACACTTCCACGCACCCTTCCTTGCAACACTTGAAGAAGTGAGCAGCCAAGAACCTAAAACGCTTCTGGCCTTTGCACGAGACACACGAACGCTGCAGGACAACATACAATAGTCCCTACCTTCTCGACACACCGGCCCCACTAAGGACCCCGAGTGGTCTATGTGTGACACTGTTCATGGAGGGTCGCCGGCACAACCTAACCTAACCTAACCTGCCCAAGATTTTATTTTATGTAGGGCGTGTGATAACATGATTCACATGAAATGTGCCAGTTTCAATGCCAAAATCAGGTACAGTCCAGCAGCTGATTGTGGTCTTAAGTGTTATTGCCATACCTGCAATGAGATAGAGAAGGAACAGTCTTAGTTCATGAGGCAGACCTTTCATTATTTCAAAGCTGTCCGCAATAATTTCGATACTCTTCGTGGCAGTATTAAAGAGTTATAAGACCACATTAATACTGCTAAAACTTTAACTGACTCGTCGAAGCGTAAAAAGACTTCGGGATCTTGTCCGCCTACAGTCCCGCTGGTGTTGCCCCCCAAGCCTCTTCTGCCGGCTACTGCCTCTACCCCTGCTGCCAGCAATTTAATCACATGTAAGCCTCTCCTAGCGGCTAGTGCTAGTACCCCTACACCTGCTGCCAGCCCGTTAATGGTATCCAATTCACCGGCAACAAACCCGGTGCTACCTTATAGTAATGTTATACCCGTAAATCCCTGTGGATCAACATATAGTCAGCCTGTTGATCCTACGTTAGGTGCAACTCAAAAGCCCATTAGGTTTGTACCTCAGAGTAAATTTGTTTTTGTTTCCAGGCTCGCTTCTGATAATTCTGGGGAAGATGTAAGCGCGTATATAAAAAGTAGAATTGATTCCCCGCGTATCGTTCTCGATAAATTTAAATTCAAGCTCGCCCGTGATATATCTTCCTTTAAGCTGAGTGTTCCGCCGGAACTTTTCTGAATGATTTGTTCAGAAAAGTTTTGGCCGCCACACATCATAGTGAAGGAGTATGTCAGTTGGCGAAATAATAATAATAATAATATTAGGATCAGTATTGCTCTGCCTGTTGCATCCACTTTAGTAGCAAAAAACTAACACAGTTGATTACCTCCCTCTTACTGGGTTATCAGAATGTTAGAGGACTAAGTAGTAAACTTAGTACTTTCTACCTTAATAGTCATTCTTTTCCCTTTCATGTCGTTGCCTTCTTCGAAACGTGGTTAAGACAAAAAATACTTAATTCGGAAATATTATCACACAGATTCTGCATCTATAGAAAGGACTGTACCGAGGTGGCGGGGTGCTTATTGCTGTTGATGTGGACTTTCCCTCTGAGACAGTAATGTTAGGCGGGTCTATGGATATAGAGTTTGTTGCTGTAAAGTTAAATATTAATGGTGTTGGTATTTACGTTTTTTGTTCCAATATACCACCTTTATCTGACAACTCTATCTACAATGAACATTTGTCAGCAAATACTTTCCATTTTTTCTATGCTTTCTGATCGTGATATTCTTGTAGTTCTTGGCGATTTTAATATTGCTGATGCTACTTGGATTTCAAGTCCGGACTCAAGCGTGTTGACCCCCGTGGTGCAGACTGATTTTCTGGTTGGTTTATTTGAAATGTCATTGGGTCAGATTAATGGCATTCCAAATTCTCTTGGTAAAATGCATGATTTGGTATTTCTTTCGGATCCATCTACTCTATCTGTGTCAAGACCCCTTTCCATATCCACTCCCGGAGACTTATACCACCCGACGTTGGAGGTGTTGATCACTTTGCCTGCCTGTGCCGTACGCCAGTGTAGTGAACCATTAAGACGGGTACGTCAATTCCGAAAAACCGATTTTTTAAAACTTACCCGGCTCTTAGCACTGGTTGACTGGTGGTCCCTCTATGGTTCTGAGGAATTGGATACGCAATTAGTATTTTTTTTATAGAACTTTAGACAATTTATTCGACAGGTGTGTCCCTTTTGGTAGGCCAAGTAGGAAAAAAAACCTGCATGGCTTACACGAGAGTTGACTGCCGTTAAAAATCGAAAATCTAAGCTTTACAAGAGTTTCAGAAAATCTGGCTCTTCTGTTCATTACTCATTATACTTGATTGCGCGTTCTAGTTTCTCAGTCATGAATAACTCATGTTATAAAAATTACCTAAGTCGGTGCAGACTACAGTTTCAGCAAGATCCTAAGAGGTTCTTTGACTTCGTTAATGCGAAGCGAAAGTCATCAACACTTCCATCTAATTTATCTTTTGACAACAAATCGGCCAACTTAGATCCGGCATTTGCCGATTTATTTGCTGAAATTTTTCAAACAACATACAGTTCATTTGATAATCAGGTTGATCTGCCTTACCCGTATCAGGTTAATGGCTCTAATTGCATTTTTGGACCAAGAATCACAGAGTGTTCATTACTACGTGATATACAGGGTATTAAGCCTGTATTTTCCCCGGGACCTGATGGCGTACCAAGCTGTGTGTTTAAGTACTGTGCTGATGGTCTCTTAAAGCCTTTGCATAAATTGTTGTGTTTGTCTATTAAGAAATGTTTGTTTCCTAATATCTGGAAAGAATCATTTATTATTCCGCTCCATTAAAAAGGAGACAAGTCTAATGTTCAAAACTATAGGGGTATCTCCAAATTGTCTGCTATACCAAAAATGTTTGAGAAATTAATAACTTCTCAATTACAACATTTTTGCAGATCTTTAATTTCACCGTCCAGCATGGATTCATGAAACAAAGATCTACTACCACTAACCTGTTAGAATTTACTTCACTAGTTGCTAATGGTTTTCAAAACAAAATGCAAACGGATGTTATTTACACTGATTTCAGCAAGTCATTTGACTCGGTTAATCACCACCTTTTACTTCATAAGCTTCAACTTTTATGTTTTCCAAGCAATCTTATTCGGTGGATAAAGGAATATTTAATTCATAGAACACAGAGTCAGTTTTAATAGCGCTGTCCTTTCGAAAATATAACACTTGTTATGCATTAGACAATAGACAAAAAAATTTTTTTAAAATAACCAAATCTTGGCCCCTTTTTTTGAGATTTCAAAACCATCTCGAACAGGGCTCTACCACCCAAAAACCACTTTAGGGTTGTTTTAGGTTGAAATCAGTTATTGGTTTTGATTGCGGGCCCCCCCTGTGAACTGTTTGTAAAAAAATACTCTGCCAACTGTCTGGAAACTCTTCGTAACCGACAGCATATAAGCAAAACGTAAATGTGTATATTGTGCTTCTTTAAATGTTATTTATATGCCTTTAGCGAGACTGTTGGAAATTGAAGAGCTCCGGCGACAGACAATAAAAAAACCCCCCGGGGGGGGGGGGTCTCAGATTTGCATATGATCCATTTAATACCACTCAATCAAACGCTATTTTAGTTCTGCTTAACTCACAGCTAATTAATTTCATTAAAAAAACAAGTAAAAACGTTGCAGTCGGACGCAACCGACTGCGGAATACTTTGATACCAGTAAAAAAAACGGTAGATAAGGGAGAATGCAGTGGCGAAGGGAGTGGGGCATGCGGTAAACATCGCCAGCTATCATGATACCAAATTTGGTGACTTTAGCTCAAAAACTGTGGAAGATAACTTAACTCCAAAATTGAAAAGGTGGGCGGCAGAGGTAGGCGTGGCATCCAAATTTTTGAATCAAATGTTTTTAACTGTCACCATCTATATTCATAAAAAGATTGGTGGCTCAAGCTCAAAAACTGTTAGAGATATAGCCGATTCCGATTTTATAAGGCGGGTGGCTTAGGTGGGCGTGGCATTCAAAATTTTGATGCACATCTTTGGTAGATGCTGCCTTCTATCTTTCTACCCAATTTACGGGCTCTAGCTTAAAAACTATAAGAGATATCGAAATTTCCGATTTTAAATAGTGGGCGGCAGAGGTGGTCGTGGCATCCTAATTTTTGATGCAGACCTTTTGTAGTTGTCACCATATATCTTCCTACCAAATTTGGTGACTCTAGCTCGAAAAATGTGAAAGCTACAGGCGTTTCCAATTTCAAGTAGAAGGGGGGAAGGGGGCGGAATCAGGGGGCGTGGCATCCAAAATTTTGATGCATTTATTTGGGGAACGTCAATATCTATCTTCACAAAATTTGGTGGCTCTAGCCCAAAATATGTGAAAACTATAGGTGTTTCCAATTTCTTGGTGAAGGGGGGATGGGGGCGGAATCAGGGGGCGTGGCATCCAAAATTTTGATGCAGTTTTTTCAGGGATATGACTAGCTATCTGCGTGCAAAATTTGGTAACTCTAGCCGTAAGAATGTGAGAAATATTTGGTTTTTTCGGTTTTCAGTTATCGAATTTATCGATTTCCCAGCCTCCTAGTAGGCGTGGCAACCCAATCTTGACACTTTATCTGTACCGTTTATAGATAAACATAATTGCAAAGTTTCAAGTCTCTAGCTTTACGGGTGTCGAAAAAAGTTACGTTCATACGGACGGACGGACAGACGGACAGACAGACACCATGACGGACATTGCACAAAACCAATATACTATGAGACCTTCGGTATCAAAGTATAAAAACTGTTAGAGATATAGCCGATTCCGATTTTATAAGGCGGGTGGCTTAGGTCGGCGTGGCATTCAAAATTTTGATGCACATCTTTGGTAGATGCTGCCTTCTATCTTTCTACCCAATTTACGGGCTCTAGCTTAAAAACTATAAGAGATATCGAAATTCCCGATTTTAAATAGTGGGCGGCAGAGGTGGGCGTGGCATCCAAATTTTTGATGCAGACCTTTTGTAGTTGTCACCATATATCTTCCTACCAAATTTGGTGACTCTAGCTCGAAAAATGTGAAAGCTATAGGCGTTTCCAATTTCAAGTAGAAGGGGGGATGGGGGCGGAATCAGGGGGCGTGGCATCCAAAATTTTGATGTATTTTTTTGGGGAACGTCAATATCTATCTTCACAAAATTTGTTGGCTCTGGCCCAAAAAATGTGAAAACTATAGGCGTTTCCAATTTCTTGGTGAAGGGGGGATGGGGGCAGAAACAGGGGGCGTGGCATCCAAGTTTTGATGTGAAACGTCAGTACCTATCTTGACACAAAATTTGGTGGCTCTAGCCCAAAAAATGTGAAAACTATAGGCGTTTCCAATTTCATGGAGAAGGGCGGATGGGGGCGGAATTAGGGACGTGGCATCCAAAATTTTGATGCATTTGTTTGGGGAACGTCAATATCTATCTTGACACAAAATTTGATGTGAAAACTATAGGCGTTTCCAATTTCATGGAGAAGGGGGGATGGGGCGGAATCAGGGGGCGTGCCATCCAAAATTTTGATGCATATTTTTGGGGAACTTCAATATCTATCTTGACACAAAATTTGGTGGCTCTAGCCCAAAAAATGTAAAAACTATAGTCGTTTCCAATTTCAAGGAGCAGGGATGATGGGGGCGGAAGGAGTGGGCGTGGCATCCAAAATTTTGATGCAGTTTTTTCAGGGATATGACTAGCTATCTGCGTGCAAAATTTGGTAACTCTAGCTGTAAGAATGTGAGAAATATTTGGTTTTTTCAGTTTTCAGTTATCGAATTTATCGATTTCCCAGCCTCCTAGTAGGCGTGGCAAACCAATCTTGACACTTTATCTGTACCGTCTATAGATAAACATAATTGCAAAGTTTCAAGTCTCTAGCTTTACGGGTGTCGTTCATACGGACGGACGGACAGACGGACAGACAGACACCATGACGGACATGCACAAAACCAATATACTTTGAGACCTTCGGTATCAAAGTACAAAAACTAAGATCCCATTGCCGATTCCGATTTTATAAGGCGGGTGGCTTAGGTGGGCGTTGCATTCAAAATTTTTTTTGGTAAATGCTTCTATCTTGGTTCACGCTTGTTACGGCTCTCCTGAAACTATTCAAGCATATGGAAATTACACCTTTTGAAAGCTGGGCGTTAGCGGTGACCAAGCCACCTGCAAATTTTTGATGCAAAACTTTTGTAGCTGTCACCATCTTTTCTGTCTCAGCGTTCAAATAATCAAGACGTGTGCAAGTTATTTAAAATTAATAAAATTTATAGTAAGAGAAAACGCGTGATTTGCCTACACATACATATATAAAAGTACAGTGCGGCTGTTAAGACCTCGGAATTGTGAATATTATATATAACCAGACTCTGGCTAGACAGTCAGCAGCCCTAATAATTGTGCGGGAGTTTATAATTGGAAAAGGTGATATTTTACTAAAAAGTTAGTAAGTGCATCTTTCTAAATCATTGTGTTTTAATTCTCAGCAAACACAGCATTGTCAGTGTCGACGGCTAGCGCTCCGCGCGCCGTGCGCTTTTTGTTCACAACACACACACATAGCCGTCGACCGCTGCAATTTTACACTGGTACGAAGTACATGGTACCGTGGCGGCATGGCTTTCCATTGTGTGCCCAAAACGACCGAATCTAGGTTCCTTCTTCTGGAGTCCTGGATTGATATACTTTGATGCACGAGTTCGAAATTAGAGCTGTGACCTAACCATAAAACTGGCAGACCTCATGTGTTATTCGTCCCACGGTGCACAGTTTTGACAGCGTTGGCTGACACAGTTATACATGACCAGATGAGAGAGGATTGGAAGTGAGAGTAACGCGAAGTTGCCCTGCTCTTTTTTCGTTTCGCAATTGCGAATTACCTTGTGATTGCTATTTGCCTTGGAAGTTTGTATCACCGCCATGCGCAACAACGTTTAAGAAATTCGGTTAAATATAAAAATATTAAAATTTATAGTATTAGTTATTAATTGCTATTGTGAAAATTTGTTAATCGAACTATTTGGCAGGAACCTTTTAAGTGATTGACCACACGTTTATACGTGCATAAAATCAACGTTTAATTCAACAGCCACAGCAGTTCTTTGGTACCAACGGACTCAGCGATGGATTTGTAATTGTGAGTAACAACAAAAAAGTAAATACAGAGTGATTTCTCGTTCATGCTTATAAAATATCGTGTGAATACCTTAAAAATGATTTTGCCAGAGTTATCTTTATATTTTTGAATTGAAACAAATTACTAAGAACGTTACTTAAATATCTAAAATTATATAAAACTACCTAAAATGCAAATAACGTAATGAAGCGTAAAAATTGTATGAAATACCATTTAATTGCGAATAATAATAATTGTTTGGAAATGAATTATTAAATAAAACCAGTATCGTCATGATTACATCATAATGAAGGAATATCGAGTGTAATCAAATTAGGGCAATTTTATTTTTGCTCACCAGTTGCCAAGGCAGGGAGGGTATAGAGAGCGTATGAACAACAACATCAAGTTCATACAACTACTGCATTGGCTATGCTGCATACTTTTCCGACCGATCCTATTATTTACTTTTGATTATATTTTGTAGATCTTTAGAGTAGTATCAGTAGTATGTGCACTTAAACTTTATTTTTGTGTCGTAAGATGCCATAGGAACATACGGGATAGGAAGCCCACGACCCCATCCGGCGAGCCATCCACAGAGCGTAGCATAGTGCACAAAACCCGATTCCCGTTCCCAGGCGAGGCTGTATCGAGAAGACCGACAGCTCAGTTCTACTGCTTATCGGGGCAGACTACATAATAGTAATTGCCACCCTAGCTAGTACACGACATTATAATAATTGGCGCCCAAACCGTGTGGCCTTTCGGGGTAGTATAATAGCAAAGACCTCTTACATAAAACTTAACACCTAGTAAGGGGATATTACCAAAAGAAAGTAGCTAAATCAAGGTCAAAACGTTTAAGATATAAATATTTAAGTCGAAAGAGGAAAGACTATGTTGAGTAACTAATACAAATTTATAAATTTTTGCCTTGAGGACCACACAATATCCAGCTCTGTTTAACCATCCTTACACAACTTTTGTTTACCGAACTGTATTGATTTTCTTACGGTTTTAGTATGTGATTATTTCAATTCTAGGAATCGAGATGCGAATCATGTTTTGGGTTGATCTACCAGAGGAGATTATTCACAAACTTGGTCATAAGACAAACAGTTCAAATTAATTAATTCCTTATATTTATTTGTGGTTTGAGTAGGCAAAGCCTTGTAGATTCATTAAACGAATTGCGATAGCTATTCATTATTTTGGATAGGTCGACTTTAATAGGACTTCATTTCTTTCGCCATCTCAACTCATTAGTCAATTATATTGTTTTTTGGTTGCTGTGAAAAACAAGTCTTAGATGGAAATTTGAGGTCTTGTCCAGTACGCATAGAACTTTAGAGTTAGACTATACAATAGCCACATTCTTTTTAAATAGTTTAGTATGCAGAAGCAAAATGCTTTACTGATATTCTTTCATTATGTATGGAAAGTGACGATCTTTTTGAATTAGTAAAAAACCTTAATATATTTATGATGCCATTACAACATAGCATCACTGAAAACCGACCTACTCCAGAATTGGAGCAGGCTAAAATATGCGAAATTTGTAACGATAACATAACAACAAACCAGATTACGGTAACAACTTCTTGCAATCATGAGTTTCATAGCGATTGTCTATCTGAGAGATTCAGGGAGTCATCTAACTGTCCAACCTGTCATGTAATATGCACAGCTGAGCCGTTTAGCAATCCGAGTCTAGCTGTTGAAATGTCGGAAGCAGAAGCGCGCAACAGTAAAAACGCTAGTAGCTTAGATTTTGATTCTTTAGATTTACCTTCTACGAATCGTAGAACCGAGCGTTCAGCACGTGGAAGAGGTAAGGGAGCTATACCCAAGAGAGGTATGCATACCAGATCCAGAAGTAAGCAATTAGCGGGTTCAGTTAATGAAAATAATATCCCTAGACATTCTGTCCAACAAAAAATACCAAATTTACCTATAAGTCCTAATGAAATAGCAAGTTATGTGCAGACAGCTTTGCAAGCACAACAAAAGATCATGCTAGAAGAACTAACTGCACACATAGCATCCTCGTTGCAAACTCAGTTAGCGTCGTTACAATTTAACCATCAAGCTTCATTTAGGCAGACAAACTCAAACAACGGTAATCCAGCTCGACCAGTTGTAAGTTCAAATGTTAGTAGTCCAACCAACATTCTAAGGCACAGTAGTGTAGCTTCAAGCCTACCACCCGAAAAAGTTGGAAATATCATCCAAAATTGGCATGTTCGTTTTGATGGAACTAAAAATAAATTATCGGCTAGTGAATTTATTTACCGTGTCCGAGCCCTCACAGCTCAAACACTCCGAGGTGAATTTCAAATCATTTGTGATCATTTACATTTGCTTTTAGCAGATAAAGCGTCCGATTGGTTTTGGCACTTTCATCGCAAGCACCCACACTTTAATTGGGAAACTTTTTGTTCCGTTTTCCGTGATAAATATGATGATACGGATAGCGATGTGGATATTTGGAGAAAGATTGCGAAGCGTCGTCAAGGCGAAATGGAGTCGTTCGATGTCTATCAGGTAGGCATTGCAGATTTAACCAATAGGCTTTCACGCTCCATATCCGAATCAGAATTAGTTCAACTTTTAATTGATAATTCGAAAACACCACTTAGACATGAATTGTTGCATTTGCGTGTTCGTACTCTCGATGTTCTACATGAAGAGTACAGAAACATGAACATTTTTATGGTGAGCTTCGACATTCGTCAAATAAAAATCAGTTTAACTATCGTCGTAATATATCTGAACTTTTAGAAGAAGAAGACCAGAATTCAGAAGCAACGATAGCAGGTATTGTTCGAAACAAAATAGTGTGTTGGAATTGTGACAAAGTTGGTCACAGATACGACGACTGTTTTGAAGTACGCAGAGTATTTTGCTACGGCTGTGGTACTAAAGATGTATATAAGCCACGCTGTGTCAAGTGTAATCCTTCGGAAAACCGGCTAAAGGATGCGCAGACCTCTACCAATTAAGCGCATCCGATACCTTACTAAACGAGAGCTCTACTAAAACGGAGAGTGAACTAAACTCCGTTCCGCAGTCAAGCTTATCGTCACCCAAATTAGTATCTAATAAGGAAATCATACCATTTCATGTGAGATATGAAAATTACGTAAAAGCCAGAAATAGAATTTTGGAGATCAGCAAACCTTAGCATTTATAAGCAAACCCAAGCGCTCTACAATCCGATTGAGAACATTTTGGAAAAACGTCATTAGTACGCGTAAGAGACTAGTTTCGTCAGTGTTTTTCAACTCTGATAATAGATTATACATTGAAATTCAGATTGAAGGTAAAAACCATAAAGCTTTATTAGACTCTGGCGCATCTATTAGTTGCATCGGCAGCAAATTAGCTCTTGAGTTGCAATCCACTTGTAAGACTCGTCCTTGCTCCGGCAACGTTAAAACAGCTGATGGAAGCACTTGTAAAGTGGAAGGGATTTTTACGTCTTCAATAACATATCGAAATATAACCAAACCTATCGAATTCTTTCTCATACCAGCGCTAAAACAAACAGTATACCTAGGCATGGATTTTTGGTCAAGTTTTGGACTAGTAGACCAAATTTTAAATCCAAAAATATCCGAATTAGATGTGGGAGACTCAGATTATGAAGAAGATACTTCAAACCTGCATTCTCTTTCATCGGAACAACGGCAGCGATTAGCCGCCGTGATTAAGATTTTTCCGTCTTTCGAAATTGAAGGATTGGGTAGAACTAGTGTAATTTCTCATTCTATAGACGTAGGAGACACTAAACCCATTAAGCAAAGGCATTGGCCAGTGTCACCTGCTCGAGAAAAATTGATGTTCGCTGAAATAGATAATATGTTGGCTTTAGGTGTTATCGAACCATCTAATAGCGCATGGAACAGCAATTGAGTAATTGTAGAGAAAAATAACAAAGTACGATTGTGCTTAGACTCACGCGAGGTAAATAAGCATACTCGTAAAGACGCTTATCCTTTACCCCATATAGATGGGATACTCAGTCGCTTGCCTCCTGCTTGTTTTATTACCGGACTAGACTTGAAGCATGCGTTTTGGCAAATTCCTTTAGATGAACAGTCACGCCAATACACTGCTTTCACAATACCTAATAGGCCATTGTATCAATACAAGGTGATGCCATTCGGCTTAACAAACGCACCGCAAACGATGTGTAGGTTAATGGATCATGTGGTTCCACCTCATCTTCGACATCGAGTTTTTGTCTATCTTGATGACCTTCTCGTACTTTCAGACGATTTTGAATCCCATTTGTTGTTACTGCAGGAGATTGCACTCTGTCTTCGCAAGGCTAATATAACGTTTAATGTGAGCAAGTCTAAATTCTGCATGAAAGAGATAAAATATCTCGGTTTTATAATTCGAGATGGTCAAATAAAAACAGATCCATTTAAAATTCAAGCAATAAACGATTTTCCCGTTCCAATTACAGTCAGACAGCTTAGGCGTTTCCTAGGATTAACTGGTTGGTACCGTCGATTTGTCGAAAATTACGCTGACTTGAGTTTTCCTTTAACCGAGTGTCTGAAGAAAAATAAAACTGCTTTTAAATGGACTGATGAGGCAAACAATGCCTTTATTGAGTTAAAGAAACGGTTGACAAGCGCACCAATTCTAATCACTCCGAACTTTTCTAAAAGATTTATATTGCTTTGTGATGCAAGCTCATACGGACTTGGATGCGTGCTGTCACAAGAAAATGACCAAGGTGTAGAAATGCCAATCGCATTTATGTCGGTAAAGCTTTCTAAGGCTCAAAGGAATTATTCCGTCACGGAATTAGAATGCTTAGCTGTCATAAAGGGCATAAAGAAATTTCGTCCTTATATTGAAGGCCAAGACTTTTTGGTTGTGACCGATCATGCAGCATTGCAATGGATCATGCGTCAAAAAGATTTGTCAGGTCGTTTAGCACGATGGGCTATTCAATTGCAAGGTTTCGTATTTAAAATTGAACACAGAAGAGGATCTCTGAATGTTGTGGCGGACACTTTGTCCAGACAAAACGATTCATCAATCGAAGAGTTTGCGCAAACCGGACCTATCATTGATTTGTCTTCTGAATATTTTCGTAGTCCAGAGTATTTGAATTTAAATGATCGCGTTAAGAAAAATCAAGGTCAATTGCCTGATCTTAAAATTTCTGATGGCTTTGTTTATAAGCGAACAGAAATGGCAACAGGAAACACAGATCAAGAGTCAGAATCATGGAAGTTATGGGTACCGTCAGGAATTGTTACTAATGTCTTGCAGCAGGCTCATGACTCTCCAAGTGCTTCGCACTGCGGTATGGGTAAAACGATTAATAAGCTGAAACGATACTTATTTTGGCCACGAATGGTAGCACAAACTCGTGAGTATATCAAGAATTGTTCAATCTGTAAGCAAACCAAGAGTCCGAATGTTGTCTTAAGACCACATATGGGTAGACCCATTGTTTCTGACAGACCATTCCAACGATTATATTTAGATTTGCTAGGTCCATATCCGCGATCTAATTCTGGAAACATTGGATTATTGATAGTTGTCGATCACTGTACAAAATTTCATTTTCTTTGTCCGTTAAAGCGTTTTACTTCACCGAAAATCTGTGATTTTCTTGAAAGTTATATTTTCTTCACATTTGGTGTACCTGAATCTGTTTTAACAGATAACGGCTCTCAGTTTCGGTCAGGATATTTTGAAGAATTTTTAACTCGATTTTCTGTTAAGCATATATACACAGCGATATACTCTCCGCAAGCGAATGCAAGCGAGCGGCTGAATAGATCGGTGTTAGCAGCAATACGTGCCTACATTGGAAATTATCATACTTGTTGGGATCAGAAATTAAATGAAATAAACGGTGCGATTAGATCTAGTATACATAGTAGTACAGGCTACTCTCCATTCTTTTTAACTTTCCGTCAAAACATGATATTAAATGAGAAAGATTACGACCTTCTTAGAAAACTGCATTTGCTTAGTGATGACACTATAATTAGTTATCCTGATACATTACAATTGGCAAGAAGCGAGGCAAAAACAAATATTGCCAATGCTCACGACGTCAATACTCGAGTTAACAATTTGCGTAGCAGAAACATTACCCTGGAACCAGGCCAAGAGGTTAATGCTCGAAAGTTCTCACAAACTAATGCTAGTAAAAGTTCAATCACAAACTTGATCTTGTATTCTTCAAGGCTAAAGTTAATCGCAAATTAAGCCCTGTGTACTATGAACTGCAAAACGAACAAGGCAAGAAAATCGGAGTTTATCATTTGAAAGATATTCAGATTAGGTAGTAAACCGTCCTGTAGTCAGATTATGCCACTTCGTAGACTTCAATGGCATCATCTGTGGTCTGTAGTGGACAGAATACTACCCCAAACGAATTTTACTTTCTGAGCAAAAATAAAACATATTTTGCCATGGAAAAGACAAATAAGTCCCATTGTCATTGTCAGCAAATCTCGCTCGCAGCTTTTGATCCCGTTCTTTTTTTTTGAAAGCATATCTTGGTTCACGCTTGTTACGCTCTCCTGCTGTTCAGCATTGGAATTACACCGTTTGAAAGCTCGTTGCTGTGACCAAGCCACGCTGCATTAGACAAAACGTTCTAAGCTGTCGATCTTTTCTGTCTCAGCGTTCAAATAATCAAGACGTGTGCAAGTTATTTAAAATTAATAAAATTTATACTAAGAGAAAACGCGTGATTTGCCTACACATACATATATATAAAAGTACAGTGCGGCTGTTAAGACCTCGGAATTGTGAATATTATATATAACCAGACTCTGGCTAGACAGTCAGCAGCCCTAACAATTGTGCGGGAGTTTATAATTGGAAAAGGTGATATTTTACTAAAGAGTTAGTAAGTGCATCTTTCTAAATCATTGTGTTTTAATTCTCAGCAAACACAGCATTGTCAGTGTCGACGGCTAGCGCTCCGCGCGCCGTGCGCTTTTTGTTCACATACACACACACACATAGCCGTCGACCGCTGCAATTTTACACTGGTACGAAGTACATGGTACCGTGGCGCAAGGCATTCCCTAGTGTTCGTTCAACTTGGTGACCGAATCTAGGATCTGCTCTGGAGTCCTGGATTGATATACTTTGATGCACGAGTTCGAAATTAGAGCTGTGACCTAACCTTAAAACTGGCAGACCTCATGTGTTATTCGTCCCACGGTGCACAGTTTTGACAGCGTTGGCTGACACAGTTATACATGACCAGATGAGAGAGGATTGGAAGTGAGAGTAACGCGAAGTTGCCCTGCTCTTTTTCGTTTCGCAATTGCGAATTACCTTGTGATTGCTATTTGCCTTGGAAGTTTGTATCACCGCCATGCGCAACAACGTTTAAGAAATTCGGTTAAATATAAAAATATTAAAATTTATAGTATTAGTTATTAATTGCTATTGTGAAAATTTGTTAATCGAACTATTTGGCAGGAACCTTTTAAGTGATTGACCACACGTTTATACGTGCATAAAATCAACGTTTAATTCAACAGCCACAGCAGTTCTTTGGTACCAACGGACTCAGCGATGGATTTGTAATTGTGAGTAACAACAAAAAGTAAATACAGAGTGATTTCTCGTTCATGCTTATAAAATATCGTGTGAATACCTTAAAAATGATTTTGCCAGAGTTATCTTTATATTTTTGAATTGAAACAAATTACTAAGAACGTTACTTAAATATCTAAAATTATATAAAACTACCTAAAATGCAAATAACGTAATGAAGCGTAAAAATTGTATGAAATACCATTTAATTGCGAATAATAATAATTGTTTGGAAATGAATTATTAAATAAAACCAGTATCGTCATGATTACATCATAATGAAGGAATATCGAGTGTAATCAAATTAGGGGGCAATTTTATTTTCGCTCACCAATTGCCAAGGCAGGGAGGGTATAGAGAGCGTATGAACAACAACATCAAGTTCATACAACTACTGCATTGGCTATGCTGCATACTTTTCCGACCGATCCTATTATTTACTTTTGATTATATTTTGTAGATCTTTAGAGTAGTATCAGTAGTATGTGCACTTAAACTTTATTTTTGTGTCGTAAGGTGCCATAGGAACATAAGGGATAGCAAGCCCACGACCCCATCCGGCGAGCCATCCACAGAGCGTAGCATAGTGCACAAAACCCGATTCCCGTTCCCAGGCGAGGCTGTATCGAGAAGACCGACAGCTCAGTTCTACTGCTTATCGGGGCAGACTACATAATAGTAATTGCCACCCTAGCTAGTACACGACATTATAGTCTCTAGCTTTACGGGTGTCGAAAAAAGTTGCGTTCATACGGACGGACGGACAGACGGACAGACAGACACCATGACGGACATTGCACAAAACCAATATACTATGAGACCTTCGGTATCAAAGTATAAAAATTGTGCACTGTGCGAAACGATACATGTACATAAAATTATGAAATTTAAATTTTCAAGCGCATTATTCAGTTATTTGTGGATGACTTATTCATTAAGAAGCGAAAATCCGTTTCTTTTTTGCAAGTGTACGAACCATTTTTTTATGACTTTGCTTGTGCGACGCGAAGGCGTCACTGCGCATTTATTTTGTTTTTGTAAACTCGCTCGCGATCAAACCTTCAGCTTGTGCGTCAATTGGGCGCCAACCCAAAGTGGGTCAAAGTGCTCCAGGATGTATGGGAGGTACTCGAAGGAGTTGTCCAAAATAAAATTCCTTTCTTTGTGTTCTTTGCTTTTCTGGTTTCTTATGCAGTATTAGATGTTAATAGACAAGAAACAAACTAGTTCCACTTCTTAGGCCCAATTTCGTTGTTAGTCAACTTATTCTAAGTTTAGTCGATTTTGAGTTTCTCAATGTTCGGTTAGCACATACTTATCCGATGCATGGAGGTCCGGTTACTACTTATACCGATGCTAAGTAACGATATATAAATATCAATACAATCATTGTAAGGCGAACAGCTGACTCAAGCTGACACTTGCATTGTTTATTTTTTTTATGAAGCAAATTTTCAAAATGCTTATTTGAGTCTTCTAGGTCCACAAACACATGCTCCTCGTTGCCGTTTACAACAGGGCTCATAGAAAGTTATTATATATACATTTTGATGTGCAACATGTAGCAGTTTAGGAGTCACAGGCAAAACAAAACCAAAAGAACAGTTGAATCCCCGTTAAGGTTGGCAGCACCATTCGGCGATAGTGATATACCGATGATAGGTTACTTTGGCTTTGAGAAAACCAAATTGGATAACTGCAGTATAGCTCGAGCATAAAAGTTATTCTGAAGTTAACTTATTCCAAGTTTAACTGGACATTGAGAAATTGGGCCTTAATAATGTTTCTTTCACTAATATATTTAAACTTAAATCTAAATAATTCAGTGTGACATAGTACTTTTAAGCTACTTATGTCAAAATGCCATATTTTAACCACAAATTAGTGGACTATGGTCGCACTATTAAAACTTGCGCCGCACGCTTCCAAAATATAACACCAATTCCTGACAGGATTTTTATCTGTGCTGAATACGGACCTTAACCGAACAAGGTGGCACCTCTCTTGTTAGGGACGATTTTGCACGCTTACACAGAACGGCAAATTGTTTAAGAGATTTGAATCATGAATTAAAAAATATATTAATTTCAAATGTATTTGCATTATGCAACTAATAGCGTATTTCCACTGCTTAGTTATTCTCAGTTATGTTAGTTAACAGTAACTGAGGTTCAGTTGCATGTATTCTCCCATAAGGAATTAACTGAAGTAAAACTGACCGTAAATATTATCTGAAGAATAACTGAAGAGGAACTGGTTCATTTGAACACTTGTTCGATAAAACATCGCTGTTAATGATCTCTTTTAATGTAACAGTCGCAAAACAGATGATTGTGAATAGCAGAAATTGTGAATAAGTAGGCTCAATATTTAATAATATACAAAAGTTATATAAAAATTTTGTTTTTTGATGAATTATTGTAGGAAACAATTGAACTGGGTGCCAAGGTTCAAAGGAATGCTTTTAAAACTGTAGGCGGATAATTTTGTTGCACTTAGGGCAGATCAGAATAACTCCAACGTATATAGGAAAATGGACTTGTACTGCTTGTGCAATGCAAGCAAAAATGCTTGTAGGCATTAAAAATAAGCCATACAAGTTGGCAACACGCTGTTACTTATGTGCAATGTACAATTTCGGTTAGTTTTTCTCACTTTTTTTGCAAAAAATACAAAGCAAAACACACCGAACAGCTGATTTATTTACGGAGGTTCTGTTAACAGAGCAATGGAAACAGCTTTCGTCAGTTACTGTTAAAATTGACGGAAACGGAGCAATGGAAATAGGCTATAAGCTGAAAATTACCTTTCGAAAATATAACACTTGTTATGCATTAGACATTTAATATTGCTTAAACTGACCAAATCTCTGGCCCAATTACTTGAGATTTCAAAACCATCTCGAACAGGGCTCTACCACACCTAAAACCAGTTTTAGGTTGAAATTCAGTTGGTTTTGATTGCTGGCACACCCCTGTGAACTGTTTTTAAAAAAATACTCTGCCAACTGTCTGGAAACTCTTCGTAACCGACAGCATATAAGCAAAACGTAAATGTGTATATTGTGCTTCTTTAAATGTTATTTATATGCCTTTAGCGAGACTGTTGGAAATTGAAGAGCTCCGGCGACAGAAAATTAGAAAATCGGCCATGCGGCGAAATTCCAACGCAGGATATATAGATTTCATAACTTATAAATTATTTTAAAAAAAAAAAACAGCTTTTGGTATTACTATAGAGTTGAAAAGAGGACCTTCCACATGATCCTTAATATAATTAAGGATGACATCAAAGCTACTTCCATTTCACCTACTCTGAACTTAGCGACTGCATTGCGCTTTTTAGGCGTTGGGTCGTTATAAAGAGCGATAGGGAAGGATACGGCTTTGTCGTTGTCCATGCAATCCGTTGGAAAACTTTTTAGTCAAATACTTCCATTGCTGAAGAGAAAACTTGGGACCCATTTCAAACAACTAAAAAGATCGGAGCAAATGCTGACGAAATGCGAACAGCATTTCTATCGAAAATATGGAATTCCCGGTGTTGTTGGCTGCATCCATGGCACCCACATCAAAATAATGAAGCCTGACTGTGTCGAACAGGTTTAAACAGAATGGGGTATTTTAGTATTAATGCGATGATAGTAAGTAAGATAATTTAAATATGTGTACTTTTAAATGTGTAGAGGTGGTTTGATAATTTTGTTTGGCCGTTTTATGTGTGGGTTAGACCCGATTTACACGTTGAACTTTGTTCATTAACTTTTTTTTGATTCTGTTTTAAAACTTCTTCACAAATCTGGTCGCATTTACACGATGAGGTTTTTTAATGAACTTTTTTCTGTGTGAATGCAACTGTGATTTTAATTTACTTACTACTTGGGTCGTAAATCAATTGTCAAAGGCACACAAATCTGAAAAAAAAATAAATTGTGCACTGAAGCGATACATGTACATAAAATTATGAAATTTAAATTTTCAAGCGCATTATTCAGTTATTTGTGGCTGACTTATTCATTAAGAAGCGAAAATCCGTTTCTTTTTTGCAAGTGTACGAACCTTTTTTTATGACTTTGCTTGTGCGACGCAAAGGCGTCACTGCGCATTTATTTTGTTTTTGTAAACTCGCTCGCGATCAAACCCTCATAATGAAATTTTAAAAATAATAAAAATAATTTTTTTTTTTTTTTTTCTACTTTTTTCTTAGTTTTTTTTTTTTATTTTTTTTTTTTTTTTTTTTTTTTTTTTTTTTTTTTTTTAATTTTTTTTTTTTTTATAAATTATTTTTAAAAAATAAAAAAAATTTATTTAATTAATAAAAAAAAAAAAAAATAATATTAATTAAATATTATTTTAATTATTATTTTTTTTCTCCTTTCCCTTTTTTTTTTTTTTTAAATATTTTTTTTTTTTTTTTTTTTTTAAAAAAATAAACCAAACGAAAAGTGCACAAATTTTTTTTTGTATATGTGTAATATTATTCAAGTAACGGTAAACATCAATGATCAGCAAATGCGGATAATCAAAAAAAAACAACTCAGAGCCGAAACCGTACCGGTACGATGTTTTGGTTGTGTTGTTTTTCATGAATGGCTTTTGTGTAGGGTCAATTCTTATTGTTTTGTATGTTGTTTTTTCATTTAGAAGTTATTGCATGTTATCATGGTACTCTCTCGCTTATAGTATTACTGCTTTGTTTCCTTTGACTGCTTGTGTGATAATTATCTGGTCGTTATGTTCCTTTAGAAGTTTCTCTGTGTTGTTGGCTATGTTGAGTATAAAGCTTTATTTTTGGTTTAGTTTTCTTGAGAGAGAAAGCATTTCACCACAAAAAAACGAGGCACCCACAAGGGGGAGTGCTTTCCCCCTGTTGTGACACCTCGTGGTCAACGACTTGTTACGGAAATTTAAACGGAGAGCCCCAAAGATAACCGCCTATGCGGATGACATAGGCATAATTATCACAGGCAAATGTCCCTCGACGATTAGCTCAATCATGGACTACACACTCAAAAATATTACCACTGAAGCCGGTCTAAGTATCAATGCGGACAAGACGGACCTCATTTTCTTCACAAAGAGATACAAGGTACCTCGATGGACGCCACCGGAAATCAACGGTACGACACTGATACCAAAATAAAGTATCAAGTACCTCGGGACAGTAATGGATAGCAAGTTGAGTTGGAAGCTCAATGTGGAGGAAAGGGTGAAGAAATCCACCACTCCACCACCAAATGCACTCTACGCATCGTAAAAGATGCTGGGTAGCACATGGTGACTCTCACCAAGACTGACACACTGGATTTTCATCTCAATTGTGCGTCCTATACTGCTTTACGGCATACTGGTATGGTGGAAAGCAACAGAAAAGTCCACATACCTAAAAACTATGGAAAAAACTCATCGACATGCACTTATAACAAAAGCACTTCAAGCTATACTGAGTGTCAACCCCTTAGATATTCAGGCACGCCTAATGGCAAAGAAGACTGCGCAACGTCTATGAGCGATAGGCAATTTGAAGATCCAAAACTACGGGCACAGTATGATTGGCAGAGGAATTCAAGTAGAAACAGACTACATGACCCCAAAAACCAACCTTAACTACGCCCACGCTCCTAAACAAAAACGACTGGCGCTCGGAAGCAGAGCAAGTGGCCATAAACATATATACTGATGGCTCAAAGATGGAAGACGGAGTCGGTGCAGCAGTGTACTGCGCCGATTCACCTTTGAGACTATCATACAGACTCCCTGACCACAACAGCACATTTGAAGCGGAAATATTCCCAATAAGAAAAGCAGCAGAAGCGGTCTCAAGAACGAATATAACGCAAGTAAAAGTAAACATATTCGTGGACAGTCAGGCAGCAATAAAAGCCCTGCAAGCCCACTACATAAGCTCTCGGAGCGTTCTAGTATGCAGGGAAGCACTAGACGAACTGAGCATCACAAAAAACGTCCACATCGACTGGATTCCAAGCCACCAAGGCTTTGAAAGAAACGAGATGGCAGACGAATTGGCTAAGCAAGGAGCAAAGAGACAATACAGCGACGCTGTAGAAATTTCAACCTCCCTGCGAACGATACACGCTCATATGGAAGCACACGCACGGGCCTCGGCAGTATCCAGGTGGAAGAACACCTCCGACTGCAGAATCTCGAAAATAATGTGCAAAACATACGACAAACAAACGGACGGAATACATGCTGAAACTTCAGAGGCACGAATGCAGACAACTTGTTGGTCTATTGACAGGCCACTGTCTGGTCGCATCTCATGCGAAGAAGCTAGGCATACTCGACAACGATGAATGCAGGAAATGCAGAGAACCAGGGGTCAAGGAAACACTGGAACATCTGCTTTGGAGCTGCCCAGCACTGGCAGCGAAACGTCTTAGACGCTTCCACGCACCCTTCCTTGCAACACTTGAAGAAGTGAGCAGCCAAGAACCTAAAACGCTTCTGGCCTTTGCAAGAGACACACGAACGCTGCAGGACAACGTACAATAGTCCCTACCTTCTCGACACACCGGCCCCACTAAGGACCCCGAGTGGTCTATGTGTGACACTTTTCATGGAGGGTCAGCCGGAACAACCTAACCTAACCTAACCTGCCCAATATTTTATTTTATGTAGGGCGTGTGATAACATGATTCACATGAAATGTGCCAGTTTCAATGCCAAAATCAGGGACAGTCCAGCAGCTGATTGTGGTCTTAAGTGGTATTGCCATACCTGCAATGAGATAGAGAAGGAACAGTCTTAGTTCATGAGGCAGACCTTTCATTATTTCAAAGCTGTCCGCAATAATTTCGATACTCTTCGTGGCAGTATTAAAGAGTTGGAAGACCACATTAATACTGCTAAAACTTTAACTGACTCGTCGAAGCGTAAAAAGACTTCGGGATCTTGTCCGCCTACAGTCCCGCTGGTGTTGCCCCCCAAGCCTCTTCTGCCGGCTACTGCCTCTACCCCTGCTGCCAGCCCTTTAATCACATGTAAGCCTCTCCTAGCGGCTAGTGCTAGTACCCCTACACCTGCTGCCAGCCCGTTAATGGTATCCAATTCACCGGCAACAAACCCGGTGCTACCTTATAGTAATGTTATACCCGTAAATCCCTGTGGATCAACATATAGTCAGCCTGTTGATCCTACGTTAGGTGCAACTCAAAAGCCCATTAGGTTTGTACCCCAGAGTAAATTTGTTTTTGTTTCCAGGCTCGCTTCTGATAATTCTGAGGAACATGTAAGCGCGTATATAAAAAGTAAAATTGATTCCCCGCGTATCGTTCTCGATAAATTTAAATTCAAGCTCGCCCGTGATATATCTTCCTTTAAGCTGAGTGTTCCGCCGGAACTTTTCTGAACGATTTGTTCAGAAAAGTTTTGGCCGCCACACATCATAGTGAAGGAATATGTCAGTAGGCGAAATAATAATAATAATAATATTAGGATCAGTATTGCTCCGCCTGTTGCATCCACTTTAGTAGCAAAAATCTAACACAGTTGATTACCTCCCTCTTACTGGGCTATCAGAATGTTAGAGGACTTAGTAGTAAACTTAGTACTTTCTACCTTAATAGTCATTCTTTTCCCCTTTCATGTCGTTGCCTTCTTCGAAACGTGGTTAAGACAAAAATACTTAATTCGGAAATATTATCACACAGATTCTGCATCTATAGAAAGGACCGTACCGAGGTGGCGGGGTGCTTATTGCTGTTGATGTGGACTTTCCCTCTGAGACAGTAATGTTAGGCGGGTCTATGGATATAGAGTTTGTTGCTGTAAAGTTAAATATTAATGGTGTTGGTATTTACGTTTTTTGTTCCAATATACCACCTTTATCTGACAACTCTATCTACAATGAACATTTGTCAGCAATACTTTCCATTTTTTCTATGCTTTCTGATCGTGATATTCTTGTAGTTCTTGGCGATTTTAATATTGCTGATGCTACTTGGATTTCAAGTCCGGACTTAAGCGTGTTGACCCCCGTGGTGCAGACTGATTTTCTGGTTGGTTTATTTGAAATGTCATTGGGTCAGATTAATGGCATTCCAAATTCTCTTGGTAAAATGCATGATTTGGTATTTCTTTCGGATCCATCTACTCTATCTGTGTCAAGACCCCTTTCCATATCCACTCCCGGAGACTTATACCACCCGACGTTGGAGGTGTTGATCACTTTGCCTGCCTGTGCCGTACGCCAGTGTAGTGAACCATTAAGACGGGTACGTCAATTCCGAAAAACCGATTTTTTAAAACTTACCCGGCTCTTAGCACTGGTTGACTGGTGGTCCCTCTATGGTTCTGAGGAATTGGATACGCAATTAGTATTTTTTTATAGAACTTTAGACAATTTATTCGACAGGTGTGTCCCTTTTGGTAGGCCAAGTAGGAAAAAAAAAACCTGCGTGGTTTACACGAGAGTTGACTGCCGTTAAAAATCGAAAATCTAAGCTTTATAAGAGTTTCAGAAAATCTGGCTCTTCTGTTCATTACTCATTATACTTGATTGCGCGTTCCAGTTTTTCAGTCATGAATAACTTATGTTATAAAAATTACCTAAGTCGGTGCAGACTACAGTTTCATCAAGATCCTAAGAGGTTCTATGACTTCGTTAATGCGAAGCGAAAGTCATCAACACTTCCATCTAATTTATCTTTTGAAAACAAGTCGGCCAATTCGGATCAGGCCATTGTCGATTTATTTGCCGAATATTTTCAAACAACATACAGTTTAATTAATAATCAGGTTGATCTGCCTTACCCGTATCAGGTTAATGCCTCTAAATGCATTTTCGAACCAAGTATCACAGAGTGTTCATTACTACGTGATCTACAGGGTATTAAGCCCCGAGACCTGACGGCGTACCAAGCTGTATGCTTAAGTACTGTGCTGATGGTCTCTTAAAGCCTTTGCATAAACTGTTGAGTTTGTCTATTGAGAAATGTTCGTTTCCTAATATCTGGAAAGAATCATTTATTATTCCGCTCCATAAAAAAGGAGACAAGTCTAATGATCAAAATTATAGGGGTATCTCCAAATTGTCTGCTTTACCAAAAATGTTTGAGAAATTAATAACTTCTCAATTATAACATTTTTGCAGATCTTTAATTTCACCGTGCCAGCATGGATTCATGAAACAAAGATCTACTACCACTAACCTGCTAGAATTTACTTCACTAGTTGTTAATGGTTTTCAAAATAAAATGCAAACGGATGTTATTTACACTGATTTCAGCAAGGCATTTTTTATACCCCTAGCCCATAAAATGGGTAAAAGGGGTATAATGGTTTTGTGCAAAAGTATGTAACAGGCAAAAGGAAGCATCTCCGACCTTATAAAGTATATATATTCTTGATCAGCATCAACAGCCGAGTCGATATAGCCATGTCCGTCCGTCCGTCCGTCCATCTGTCCGTCTGTCCGTCCGTCTGTCTGTCTGTATGAACGCGTCGATCTCAGAGACTACAAAAGCTAGAGACTTCAGATTTTGAATATAAGTTCTCCTATACCATGAGCGGAACAAGTTTGTTTCAAATTATCGATAATTTTTCTAGTTTCCGATATACACATGTAATCGATTACAAAAAAATCGCGAATTTGGAAAATGTAATAATGGGGGTTGAAATAATGGAAATCGGTTAAGAAACGCCAGAGATATCGAAGATTGAAGTTTAGGTCACAGATGCATACAGACAATGACTGTAAGCGTTATGTACAGGGTTCGGGGTATCTCCTAGTCGGGAAATCTCGACTAGAGCCTTCTTACTTGTTTTGTTTTATTTTTGTATACTTTTATACCGAAGGTCTCATAGTATATTGGTTTTGTGCAATGTCCGTCATGGTGTCTGTCTGTCCGTCTGTCCGTCCGTCCGTATGAACGACACCCGTAAAGCTAGAGACTTGAAACTTTGCAATTATGTTTATCTATAGACGGTACAGATAAAGTGTCAAGATTGGGTTGCCACGCCTACTAGGAGGCTGGGAAATCGATAAATTCGATAACTGAAAACCGAAAAAACCAAATATTTCTCACATTCTTACAGCTAGAGTTACCAAATTTTGCACGCAGATAGCTAGTCATATCCCTGAAAAAACTGCATCCAAATTTTGGATGCCACGCCCACTCCTTCCGCCCCCATCATCCCTGCTTCTTGAAATTGGAAACGCCTATAGTTTTTACATTTTTTGGGCTAGAGCCACCAAATTTTGTGTCAAGATAGATATTGAAGTTCCCCAAAAAATGCATCAAAATTTTGGATGCCCCGCAACCTCATTCCGAACCCATCCCCCCTTCTCCATGAAATTGGAAACGCCTATAGTTTTCACATTTTTTGGGCTAGAGCCATCAAATTTTGTGTCAAGATAGATATTGACGTTCCCCAAACAAATGCATCAAAATTTTGGATGCCACGCCCCTAATTCCGCCCCCATCCGCCCTTCTCCATGAAATTGGAAACGCCTATAGTTTTCACATTTTTTGGGCTAGAGCCACCAAATTTCGTGTCAAGATAGGTACTGACGTTTCCCATCAAAACTTGGATGCCACGTCCCCTGATTCCGCCCCCATCCCCCCTTCACCAAGAAATTGGAAACGCCTATAGTTTTCACATTTTTTGGGCTAGAGCCACCAAATTTTGTGAAGATAGATATTGACGTTCCCCAAAAAAATTCATCAAAATTTTGGATGCCACGCCCCCTGATTCCGCCCCCATCCCCCCTTCTACTTGAAATTGGAAACGCCTATAGCTTTCACATTTTTCGAGCTAGAGTCACCAAATTTGGTAGGAAGATATATGGTGGCAACTACAAAAGGTCTGCATCAAAAATTTGGATGCCACGCCCACCTCTGCCGCCCACTATTTAAAATCGAAAATTTCGATATCTCTTATAGTTTTTAAGCTAGAGCCCGTAAATTGGGTAGAAAGATAGAAGGCAGCATCTACCAAAGATGTGCATCAAAGTTTTGAATGCCACGCCCACCTAAGCCACCCGCCTTATAAAATCGGAATCGGCTATATCTCTAACAGTTTTTATACTTTGATACCGAAGGTCTCATAGTATATTGGTTTTGTGCAATGTCCGTCATGGTGTCTGTCTGTCCGTCCGTCCGTATGAACGCAACTTTTTTCGACACACGTAAAGCTAGAGACTTGAAACTTTGCAATTATGTTTATCTATAAACGGTACAGATAAAGTGTCATGATTGGGCTGCCACGCCTACTAGGAGGCTGGGAAATCGATAAATTCGATAACTGAAAACCGAAAAAACCAAATATTTCTCACATTCTTACGGCTAGAGTTACCAAATTTTGCACGCAGATAGCTAGTCATATCCCTGAAAAAACTGCATCCAAATTTTGGATGCCACGCCCACTCCTTCCGCCCCCATCATCCCTGCTTCTTGAAATTGGAAACGCCTATAGTTTTTACATTTTTTGGGCTAGAGCCACCAAATTTTGTGTCAAGATAGATATTGAAGTTCCCCAAAAAAATGCATCAAAATTTTGGATGTCACGCCCCCTGATTCCGCCCCCATCCCCCCTTCTACTTGAAATTGGAAACGCCTATAGTTTTCACATTTTTCGAGCTAGAGTCACCAAATTTGGTAGGAAGATATATGGTGACAACTACAAAAGGTCTGCATCAAAAATTAGGATGCCACGCCCACCTCTGCCGCCCACTATTTAAAATCGGAAATTTCGATATCTCTTATAGTTTTTAAGCTAGAGCCCGTAAATTGGGTAGAAAGATAGAAGGCAGCATCTACCAAAGATGTGCATCAAAATTTTGAATGCCACGCCCACCTAAGCCACCCGCCTTATAAAATCGGAATCGGCTATATCTTTAACAGTTTTTGAGCTAGAGCCACCAAACTTGGTAGGCAGATAGATAGTGACAGTTAAAAACATTTGATTTAAAAATTTAGATGCCACGCCTACCTCTGCCGCCCACCTTTTACTTTTTGAAGTTAAGTTATCTTCCACAGTTTTTTTTAGCTAAAGTCACCAAATTTGGTAACATGATAGCTGGCGATGTTTACCACATGGCCCACTCCCTTCGCCCCTGCATTCCCCCTTATCAACCGTTCTTTTACTGGTATCAAAGTATTCCGCAGTCGGTTGCGTCCGACTGCAACGTTTTTACTTGTTTTTTTTATTAATTATTAAAATACATTTAAATCGTTAAGAGGTGCATAATTAATCATTTGTCTAATCATTATTTATATTTTATTTATACATATAATTATGTATTTTCGACCCTTGAAAGTAAATACATATTTGATGTCGATTGCCAATGTTCAAATTCAAAATTTGCGCGCATTTGTATCTGCCTACAAAAACCTAAAAAATACACTCTCTGTTCATACATACTCTTTCGAGATATTAACTATATGACACTAGCAAACAATTTTGCAACACAACTACTTTTTATTTGAGTATTTACACACACAGATTCCGAAAGAGTATTCAGAACTGTGCTTCTGTTGTAATCTAATAATTAATTATATTTAAATAATAATTTTTACATACAAAAGATTCAGAAAGAGTATAAATGGTTCATTATGTCGGCAGCTGGAAGAAAAACGTTGGCTCGCGACAACCGCATGCCAATAAAAAACCCAAATAAACGCACACATATACATGTGTGTGAGTGTACACGTATGCATAGGCAGCACATTTATTTGTATGTGTCCCATCTGTTTTGGCATTTATTGACCTGCCTCAGCAATTATAGTTTTAGCAGTTCATAGAGAAGTTGACGGAAATAAATATTATTATACAAATATTTTCTATTACAGGTATTATTTAATGTCAATCGCTTTAAATTTTATTAAAATATATATACATATTTAAATAATTGATAATATTTTTTACAAAATATGAACTTAAGCTTAACTTTTAAATCGGTTTTTTTAAAACGATTTATTGCTAATATTGACATACTAATAAAATGTACTATTATATATGATTTGAATATTTTTCCTATTTATTTAATTTGAGTTTGGCGCACAATCACATATGAGTAGTTACATATGTGTGTGTGTAAGTACATACTTTATGCGTTTCCCGCCAGAATAAGATTAGTTGACAGCAAACTTTGTAAACGAGCGGTGCACCGAGCGATTAATTAAAGTTTCTGCAACATTTCACTGTCAGAGCTATTGAGTTCTGACTTTAAAATTAGTTAAGTGATTGTGGTTATAAGTTAAATTATTATTATAAAAATAACGAGGTAATTAATTAAGTTTAATATGGAGTACAAATGTGGTTTTAAGTGCGTTGTCGAGTCGTGCCTCGCAAGCTATAGGAACAGCTCAGACGATTTCCCTGTGCGTCTTTTTCAATTTCCCACTGATGAGTGTGCTCGCCGTCTATGGACAGCAAAATGTAATCTGGAAGACGATACAAATATTAAAAGCGCTAGAATTTGCAATGCTCATTTTAAAAGCAAATATCTTGGCAAAAAAAAGTTAAAATCATGTGCAGTGCCAACCCTGAGACTGTTTGAGGCTTCGCATTTCAATTCAAACATTCAAATGGCTGCCAACAACAGTGACGCTTTTAACTTCTTTGATGAGAGCGGCACATTCGAAACTTTTCTGAATTTAAAAAAAAACAGATTGCAGCCAATAATAGTGCTGAATTTGCAGTAGACATGGAATGTCTACCTTCAGCGACACTAGAAGAACGTATGGACAGTCAAGATTCAGTTGACGTGGGTGACTTGATTTATTTCAAGGACCACAACAAAAGAAAGAGTTGGCAGGATGTTAATCACAGTGCAAGTCCTCCCAGTGCACGTGATAACATTTTATTCGTTTCTAATGAAACAAACGGGAACATTGAGTTTTGCTCCAACTGCCTAAAGAAGGAGCAAAATGAATTGTTCTACAGGAATAAGTATTGGGCAATATCTCAAGAACTCAAAACTTATAAAAGAAAAGTCCAACATTTTAGGAAAAAAGTTCATACGCTGCAAACTGCATTAAGATCAGAAAAAAAGCAAAAGCTTCGTTACTCTAGGGAATGTAGAAATCGCAGCAACATAATTGAAATGATTGATAGGAAACAACACCTGTCAAAAAATTCCAATTATGTTTGCAAAATGTTACTAAAAACAAAAAATTCATGGCAAGAAGAAGAAAAAATAATTGCTCAAAGCATACATTTTTACTCTTCTAAGGCATATGATTTTATGCGAGATGGGCTGGGGTTAAATTTTCCGTCTAAGTCGTCCTTGTCCAGATGGGCACCAATCAAATACATGGTGCCTGGTATTAACGAGAATTTATCAAACAATTTGCTTAAAATATTTTCACAAATGGATGAAAAAAGTAAGCAGTCTGTTTTGCTATTTGATGAAATCTCGATTAGAAGGGGTCTTCATTATAATTCGTCCCGCGATGAAGTGGAAGGGTTTGTAGATGACGGTGTTGAAAAAACACCTCAGTTGTGCAAGCAAATTTGTGTCTTTATGGTGAGGGGCTTGTATGACAACTGGAAATATGTACTAAGTTATTTTGCAACATCGACTGGTCTGTCCGCTATAAAACTAAAGCAAACGATTAGCTCCAATATTAGAGCCGCTCATGGTTTGGGCCTTAATATTCGAGCAATTGTATGCGACCAAGGCTCGAATAATCGGGGAGCCTTTTCAAAATATGGAGTTAGCAGGGAAGCTCCATATTTTACAGTCGATGATAAAAAATCTTCGGCATTTATGATGCTCCGCATTTAATTAAATCTATTAGAAATATATTAATGCGGAACTTTATCGAAACCCCGGACGGTAAGGTGTCATGGCAAGTAGTGGTTAAACTATTTGAAATTGACAGTAATAATTCTTCCACTAGACTCTGTCCGAAAATAACAAAAAAAACATATATTTCCAAATGCATTTGAGAAAATGAAAGTGAAATATGCTACACAAATTTTTAGCCACACCGTATCTTCTGCAATCAAAACTTTAATTGATAGTGGCAATTTTGTTGATTGCAGAGATGTAGCACTTTCTAAAGCCACTTTTTTTGAAAGGGTAAATAAACTGTTTGATTGCCTTAACAGCAACGTCATTACAGATAAAAACCCTTTTAAGTCGGCTCTACAAAATAACAACCACATTGAAAAGTACATAATCGAAATGAAGGAGTATTTCATGAAATGTCGTTATCCCTGCAAAGTGTATTGTATTGATGGACTCATTCTTTCCATGAATTCGATATTAATGCTCTCACAAGACATTTGGAACGAAAACTCAAAAGTGTTCTTTTTGATTATATCGCGATTAAACCAAGACGCATTGGAAAACCTTTTTTACTTAATAAGAAGTAGAAATGGTACAAACAGTAACCCAATGATCTTCGAGTTTAATGCCATACTTTCAAAGATGTTGTCCATGGAGGTCATCACCTCCAAAACAACATCTGGTAATTGCGAGCCTGATGATGATCAGATGCTCGTTAATGTCATTGATGAGGCAACACGGGAGCTTCATTGTGATGCTGTACAGCTTACCGAAGAACAGTTGCCATGCCAAGAGTTTAGCTGCGAAAACTCTAATGATACTTCTACATTCCCTTGCAACGAGATCCCCTCCACTCTCATTAGTTCAAGTAGTGAGAATGCATTGCGATATTTTACAGGTTTTGTGCTATATAAATCACAACAAAAGTTTAATTGTGGCACCTGTAAAGACCTTTTGAAAGATGACTTCGCTAGTTGCGAAACTTCAGAGCTATTTCTATTTAATAAAAATTTCCATAGCGTTAATAACAATCTTAAGCTTAAGGCCCCACAGGACGAATTTTTTAATATGATGAAGCTTCACTATAAAATTTTCCATTCATACTTTCAAAAGAGCCCGCATGCACGAAACATAAAAAACACAATTTTTAGCCAATGTATTTTACATACTGAAAGTGATGTAAAATTTAGTAATTGGTTTGCCGAAACTCATGAATGCAGTAATCACAGAAAGTATATTTTAAACTACTTCCTGTTGGTTCTGCTTCGAAAAAATAGTATATGGCTTTTAGATAAACTATGTGGGGCATCTGAGGGTCGGTGCTCACGTAAGCTGCAAATATTAAAATCTTAGATGAGTCCACCAAGATTTTAATTATTTTAATTGCGGCTTATAAGACATGTATTCCTCTTATACTGACTGACAGACGTATAGAATAAAATAACAATAATAACAAAACAAATTATTTAAGCTATGAATATTAAATTCTTTAATTTTTATTAAATAAGTTAAGTTAATTTTTATTAAATAATTCAAGTTATGAATTTTTTATTTATTTATTTTTATTTTAATATTTATATTTATTTATTATTTATATTTTTAAAATAACATTAAAATATTTTAAAATAACTTGACTGACTGACTAACCGCCTTATTTAATTATTAATTTTAACATTTTTAAATTAATTTGACTGACTGACCGGGTAACAAAAATTAATTAACTTAATAATAATATTTATTTTAAAATAAGAGACCGCCTATACTGACTAACTAACTGGCTAAGATTAGGTTGGGTAGTTTAAATATATTAAAGTTCTATAATACGAGAGAACTTTAATTTATTTAATAATAAAATTATATGGAGGATGGAGGATGGAAATGTCTCGAATATTACAAAATTTATATTTTATATTCAAGCATTTCAAGCAGCTCACATACTTCCGGTCTTTTAAAATGGACCAAGTAT